>CM035173.1:83193283-83810783 GCA_020205615.1 Panax quinquefolius | reverse complement strand
AATAATATTTTTTCGATCTCAACTTGAAATTTAATGGAATAAATTAATAATTTCAATAAAATAATAATTTTAAAAGACTTATATAAATATATTGTAAGACTCCAACTTTTATAAATAAAATATTTGCTTTAAATTTGGTAGAATTGAGGAGAAGACAAGACATGAAAACAAAAAGCAATATATTTTAAAAAAGAGTTTTGTGGTCATGTGTGGTAGGACAAGCAATATATTGTATCTTCATCACCTTGCTGACCATTGTATGTATAATATATGATTATGATTATGTGTTTAGACTAATAAATTACTATAGGAAATACTAAGATAAATGTGTATATATGACATAGTAATTACAAATGGGAGATTCTCAACAAGGAAATAACAAAGGAAAGGGAAAAAATGTTGGAACTTATAATTCGTGGACATTAGAAGAGAGCAATGAGTTGCTACAACTCATGGTTGATGCTGCAGTTCGTGGATGGCGTGATAGTAATGGAATGCTAAGTAAGCAAACAGTTCGTGGATGGTGTGATAGTAATGGATGGCGTGTACTTATCTTGTTTTTCATTTTATTTGTTTGATCTTAGATCCTACATTTCATAGTAATTTTTTAAATGACATATAATTAAGCAAATTTTTCTTGGTGGATTGTGGATTTTCAAATCGGCGCCAATTTTTAGCTCCTTTTCGAGGTGTTCGATATCATCTTCAAGATTTTGCTGGTCAGGGTCGTGATCCCGAAAATGCAATCGAGTTGTTCAATCTTCGTCATGCTTCCTTAAGGAATGTGATTGAGAGAATATTTGGTATATTTAAATCGAGATTCACAATTTTCAAGTCTGCACCTCCATTTCCTTATAAAACTCAAGCTGAGCTTGTACTAGCTTGTGTAGGACTCCACAATTTTCTTCGTAAGGAGTGTCATTCAGATGAATTTCCTATTGAACTAGATAATGAGTCTTCACTATCTTCATCGTTACCACTCAATCAAGGAGATAATTTGGAACAAGTTTTTGAAACTCAAGAGCAACAACGAGAGAATGCTAATGAATGGAGGACTAGTATAGCTTCTGACATGTGGAGAAACGTCGATCATAATAATAACAATGGCCGATAACGAGAGAATGCTAATGAATGGAGGACTAGTATGCTAATGTTACTTGTTAGTGGTTTACTCACATGTATGAAGTTTTGCAACTTTTGATCATATATAGATTTTATCATTATATTATTTTGTGAAAAAGCGAGTTTGGTATTCCTACTAAAATGAGATTTACTCTAGTTCACATAAAAAAGAGAGATGTTATACATAGTAATTAATTAACAATTAATATAAGTTGCAAAGATATATTGTAAGTATCTGAAAAGTCTATCACAATCTTGATAAAAAGTTTATAAAAGTCCCAGACTTATTTCATAGAAGTCTATAAAAGTCATTTTAAAAGAGTCTTTAAAGTCTTTGAAAGTCATTAAAATCCCACAAATTCTACAAAAGTATGTCACATAAAAAAGTCTTTAAAAATCCTAATTGAATACACCCCCTAATATCAGAGTCAAAGGCCTCGTGGCGGCCTCACTTCCATCCCCCGCTTCTTCCATCACCCACTCGATACCCTTCCCTCCCATCTACACAATCCCGATACCCGACCCCAACTATCCGTACCCATCATCGATCTCTCCGGACCCCGACCTACCGTCATTGACCAAATCCGACGCTCATCCTCAACGCTCGGTTTCTTCCAAATCACCAATCACGGAATACCTCAATCAAC
Source organism: Panax quinquefolius (assembly GCA_020205615.1). Classification (NCBI taxonomy): domain Eukaryota; kingdom Viridiplantae; phylum Streptophyta; class Magnoliopsida; order Apiales; family Araliaceae; genus Panax; species Panax quinquefolius. The sequence goes on along the minus strand of CM035173.1, from coordinate 83,809,014 downwards.
AATGGACGCTATAATTTCCGCCGTCAAGTCATTCAACGAGCAATCGACGGACGTCAAAGCACAGTACTATCACAGAGATGTTAGTCGCATTGCATCATTTTCAACCAGCTTCGATTTGTTCCAGTCCAAGGCCGCCAGCTGGCGTGACACATTGCAGATACGCCTGGTGCCTGTGCCGACGGATTCGGGTTGTGTTCCCGAGGTGTGTAGGGTGGAGGCGGCGGAGTGGGACCAGGAAATGGTGAGAGTGGCGGAGGAGCTGATGGGATTGCTGGAGGAAGGGTTGGGGTTGGGGTTGAGGAGAGAGATATTGAAAGATATGACATGTTTGGAATGTAGGTTTTTGGTGGGCCATTATTATCCGTATTGTCCACAGCCGGATTTAACAATTGGGACAGCGGCTCATACGGATCCGGGAGTGTTGACGGTGTTACTGCAGAATGAGATTGGTGGGTTGCAAGTTAAGTATGGGCCTGGGGAAGAAGAGGCTAATTGGGTTGATGTTGAGCCAGTTCCTGGTGCTCTTGTGATCAATACTGGCGATATTCTTCAGGTACTTCAACCCACTCACTTTTAACTGCCAAGTTTTTTATTTTTAGGGATGGAAATCACTTTTTACAAGCTCAAACTTTACACTGTTACCTAGTTCTGGCCGAAAAACTTCTTCGCATTATTGTCACAAAATATTTTAATGAATTAAAAATGATAGAAATAAAAACTTAACCAGTTCTTTTATCTAACTTTTTGGTTAAAAAACAGACATATTTGAAAGGAAAAGTAAATAAAAGCAAATAAATTTTTTCCCGATTATTACCGTCTATATTACGAAATAATAAAAATAATTTAAGAATAAATTAGTAATATACATGTAAATTAAGTTTTCTTTCTTTTAACCGCTTAAAAGAAAACATAGAAGTTTCTAATTTCCCTTTTATTTATTATTTTTTTTAAATTTAAAACATACCCAATTAAATGCACGAAATAAACGTCCTAATTAGTTTTAACACATTAATTAATAATTTTTAACCTAAATTACCCTTTTTGAATACTTATTAATTAAAGTATTTCTTTATTTTTTATAACCCCAATAATTGTTTTTTCATTTTTCTATGTAAAAATTCTAAGGGGACCGGGAATTAGGGACCAATTTTTTTCTTTTGACTTCTAAAAAATTATAATATTTATTTTAACTCAAATTTTACGAACCAATATTTAGGTATAATTTGGATACATGTAAAAAATAGGGTTGTATAGACTATACAACCCTACGATTTTATATGTATCAAAATTATACATAAATCGATAAATTATGTAAAAATTTGAGTTAAATAGATTATGAGAGTATAAGAGATAAATAAGATTAAATATAGTTATTAATAAAGAAATAGAATATTTATTTTGAAATATTTAAAAAAAATTAAGACATTTAATATGGAATAGAGGTACTAGTTAATAGTGTACATACTTGATAGGATATATAGTAATACAATCATTAACAACAAAGTACCAAAAACCTATAATATTTTGAACAAATTTTTTGGTCAATAAGGGAAAAGAAGAGAATGAAAAAACGACAAAATGTATAACTTTACAAGATGGTGACTCTGTTTTGTATATCATGTCGAATGATGAATACAAAAGTGTGGAGCACCGTGTGTTGGCTAACCCGTTTCATGAGCCAAGGATCTCAGTTGCAGTTTTATTCAATCCAAGAGTTAGCGAAAATATGTATGGACCACTATCCCCAGAGAAACCTCCTGTTTAACAGCAATTCACAATGGCAGACTTCATGGACCGATTCTTGACAAAGGAGTTGGACGGCAAGACATTGACAAATTACTATAGACTATGAACATGTACAACACAAGGCTCAACATTAATCGTTCTCTATCCTTATCGAGTCATAAAAGTGTTTAGAGAATATAAAGTTGTGTATTGAACTTGATTATGCTAGGGTGGTTGTTATAGTAAAACTCACGAGCTTCATTTCTTTTTCTTGGGTATTGGGAAAAAAATAAAAATAAAGAATGGTTGAAACCTTTTGTAGAAAAATAAAATGAACATCCTAGAGAGAGAAAGAGTTATGAGAAAACCATTTTCTTCATTAAACAAGAATGAACTAACAGATTACATTTATACAACTAACAACTTACTAAGCTAACTTCCTAACCAAACTTGCTTACATCAGCAACTTGACATAAATAGATATTCTAAGTATTTACAATAGTTTCCTTGAGATCATGAAATGAAGCATTAGATGTTGATATCTTATCATCCCCCTCAAGTTGGTAGGACTAAACAAGTTTAGGACTCCCACTGAAGATGAGCTGCAGATTGAGGCTTGGTGAGAAAATCAGCTATTGAGTAGTAGAAATATGTTGTGGTAAAATAAGACCTTGATAGACTTTTTCCCGAATCAAATGGCAATCATTCTTGTTATGTTTGGTTCTTTCATGTAGGACTGGGTTTTCAGCAATGTGAATAGCTGATTTACTATCAGTATAAAGAGGAACAAGAAGTTGTAATTGAATCCTAAAGTCCTTGAGCAAGGCTAATGTGACGCCCCCAAATCTATACACCCACGGTATCCAATCTGGTGTTCACAACTAACCAATTAATATAACGCCAACAAATCTATACACCCGTGGTATCCGATTCGGTGCTTATATCTAACTGATTAATTGTAAATATTTGACAGGATATAATTCCTATATATCCGAGGTTCACATTATCCCATAACAGATAATAATTCTCGTCAGAACTATTACTGTGTTTAGATACCCTCACTTGGATGTATAGACTATATCTTATGAATAGTGTCCATCTATCCGAAATTCAGAGTATCAGCAATAACATGATCAGTCCATACTGCTAACACCCTCACTCAGATGTATAGTTTATATCTTGTGAATATCTCTTCATATCGATAGTGTCTATCTATCTGAAATCCAGAGTATCAACAATAACATAAATAATCTATATTGTCAATACCCTCACTCAGATGTATAGTTCCCAAGGATATTATACAAGAACAATAATTCTAATAACACATCTAAGAATGTAAATGTAACACGGGTGCGGAAACAAAAGATTATATTATAGCTTATATAAAAGGTTCGGTTACATGGTTCTTCATAAAGAGTTCTTTATTACAACAGTCTTTTATAAGACTTACATTACACTAGACAGTAAGTTAAACTAATCTAAACATGACCTTTTCCCCTTGTTGGTTTCAGATGTGCCAGGGTTACTATCTAATACTGCAAAGGAAATGATTTGCAAGAATGATCAGCTATGACATGCTCAGCAGGTTTATATTTATAAACATAATGTAGGATTTGAAGAACGAAAGTTCAATAATTTTACTCAACTAAGTGTTGATTATCATTTCTGAAATTTTTATTTCAACCATTTCTATATATCACAAATACTTAGAAGTCTTGTTCGGATATGAGATATGGGTGAAAGTAGTATGCATAAAAGCCAATCATGTATGATAATAAAACATATACTTTGTAATCAATCTTATTTATTTATTAATAAAAAAATTATTTATTAAAGACATTTAATTATCTACATTGTGTTGTTTTAATAATATGTGATAAACTCATAGTTTTAAGTAATGTTTTTAAAATCATGATGAGATCATGCTAATGAGATCTAAATTCTTAGATAGCTTAAAACTAAATTTTTCCCAATCAATGGATTACTAAAAAGGGGATTAGTGTGAGACCCCGAATTTTATGAAATGAAAGCATTCAATTTTCTTATAATTATTCTATTTAGTAAATGGTTAAATTAATAAAAGGTTAAAGTTAAGGGTGATATTGAAAATTTTGCAAAGTATACAAGTTGTTATAAAATATTCATTTGGTCGGGGAATATTCTTTTTGTAAGGGAATATCCATAATGATGGCACAATCATTGGTGGACCCCACAATGGAAGTATTGTCGTAGTTAAAAATGACAAAATTATCTTTTATAAAAATAATAAATGAAAGTGTTACAATTAAAAGCTGTTGAACTACCCGGTAGTAAAAATACGATGAATACGTGTGGTTGCGTAGTAGCACGTGGTATTGATTATTGATGCTTACGTGAAAAGTCACTCGGTTATACTCAATTATTGCTACGATAATTCTTTGCATCATATCTCTCATATTATTGATTCAATTATTGTCACAGTATCATCTGCATAATATGTTATATTATTAAATCAATAATTGAGACGGCAAAGTTATTCATATTATTATTTGCAATATTGACAATGTCTAGAAGTTTTGTCAAGGAGAGGTTAGATAATCTAATTAATACCAATAGATAGGGAGAAATCCTTATCGAAAAGTCCCTCTTTCACAGGAACGACACGGTTGTTAAATATTATGAGTTATAATATTAATGATGAATAAGTTCGTGTTGATTAAAGATGAAATTGATAGTTCCATTGTGTTGGAATTATTAGTGTTAGTGAAAATTGACATTTATTTCGATAATAATTGATGTCTCGAGGTTATATTGACCGATTGGGTAATGCTTAGGATAAATGAGCAATTAATTGCTATTGATTTACATGATTATAACTATTTGTTCACTGCGTGTGTACTATTGATTCACATTCATTTACTATTAGGGAGTTGGTGCAAGATTGATAATACTTACATGACTAAGTTAAAAATAGAGGTATAGTTGAAGGTACTATACTATATTTAATTTTTTCACATGTTTAGAACTATTGAGTCACATGATTTACTATTGATTCACATGATTTACTATTAGGGGAGGTGGTGCAAGTTTGATAATACTTGCAGGACTAAAATAAAAATGAAGGAAAAGATGAAGGTATTATACTGTAATATTTCAAGCCCCAAACGTGCAATTATCGAAACTATATTTTCCTATAAATAGAAGTTCATTCCTTCATTATTTTTCACCAATTCACTAAGTCTCACAGGAGCAATTATTATAGAGAAATTATAGACAGAGAAACTATAGAGAAAAAGAAAAAGCGAAGTCTGCTACTTCACTATTCCAGTATCCAGTCTTCTTCTGAGGTAAGGGATATCATTATTGTGTAAGGGGTATTATTCTTTCGTATTCATGAAGAGAGCTATTGTTATTCCATTATTTATTATTATGTTGGAATAACATGTCTATGCGAAATACCGCATACATGGTAAAATTCTTCTATTATTCCATTCTTTATTATTACATTGGAATAACCCATGCATGCGAAGGCCTATCACATGCTTGGTGAATTACATTGGTATTACGTTCTTTATTATTATATTGGAATAACTCACTATACATCAGTACCGCATATATGGTGAAATTCTTCTTTATTCCATTCTTTACTATTTTGTTGGAATAACACATGCATGCGATCTATCGCATGCACGGTGAATTCTTACATTATTCCATTCTTTATTATTCGGTGGAATAACCGCCTATGTGGATTTCGCATGCATGGTGAATGATCCTTCGTATTCATTCCTTATTAAATTGTGGAAATAATATGTCTACGTGGATTATCGCATGGCGGGCAAAAATCCATTTGCAGTTTCATATATTCTATTATACTCAGTTGGTTAAAGTTTTGGCTTCTATACTCAATGAAATTAGTGGAATATCCTGGATATTTGCGCTTCATCCAGTATCTTTTCATGGAAATATTCTTCTGAGCATTCTTGAATTTTATTCTACAAAGCAGTATCATGTTGACAATTTGGACGTTATTGATTTTTGGATAACTTAAATTATAAATCTTTAAAATTTATCCTTGAACTTGTTTTATTGAATTATTATGTCATTGTCATCATCCTCATGCTTATATTGTGATGAAAGTCATTTTTGGCTTACGTGCATAGATGGACTTGGTATGATCATGACCAGGGATTATTCGGTATAATCATGACCATAATGTGACGAATGATGTGGTAAAAGTCCTCATTGGCCCGTAGTGCATTGATGGACAGTTATTGATATGACTATAACCAGGGATTATTCGGTATAATCATGACCATTGATGATTACATGAATATCCTTGGTCAGTAAATCGAGGATGATTCGATGATGTGGATTATTTATTAAGCTAAGTCTCAGCGATAAAATATTGGTTATACACTTTTAATTCGTAAAAGATAGTATATATCATGCTTTACTTGACTCTTCTAAAATACAGTTGTATGTCTTTGGCCTGTAGTGCAAAGATGAATTTATTAGTATGATTATGAGCAGGAATTGTGATTTGGTATAACCATGATTTTTGATGTTTCGGTGAAGATAGGTGATGAAAATTATCTTCGATCACAGGTGCGAAGAGGAATTTAGAATCACAATTATGATTATGAGTTATTCATATGATTTTGGACAGGAATTTTTGATTGATGTTACAGGGATAAAACATCATTGGTGGACTTTTAACATAGAGAAGATAATAGACCTGATTGTCTATTTGACTTTTCTAATGGATTGCTCGTTCCGCTACAACTATGGTTGAAAAGTTTTATCATCTACCATATGTTCTAAATCTTTGATTTATTACTGATGAAGGCTATTGATAATTTAATTATCTTTAGTTATGATATTCTTTACTGGGCTAGGTATGCTCACCCTTTTTTGCTTCACAATTCCTTTCGAATGTAACAAGAGTGTGTAAATTTGGGTTGAAGCGGGGGAATATGAGGAGAATAAAGCGGTGGTCTATAGTTGTTGAGGTTCTCCTTAAATAGTATGAAAATAATTTTATTGAGAACTTTAGATAAGTGTGTCGTATTGTATACGCGTCATTTGATATTTAATTTTGGTGAACAAGAATAGGGTGAGGTGAACCCAACTTTGGAAGGGTGTTTTGCCACTATCATACAAGATGTCTAATGACATACAAACTCGTGTTATCATAAGACAGGGTTGTGCACATCCACTTGCTGAGTATATCTACGAGCACTACTTATATGATCTTGGAGTTTGGTTGAAATATAATTTTCAATTGCAGACAGTGGAGATAGTTATATGTCAAAAGAAGACTCACCATTGGAAAGAACATGATAGTAATCTTCTAATTTTTCTTTGGCGTCTATTGGGTCAACCAAGGATAATTCTGTAGACATATGATATCTATCATAACCTAGACGCATGGCCTCCCATGTACGAAGGTTTCTTGAGCACTTCCCAAAGATTTTAATTTCTAAAACAATTTTTGATCGCATACTTTTATGTAAAAGTACCATTGTAAGGTTGTGGTTGAGGCATCATGAGAGTTACATACATTTGTATTAAAACTCACGGTTTAAGCGTGGTCGTAATGCATTTACAGTTCAACGGTTGTATAAATGAAGTTTGTAAATGATTTTTATAGTGTGATATCTGGCGACTCAGAATGGGTCGTGTGGACCTATTTTGGGGACGTCACAATTAGTGAATCCGGATAGATTGGTACGTACGTTGCTTGCTCATTGGATGAGGATGATTGATCAAGATCATTTGTGTGGAGGCACTAAAGTAAGTATGTAGGTGCTTATTGGAGAATAATTTCACTTAAAATGACTCACTAAGGACTACCTAATTGAGTTTTACTTGCCTGTCAATAGGAATTCCTGTAGTGATAGTAGTATAAATGATACTTAGACTTGAGATCATCATAGTATCTTATATATAATGAATTACACTTTGACTTATTCCTTAAGACTTTTAGAGTATATCAAAGGGTATGCTTGTGTGTAATAAGTTATATATAGAGATAATAACTGATCAATAAAGAATCTACCACTTCTAGTAAAAGAAGAGAAATACCATATGTGATTCGATAAATGATAACCCAGGAATCCTTAGCCAAGGTGGAATGAAATTAGAAAGTAGTTTTTAATTTGCATTTATTAGGAGTTTTGCATTTAGTAATCAAAATACATATAATTAAATAAAATAAGACTTGACAGTAATTCCATGTCTTATATTTAATTGGGACATTGAATGGTGGAAGAATTGAATTGTACGGTAACAATTTACTCAAAGGTTCTTTTATGATTAATGTTGAAATCTATATTATCTGTAAAGTCATTGATCGCTAGGGAGGCTTATCTATGGTGATAGAATAAATCTGTAAGGTTTTGTGAAGATCAAACTAGCAATCTAATTGCAAAAATAGCGGAAGCAAAGTAAAAATAGATTTTAAAATTTTTCACAAACCAATTACCCAGATCATCCTTTATGCATATTATTAATTAAAACGAAGAACAAGAAGTTATGGAATCATACCCTTGCAGATACGAGCTTCCACAGATACGAGTTCAACTCCTACTTCTCCGCTATCTCCTTGAATCTCCGGGTAAATTCCTTCCTTTGATCAATGTTAGCCACCCAAGTGTATGGCCTCTAGAGGTGATCCACCAAGGAAGAAGAATATTCAAGAAGAAGGGTGTATTGGCTCAAACCCTAGTTTTCCTATCTCTATAGAAAAAAGGGGCGTACTCTCCAACAATTGGAATCACGTATATCTAATATTTGATATAAGAATCCTCTTATAAAGATATCGGGTAAACCTATTTAATTAAAATAAGGTATTATTTATTTAATTAAAATTCTTTAATTAAATAGGCTCCTAGCTAATCTAATTAGGGATAATTTATTAAATTCATTTAATTAATTTTGCCTCCTAATCCTATTAGAAATAAATAGGAGTACTTATATTAAATTAATTCCTAAACTCTTTTAAAAATTAAAATTAATAATAATTGTAATAATATTAATAAGTCACCTCTTATTAATTTATATTTAATATTTCCAAAATATTAAATAACAATATTAAGCTATTTAATTTACTCTATCACCATAGATTAAATTAAATATACTTAACATATTATTATGATTATGCCATTAACTTCTTAAATAATTATTCTTCCTTTTATGATATGACCCTTTAGGTTCTCCATATTAAAGGTTGTAAATTAATCAATTAGAACAATTCTTGTAAGCCCCAACTTATTATTAATGAAATTTAATTTTTCTATTTATTATTTTGAAATAGTAAGGGTTGATTTGATTAATGTGGATAGTTAGGGGTAAAATACATAAATATTTCAAAATAAGCAAGTGGTTATAAAATATTCATTGTTGTTTGGGGAATATTCGTTTGGTCATGGAATATTAAATGCTGTCGGAGAATATTAAATGCGACCAGTATGACCGACCGTGTGTGGGCCCATAACTGAAAGCGATTGGATGAAGAAAAGCGACAAATATAAGTTGTTTAAAAATAACTGGCGTAGTTATTCTTTATTAATTGTTAAAATACTCGGTGGTTAAAACACACGAAGACACGGTATTGCACCAATTATTGATTCTTACGTAAGAAGGCACTTTACTCAATAATGGTTCTGATAATTCTTATTCGATATTTTATTGATTTAATAATTAATTGCGTTAATATTTTATATTGTTGTTGTTTGATAATTGTCATTACAAGTATTTTTCATTATCGAAGCAATAATTCATATTATCCGAATAATATTATTAGATAACATTATTGGCAATGTCTAGAAAGTTACATCTAAGGAGAGGTTTGGTCACCTAATTCATGCGCCAGATAAGGAGAAATTCTTATTGGAAAGCCCCTCTTTCTTGGGAGCCGCACGGTTGTCAATATTGTGATTACGTAATATTATTTGTGAATAATTAATTATTGATTCATATGATGAGAAAAATATTGATTTTATGTGGATATAGATGGAGAAAATTTTAATGTGACAATTGTTGAAAATTAAAATTTTATCTTTTACGATAAAATAATTCATTTAAATATATTATTATATTTTAATAATATAATAATGGTGATATTTTTACAACGAATGTGGGATATATGAGTATACGAGGAGGAGGAGTATTTTTGTTGCAATAAATGTTTTAAACATGTTAAACATGTCGGTGGACCCCATTTATTGACTGAAATTTGATTATAGCCTGTAAAATCGCCCATTTGTGGATTTCCGTCAATTTCTGTTTAGAATTTGGAAAAACTTTCTTCTGCAAAGTTGTAGAGAATTGAATTTCCTATAAAAAGTCGTGAAATTCGAATTTTTTGATAAAAGGGCTATTTATTGTGAATTATTGAAGTTCCGAAGCTCCGAAATAATTGATTTTTGGAAGTTTTAATTATTTAAATTAAGAAAAACGTTTTTAATGTTTTGTCACATGGTGGCTGATGTCTTGGACCAAATTAGTGGGCGTAGGAAATTTGAAAAAATAATATTATTAATTTATTAAATTTTACGCTTTGGTGTTCTAAGCATTTTCCTATAAATAGGGTCTTAGGTTAGAATTGAAAATCACACGTAAAGCGAAGTTTTTCTCTTTATATTATCGGCGTATTCTTGTGAGTATTTTGAGTATACTTTGAGTATTGCTATACTGTGTGCAAGTCCAAGTCATGCTTTATATCAGATTGTTTTTATTTAGAAATCTTGATCTTTTGAGGTAAGGGATATTATTTTGTTTCAGTAATGATATTATTTCTTTAATATCATTATCTTTGAAATATTGATCTGAAGTTTTATCAAATTTGGAACTTTTGGTGTCGAGTTACTTATTCACGTATCTGGCCTTTATTCACGATATCTGACACTATTCACTTATTCACGATACGGCCTTTACTATTCATCGAAAAATGAAAAATTTTCTTTTCATCCAAAATATCTATTCTGGATACTAGCTTTGATTGTATCCATGTTTTGATCATTCTTGAATTTTACACCACTATGATTATTTTTGAGGTATTTTTGGAGGTGGATAAAACAAAGTACGAATCCTTAATCCTTAATCCTTGTCATTTTGTTTCACTGGATTCGTTTCTTTAAAAATATTTTTCATCATCTTCAGTTTTAAATGATGATATTATGGAATATCTTTGGCATGTAGTGCAAAGATGAATGATTTTTGAAGAATATCTTTGGCCTGTAGTGCAAAGATGAACAGGTGTTTAGATGAACATGACCAACTGATGAATATCTTTGGCCTGTAGTGCAAAGATGAATATTTGATTTCAGATATATATTGATTGATGTCACAGGGATAAAAGATAGACGATGAATTTTTAAATTCATACATAGAAGATAGTAGTTTGCATTCTCTACTTAACTCTTCTAATGAATTATTATTTCCGCTGCGAATATTGATTTAAAATTTGTTGTCTATTGTATTCTATTAGATTTTTCCCTGTTGAAGACTAACGATAATTTGTTGTATATTATCTTAGTCATAATATTCTTTATTGGGCTAGTTGAGCTCACCCTTTTCCTTTTGTTCCATTTTTTCTTCTCGGGAGGCGAGAATATAAGCGAAGTTGAGTCGGGGTATGGAATGAAAGTTTTAGAGAGAGTTGTTTAGTAGTCCTCACCATTTTGTAAAATAATGTATCAATAAATGTGATGAGGATTTATTTGAGTTTGGATATTGTCTAGAAGATAATATTTGTATTCAAACTCATAGTTTTATTGTTGTAATAATAAAGTTGTAGTTGTTTACGTACCATGTATTGACAACTCGAGAATGGGTGATGTATACCTATTTTGGGGGCGTCGCGGTTGGTATCGAGCTATAAGTAAAGAGCCCCCGAGCCTATCATTTGGTGACTTCTGTTGATGGGGGATGCAAACCGGGACTCTCTCCGTAGAGGACGATTGCTGCGGTGGCAAACCGATAGGTATCAATGTGAGGTCTTGACACAAGTTGGTGTCAGAGTCACGGTTGGTATCGAGCTTAGGGATATGATCTCTGGCGGAGATCGGGGAATAGAACTAGGAGGGAGAGCGAGTAAATCCTTCGCTAGTGTGTCCTACCTAAGCTTATTTGTTAGTTAGTCGGTATATAGGGATATTATGTGATATATTGATTTCCTTAATTAACCCTTGTTTTTATGCGATATTTGAGAATGTCGGTCGAGAATATTAACAATGGAAATGAGACGTGGTAGCGCGCTCAGTATTCACCAACGAGGAGAACGTCTGCAACAGTGGCAATGTTCCTATTCTGTGAACAACACCACCGAAAGCGAGATGATGAGCGAGGGGATGTTTAGAAGCTTTTTGCAGTTCATGCAAAATCGAACGAGAGGAGACTCGTGTTCAAAATACATGAGGAAATGATAGCGATTCACGGGTTGTCCTGATTGCGATTCAAAGAGTTGGGACCACGAATTTAAGGAAAGCCAGATCCGATCATACAGCGGAAACATGGGTCAAGCAAATTACCAAGATATTCGATGTCTTGGGATGCGGAGGAACGAAGGTTCCATTCGCCACCTTTATGTTCCGTGGCGAAGCGGACTCTTGGTGGGAGTCGTGAAGCGTACCCATCCAACCAACCTTCGACATGTCTTGGGAGACATTTGAAATTATTTAATGACAAATACTTTCTTGAAAGTGTTCATCATATGAAGGAAGTGGAGTTCATCAGATTAGAACAAAACAACATGGCGATTGTCTCGAGACGAGGCAAAGTTTACAGAGTTATCCGGTTTGCACCTCATTTGGTGGAGAATGAGGAGCGTATATACGCGGATGTTTTTGAGAGGTTTGAAACCCTACGATACGACAATATCTCATTTCTCATAAATTTTCTCTCTATTCAGGATGTTGTTAACGGGCTCAATTGTTAGAGCGAGATAACGAGTATGTTCAACCGAGGGACCATAACGAGGATCGTACGAGAGATAGCGGTCAACGAGTAATGATAACCACGGAGAGAAAGAAAGCAGACGGACAAAAATGGTAACCACTACGGTGGTAATCATGGCCATGAAAAAAAAAAAAGCGAGTCGGGAGGAGATTTTAAAAGAGGAGATTTAACAACGACCATGTGAAGGCAGCGGTCTTGAAAGAATCGGTTCTAAAGGAGAGAAACGACCACCCCATTATATACTACAAATGCGAAAAGAGAGACATATCGGTCCAAAGCGCCACAACAGTTCAAGGTATGCTATAATTATGGAAAGAATGACATATCGCCGAGATTATACGGTAGCGAAACCTAGTTCAATGGGACGGTGACTCAAAAATCATCCCGAGAAAAGTCAAAGTCAACGATTAGGAAGAGCGTTTGTTGTATTTGGTCATAATGCGAGGAACCCAAACGAGGTGATCACGGGTAAGCTATTTATAAATTCTTGCGAAGTTTATACCTTACTTGATCCTAGGTGCTACCCATTCATTTATCTCTCCGCATGTGCTCAACGTTTAAACTTGACTCAGGAGAAATTAGACTTTGACCTATCTCTGTGGAAACTCAGTTAGGAGAAACTTTCATCACATCCACTGTTTATAAATCTTGTTTGATTCAAGTTGGCACCATCACCTTACCGTGACCTTATCTCTTTAAAGATACTTGCTTTTGATGTGATTTTAGGGATTGATTGGTTAACTACTCATCATGCCAAAATTGATTATTTTCGTAAGGTTGTTAGTTTTCATATTCCTAACCTTGACTGTTATATTTAATTCAAGCAACTAAACCATTAAAATCAATCACTTTGTCATATCTAATCATAAAGCTATTCGTTTATTGAAAAGCGGATGTCAAGCTTTCTTAGCCCATGTTATGGATTTGAATAAAGACACGTCAAATTTGAATAATATTCTGTTGTTATTGACTTTTGGCGTATTTCTAGAAGAACTTCCCGGTCTACCCCGAGAGCGTGAAGTTGAATTCTTTATTGATCTTGAAACTGGTACAAAGCCCATTTCTAAAACCCCATATCGAATGGCTCCTATTGAACTTCGAGGAGTTAAAGGTCCAACTACGAGAATTGTTGGACATCGGTTTCATTCGTCAAGTACATCTCCTTGGGGTGCTCTGTTTTATTCGTGAAAGAAGAAAAGCGGAGTATGCGACTTTGTATTGACTATCGGAATTGAACCATGTAACCATCAAGAATAGGTATCCTCACCTCGTATTGATGACTTGTTTGACCCGATTGCAAAGGCACAATTCTTTTCAAAAATCAATCTTCGTTCGGATATCATCGGTGAAGATTAGGCGAGGATATTCAAAAGACCGCCTTCAAAACTTCGGTATGGGCATTATGAATTCTTAGTCATGTCTTTCGGACTAACTAATGCTCCTGCTGGCTTTCATGGATATGATGATCCGAGTATTCAAGGAATATTTGGATCGATTCGTTGTTGTTTTTATTGATGACATCCTCATATATTCCAAAAGTCGTGAAGATCATGAGCACCATTTGAATTTGGTACTCCAAAGGCTTCGTGAAAACAAACTATATGCCAAATTGAAGAAATGCGAGTTACGGCTTGAGGAAGTAGCATTTCTTGGGCACATCAGTGTCAAAACATGGAGTATCCAAGTGGACCCAAATGAAGATTGAAGCAATACAAAGTTAGGAGCAACGAAAGTCGGTGGCCGGAAGTGCACGTAGCTTTACGGGTCTAGTTGGTTATTATCGGAGATTCGTGGAAGGGTTTTTCGAATCGCTACTCCATTAACTCACTAACTTCGGAAGGATACAAAATTCGTTTTGGAGCGAAGAATGCGAGAAGAGTTTCCAAGAGCTTAAGAGGAGACTTATTTTGGCACCTATTCTAATAATACCATCCGGTTCGGATGGATTTGTTATCTACGTGATGCTTCTTGCAAAGGGTTAGGATGTGTTCTCATGCAGCGTGGGAAAGTCATAGCCTATGTCTCGCGACAACTTAGAGAGTATGAGAGGAATTATCCTACTCATGATCTAGAGTTAGCGGCCCGATCGTTTCAGCGCTAAAGATATGGAGGCACTATCTATATGGGGAGAAAGTGGAGATATATTCGGACCATAAAAGCCTTAAATATTTCTTCACTCAAAAAGAACTCAACATGCGGCGGTGACGTTGGCTCGAGCTATTGAAAGACTACGACCACACTATTCAATACCATCCCGGTAAAGCGACGTGGTAAGTGCGACGGCGTTGAGTAGAAGATCATATCTGAACGAGCAGAGTGCGATGATGTCAAGTATACGATAGAGCCAACTTTAATAGAAAAAGTTAAGGTTGCTCAAGCCACCCAGAGCGAGCCGATGCGTATGAAGAAGAAAGTACAAGAAGGAGCTATTCAAAGCGAGAATTGATGAAGAAGGAATACTTCGAGTCCACTCTAGACTTTGTGTTCCTAACGACTCTGATTTGAAGTACAAGATTATGATGGAGGCACACAATACACCATTTGCAATCCATCCTGGAAGTACTAAAATGTATCGTGATCTTCGACATACATTTTGGTGGAACAATATGAAGAGAGAGATTGCAAAGTTTATCTCGATGTGTTTAACTTGCCAACGTGTAAAGGCGGAGCATCTAGTACCTAAGGGTCCGTTGCAACCACTTGAGATTCTGAAATGGAAGTGGGAACACATTACCATGGATTTCGTTACGGGTCTTCCTACGGTTTCTCAAGGCATCAATGCTATTTGGGTTATTGTTGATAGATTAACCAAGTCTGCTCATTTCTTGCCGATACGGGAGACTTATTCCCTTGAACATCTTGCTAGTATGTACGTGAATGAGATTGTGAGGTTGCATGGCATGCCTGTATCCATAGTTTCGGATTGTGACCCAAGATTCACTTCAAGATTTTGGGTTAGCTTGCAAAAAAGCTATGGGCACGAATTTACGATTCAGTTCGGCATACCATCCTCAAACGGACGGACAATCAGAAAGGACTATTCAAACTCTTGAAGATTTATTAAGACTCGTGTCCTAGACTTTCAAGAGGCGGTTGGGATAAGTATTTACCATTGGTGGAATTCTCCTACAACAACAGTTATCGAGCAAGTATAGGTGTGGCTCCATTTGAAGCATTATATGGACGAAAGTGTCGCTCTCCAAAGTATGTTGGGATGAGGTGGGTGAAGCAACATTGTTGGGACCCGAGTTGAAATACGTATGACTCTGAGTAAAAGATCCAAATGATTCGACAACGTATACAAAGCAAGCACAAGATCGATAAAAAAGAGTTATGCGGATCTTCATCGAAAGGACGTGGGATTTAGTGTAGGGGATCATGTATTGTTGCGAGTTGCTCCATGGAAGGGAGTTACAAGATTTGGGAAGAGAGGAAAGCTCAATCCACGATTTATTGGTCCATTTCAAATTCTTGACCGAGTAGGAAATGTAGCCTATAGACTCGCGTTACCTCAAAGTATGTCTCTATATTCATAATGTGTTTCACATATCGTACTTCAGTAAATATGTGAAAGACCCGAATCACGTTATAGAGTTAGAACCGGATGAGATAGCCAAGAAGACTTAACGTATGATGAGGAGGTACTGTCAAGATCTTGGATAGAAAGGAGCATGTCCTACGCAAGAAAGGTCATACCACAAGTTAAAGTTTTGTGGAGGAATCATGCTATAGAGGAAATGACACAGGAATTGGAAGCGGAAATGAAAGCGAGGTATCCTCACCTTTTGAAACACCGAGTGCGACGCCAATTTCGAGGCCAAAATTTCATAAGGAGGAGAGGTTGTAAGACCCCAACTTATTATTAATGAAATTTAATTTTCTCTATTTATTATTTTGAAATAGTAAGGGTTGATTTGATTAATGTGGATAGTTAGAGGTAAAATACGCAAATATTTCAAAATAAGCAAGTGGTTATAAAATATTCATCATTGTTGTCGGGGAATATTCGTTTGGTCGTGGAATATTAAATCCGCGGGGAATATTAAATGCTGACAGTAGTGACCATGTGTGGGCCCATGTGGAAAGCGATTGGATGAAGAAAGCGACAAATATAAGTTGTTTAAAAATAAGCAGCGTAGTTATTCTTTATTATCTTGTTAAAATACTCGGTGGTTAAAACACAAGAAGCTTTACGGTATTGCACCAATTATTGATTCTTACGTAAGAAGGCACTACTCAATAATGGTTCTGATAATTATTATTAAATATTTTATTGATTTAATAATTCTTTGCGTTGATATTTTATATTCTTTGTTGTTTCAATAATTGTCATTACACGATATTTTTCATTATCGAAGCAATAATTCATATTATCGAATAATATTATTAGATAACATTATTGGCAATGTCTAGAAAGTTACATCAAGGAGAGGTTTGGTCACCTAATTGCGGCCATGAAGGAGAAATTCTAATTGGAAATCCCTCTTTCTTGGGAAGCTGCACGGTTATCGATATTGTGATTACGTAATATTATTTGTGAATAATTAATTATTGATTCATATGATGAGAAAAATATTGATTTTATGTGGATATAGATGGAGAAAATTTTAATGTGACAATTGTTAAAAATTAAAATTTTATCTTTTTACGATAAAATAATTCATTTAAATATATTATTATATTTTAATAATATAATAATGGTGATATTTTTACAACGAATGTGGGATATATGAGTATCTGAGGAGGAGGAGTATTTTTGTTGCAATAAATGTTTTAAACATGTTAAATATGTCGGTGGACCCCATTTATCGATCGAAATTTGATTATAGCACCGTAAAATCGCCCATTTGTGGATTTCGGTCAATTTCATTTTAGAATTTGGAAAAACTTTCTTACGTAAAGTTGTAGAGAATTGAATTTCCTATAAAAAAGTCGTGAAATTGAATTTTTTGATAAAAGGGCTATTTATTGTGAATTATTGAAGTTAGAAGCTCAAAATAATTGATTTTGGAAGTTTTAATTATTTAAATTAAGAAAAACGTTTTTAATGTTTTGTCACATGGTGGCTGATGTCTTGGACCAAATTAATGGGCGTAGGAAATTTGAAAAAATAATATTATTAATTTATTAAATTTTCTGCTTTGGTGTTCTAAGCATTTTCCTATAAATAGGGTGCTTAGGTTAGAATTGAAAATCACACCAGAAACTGAAGTTTTCTCTCTTTATATTATCGAGCATATTCTTGTGAGTATTTTGAGTATACTTTGAGTATTGCTATACGGTGCAAGTCCAAGTCATAGCCTATATCCGGTGTTTCAAATTTAGAAATCTTGCGATCTTCGAGGTAAGGGATATTATTTTGTTTCAGTAATGATATTATTTCTTCAATATCATTATCTTTGAAATATTGATCGAAGTTTTTATCAAATTTAGAACTTTTGGTGTCGGAGTTACTATTCACGTATCTTGACTTTATTCACGTATACGACACTATTCACGAGTACGGCACTATTCATCGAAAAATGAAAAATTTTCTTTTCATCCAAAATATCTATTCTGGATACTAGCTTTGATTGTATCCATGTTTTGATCATTCTTGAATTTTACACCACTATGATTATTTTTGAGGTATTTTTGGAGGTGGATAAAACAAAGTACGAATCCTTAATCCTTAATCCTTGTCATTTTGTTTCACTGGATTCGTTTCTTTAAAAATATTTTTCATCATCTTCAGTCTTAAATGATGATATTATGGAATATCTTTGGCCTGTAGTGCAAAGATGAATGATTTTTGAAGAATATCTTTGGCCTGTAGTGCAAAGATGAACAGGTGTTTAGATGAACATGACCAACTGATGAATATCTTTGGCCTGTAGTGCAAAGATGAATATTTGATTTCAGATATATATTGATTGATGTCACAGGGATAAAAGATAGACGATGAATTTTTAAATTCATACATAGAAGATAGTAGTTTGCATTCTCTACTTAACTCTTCTAATGAATTATTATTTTTCATTGCGAATATTGATTTAAAATTTGTTATCTATTGTATTCTATTTAGATTTTTTCCTGTTGAAGACTAAAGATAATTTGTTGTATATTATCTTAGTCATAATATTCTTTCTTGGGCTAGTTGAGCTCACCCTTTTCCTTTTTGTTCCATTTTCTTCTCGGGGAGGCGAGAATATAGCGAGTATGCAGTCGGGGTATGGAATGAAAGTTTTAGAGAGAGTTGTTTAGTAGTCCTCACCATTTTGTAAAATAATGTATCAATAAATGTGATGAGGATTTATTTGAGTTTGGATATTGTCTAGAAGATAATATTTGTATTCAAACTCATAGTTTTATTGTTGTAATAATAAAGTTGTAGTTGTTTCTGTACCATGTATTGACAACTCAGAATGGGTGATGTATACCTATTTTGGGGGCGTCACAATTCTAATCTTATTTAAATAAATAAATTAAACTATTAATTTATTTAAATAAATAATATTTATTCTACAATAGGGATAAGCCTCCCTAGCGATCAACGACTTTTCAGATAATATAGATTTCAACATTAATCATAAAAGAACCTTTGAGTAAATAGTTACCGTACAATTCAATCCTTCCGCCATACAATGTCCCAATTAAATATAAGACATAGAATTACTGTCAAGTCTTATTTTATTTAATTATATGTATTTCGACTCCTAAATGCACAACTCCTAATGAATGCAAATTATAAACTACTTTCTAATTTCATTCCACCTTGGTCAAGGATTCCTGAGTTGTCATTTATTGAATCACATAGGACATTTCTCTTCTTTTACTAGAAGTGGTAGAATCTTTATTGATCATTCATTATCTCCATATATAACTTATTACACCCAAACATACCCTTTAATATACTCTAAGAGTCTTAAGGAATAAGTCAAAATGTAATTCATTATATATAAGATACTATGATGATCTCAAGTCTAAGGATCATTTGTACTACTATCACTACATGAATTCCTATTGACAAGCAAGTAAAACTACATTAGGTTAGCGAGTCACGTTTAGTGAACTTATTCTCCAATAAGTACCTACATACTTGCTTTAGTGTCTCCACACAAATGATCATGAGATCAATCATCATCATCCAATGAGCAAGCAACGTACGTACCAATCTATCTGGATTCACTAATCCCCTTTTTTGTAATCCATTGATTGCGAACATTTTAGTTTTAAGCTATCTAAGAATTTAGATCTCATTAGCATGATCTCATCATGATTCTAAAAACATTGCTTAAAACTATGAGTTTATCACATATTATTAAAACAACACCATGTAGGTAATTAAATGCCTTTAATAAATAATTCTTTTATTAATAAATAAATAAGATTAATTACAAAGTATATGCTTTATCTACATACATTATTGGCTTGTATGCATACTATTTTCAATCTCCCACTCGCACTAAAGCTAATCGCCATGGTATCTCATACCATATTCTCTAAGTGACGATTGAACTGTTGTTGTGTTAACGCTTTAGTAAATGGATCTGCAATATTGTCTTGAGAGTCCACATGCTCCAGGGTGACATCTCCTCTTTCAATGATCTCTTTGATCAAATGAAACCGCCATAAAATATGTTTGGATTTCTGATGAGACATGGGTTCCTTAGCCTGTGCAATAGATCTGGTGTTGTCACAGAATAAAGGTATTGGTTCTCTAATGCTAGGAACCACATCAAGTTTGGTTATGAACTTCATTATCCAAACAGCCTCCTTTGCAGCTTCACTTGCAGCTATGTACTCTGCCTCTGTCACTGAATCAACAACTGTTTGCTGTTTGGAACTCTTCCAACTCACCGTGCCACCGTTTAAGGTAAACATATACCCCGAAACGAATTTACTGTCATCTTGGTTCGTTTGAAAACTTAAAGTCTATAAAGCCCTCTAGTTTCAATTCTGACCCACCGTAGGCAAGAAAAACATCCTTAGTTCTTCTTACGTACTTTAGGATATTTTTCCCTGCCTTCTAGTGTTCTTATCCTAGATTCGACTGATATTTGCTTGTTACACTAAGTGCATGAGCGACATCCGGTCTAGTACATATCATATTGTACATGATAGATCATATTGCTGAACTATAAGGAATCTTACTCATACGGTCTCTCTCTTCAGGTGTCTTTGGGGCCTGTTTCTTGGAGAGATGTATTCCATTATCTCATCGACATGAGACCTCTTTTGGAATCTTCCATGCTAAACCTCTTTAGCATCGAGTTAATGTAAGTTCCTTGGGACAAGCCAAGCATTCTTTTAGATCTATCTTTATAAATCTTTATCCCAAAAATATAGGATGCTTCTCCCAAGTCCTTCATAGAGAAGTGTTTAGATAACCAGATTTTAATTGATTGTAGCATAGGAATATCATTCCCTATCAGTAATATATCATCAACATATAATACAAGGAATGAAACAACACTCCCACTAACCTTCTTGTACACACATGGTTCATCCTCATTTTTGATAAAATCAAACTCTTTGATTGTCTCATCAAAACGGATGTTCCACCTACGAGAAGCTTGCTTTAATCCATAAATGGATCGTTATAGCTTACATACTTGATTTATTCCAACCTTTTAAATAAATCCCTCTAGCTATGTCATATACACATCCTCTTTAATTTTTCCATTGAGGAAGGTCGTTTTCACGTCCATCTGCTAGATTTTGTAGTCATGGTAAGCTGCAATCGCAAGCAAAATCCGAATGGACTTGAGCATCGCTACTGGTGAGAAGGTTTTACCTTAGTCAACTCTTTGTCTTTGTTTGAAACCTTTTACGACCAGTTGGGCCTTATAGGTCTCTACCTTTTGTACAGAAGGTATCTCTACTTGGTTAGGTTCATCCATTTGATCTGTAGTGGTTTGTGGTTCTTGAATTTCTTCAAGATCTATTTTCCTCCCGTCAAGGATAAACTCCTTTTCCAAGAAGGCAGCATGTTTGGCAACAAACACCTTTTGTTCAGTAGGATTGTAGAAATAATATCCTAAACTTTCTTTAGGATATCCAACAAAAGTACACTTATCAAATCTTGTCCCAAGCTTATCATTCTAAAACCTTTTTTCATAAGCTGGACATCCCCAAATCTTAATATGCTTAAGACTAGGTTTTCTCCCTGTCCACATCTCATATGGAGTCTTAGGGATTGATTTCGAGGGAACCTTATTTAGTAGATATGTAGCCGCTTCTAGGGCATATCCCCAGAATGACACCGGAAGATCGGTAAAACTCATCATGGAACGAACCATGTCCAACAGTGTTCGATTTCTCCTTTCAGATACACCATTGAGCTGTGGCGTCCTTGGTGGAGTCCATTGTGAGATTATGCCATTTTCTTTGAGACAATTGAGAAACTCACTGCTTAAGTATTCACCTCCTTGATCTGATCGAAGAATCTTAATACTCTTGCCAGTTTGCTTCTCTACTTCACTTCTGAACTCTTTGAAATTTTCAAATGATTCAGATTTGTATTTCATTAAATACACATATCCAAATCTTGAGTGATCATCAGTGAATGTAATAAAATAAGAATACCCTCCTCGTGCATTCGTTGTCATAGGTCCATATACAACTGTGTGAACCAACACTAACAACTCTGTAACTCTTTCTCCTTTTCCACTAAAAGGAGAATTAGTCATTTTGCCCATGAGACAAGATTCACAAGTTGGATATGATTCATAATCAGATAGCTCTAGGAGCCCATCTTTATGCACCTTGGATAATCTTGTTTCATTAATATGACCAAGTTTATAGTGCTGTATATAGGTATAATTAACATCATCACTTTTCCTTTTCTTAGTTTGTTCAATATGAAGTATATTTTCATGCAAGTCAAGAATTTAAAGTCCATTTCATAAATTACCAACACCATAAAAAACATTATTATTATAAATAGAACAAATATTGTTCTTTATTATAATGTCAAAACCATCTATATCTAATACAAATATTGAAATAATGTTTCTAATAAGTGATGGAACAAAATAAAAATTATTTAAACTAATGGACTTATCCGTATGCAGTGCTAAACAATAAGTCCCTACAACTAATGCAATAACCTTTGCTCCATTTCCCACTCATAGGATGACCTCATCCTTGCTTAGCTTTCTTCTTCTAACCAGTCCCTGCATATTATTACATATATGAGAACCATAGCCGTTATCCAATACCCAAGTAGAAGATTGACTTTCAGAAAAATTAATTTCAACCATAAACAAACCTTGATTAGGATTCAAAGTTTCTCTAAGCTTCTTCTGCTTTTATTCCGCAAGATAATCCTTGTAGTTCCTCTTCCAGTGATCCAGCTTGTTGCAATGGAAGCAAATTCCTTTGCTAGCTGGATCAGGATTCTTTTGATCCTTCACTTTTGCCTTTCCCTTAACCTTCTTGGATTTCTTCTTTTCAAAAGATACCTTGGGCCTCTTCCTTTTCTTAGAAGAATCATCCACCTGTAAGACTTAGTTCTTCTTGGATGAGAAGTGACCTTCAGCAATTTTCAACATGTTAAGTAACTCAGGCAAGCTGACGTCCAACTTATTCATGTGAAAATTCACAACAAATTGTGAGAAGGTGTCAGGGAGTGACTGCAAGATCAAATCTTGACTCAACTCTCCATCCATGACGATCCCAAGCTGTCCAAGAAGTTCAATCAGATTGATCATCTTTAAGACACGAGTCTCAATGGTAGTACCCTCGGTCATCCGAGATCGAAAGAGCTCATTAGATATTTCATATCTAGTAGTCCTACTTTGCTCACCATACAGCTCTTGCAGGTGCAGTAGCTCATTACTCATGGATGCGAGCATGATGCATTGAGCCACATATGCATCATCTTGCCACTGTTTAAAAGTAGCAATCTCTTCCTCAGAGGTTGTCTCTACAAATTTTGTAGGTACGAGCAAATTTAGGACATAAGAAATCTTTTCAACAGTGAGAACAATTCTCAGATTCCTTAACCAGTCCGTGTAATTCGGCCCAGTTAGATTGTTAGCATCAAGTATGCTACGCAATGAAATTAGAGAGTGTGATATTTTCAAAATTCTGCATGTAAAAAGATAATATTTTAGTAAATATTTATTTAATTAATTACTAAAATAAATTAGGTCTTATTTTATATTGGTATCTCCCACTATTTTCTTATAACTATATTACCCTCATCTATATAGTTCGACAAAATCTAACTAAAGTTTTTGCTAGTAAGAATAAGGATCCCATTTCAAATGTATATAGCCTTGTGGTGACACAACAAACTATATATAAATAAATAGATAGACAACTCCTTATCAATTACATCATCATGTAGCTCCTTATATTTTGCCTCTTAAATCATAATGGTCAAGTGTGTGCACATCCGAACTAAGATGATTTAAGTTAAGTCATACCTAGAATTTTCATATAAGTGAAGAGAAAAATACAGTCCCTTATGTGTGCACAACAAAATGGTAATGTCCATTCCTTATAAACATCATATGTAATAAAAACAACATCTCAAATATTTAATACTTGCCTTGTGTGCACAACAAACTCATATTAAATATTTAATGCTCTATTATTTTTATCATGCTAGAAGGCGACGTTTGATATTCCAAATATCTTTGAGGGGTTTGTTATTATTAATCTCATTTTGTTTAGCGCGCATGTACATATATATAAAATACGCGTCATATTATTAAACATGTGAAGCATGTTTGCATAATATATAATATATATAATATTAACATGCATATATAGAATACTATATTCTACATGGATTGATTATGGACTTTTATTCTAGTTTGGTTCACTAAAGCCACCAAGTGAACCAAAAGGTCAAACCCTAGGGTGAAAGAATAAACATTTAAATATAACTATTACATTTAAACCCAGGCTCAATTACAAATGGGTCTTCAAGCGTTCCTTGCTCTTTGATCTCTGGTTCTTCGGAAAAAAATTCTAACTAATCCTATTACATAAATTATTTAATTTAAATAGAAACATTGATCAGCAGTCAAGGGAAAATACATCGGAGAGAGATAGAATTTACATCAAGAAGAAAACCAGAAAAGACGAGGTACACAGACCCCATTTAATAAAAACCATTCATTCAAGCATCCAACCAAAATAAATTCAATTACATTTGTCAATAGTCCATAATCAATCCCATTTATTATCATACATATCATCATATGTATCAATAAATAAAAAATTCATCTCATGAATAAAATCATTCTATATATATATATTTATTTTAATTATAAAATTATTAAGATTAATATATATATATATATATATATTTTATATAGATGGGATCAGCCTATTCAACATCCTAGGGGTATGCATATCATCCTAATCGTGTCCATATACACATAGTGTTAGTTTATTGACACAATATAAGTCCCTCCCAGGGAAGCTTCAACTCAGTATAGGATGTCTTAACAAAACAATTTGGTTTGACACAACAGTTTATGCTTGATAAGCAATATCCAAATATCACATGAATAAATAATTTATTTCTTAGTTATGCTGAAGCTATAGAAATAACTTCACAATAATTGGTAACAAAATTGGTTCGGTATAATATCGAAAAGAAATCAAGATAAAAATCTTGTTGAAAGTAAAACTAGAGTTCAAGAACTTGCGTAAAGTAATGAGATAAGTTAGAAGACTTGCCTGTGCGAAGATCGTCTAATTAATGCTACTCGAAGTGTTTAAGATACCTAAATATGTTCAAACATATTTATATAACACATTAGTATTGATAACAATACCTAACTACTCAAGCTATTCCAGTTCGGTCTAAGTTCAACATGATTTTGATGTCCTAAATCATTACCAGATACTTAATAAACTAATATCTCGGTTAAAATTTAATTATAAACCTTATTATAATTTAGATAATTTATTTATCATTTATAATAATTTCTAAAGCTTATAGTAATTTTTAGATATTTAATTATCCAGTTAAATAGATTTTTAAATCATTTTATTATTTTTAAATAATTAATATTCACTTAGAATATTATTTAAAACCTTATTATTATTTTTAAATAATTTATAACCATTTAATAAGATTTTAAATCATTAATATCATTTTAAAATAATTAAATATTATTTATAAATGATTTATCTAATTAAATTATTAATAGATTAATTATTAATAATATTTAAATAAATAAAATATTTATGTAATTTATACCACAATATTAAAAGTTAATTATTATAACTTAAAATAATTTTTAAAACTTATTTTATAATTATTTAATAATTATGTCTAATTTATTTTATTTTTTGTCTGTTGCTAAAAGCCTATAGCGACAAAAAGTGTGGCTATAGGTGCTTTTCACCCTTGAAGAATAGCCTTGGTTAATGTCTAGGGGTCACTTTGACCTAGCTTTAACTTCTAGTTTGTTTTGATTCTAGGTTTGAAAGTGTATAGGTGTTGTAGTACTCATATAAGGCTACAATAACATACAAAGTTTAGACTCTAACTATAACATAACAGGAAGTTATAGAGATTCAAAGTCACTGTCAGAGTTGTTTTTAGGTTTCTGGGTAACCCAGAACAGTAGTCATGGTCGGTCAACGATATTGAGGCTCTAATAACTTTCAATATGTGTATTAGATGTGTGGTTTAATTGTTGTAGTTTGTAGTTTATATACCAAAGTACAAATATGAAACACTAGTTTGGACTGAGAAAGAGTTTAAGGTATAGATCTAGACTGGTCTATGACAACCCAAAAATTTAGAAGATCTTGAATGATTAAGTTAAAGGTTAAAGTTTAAAACCTAGAGTGGAAATAGAGGAATGATTTAAAGTTTTTAAGAAGAACCTATATGATTTACTATTTGAAAAAAAAAAAGAATTGAGAAAATAAGGGTTATGAAAATTCAAATCCTAGAAAGAGATTTTGTATGTGAAAAATTTATTTAAAGAAATAAATTTCAAATGAAGAGATATTATTAGATTAAATTAAATGTGTATATGTATAGATATGTATATACTTGGAGATGTGTTATATATGATTTAGCTAAACAAAAGGATTGATTATTTAAATTAATCATACACGAATAAATAAAAAGCTTCATTATAAGAAGTTGGTAGTAGTCAAGCATTAGAAATCTTATAAAAAAAGAAATAAGAACGTGGCAAGTCAAAATAATATATATGGCAAGCCATATGAAAAAGACTTATTGAACGTAGCAAACTGTAGTAAGAGGGTTACTAGACGTTAAATTAAATGTCTAGTCTAATATATGAGTATATAAAGCATTTTATAATTTATGAAGAATATGTATGTTTACGTAATATGGTAAATATATTAAATTATATTTGTTACATGTAAATAAATTGATATAAACAGTTTATAATGTGAGAAAATAAAATTATTAATTATTTTCTATATGTGATGTGTGTATGTTTGGTATAAGCTGGTAATTGGGAGTTAATGAATATATATTATATATGTATTTATTAAGTGGGAGAAATAAAATTGTTGGGAATAATTTGCGTGATGAAGCAAAAATAGGCGGGTTAAGCATATAATATTTATACATACTTTACCCAAAAGTATTAGAATAAATTTTTATATGAAATTAGTTTAATAAAGAAAAGATATTATATTTATCGTAATATCCTAAGGAAGTAAATAAATTCTTGATTAAATTTATGTTAACGAGGTAAGGATATTATATTATGATATCTTGGGTATGTAAATAATTGTATTTGCATAAAAATTATATGTAACATATTTATTTTACAATTATAAAATAAATATGTAATTTAAGTATGTTATGTTATGTTTTATATAATTTATATATCAAAGATGGGTTATATAAATTATATGATTTCATGAGGGTAAAATAGTTTAAGGAGATTTATGTAGTAACTTATTTGATTAAATTAAGTTACTAAGATTGGGAAATTAAATTACTTAACAAAAGTATTAAAATAATAGTTGAATTAATTATTTAAAATTCAAAATGAGTGGGTTAGAAACCCTAATTAAATTATTAGGGTAAGGTAAAATTAATGTATTGGACCATGTTATTTTAATATGGCCCAAACCATTTTAGTTAAAGAGCCCAAACATTTAATTGGAAAACCCAAACAATTATGAGACATGGCCCAAACTTTGGCCCAAATACTAAGCTAATTAAAGCAATTTAATAAAATACAAAAATGGGCTAAAAAGGGAGCATTGTATCCGGGTATTGCAAGGAAGGAGTAATTGAGCACATGTGATTTATTTTCAAAGATTTGGAAAGATTTAGTATGGATAGGAAAGAGAAAGATGAGATATTGGATAGATATGCAAGAGATATGAGAGAGAAAACTAAGATTTGTTAGGAGATTTATTATACATACATATGATATATATGCACACTTTAGTCATCTAAAGCTCAATTCTCTTGCGATCAAAGTTTACTTCCTTTATCCTAAAAAGCTTAGAAAGAAAAATGAAAAGAGAGAATATATTAGAGAGAGGGCGTGAGGGGCAGCTACTGCTATGGGGATAGGAAAGAAGGAAGAGAAGATTTTCCTTGCCATCTAGGATCATCAAGGAGAAGAAGAAAGCCATAAGAATAAGGTATAAAAATCAAACCATAATAAGTTATTTTATGTAATTTATTTTGGTTGGTTGTGATGAAATAATGAAGTTATGTTTCTTGAGCTCTAAAACCATAGACCTACATGTTTAATAGTGTTTTATGTTAAGATCTAACCATTGTCGACGTCAGGATTTTTACTGTCCCTTTTCTGTTCTTGTCTTTTGGTGTTCTCATGTTAGGTGAGATTTGTTTGAAAAAACAAGTTGTGAAAAGGTCCGACATTTATATGTCGACAATTTGACTGTAAGAGTCGCCAGTTGGTATTTTTAAATGGTTGCACCAACTCAACCGAGAAAAGGTTTGCACATTGACCATGTGATGTAACACTGTTAAACTGGTCTATGAAACTGAGATTCATTAGGGTCCAGGGACTTGCTAATGCGGAGGGAAGGTGTTAGGCACCCTCCGACATCCGTGTTACCACGATAGCCACCACTTTTCAATTAAACAATTAGATGAATGTGTGTGTGTGGGGGGGGTCAATATGCAGTTATTTGGAAGTAGTGCTATGCCTCGTTCGCACCTATATACAAAGGGTTTGAATTTATGTAAAAATTCAGTTTTAAACAAGATATAACAGTGATGTTTTGTAAAAGAGGTTTTTTAAACCCTTATGCTCAATAGTAATTGAGGCCTTTGATACTTCCATTTTATTAAGTGTTCGGCTTGATTGCTTTTATTTTCTAGATGCGAAGCATCTTCGAGAAAATAAGATACATAGCAATGCCGAATTCCTCATGGGCATGATAGCCATCTAAGGAAATTCTAACACTGTAAATAATGTACAAGCTGTTTACAGCCGAAAATGTCCATCACGGGAACCGAATCTAGATTCAGGAAACTGAATCTGTGATCACATGATTCCTAGGCTCACATGATGTAGTAGTTTATATGAAAGCTGTAAGTAGTTATATATATAAAAGCTGTAAATATATATATATACAGACTGTCAACCACCACGAAGCAAACTTCATGGGGAGCCTTTGAAATGTAAATATATAAAAGCGGTATATATATATATATATATATATATATATATATATATATATATATATATATATATATATATATATATATACAATATACACACCATGAAGCACCTCCATGGGGATCAAAATGTAAATAAAAGCAAGAAGAGGCGATCAACCATACGGCGTAAACTCCAAAGGGGACGAAATGTAAATAAAGAAGTAAAATGATCAACCGCCATGAAGTAAACTCTAGGCGAGACGAAATGTAAATAAAGTAGTAAAAGGCCATGAAGTAAACTCCAGGCCTGACAGAAATGTCAATATATATATATATAAGCGGTAAATGCACCGTATATATATCGATCCAGGCTCGGTTTATCATTTCAAATGATATATATATATATATATATATATATATATATATATATATATATATATATATATATATATATATATAAAGCAGTAAACTCACTAGATATAAAATCCAGGCTCATCGAATAAAGTCTAACAACATTTTATGTATATATATATAAGCAAATAAATGCTCCGAACGTGAGTCCAGGCTCAATCGAGGCATAACTCGATAATGTTAGTCCATATATATATATATATATATATATATATATATATATATACATAAAATAAGAAAAAGCCACGAACCGAAGTCCGGGCATAAACACACGTAACACGAATCTCAACGTGAAGAAAAGTGTGTGCACAGTAGAAGAGAAAGGCTTTAAGAAGTGTAAGAAGGCTTACAGTGGACTGCCAAAGAAGACTTCTATAGCTTTAAATGGATGAACACTCGGCTCCCACCGATAAAAATATAGCAATATATGAGCTCACAAGTGTTTAAAATGAGAAACCACTCAGTTTATAGTGTGTATATAGCAAGTTGGACAGGGCTTCCTCACCATTTTCTATTACAAAATGGCCACCCCAAGCCCTCTATTTATAGAGGAGGATCATAAATACACACTGCGGCGGCGCAGAGATGCACTCTTGGTGCGCCTAGGGTTCCCAGCTCATGGGTCCCATCGTCTCAAAGTACGTGCATGCGTGCAACGTGATGTCCGCTCGAACTTTCAGAACTTCAATCTGGGCCTCCGATTGAGGTGTATAAGACCTTTTACGGAGTGCTATTGTCGAGAGATACACAAATGACATGGGATTAGAGGTTGTAAGAAGTCAGGAAGATGGGACAATGCCTTTGGTCTTCAAGCTTTAAATTCCATCCGGTGTGCTGTCCTGTGTAGTAGTCACCCGGGATTACAGCTAATTAGTTCTTGTAGGACATTGCTATGTAGAATGTATGTTAGAATGTGTTAAAGCAGTCATTGCTCAGGGTTATCTCTGAGATTGGGCTGCTGCAAGTATTGGACGTCCTCAGGGATGTCTCTGAGGTGTGCCTGACCTCCTGGGGTTATCTCCAGGCTTGGGAATGAGTGCCTCGGGGTTATCTCCGAGGTTGAAGCTGATTGCAAAGGTTGAAAGAGCATCTCCGGGGTTATCTCCGGAACTACAACTGCACTCCTCGGGGTTATCTCCGAGGTTGAGACTGAAACTCCCGGTGTTGTTCCCGGGATTGAATCTTTCGGGGTTATCTCCGAGATAGAAAAAACTTCTCCGGTGGGATTTCTGGAATTGGAACTGTCTTATCCTCCAGAGTTATCTCTGAAAGAAGATTCTGTCCTACTGTAATGTTAGTAACATGAATGCAAAATTTCGAGTGTCTACAGATGCCCCTCTTTATCATATTCATGCAATGCAATGGCATGGATATGATAAAGAATACTAGACACTTGAAATGTGATAGGATAATCATGATGCAATGTACAGCAGCATGATGCAAATGTATGTGGTTTGTTGGACTGTTCTCCAAAAGGGTGGGATGACTACCGGCTCCCATGACTTCTGTCGAGGCTTGCAGTCATTACTGACAACCTTGATGAACTGTCTTGGACATGTGATCCAAAGTTCTCAAGAACTTCTAGGATGTTGACGTTGGTGTGATTACCAAAGTCCTTAATCCTTGATATAGACTTCACACTGAAGATGCATCTCTCATGTACAAGAGACTCTGTGGGGATAGAGCTTTGTCTATTTGAGGATGTTCCTTCCTAGTTTGTATTGCCAGGTCTTTCCGCTGCTTTGTCAGAGTTACTGCCAATAGTCTATGTTGCCAGAGTTGCCTGACCTTCGCTGACATGTACATCAATGGCTGAATTCCCTGTTGAGGATAATATCAAGGCTGTTTGACCTTTGTTGACGTGTGCATCAATGTATGAGATCACCGGGTGGTTTTCGATGCTTCATTGGAGTTAATTGCGAACGACTGAATATAGTCAAGGTAGCCTGACCTTCGTTGACGTGTACATCAACGGGTAAATTGAATGAAATTCCCGCTGGGGAATGTTTTTGAGTTACTACCCCGAATTGACGGCATCAGACCTTTCTGAGGTATTGTCGAGTGTAGTTTGCAACAATTGTGATCATCGGTATAGTGAACCCTGGGTTTGGGCAAATACTAATGAGTGACAGGTGGACTTGCAGTTGGGTCTCTGAAAACCAGGATTTCAAGCTATTCCGCTAAATCGCGTAGCATTTTTATTCCTAATTTGGCCTTTTTCAGTTTGCAAGACCTCCTTTGTAACTCGAACTGGACCGAGCCAGAGGGGTGGCAATGCCATGTATGCCAAATATTACCTCGACTGCCGTTAGATCCTTTCTAGAAGTCTGGTGTGAGGCACTTTCGAGGCGGTGACGGTTTATCTGAGTCCTTTGAGCATATATGCTATGAGTGGACTGTCGAGTGAGTCCATAACTGATGATGTGCGAGTCAGGGATCGCATTCTTCGACAATTGTTCCTGATAATCATTAGGGGCTGATTCAGAGCAGATAACTCTTCCACGACATCATTCGCTTTGGTGAGCACCACACGAGATGTGGACCACATTAGAGAGTATGATTGGGGCTCTTACACCTTCGCCTATTTCCTCAAGGGAATGCGCATGCATTCGCAGGGCTTGACGGAGGCTTGGCTAGGATTTTAACCATTTCTGTTGGTGAGTATTTCTCTTGTGATTTCCCATGTACAGGTTAAGAGTGTTGACTGACAGCAGATGTTTGCCTTTGTGTTGGCAGTTCTGGGCCTATGAGAGGCTCCCATGCTTGAGTCTTGTGAGTGTTCTAGGCTTGGAGAACTATCCACGAGGACGACGATAACATCACTCTATATTAACAGAGGTTCCTGTAGCTAAGGGTTTCACCCATTGTAGACTATAGTTGGAGTTGTTGATAGCTGATGCTATCACATGGATTCCCTATTCTAGGGAACATTTGCCTATTGGGTTTAAGGATGGGTACCCGACTGGTGTCAAGTACATGCTATCCACCTGTAGGATTCCTCTCTTTACTGATGGAGGATGGGAGCTCTATTTAGGAGAGCGTGCTATCAGGAGCACAACATGAGAGATTCGTATACCGATCTTGCTTCATGCCAGGCATTATTGGCCTGTATCTTGCTATCAGGAGCACCATTGATATCCCATTGTTGGGTGTTGACAGTTTTACACTGTCAGAGGGTCCTTACACTCAAGAGATGTTCCAGCATTGGTGGTCCCCTCGTACCTTCGGAGCCCAAACCCGCGCCACGTAGTTTATAGGGGATATGGTTCCTGGATCCGTGATGATGACAGATTGGATGGCGTGTGTTAGAGATCCGACTCATTTGACACAAATTGACAGTTTGACCCGGTAGTTGGACTGGGCACATTTCTTTATCCGGTATTTGGGCATATATCTTTTAGAGGCAGATACTTTTGATCCTTCCAGCTCTGGCACTGGTCCCTCAGGTGACCCATATGGGTTTACCGGTGCAGATCCTCCATTATATAGGCCTGACATTCCCGTTGATGGAGATCCAGTGACTCAGGACATGATTAATGATGTAGACATTGACACCATTGTCTTTTTCTGATGTAGATTCTCATTATATCTTTTGATAGGCCTCTGTTAGATACTGGGTGGCTGTGCCCCATTCTCGCTATATCTTTTGATAGGCCTCTGTTAGTAGTTGGGCGGTTGTGCCCCATTTCCCTGTATTTTTAGCTGTATAAAGATGTATTAGATGATGATGTACTTAGGAATGTATATACTTTTATTCCCTACATCATATTGCCATCTATTGTTTATCATGCATGTATTATGTTATGCATATGTATGTATGTCCAGAGATATTCAGCATTGACCCCTAGATGGTCTTATGACATGGCCCACAAAGATGTCTTCTTCGACTGTTAGCCGCATTGATCATACCCCACCAGTGTTGGTGGTATCCCGTCTGAGATCGTGGTATGATAATATGTCACCTCTAAATAGGGTGACTGTAGATCGGTTATTACAACATTCTATGACCCTCATGATGTTTCAGGTTTACGTAGGCTTTGCAGAGGGTATGCTGGAGCACTGGATACCGGAAAGGCAGGTCTTCCGGTTTGGTATCCATGAGTTGACTCCTTTTTTAGAGGAGTATGCACGATTAATGACGCTGCCCTTAGACAGACCTTGCACTTGGATGGCTATTGGCGACATGAGCCGACAGTTTATGACCTTCACCGGGCTGAGCCGAAGAGTCGTACAGGATGAGATTACATCCGGACACGTGGTATCCCAACATTTTTTGATGGACAAATTTAGCTCAGAGGATAGTTATACACGACACTCTGGGGATTTTACCATGTCGAAGGATTATTGGAGTCTAGCCAGAGAAGACGTATTGTTGATGTGTGAATTATCATACGTGTATATGCCATGATATATAGATGAGCTGGACATTGGTGGAAGTATGGCAGTGAGAGCTCTCAGGGAGGGTCACACCATTGTACCAATGATCGTAGCAGAGACGCTGAGATCGACCACATATTGCAGCACCTACCATGCAGGGGTATTTACAGGTAGCTCGGTCATGTTGTACGTGTGGTTTATGTCACACCTGAGACCAATTGGATCTTTTCGACATCACGAGTATTGTTTCACCCATGAGATAGCCATGTCTTATTCCTTTCAGCTAGCGGAGTGTACATACGCTATGTCTTGGTCGGTATTCTTGGTGGGGATCGGAGATCCATTTGACATTCTACTATGTACAAGGCTTAGTTCACCCTACAGCTTCATTACTCATGCTCCTGGCATGGATTATCTCCCTCTAGCTGGTTTGAGGGGCATGACTACTTACCACCCACTGGCTATAATGTCGCAGTTTGACCAGTTTCAGGACTTCCATCCTTTTGAGGGGGCATTGAGTCAGTGCTTGGCTTCTCACCACTTGTCAGCAGAGGACATATCCAGGGTGTATACCTGTTGGGATTAGCGTGAGTTAGCTGCCTTTTCTATTAGCCATCCAGGCTGTTCGATAGAGTATTCTGCATGGATGGAGACAGAGACAACATCAGTTGCGATAGTATCCACAGTGCCAGAGATTGATTCTGATGATGGGGAGCCTATAGAGGACATTAATCTTCCCACCACGGAGGAGCTATTCACTAGGTTGCCAGCAGCTCTCGTAGATTCTCCTAGTACGAGTGCTATTGTGATCCAGCATTCAACATAGTATTTAGAGCAGAGTCTTCATCTGATAACCTTTGAGAGAGATCAGATTAGAGCCTTGATGTTAATAGCTCTTGATGGAAGAGATGCCGCTCTATTAGAGAGAGAGGAGGCTGTAGCTCATAGAGACACCGCTATTGTGGAACGGGATGAGGCTAGATCATCCATAGATGCATTAATTGTTGAGCGGGATGCCGCCATATCTGCCTGGGATATAGCCATTACAGATAGTACTTGTGACATCCCCAAAATAGGTCCACACGACCCATTCTGAGTTACCAGATATCACACTACAGAAATCAAATACAAACTTCATTTATACAACCGTTGAACTATCGTGCAGATTACGACAACACATAAGCTGTGAGTTTTAATACAAATATATGTAATTCTCATGGTGCCTTGACCACAACACATTACAATGGTACTTTACGTAAAAGTATAGTCAATAACTGTTTTAGAAACTAAAATCTTAGCAAAATGCTCAAGGAAACCTTCGTACATGGGAGGCCATGCATCTAAGTTATGATAGATATCATATGACTCGAGAATTATCCTTGGTTAACCCAATAGACCCCAAAGAAAAATGAGAAGATTACTTTCATGTTCTTTCCAATGGTGAGTCTTCTCTTGACATATAACTATCTCCATTGTCTCTAATTAAGGATTATATTACAACCAAACTCCAAGATTACATAGGTAGTGCTCATAGATATAATCAGCAAGTGCATGTACACAACCCTGTCTTATGATAACACGAAGTCGTCTGTCATTAGACATCTTGTATGATAGTGGCAAAACACCCTTCCAAAGTTGGGTTCACCTCACCCTATTCGGTTCACCAAAATCAACGGTTAAGATGACGTATAAAATACGACACACTTATCTAAAATTCTCAATAAAATTATTTTCATATAGTTTTAGGGGAAACCTCAACAGCTATAGACCATCGTTCTATTCCTCTATTACCCCCGCTCGACCCAGCTACACTCTTATTACCTGAAAGGAATTATGAAGCAAAAGGGTGAGCACAACTAGCCCAGTAAAGAATATCATGACTAAAGATAATTAAATTATCAATAGCCTTCGTTAGTAATAAATCAGAGATTTAGAACATATGGTAGATGATAAAACTTTTCAACCATAGTGGCAGCAGAACGAACAATCCATTAGAAGAGTCAAATATACCATAAAGTCTATTATCTTCTCCATGTTAAAAGTCCACCAACAATGTTTTATCCCTGTAACATCAATCAATGGTTCCTTTCCACAATCATGTGAATAACTCATAATCATAATTATGATTCTAAATTCCTCTTCGCACCCAGGACAAAGATAATTTTCATCACCTATCTTTACCTGAAACATCAAAGATCATGGTTATACCAAATCACAGTTCCTGTTCATAATCATACTAATAAATTCATCTTTGCACTACAGGCCAAAGATATTTATTAACAGTTCATCTTTGCATTATAGGCCAAAGACATGCAACTGTATTTTAGAAGAGTCAAGTAGAGCATGATATCTACTATCTTCTAAGAATTAAAAGTTCATTATCAATATTTTATCGCTAAGACTCAACTCAATAAATAATCCACATCACCGAATTATCCATACACTACGGCCAAGGATATTCATTAGTATCATGACCACGAATTATCCATGCACTACGGGCCAAGGATATTCGTGTTTTCACCAATGGTCATGATCACGCCAAACAACAATTCATCTTTGCACCCTTGGCCGAAGAGAACGCATGGTTATGATTATACCAATAATTGTCGCTGAGACTCAGCTTAATAAGTAGTATCACAACCAGGAATTATCCATGCCATACGGGCCAATTATATTCATGTAATCATTAATGGTCATGATTATACCGAATAATCCCTGGTCATAATCATATCAACAACTGTCCATCAATGCACTACAGGCTACTGAGGACTTTTACCATATTATTTGTAACATTACGGGTCATGATTATACCGAATGATCCCTGGTCATAATCATACCAATCAATAGTCCATCTATACACGTAAGCCAAAGATGACTTTCATCACAATATAAGCATAATGATGATGACAATGATATAAGAATTCAATTAAAAGAAAGCGAAGGATAAATTTTAAAGATTTATAATTTAATTTATCCAGAATTCAATAATATCCAAATTGTCAACATGATACTGCTTTGTGGAGTAAAATTCAAGAATAATATTGTATCAAAAATGATTTGGATCGAAAAGAAATCAATTTTTTGTCATGAATAGTGCTCCGGGTGAATAGTACTCAAGTGAATAGTACTTCGTGAATAGTACTTCGGGAATAGTACTATATGAATAGTACCCCATGAATAGTACTTTATGAATAGTAACTCGTATTCATAAATAGTATTATATACGTGAATAGTGTCGTATATGTGAATAGTACCCATGAATAGTACTCCGTGAATAGTACTCATAAAATGAAAATATAAAAGAAAACGATATTCTATGACAGGTACAAAAGAAATGATATCTCATACGAGTATAATAGAATATACGAAACTGCAAATAGATTTTCACCCGCCATGCGATAATCCACGTAGACAGATCATTTCCACAATTTAATAAAGAATGAATACAAAGGGTCATTCACCATGCATGCTAGAGTAGCGTGAGAAAAGTTATTCAACAAAATAATAAAGAATGGAATAATGTAAGAATTTCACCATGCACGCAGTAGTCGCGCGTGAGACAAAGTTATTCCAATGTAATAATAAAGAATGGAATAATAGAAGAATTTCACCATGCATGCGGTAGTCCGCGTAAACAGGTTATTCCAACAGAATAATAAAGAATGGAATAACAACCTTTACGAGTATTGAAAGAAAATAACTCTCTTCATGAATATGAAAGAAATAATACCCCTTACAATTGTTGAATGAAAATAATATTCCTAAGAATATTGAACGAAGATGATATTCCATACAAATATTAAACAAAAATAATATTCATACGAATACAAAAAATAATATCTCTTCAGAATATGAAATAAATAATACCCCTTACCTCAGAAGAATCTGGATACTGGAATAGTGAAGTAACAGACTTCTCTTCTTCTTTCTCTCTATAGCTTCTCTCTCTATAATTTCTCTTGTTAGTCTTAGTGAATTGGTGAGAATGAAGGAAGAATGAGCTTCTATTTATAGGAAAATATTGTTTCGATAATTGCACGTTTTGGGGATCAAAATATTACAGTATAATACCTTCATCTTTTCCTTCATTTTTAATTTAGTCCTGCAAGTATTACCAAACTTGCACCACCTCCCCTAATAGTACATCATGTGAATCAATAGTACAATCATGTGACTCAATAATTCTATGCATGTGAAAAAAAATAATTACAGTATAGTACCTTCATTTATACCTCCATTTTTAATTTAGTCATGCAAGTTTTATCAATCTTGCACCACCTCCCCTAATAGTACATGCATGCGAATCAATAGTACACACATGTGAACAAATAGTTATAAGCATGTGAATTAATAGCAATTAATTGTTTATTTATCCGATTAATTACCCGATTGGTCAATATAACCTCCAGACATCAATTATTATAGAAATAGATGTCGATTTCCATTAACACTAATAATCCAATCACAATGGAAATATCAATTTCATCTTTAATCAATATGAACTTATTCATTATAAATATTATAACTCACAATATTTAACAACCATATCATTCCCAGGAAAGAGGGGGTTTTTCGATAAGGATTTCTCCCTATTGGCGCGCAATTAGGTGACCAAACCCCTTTCCTTGACAAAACTTTCTAGACATCGTCAATATTACAAATAATAATATGAATAACTTTATCGTTTCAATTATTGATTTAATAATATAAAATATTATGCAGATGATACTGTGACAATAATTGAATCAATAATATGAGAGATATTGTACAACAATTACTGTAGCAATAATTGAGTATAACTGAGCGACTTCTCACGTAAGCATCAATAATTAATACCGTGTGCTACTATGCAACCACGCGTATTACTGTACTTTTACTACTTGGTAGTTCAACAGTTTAACGGTAAAACTTTCGCCGTTATTTTTATAAAAAGATATTTCTGTCATTTTCTAACTACGACAATACTTCTGTTGTGGGGTCCACCAATGATTATGCCGTCGTACGAATATTCCCTGACCAATCGAATATTCCCCGACACAACTAATATTTTATATCAACTTGCTTACTTTACAAAATTTTCACATATCACCCTTAACTTTAACCCTTTCTCAATTTAACCATTTACTAAATAAAATAATAATTATAAGAAAATTGAATACTTTCATTTCATAAAATTTGGGATCTCACAGTACTACAGTGAGATCCCTTACTACTGGCATGCTTTCCAATATGAGTGCATATATAGATGAGCATCATGCCACCATGCAGTTGGCTACAGATCTGTTAGCTCATGTAGATACCCTTGGGTAGGAGCTTGCAGCGTTGCCTCCTTCTTTGGAGAGAGATGCCATGTTGTACTTGATAGTTCATATATCCACGGGATTATAGATAGACTTGTATTTTCCTGCACAGGCTAGCTTAGCCATTTTATCATGTACAACACATATTGTATATATCAAACAACATTATATATGGCAGGGAAATATATTTTGATTCACTTCCCTTTTGGTTGTGCCTTGATACTTGTTTGATATTTTCCTGTTTCTTCAGGGCTTGTGGTCTTGATGCATTCTGAACTCATCCTTGATGGATGGACATTGAGATGTCGCATGATCTTTCAGAATGGATTGTTAATCTGTGTGTATCCCTACCCTCTTTGGTGTTTTGGGACTGGTTTCTATATGTAGATGTGGAGAGGATTGTGGCTTTCCTCTCTGAGATTGACAGCACCACAGATGGTTGTCGGTACTCCTATTGAAGAAGAGATCCCAAATAGTTCCATCTCTTATGGATTGGTGTTACTCTTCGAGGAATTAACCACAGCTTAGATGGTCGCCAACTCTCCCATTTATGGGGAGGCCAGGTAGTTCCATCCCTTTGGTCTGAAGTCGATGAAATGTGATGGATTGAAGTTTGATCCCAGTACCATTAACAAGTATTTGTTTTGGTAGGGGTAAGACCAAACCATAAATGGCTACCTACGTACTCCTATTAAAGAGGAGATCAGGTCTGCGTAGTTTGAACCTGGTGTAAGAGGTTCAACGCTGTATGTGAAGGGGTAGAAAGTATATGAATGTTTTTCTGATTTTTGTTTGTATAGAAGGGTGTAGAAATGTTTTTGTTGTTTTTGTTTTATTACAATCGGGCCATATAAAATGGTTGCCTACGTACTCCCAGGTATTGGGGAGATCAGGTCGACGTAGCTCGCCCTATGTTCAGGACGAT
This sequence comes from Panax quinquefolius, assembly GCA_020205615.1. NCBI lineage: Eukaryota > Viridiplantae > Streptophyta > Magnoliopsida > Apiales > Araliaceae > Panax > Panax quinquefolius. Next base: position 83,768,747 of record CM035173.1, on the reverse strand, counting down.
TTACAGCTGAAAAAGTTTGATCCCATGTTCAGGACAAACTGCGGGGGAAAAGTTTGATCCCATGTTCAGGACAAACTGCAAGTGTGAAAAGTCTTATTCGCAGTGGGAAAAAACTGTGGGTGTGAAAAGTTTTATCCATGGTGGGACAAAACTGTGGGTGTAAAAGGTTCAATCCTTGGTGGGATAACTTGCGGGTATGAAACAAAGTGGAGTGAAAGATTTGATGATTTGAAAACCAGGATGCTGGCATGAAGAGTGTGTTTACCTGACGGTGCAGATGAGTATGAAGAAAGATTGTGTGTAGAAAAGGTAAGAAAATCTGAAATAACTGGTGATCTGGTGATCCAAAACTAGGATGTTTGCTTGATGGTAACTTCAGACATAGTACCGTTTCATGGTGTTTGAGTTGATAAGCTGTGGAAATTCGTCGCCATCCATTTCCTGTAATCTGAGAGCACCTCCTGTCAATACCTCCTTGACAATAAACGGGCCTTCCCAGTTTAGAGCGAATTTTCCCTTTGATTGATCTTGGTTATCAATGATCTTCTTCAAAACCAATTCATGTTGTTTAAACTACCGTAGCCGGACTTTCTTGTCATAGGATCTGGCGATCCTTTGTTGATATAACTGACCATGGAAAATAACATCACTTCACCTTTTGTCTATTAGAGACACTTGGTGATATCTGTCTTGTAACCATTGGTCTTCATCCAGCTGAGCGTCAATCAACACTCTGAGGGATTCCATTTCTACTTTTATGGGGAGCACTGCTTCCATCCCATAGGTTAATGAGTAGGGGGTTGCCCCAGTGGAAGTACGCATTAAAGTTCTGTAGGCTAATAGAGTCAGAGGCAAGAGGTCAGGCCATCCTTTGTGATTGGCAGACATCTTTTGCATGATCTTCTTGATGTTCTTATTAGCGGCTTGAATAACACCATTCATCTTTGGACGATAGATGATGGAGTTAAGGTGTTTGATGTGGAATTTACTGCACAACTCCTCCATCATTTTGTTGTTGAGGTTCTTAGCATTGTTTGACACAATTACCTCTGGTTGTCCATACCGACAAATGACATTGTTTCTGATGAAAGCAATGATGACTTCTTTTGTAACCCGGGGGAAGGAGGCTGGTTCTACCCATTTGGTGAAGTAGTAGATCATAGTGAAGATAAACCGATGCCCATTACTGGCTTTGGGCTCGATGGGTTCGATCATGTCCATTCCCCACACAGAGAAGGGCCAAGGCGAACTCATATTTTGCAGCTCCCTTGGAGGGGCGTGGATAGCATTCCCATGAATTTGGCATTGGTAGCATCTCTTGACGTGATCATCACAGTCAGCTTTAAGCGAGAGCCAATAGTGCCATGTTTTGAGGATCTTCTTAACAAGTAGAGGGCCGCTCATGTGTGGGCCACATACTCCACCATGGATTTCATCCATGAGCCTCTGAGCTTGGTCCTTGTCCAGATATCTAAGGAGACCTAGTCCTGCATCTCTTTTGTAGAGTGAATCTTCGCTTAGGTAGAACTTCATAGCCAGTCGATGGATCCGCCTTTTTCAGTCGGACTCGCCTCAATGGGTGTAGATCCATCTCGTAAGTACTCCTTGATATACTGATACCAAGGGTGTTGGATGGGATGTAGCTCATCCTATACTTTTCTAATATAATTCCCATTGGCCGGAGCCTTTTGTAGGGAAAATGGGATGTTTGGCGTGGTTTCCTTGTTAGGTATGTTAATCAAGGAGGCCAAAGTTGCTAGCGCATCCGCAAAATCATTCCTATTCCGAGGAATATGGAGGAAGTTTATTTCTTCAAACTTCGAAGCCATCTGTAAAACTTGCCGATGGTAAGGAAACAAATATAGTTCTTTAGTGTGATAGATTCTTGTGGTCTATCTGATTACCAATTTTTATTCCCCAAAGACAGTTAACCGTCATATACCCATTGATTGGGCAAGTTTGAGACCCATAATACAACCTTCATACTCAGTTGTGTTGTTGGTGTTGACAAACTGTAATTTGACGGCGACGGGATACTGTTTCCCCATACCAGATACTAGAACTGCTCCAGCTCCATAACCTTCCATGTTAACAGCTCCATCAAAATACATTTTCCATGATTGGTGTGTATCGTACTGATGGTGTTGTTGCACTGTCATTACCCCTTCATCGGGAAAGTATGTTTCTAAGGGTTTGAAATCCCTTGAAGGTGCAGCGGCCAGTTGATCCGCAATTCCTTGACCTTTAATAGACTTTTGCATCATTTAGACGATGTCAAACTGTTGTAAGATCAACTGCCATCTGGATAGCCGACAATTTAACATGGGTTTACTGAACACGTACTTGAGAGGATCCACTCGGGATATGAGATGGGTTGTTTGACCATGGAGGTAATGCTGTAACCTCATGGAAGACCATGCTAAAGCACAACAAGTCTTCTCAATTAGAGTGTACTTGCGTTCACTATTGCTGAATCTTTTGCTGAGGTAGTAGATAGCTCGCTCTTGGCCTCTATCGTCTTTTTCTCGTCCCAAAGATGCGCGTTTTCATGGCATTGTCATTAATGGACAGGTACATGAATAGGGGAACATCATCCCTGGGTGGTACCAAAACAGGAGCGTTAACCAACTACTCTTTGATTGTAAGGAAGGCTTTTTGACACTCATCGTTCCATTTCATGGAGGAGTTCTTCCTTAACAACTTGAAGATAGGCTCACAGGTTGCTGTGAGTTGGGAAATGAACCGGCTAATAAAGTTGATTCTTCCCAAAAATCCCCGTATTTCCTTCTCTGTCTGAGGAATGGGCATTTCTGTAATGACCTGGATTTTGGTGGGATCCAACTCAATCCCTTTGTGGCTGACTAAGAAACCTAGCAACTTGCCTGATTTAACGCCAAAGGCGCACTTGGCTGGATTCAACTTCAAGTTGTACTTACGCAACCAGTTACAGAGCTTTCTAAGATAATCGAAGTGGTCTTCTTGTGACGCCCCTGAATCCGGTTCCTCTGACCCCGGTTCGGTCATCACGATAAAATACAAACATCCACCTCTAAACAACATACGATAACTAAAATGCAGAATATAATAAACGTACATCGTTCATTCAAAAGGTCTTACTAGTCCCAAGATACGATAACCTTAATATCATCTTACACACATACCCTAAAATAAACATTAGGGTCATATTACATAATAGTAATTTAAAATTAGGCATAAGGTAAAGTCTGCTCCTTGCCACTATTCTACATCTTTCTTTTACCTTTGTCCTTCCCTGAGGTCTCGGGCTTAGCTGCAATATAATTCATGATATAGCAAGGATTAGCAACAAGTTTGCCCAACAAGTTTAAATACAACAATAATGATATATCATTATGAATGGAAAAATAACTGACAATGAATTCAACAATATGAATATATGAAGGATTTAACAATATGAATATCGCAAGCAAAGATAATGATTGCTTTTAGAATAACTGCTAGTCAAATAGACTTTGAACTATAACACTCCAATGGAATCAATAGCTAATTGACCCTTTGGTTACTGGCTACAAAATAAGTACATGAGGGGATCAGCCTCACGTACCCTATGTATATGCATAACATTTAAATCTGCTCTGTGTATATTATATTATATACCCGGGGAACTCCCCTATCATAAAAGGAGTTTTCTTTCAGTCTAAGAATCCTTACCATCAATTGGTTTGGATAGATTTTATAAAACTTCATACGTTTGTCTGACCGAACAAAGGTTTAGACTCTATCTAACATAGTTCAAGAATTATTGAGCTTTAAATGATGTACAAGTCCAAGACTGTACGAACTCAAGTGCACTAAGTGCGAATATCAATAATATCGATGTGGAATAATTATAAGGTAATTAAACCACTTAATAAAATGCTTGGAAATAAGATTCAAGCTTAAATGAATAATATTCAATTCAAAAATAACCTACTCAATACAATATGAGAAGGATAAGAAACTTTCACAACAAACAAAGTTGTGTAAGTTAGGAAACATTGCAACACAATAAAATAGTGTTCAGATACTTGCTCAATATAAATTTGAGTAAGGTTAGGGAAACATGATCAATAAAAGTAGGGTTCAAGGAACTTGCACAATCAAAGAGTGAAGTTCAAAGAAAACTTGCTCAATAATAATTGGAGTATGTTTAGGAAACTTGCTCAAGTAAAGGAGTAAGAATTCAGGAAACTTACCTGTTTGCTCAGCTACAATATAATACTAGCTTTAACTAATTTGCATTGAAACGACCTAACATTAATAAGTCGGTCTTTTAATTAGTATATGTAAACTAATATGCGTCTACACTTACAATAAACAAGTCTTCACATAGCATGTTTCTCAACACATTATATGGCATATTGGTCATATATTACAAGGTAAAGAAATCATATAAGCATGCCTTAAATTTCAGAACCAAAAACAGAATCTTGGCAAGATTGCAGGGATCGGTAGCAATTGCTTTGGTCTAAGCTTAGGGGGGGCATATATCGCTACTGTCTCCTGGCCAGACCAGGTTTGAGCTTTGCACTATCTGACTTCAGTCCAACCCTAACATACACCTATACATAAATATTATCATACATACATGCTAGAGTTTCACATAGCACATGACTATACTTGAGTTTACTACTTCAAGTTTAACTTACACTTTATATGTCATTAAAACATAAAAATCATGTAATCATCATGCTTAATACATATAAATCATGTTTAGGAGTAATATAGCTATAACATGACATCTTACTACTTTAGTATCTCAGTACTCACATAATATGCAACTTATTTTTGAAAACATGTCCAAGGTTGTCTTTGAAATCATTTTAGCACGAATGATGCAATATACACATACAAGACAACTTTAGAACCCATATCATGTGTGATTAAGTTATGTTTAACATCTTTAAATACCAGAACCTACATCATGTAGTATTCATGTATATTACTTTAATATAACAAACTTTTCCTTTAAAACATTCTCTAACACAAAGCTAACAAGTTTAAATCATGATAAAGACACTATACATCATATATCATGCTAACTTAGGTTCCACATCAGTCACGTATATGGTCTCATAAGTTCAAAACTTGTAAGACATATATTACTTCAAAGTTTGTTCTCTAAACTTTAAGTTTTCATTACAAATCTCTTACTAAAATGTGTTGATCACTTCGTACTACACATGAAAACCTTACATATCATGTTATACTCCCCTATAGGTATATATCGAAGTCATAACATCAAGTTAGTAACACATATAACCAACATAAACCAAAGAATTGGATTCGAGGTGCGGTAGCAATTGCTGCTTGGTCGAGTCGAGTTCGAAGCGATAAGGTTACTGCTTTTTGCGAGTAACTACCAACTTGTTTTCCAACAATTTAAGCATGCTCCAAATCAATATTAAAGTGTTCATACATATTAGAAAACTTCTTACACACCTTATAACATGCTTGTTCATATCAATTAACAAATGAATTCAAGAAATTTTAATAATCAAACAAGACTCATTTCAAGAGCATAGTTAGAACTTATACCTTCTTAAGCTTGGATTGAACCTCCTACCCTCTAAGTATGTTTCTACAATGCTCAGTAACTCAGAACTCTCTAATTAGGCTATCAACAACTTATCAACAACACAAAATCTGAATTTGGAGCTTGTATTTATAAGGGAACTATGAACTGGACAATCACATTATCCTAATGTTGGAGCTCATGGTGAAAAGGAAAGACACATTGGTTGGTAAGGAGTGATTGAGCAAGCCACCACCAGCCATTGCCTAGAAAATTATCACCTAAGGTTAGCCACTTGAAGAATATATAAACTAGCTTTTGTTCACTGTTCATGTACTTTGGTGACACTCGATTTGAGACAAGAGCAAAATCTCAACATTTATTATTCTAAGGCTTGGTTTGGACACTATAATTCCCATAATGTAATATAAATGTGTTACTGCTACTACACAAAGGAAATTTGGGGATTATTTATGTACCCACATCATATAACCAATGTACATTAAATACACGCAATTAAAAATAACACAACTAAGTATTATTGACCGGGTAGTTCCATAATTATCTCTACTAATCACCTAGGCATATCATAACATTATTTAATATTATCTATCCAGTGTACACACATAATTTCTTTTCCCAATTTTTGGAATACACAGATATTTAATTATTTCTGTTTAAAAATCACTTGTGATTTTATTGCACTACTTGATACTTCATATCATTAGAAGGTATTCTTATTATAAGATTCTATGCATGTCACACATTACACAAAGGTTCCAATTCATTTTCTATAGCAGAACTAATTTTTTCTATTTGGAATTTGGACCTTTGGCCTTTGGGATCTTACCATGGGTCCACAAAGATGCCAAAATGGGTTAGCTTCAAGCTAGTTCAAATATCTATCACCACATAAGTCCTATATGAGGTAATTTAACTTCTTCAATGGTGATATATCCATACTTGACATAAATTAATATGTTTAACTCTCGCCACTATATTCAAATAAATTGAATATTTAATCATTAAGAATCCTATGAATTTCTTGATATTAAAACCTTAGGGTTAGTCCACTAATTTAAATAAACTATTAATGACTCCCTTTAATCATTTCGTAAATTCACATAACCACTTAAGGTTTAAATAAGCTCACAAAACTAACTCATTAAAATTAAGTCATATATTTAATTAATAAGGAGTTTAAAATTTGTGGACGTTACATCCCTCCCCCCTTATAAAAATTTCATCCTCGGAATTGTAAAAATAAGGTTAATCAAATAAAAACGGATAATTTGCCCTCATTTTCTCTTCTAGCTCCCACGTAGCTTCTTCGACTGCGTGATTCCTCCAGAAAATCTTAACGGAATGGATAATCTTATTCCTCAACTTCTGTTCCTTCGTATCTAGTATCTGGATAGGAACTTCCTCGTATGATAAGTCTTTCTCGACTTGAATTGGTTTATAGGAGATAACGTGCTTGTAGTCTGGTTTATATGGCCGTAATACTGACACATGAAACACGTTGTGAATGTGCTCAAGTTCAGGAGGTAAGGCTACCTCGTACGCCACTTCACTGACCCACCTCAGAATCTCGAACGGTCCTATTAACCTAGGGCTCAACTTGCCCTTCTTCCCAAATGAATCTTCCCTTTCCAGGGAGATACTTTCAGAAATGCATAGCTCCCTACTTCAAAATCTCTCTTCTTACGATGTAAATCCGCATACTTCTTCTAGCGATCTTGAGCTGCTACTAATAGTGCTCTTATCACCTTGATGATTTCTACCGTCTGTTGTACCTACTCTGGTCCCAACAGTTGACATTCTCCAACTTCGTCCCAACATAAGGGCGTTCTACATTTCCTCCCAAATAGTGCTTCGTACAGTGGCATTCCAATAATGGCGTGATAACTATTGTTATACGCGAACTCTACTAATGGAAGGTGATCCTCCCAACTACCCTTGAAGTCCATCACAAAAGCTCGAAGCATGTCTTCAAGTGTCTGAATCGTTCTCTCACTTTGTCCATCGGTCTACGGATAATAAATGGTACTCATTCGTAGTTGTGCCCCCATTCTTTCTTGAAGACTCTTCCAGAAGTTTGACGTGAATTGCGGATCTCTATTTGATACATTAGATACTGGCACCTTATGCCTCGAGATAATTTCCTTGACATACAATTTGGCTAACTGGTCCAAACTATACTTAATCCTAATCGACAAAAAGTGAGATGACTTAGTAAGACGATCTACTATCACCCATATGGCGTCGTGCCCTTTCTGCATTGCCAGAAGTTCCACCACAAAGTCCATTGTGATGTGCTCCCTTTTCAATTCTGGAATCTCTAATGGTTGTAATAACCCGCTTGGTCGTTGATGCTCTGCCTTGACTCTCTGACAAGTTAGGCATCTACTTATACATTCCACAACCTCTCTCGTCATGTTTGGCCACCAGAAGTGGTGACACAAATCTTGGTACATCTTCGTGCTTCCTGGGTGTATCGAATATCTCGTACTGTGCACTTCTTGCAAAATCTCTTCTCTCAGTTCTAGTACTAACGGTACCCAAATTCGTCCTTCAAATCTTAGCAGTCCAGTGCTATCAATCTTAAATTTCAATTTATCACCTTCAGTCAATCGCTTCTTGATGTTAATGCAATCTTCATCCTTTCCTTGTGCTTCTTTAACCTTATCCAATAGAGTCGGACTCGCTGTCATTGTAAATAATTATTCGTTGGTCTTCATCGGATACTTAATCTCCAAGTCTAGTCGTTCAAAATCTTTCACCAATTCTTCTTGAATGGTCAACTTCAATAACTTCTCTCTACCTTTTCTGCTCAAGGCATCTGCCACTACATTTGCTTTGCTTGGATGGTATAGAATCTCACAATCATAATCTTTGATCAATTCTAGCCATTGGCACTGTCTCATGTTTAACTCTCTCTGCGTGAAGATATACTTCAGACTCTTGTGGTCCGTATATATCTCACACTTCTCGCCATATAAATAATGCCTCCAAACTTTTAAGCCAAAAACTACCGCTGCTAACTCCAGATCATGAGTCAGATATCCATTCTCATAATCTTTTAGCTGACGTAAAGCGTACGCAATGACCCTGCCGTGTTGTATCAGTACACAACCAAGACCCTTGTGTGACGCATCACTATACACTATAAACCCTCCCGTGTTGTCCGGTAAGGCCAACACAGGTGCTTGACTAAGCCTCTTCTTCAATTCTAAAAAACTCTCTTCACACTTCTCCGTCCAAACGAACTTAACTATTTTTCTGGTAAGATTGGTCAATGGTGATGCTAATTTCGAAAAATCTCAAATAAATCTTCGATAGTATCCCGCCAATCCTAAGAAACTCCTGATTTCTCTCGACGTCTTTGGCTGCTCCCAATTGATAACCACTTCTACCTTCGCTGGATCCACTAAAACACCATTCTTGTCGATAACGTGCCCCAAAAACTGCACTCTCTGTAACCAAAACTCGCATTTGGAGAATTTTTCATATAGCTTCTCCCTCCTTAATGTCTCCAACACTATCCGAAGATGCTCGGTGTGTTCTTCCTCCGTCTCTGAATACACTAGAATGTTATCGATGAATACAACAACAAACTTATCCAAATACTATTTGAACACTCTGTTCATTAAATCCATAAATGCTGCTGGCGCGTTCGTCAAACCAAATGACATTACCAAAAACTCAAAGTGTCCATACCGAGTTCTGAATGCCGTCTTTGGAATATCCTTCGGCCTCACTTTCAGTTGGTGATAACCGGTCCTCAACTCAATCGTTGAAAAGTACTTTTCCCCCTTCAACTGATCAAACAAACTGTCTATCCTAAGGAAAGGGTACTTGTTCTTAATGGTGACCTTGTTCAACTCTCGGTAGTCGATACAAAGTCTTAGCGACCATTCTTTCTTCTTTATGAATAAGACTGGTGCTCCCCACGGTGATATGCTCGGTCGAATGTATCCCTTATCTAATAACTCTTGTAATTGAGCCATTAGCTCTTTCATCTCTACCGGTGCCATACGATACGATACGACGCTTTGTATTCGGTGGCAATCCCGGAATCTCGTTTGGGAAGACATCAATGAAATCCCTTACAATAGGTATCTGACTCAGTTCACCCTCGACTCGTCGAGTATCAACCACGTAAGCCAATTAACCTATACAACCCTTCCTAAGCAATCTTTGTGCTTGCACCATCGTTAGACAATGAGATTGTATCGGCGATTTACTACCATAAAATACAACCTTTGACTTATTCGGAGTCTTAAGGTGTACACACTTCTTTTTACAGTCTATAACTGCTCTGTGAACTGATAACCAATCCATTCCAAGGATTACATCGAACTCCCCCAAACGAATAGGTATCAAATCCACTTTGAGCTTAAATCCTCGCAATTTTGTATAACAATTCCTATGAATGTATTCTGCAGGGATAATTTCCTTGTTCGCTACTTCTACGTTCATAGGGTGTTCTAATCTCTCACGGGGTAAGTCTAACTATTTAGCAAATTCTTCAAAAATAAAAGAGCAGGTAGCACCGGAATCAAATAACACATATGCATATATATCATTGATCGGAATGATACCTGACACCACGTCCTTAGACTCCACCACATCCTGTACGGTCATGTTGAACGTTCGTGCCGTTGGTCTATTGGCTTGACTGACTGACCCTCCAATGTTCAGTCCATTGTTGTTGTTGTTGTGGTTATCGCTAGCTGCATCGCCCTTTTTCTTCGGACAGTCCTTATTTTGATGGTCTGTGGCCCCACACTAGAAACATCCTCCCTTCTACTTATTTGGACAGTGAGGAGCCATGTGGCCCGGTTGTCCTCAACGATAACAGACACTCTTTCCCTTCATGCACTCCCTCGAGTGATTCCTCCCACAGTTGTTGCACTTCATACTTTTCTTAGCTTCTCCCCCAGACTTATTACCTCCAGAGGATTGGCTCTCTATCCATTTATGCTTATTGGGGATGCTGCCTCCGCTGCTTCCCCCTTTTTGTCCTTCTTGACCTGTCTTCTTTTCTTGTTTGAATCGAGTGATGGCTTCATTGCCTCCTTCGGCAATGATAGCCCTTTCCAATAGATCAGAGTAAGTCTTAATCTTTAGTTCGACCATTGCTTTCTGTACCCATGGTTTTAGTCCTAATTTGAACCTCCTTGCCTTCCTGGCCTCTGTGTCAACTTGATGTGGAGTGAATCGGGCTAACTCGTTAAATCTCGCCGCGTTCTCTGCAACAGACATTCTACCTTGTTTCAGTTCCAGAAACTAAACTTCCATATCCTGTTGCGTATTCTCTGAGAAGTAATTCTCGAGGAATAGCTCCTTAAATCTAACCCAAGGAATAACTCCTTCGTCTACTCGGCCCCTATTGGCTTTCCACCAATAGTTAGCTTCGCCTTTCATCATGAAAGTGGCAAAACTCATCTTCTGTTCTTCGGCCACCCGTGCGACCTCAAACACCTTCTCCATTTCTTCTATCCATGTCTGGGCTTCAATTGGATCCAAGGTTTCCCGAAATTCTGGTGGTCCTACCAATTTAAACTCCTTAAAGCTAGCCAAGTTAAGTCCTGGCTGCCCCGCTGCTGGCGGGGGTTTATTTTGCATTGCCACCGTTAACAGGTTAACAAAGTTCTGCATTGGATCGACATTTTCCCCTCCACCATTGTTAACGGATCCTTCCTCCATCTGATTCCGCTGAATTCTCCTAGGCGGCATGATATGAGGAAATGAAGAAAATTATTAGGCTTTATGTGATATGCTATCCATGTTAGCATTAAGAAGTTTAAGACGTTTATTAATCATTTTTGATTTAAATAAACAAATTCAGTATCACAATAAAGCTCGATGGATTTCCCCAACCCATCACTTACATACTCTACTTGAGTTTTCTACTAAGGTTATAACCTAGGTTTCGCATCCCTAACGTTTATAACCTACTGCTTTGATACCAACGTGTAACGCCTCCAAATCCGGGTCCTCTGACCCTGGTTCGGTCATCACGATAAAATACAAACATCCATCTCTAAACAACATATGATAACTAAAATATGGAATATAATAAATGTACGTCGTTCATTCAAAAGGTGTTACTAGTCCTAAGATAGGATAACCTTAATATCATCTTACACACATACCCTAAAATAAACATTAGGGTCATATTACATAATAGTAATTTAAAACTAGGCATAAGGTAAAGTCTGCTCCTTGCCACTATTCTACATCTTTCCTTTACCCTTGTCCTTCCCTGAGGTCTCGAACTTAGCTGCAATATAATTCATGATATAGCAAGGATGAGCAACAAGTTTGCCCAACAAGTTTAAATACAACAATAAGGATATATCATGATGAATGGAAAAATAACTGACAATGAATTCAAAAATATGAATATCTGAAGGATTCAACAATATGAATATCGCAAGCAAAGATAATTATTACTTTTAGAATAACTGCTAGTCAAATAGACTTTGAACTATAACACTCTAATGGAATCAATAGCTAATTAACCATTTGGTTACTGGCTACAGAATAAGTATATGAGGGGATCAGCCACACGTACCCTATGTATATGATTAACATTTAAATCTGCTCTGTGTATCTTATATTAGATACCTGGGGTACTCCCCTATCATAAAAGGGGTGTTCTTTCAGTCTAAGAATCCTTACCATCAATTGGTTTGGATAGCTTTTATAAAACTTCATACGTTTGTTTGACTAAATAAAGGTTCAGACTCAATCTAACATAGTTCAAGAATTATTGAACTTTAAATGATGTACACGTCCAAGTGTTGACTTGGTCATATTTCAACCTTAGGTTTTGACGATGACTTTCATATTGTACTAAAATATTTACTCATGTATTTACAGGATATTAAAAGAATTCTTGAAGCTTTGATTTATTAAAGGATTGAAGACATGAAGGCTTGAAGAATTGCTTGAGTCATTAGGAAATAAATGTAAGATCCTAACTTTACTTATTTCTCAATCAAGGCTCTAGGATTTACATTGCATTGCATCATTAATTAATTGTGGAATAAATTAAAATAATTAATTAATTAAAGAGTAATTATGAAAATATTTAATTAAGCTTTCAAAATTAATAAGGATCGAATATTAATTAAATTGGAGTAATTTTTGAAAAGCTAATTTTGAAGCCTTCCCATAATTAAAGGATTTAATAAATCTATAGCACATATCTTGGGATTGATTTACTCATTATGTTTTCCATGATTTATTGATTAAACTTTCCTTAAAATTTATTAAGCAAATCAAATTTTCATATCTTCCGAATCAATTATCATGGATCAATAATTGGAGTAATTTTTGAAAAACTAATTTTGAAACATTCCCATAATTAAAGGAATTAATCTAAAATAGATTTTCATTCTTTATATAAATATATACCATATATCTTGGGATTGAGTTATTCATTATTTTTCCATGATTTATTACTTGATTGAACTTTCCATAAAATTGATTAAGCAAATAAATATTCATATCTTTAGAATCAATTAGCATGAATCAATTAATTGGAGTATTTTTTGGAAAGCTAATTAGTGAGGGCAAATCTAAATAAATTGGGATTTCAAAATAAATATGGAAATATTTTTTAAATATTGATACTTCCCATAATTGATGGAGTTGGTTAGTAAATGAGTTTAAAAATATCATTATCTTTCATATCTATAACCAAGATTGTTTCCATAAATATTAGGATATGGATTATCTATTATTAGGTTTTCCATAATCATGAAAGTAATATATAAATTAATTGAGCTTTCATATGGAAAGATATGCATTAAATGAAAATAATTTTATTGAATGAAAAATTAATTTATAATGATCTCAATCAAGCATAATCAATTTATCATATTTTAGCCTGTTAAATTAAATCAGTACATATGTCCATGGGGTGAAAGTTGTTGATCCTCTTCATATAAATAAATCAAGTTATGGTCTAGCATATCATCAATCTAGTAAAATTGATTTATCTATATTCTCTCTAGCTCCAACGTTTCTAATTGGCCAACGGCTAGAATATCAGAACTGATTTCTTTGAAAATGGGCAACTAGCAATTCATGAATATAAAAGGGATAACTTGATCTTAATATCTTTATAAGGAGGCAGAATCTTTGGAATTTTAAGATATTGAGATTTCTTATAAAATCCTTCTTTAAATATCCAAATTAGTTAGTATAACTGATTGCATACATTGAAGGGATTTTGGTGATATAGTATTCTCCTAATTAACACCACTTCATTATTTATACTAACAAGATTATATCCTGCCCTTAAATGATACCATTAAGGATTGCCTAAATCATCTCTAAACAGAATGTTTTTCTAACGGGATTAAATTGATTGGAGTGCAACGGTAATATGTTAGTTCCCAATAGATACGATAGATATCTAAAGGGGGGGGGGTTGAATAGATAATTAAAACTTTTTCTTTTAATCTTTTTAAGGTGATGGTAATCAATGCACAGCGGAATGAGTATATGTGAAAAACCTTCTGTTATATATCTTGAGTTAATGAGATTGAGGCAGTTATGACAGTTATAGCAGATATTGCAGTTATGGCAGTTATAGCAGTTAATGAACACAATAGTTTTAAGTTGTTCAGAGCACTAAAAGCTCCTAGTCCACTCTTCTACTCCTTGAGTAGGAAATCCACTAAGGATGTATGTTACACATCTTGAATCTCACAGATTAATTCTAGACCAGCAGTCTAGGTACTTCTTAGTTCACTCTTGAACTCTTCAAGTCCAGCAAACTTGGTCTCTCACAGTTCACTTAGAACTCTTCAAGTCCTTCAGACCTGGAACTCTTACTTCAGTTGATTGAATGTTGTTTAGATCGTGATTGATGCTATTCAGTTTCTAGTAAGCACTTGTTCGAAAGAACTGAATAGCTGAGCAAGCTTTTCCTTTTTCTCAGATCGTAGAGTTGAGCGTTGAGTGTTCTTGTGCATTTTTGTTCAGTACTTGCTTCATCTTTCTCATCTGTCTTTGATCTGTATATATGTGATCTTGAAATCTATCCGTTGAAGTCATCTGATGAGCCATTAAATACGTTTGACATTTCTGAGCTTTGATGGAGACTTTTCTGCACATCTTCTGAATTACACTGCCCATCGACACAAAGATAGATCGCTTTCTAACCTAACACCTCAAAAGGTGTTTTCCTTTGCCCAATTGTCCTTTTCTTAGCTTCTTGAGTACGTTTCTTTTGATTAATACTAAGGATATCTTTTGTACATTGGGACTGGTGAGAGCTTCAACGTTCAAAACCCATTCCATATTTGTTGGAGTCTATCTTCAGATGAACGACAGGGCTTGATGTTTCTGACACAAAGCAGATGACACTCTACTATCAATATCGTAGTGTTTTGTCATATTAGTGCCTGTTCGTAAGAGATCACTACGATTTCTCATAAGGATTTGCACACTACGTTCTTCACTTGCTCGTTTTGCAAACTCTACGTTTTCGAGAGCACACTACGATATTTTAACACTACGATCTTCACTTGCTCGTCTTGCAGATTCTGCGTTTCTGAGAGCACACTACGATCTCTTAGTTAGTTTCGGCAAATGTCTGGACCACACTTCGATTCGTGGAGAGACCCTTCAAGGCAGATACACTACGATCATCTCAGCGCTACGATCCTGCCTTAGCTTCTACATTCTGTTAATCAGCCAGATAGACTGCGAGTCTATCTATTTCTTTCTAGCCATAGATCAACCTAACAGATTTGATCTCTTTTTCTATACAAGTGAACATTAAAGGCTAAGATCAACCTAACACTTTTGATCTATCACTAAGTCCTTGTACATATATTCTTTGAAGGACTTTACATAATCATGAGTAGTTTTATAAAACATCAAATCACAATATGCATTCTTTCAACAATCTCCCCCTATTTGATGTTGACATAACCAAGGAGATTTGTTGTCATGATTATAAAGTTTTATATGCAGTTGCAAAAAAGTAAACATGACTTAGTATTTCAGTGAGCAGCTGAAATTTTTAGAGAATAAACATGAATTTATTGATGTATGGAAATAGATTTTACATTTAAGAATGACTACATCAATACAATTTAAAATTCAACTTATCTCTATTTCTTTGGCCTTTTGCTTCTTGGAGGATTTGCATATTCCTTAGCTCTCCTCTTCTTCGCTTGTTTCATCTCTTTCGCCGATCTTCCGGCTTTCACTTGGGCTTAGCCTTGGATTGTGATCATGTCTATTCATGAATACTGGGATCTCCAATTGGCATTCTTAGATTCGTGTTGTTGTTACCATATGAGAGCTGGTGGCTGGCCCTAGACTCCTTAAGGGTTGAGCCATTAATATTTCCTGCTGATCAGATCGTTGAGTCTGATGGATGGATCGTGGAGTTTACTGGTGGATCTGCCTTGCAGAAGGATTCCTTGAGGATTGAGGTTGGAGACATCTGCCTTTGCCTTTGCCTCCCTGATCTTCTCCTTTACCTTTATTCTCCCCCTTTATGTCAGCATCAAGAGTTCGAATGTCATCTGAAAGACGATTAAGGCCTTGAACAAGCTCGTTGAGCTGACTCTTGGTCTGAGCAATGTCTTCTCTATTTTCTTCGATTAGAGCTTCGCACTCTAGCTTCCCTTTTGTCAAGGATGGAGAGAATGTTGTCTGTTTGCTGGCCATTGCTGACATAGAATTGTTGAAATTCTTTGACAGCAGTCTGAAGATTTTGGATGCTTTGTATCATCAGTTGGTTATGAGATTCTTGAGTTTTCTATAGAATTAAGACAACATCCCGATGTCTTTTAGCTGCGAGGAAGTGAATATCATCCCTATCCTTTATGTTTTGTTGTATTTCTTTGATAATCTCTTTGAGTGTTTTAGACAGTTCGAAGCTCAGGGAGCATGGAAGATTATTTGCAGCAATGATCATTGATGTCAACTTCAGCTGTATCAGTGCAGCATGATCTTCAAGGCTCTTGTCTAGTTCTCTGATCACTTTCTCAGACATGGCTGACAAATCAGCCTTTGTGGATAGTTCTGATAGGATTTCATCTAGATTTGGAATTTGTGAGGGAGGTGATGTGCTCTTGAATTTATATTACAGTGAGTAGAGAGCAAGTTCAAGATTGAAGCATTCATTTCTAGATGAGGATGGAATATCTGAAGGAGGGGCCTTTGTTTGGATGTTGGAGCTTGGCGACTCTACAATTTGTGGTGGATACTCTACTAGGGGGCTAGAGTCAGGGATCGTAGAGGTAGTAGGCTGAGTGAGCATTAGGGAGTTGATCTTATTTGGTTCCTCAGTTATAGAATTTTGAGATTCTGTGACTAGAAATTGATTTAGTGGATGAAGAATTACTTCCAACCATTGCGGGAATTCATAGAATTGATTAAATGAGGGTGGTGGCAAGTGATTAATTCTGAAAGGAGTGGGGATAGATAGTACCTCAAGTGTGTTCTCTGAGGAAGGGCTGTTGAAGAGAAGCTTCTTGGCAAAATTGAATTTCCCTGGGAATCCATTTGCAAGTACTGAGATAACTGGATACTTTTTGAAACTCCAGAACATGTGATCCCAAGAGTTCAGAATTTGAGCTCGGTGGAAGGGCATCATAGGAAGATATGCAAATAGTTGCTCATAGGTGGCTCTTCTGTACACATCAATACCTACAACTATGATCTCAATCTCATCATCTTCTTCTCTGATTTCACTGGAGGATTCCATTATGTCGATTGCTTCAGGTTCTTCATTATCTCCTCCAAGAATTTCTTTTTCAGCTATTGAGGTGGCATGATCCTCCCCCCTAAGCTTGATCATTCTTTTGAAATGTCAATAGCTCCCCCTCAACTGGAGCATCCTCTGATGGAAGATCTTCAGGCATCTCCCCCTCAGTATGAGCACCTTCTACTTGACATTCACTTGCTGGTTCCTTTTTAGCACTCAGTTCTTTTGCTTCCCTTCTTAGCACTTCTTCATTGGCAAGAATATACTTCTTAACCAGTTTCCTTCTTGGCCTTTTAGGTTCGGCTATGTACCATGGACTCTCTTCGTTGTGTCCTTCGGATCGCCCAAGATATTTGATGATGTTGCTTCCTTGTTTGGTTCAGCTCTACGATCGGAGGGACTCGACGATCAAGAGGTCGATGGCTTTTTTTTGCTTTTGTGGCTGGTCTTACTCATCTTCAAAGAATCGAGATATAGTTGCTTCTATCTTCTTCTACCTCCGCTTCGATGTTCCTTTTCCTTAGGATCCTTAGAGTCTCAATTTCTGAGGACTCTACAGGCTTGTTGGTGGTGGATCCTTGAGGTTCTTCTGTAGTTCTAGCTTTCCTTTTCTCTTTGCTATTTCTGATTAAAGCAATGGGTTCTCCCTGGTTAGTTTCTTCTTCTTCTTCTTTCTCAGTTTCCTTGACAACAGACATATTCCCTGGCACTCCTGTTCCTTTTATCTCACCAGTTCGACCACTGGATTCAGACATTAACTTCACATTTTTAGCTGGATTTCTCTTCAAGTTTTCAAACAACTGCTAGGTCATTCGTCAATTTGGGTTTATGGCTTCTCCTTCATCATTCTCAATCAGGTCACCAAGAGCAGCCTGTAGGATAATGCTGATAAATCATTCGTAGAGCAACTTCTGAGCGCTCTTTGTCTTCTTGGAGCTAACCAACCATTTTCCAATCAATTCAAGTAATAAAGCCCCATAGTTTAGTTGAATTTTATAGCATATGGCAGTCATGAGTTTGATTTGTATTTCATTCTTAGAGTCATGACCTGAGCTTTTACAACATATGCATTTTCCAATAATGCCAGCCAGAAACTCATACCTCTATGGAAACTCCATCTTTTTGTATCCTTTGACAGAGGGTGATTTCTTCTGATGCATTTTCTTGAGACCTTTATGGAAGTCTATTCCATCTAATGACGGATACCCTTCAGATTTGAGCCCTAGGGCTAGATTGATGTCTTCAGCTCTTAATTTGATTTGGACGTTTCTTACTTTCACGGTGATGGTGTTGTTTTCAAACACTCTGTTATCAGAGATTCTTTTACCATTTTGGGTAGATCAATGTGTCAAGCACTCCAAGGCTTCTTTGAGACCCGCCTTTTCAAGAGCTTATAATGTTTTGGGAAATTGGGGTTCAAACATTTTAAACTCGTCAAACACAATCAGAATCGGAGACAACACCGAAGTTGCCATTGATTTCTTTGTAGGAAGTGAGGCTGACAGAGCTTGCTACTAATTTAGGGTTTCTGCTTGAGAGAGGAAGAGAGAGATGGTCTTTTGAACTTCAAATTTTTAAAAAAATGATTTTAATTTGTAATTGAAACTTCCCTCTCTCTATTTTGCTTAGTGGGACAGGTGTCGAACTTTGCTCAGCTCTACTTAATTCTCGATGAGAAGGATTGTAAATCAATTACCCCTTAACTTCTTCTGGGATGATGTATTCTTTAGTGGGACTAAGATCGTTGAGATGGTCCTTGGAGTCGTCGAGTCTGTTCATTCATCGTTGAGTCTGTTTAGCAGTCGTCGAATCTGATCTGCAATCGTGGAGTCTGATCTATAATTGTCGTGTCTGGGCTGCACTTGTAGAGTCTGAACTATGGTCGTCGAGTCTGACTTATCAATCGTAGAGTCTGATCAAGTTCTCGTGATGAACCTTTGGTTTAGCATTTTCCTTGGTTTAAGTTAGCTCAGGAAGGGCCAACCTCTTGAATAGAACAAGGGTTAGGTTTGTCCCGGAGGCACTTATCATAGAGAATGCTTTGATTTTTGCTGGATCATCATAGGGTGTTCCTTCGGTTTTGTTGATGTAGCTCAGCTATCGTTGAGTCTGTACTACGATCGTTGATTCTCTTCAGCGTTCGTTGAGTTTTATGACACTTTGGCTCTACGATCGTGGACTTCCTTTGATCATGTCTTTGATTTTGGACATAGCCCTTAAATCTGTATGGTTAGCAAAAACTAGAGCATAATATTTCAGGTTTATAAGTTAAGCATGCCTAGCTCACTTATTAGTTTGTTGAATCTGGATTCATCTAGAGGTTTTGTAAAAACATCAGCAAGTTGATTTTCAGTAGGGATATATTGTAAACATATATTTCCATTTTGTACATGATCCCTAATGAAGTGATATCTTATTTCTATATGCTTAGTCCTAGAGTGCATGACAGGATTATGAGTTATAGCAATTGCACTTGTGTTATCACAATGAATAGGTATGGATTTAAATTCAAACCCATAATCTGCTAGTTGATTTTTCATCCATAGGATCTCGAAAAGCACAAGAATCGCCAGCAAAGAATGTACTCACTTTCCGCATTGAGATAGATACCGAAGTTTTGCTTCTTGCTAAACCAGACACAAGTCTGTTACCTAGTAATTGATAAGTGCCATCGGTATTTTTTTTCTATCTATTTTTAAACCGCAAAAATTAGCATCTATATAACCTGTTACCTCAAATGAGGATTCCTTGGGATACCAAAGCCCCAAGTGGGGTGTACCTTTGAGGTACCTAAAAATCCTCTTTACAACAGTTAGATGAGATTCTTTAGGACATGCCTGAAATCTATCACAAATACATGTTGCAAACATTATATCTGGTCTACTGGCAGTAAGATATAAAAGAGAGCCTATCATACCTCTGTATTGAGTTATATCAATACCTTTACCTTTTTCATCTTTGTTAAGCTTGGTTGCAGGAGCGATATGGGTTTTCATGGGAGAGGCTGATTCCATGCCGTACTTCTTGAGTAAGTCTTTAATGTACTTGACTTGGTTTATGAAAATTCCTTCATCACCGCTTTTACTTGCAATTCCAAGAAAGAAGTTCAAATTTCACCCATCACGCTTTCATTTTGAATTTGTTTCTACATAAGCTTCGAGAATCTTTTTGATAACTTTTCATTAGTAGAACCAAAGATAATATCATCAACATAAATTTGAACTAATAGGACCTTATCTTTATGCTTTCTAAGAAATAGTGTGGTATCTACTTTACCTCTAGTAAATCCATTTTCAATAAGAAAGTTAGTCGTTGTTTCATACCATGCTCTAGGTGCTTGTTTGAGACCATATAAGGCTTTTTTCTAATCTAAAGACATAATTAGAAAGAGATGAATTGATGAAACCCGAGAGGCTTCTCTACATAGACTTATTCTTGAAGTTCACCATTCAAGAATGCACTTTTGACATCCATCTAAAAAGACTTTGAACTTCATGTGAGCAAAGAAAGGCAAGGAATATTCGATGGCTTCTAGTCCGCAACAGTGCAAATGTCTCATCATAGTCAATACCTTCTTCCCCGAGAGTAGCCCTCGCTACTAGTCTAGCCTTATTCCTTGTTATCACCTGCTTTCATCCATCTTGTTTCTGAAGACCCACTTGGTTCCAATTACAGGATGGTTCTTTGGTCTTGGGACCAATCTCCAAACTTTGCTTCTCTCAAACTGATTAAGTTCTTCCTGCATGGCCTCTATCCAGCTAGAATCTTTCATAGCATCCTCTATCTTCTTTGGTTCTATTTGAGATAGGAAGCTTAGATAGAAGCATTCATTTTGAGTAGTAGCTCTTGTCTTGACTCTTGCATTCGAATCTCCAATGATTAGATCTTGAGTGTGATCTCTTACCCATCTGTTTTCTGTTGGAACATCCATTCTTATGCCTTCTTGTCTCAGATCTTCAAGATCTATTTCTTCTTCTTGATGTGGAGGTTCATTGTCTGGCATAGGCCTCTCTACGATCTCATTCTCTTGCTCAACGATTTCATTATCGTGCACTACGATCGTAGTATGGCTCGACGTAGTGTCTCGAATCGTTAGTCGCAGTTGTCTTGGAACACTATATTTTGTCTTAAGTCTGTTTCATCAAAGATGATGTGAATTGAGACTTCTACACTCAAGTGTCTTCTTGTTGAACGCCTCGTAGGCCTCATTGCCTCGTGGGCATATCCAAGAAAGATTCCTTCTTCGTCTCGATTTCTTTGGTTGAAACTTTGTCAAGCATCGCTTTCTATTGTTGAGTATGTAGCATGCACAAATCGAACACATGAAAGTAATCGACATTCGCTTTCTTCCTTTCCAAAGTTCATAAGGAGTCTTCTTAATCGTAGAGTGTATGAGTGATCTGTCCTGAGTATAACATGCAGTGTCGACCGCTTTCGCCCGTAGAGGTACTCCTAGAGATGAGCTGCAGCTAGTAGAGTCCTTCCAGCCTCTATTAATGTCCTGTTCTTTCTCTCAGAAACTCCATTTTATTGGGGAGTTCGTGGAGCTGAGAAGTTGTGACTAATCCCATTGTCTGTGCAGAACTGATCCATTTCTGAGAAATCGAATTCTCTGTCATGATCACTTCTTAGAGCCTTAATTTTCTCTCCTTTCTCATTCATCACCAGCTTGAACATCTTGATTAGTTGGGGGCTTGTTTCATCTTTTGAGGTTAGAAAGAATACCCATGTAAATTTGGTGTAATCATCGACTACGATCAGTGAGTATCTCTTTCCCCCAAGGCTCATCGTTGGAATTAGTCCAAAAAGAGCCATATGTAGTAATTGCAGAGGCTTGTCAATTGAGTTGATGGTTTTGCTCTTAAATGAGCTTCTGGTCTGTTTCCCAAGTTGACAGGCATTGCAGGGCCTTTCTTTAACGAAGTTGAATTTGGGTAGGCCTGCAACTAGATCTTTTGAAGCTAATTTGGACATACTTTTGAAGTTGAGATGAGATAATCTTCGATGCCATAGCCAGCTCATTTCTTCAGATGCTTTAGCCAGAAAGCATATTGTTTTGTCTGAGCTTAGTTGTCCAAGATTTACTGTGTAGACATTTCCTTCTCTTGTTAGGCTAGCTTTATCGCAGATGTCTTCGTGTCTCTGACTTGACATCGATTGTTGATGAATGTTACTGATGACCTTTGTCACAGAGTTGGCTAATGCTTAGAAGGTTGTGGTTGTAGTCCTTCCATATAGGCCACTTTATCGAATGATATCGCACCATTTTTTCGACCGAGCCATAGCCTCTTGTCTTGCCAGTGCCATTATCTCCAAATATGACCGAGGGACCCTCCTTCTCTATGAAGTTAGACAGAAGGGCTTTGTTCCCAGTCATGTGCCTTGAACATCCACTATCCAGATACCAGGTTGTGTTCGTGGAGCTCCTTTCCTAAGGTAACATTAAGCCTTTATTTTGGTGCCCATATTTGCATGGGTCCTACTATGTCTGTACCCTTGGGGACCCAAATTTGCTTGATTTTGGGTCTCACGTTCATGAAATTATAATGACAATTCGCAACCTTGTGACCAACTCTATGCATTCAAAGCATTTGATATGATGCATGTAAGTGTGTGTGAAGGTTCTTCCTCCATTAGGGCTTTTGTAGGTTATTGGTCATCCTCCTGCTAGGCTGATATCCCCTTTTCCATATGATCTCTTGTTTAATTAATTGAGGAGAATATATCTTACTTCTACTGTGTCTTCCTGGTTGGTTCGTAGAGTTGATTTTATTGGACTCTACGATCCTTCAAGGTTGATGAGTAGTAGCTAGATTACTTTTCTCTTTTCTGAAACCTAGACCAGCATGAGATCCCTTACTTCTGGGAATATGAGTTGAGTTAGCCGGGCAGGGTTTGACAGGCTCATCATTCTGTGAGGATTTCATAAATATAATGCCTCTACTAAAGCCTGAGGCATTACTGGTGTTAACATCCTTTGCTTTTTCCACACATGACTCTAAGATAGATCCCCCAAAGCCTAGCCCTATTTTATCAGAGACATTTCTCTGATTAGAGATTAAAGAATCCATGGATGAAGAAGATTTATTCCATGTGGAGATGGTCTTTTCTAGATCCTCAATTTTTGAGGTTAGACTACACTCTCGTTTTGTATTGAGCTCATTTGTTTGTCTTAAGAGCTTAATCTCAGCTTCAAGCTCAGAGAATGAATTAGCACTGAGAAGGGTTGTTTCCAGTTCTTCTTAAGCCTTTTCTTTCTCCTTTTGAAGAAGTGAATAATCCTTAGACAGAACTCTAAACCACTTCATGTATTGGTGTAGATCAGATGTTATGCCATGCAATGCAGTTCTAAGATCATCAATATCTATATCAGGAGAGTTAAAGTCAAATACCTCATCGATACTTACTTCGTGTATGTTGGAGTTCTATTTGTCCCTTGCATTTTTGGCCATCAAGCGTAGATTTGCTATTTGAGGGTCTTCATCATCCCTAGATTCGTGGAGTCGAGTCATCGTTCGAAAGTCACTCCACCATCCTCCCGCCACAAGACCTTTTTTTTTCTTCGGCCCTTTGTTGCCTTCCAGTATTCTTTCTTTGAATGAGATTTTTTTTGAGTTCTTCTCTTGAGAGGTTTGTTGCAATTTGCAATGAAGTGGCTGTGTTTCTTGCAATTGTAGCATAGGTCGCTCATTTGCTCCCGGTCATCAGAAGTTGCTTGACTTTCTTTCGCTTGTTGGTTTTGCCTCGCCGCATTTAACCTTCTTAGCCTTTTTACTAGCATGCAAGGTCCTCATCATCATCTTCATCATAGTCCTAATTAACTTTTAAGGTCGATTTTGGAGGCGTTATCTCTTCTTAAAGGGCTACACCTTTATCCTTCTTCCTTCCTTCAGATAAGGTTTCTGCTCATTGAGTCAGCTCCAGTTCATATGTGAGAAGGTTGCCATACAACTGTTGAACAGTCATTTCATGTAGATTTTTGGATGCTCTAATGGCAGTGGTTTTGGCATCCCACTTGCTTGGTAAGGCTCTCATAAACTTTATGATTAGATCTTTGTTAGGATAGATCTTCCCATAGGCTCGTAGAGAGTTGAGCAGTACATTAAATCTTTCGTAAGTGACAGTAACATTCTCTCCTTGAACGTGAGCGAACATCTCATATTGCTGAGTCAAGAGAGATTGTTTGTTTTCTCTGACTTCTTCTGTTCCTTCATGCATGATGAGCAGTGCTTCCCAAACCTCCTTCATTGTTATGTCAGTAACCACATTTTGAACAGATCATCTTCTAAAGATCGAACAAAGATTTTTTGCCTTTTTCGAAAGTGGATGATAGCTCTCTTCTCATTCTCGCCCATTCTTCCTCGACCTTGATCCACTCTGCTTTTGGGTCATCCGTAGTTGGTACAATCTTTGTAGGAACATAGGGCCCATTCTCGAACAGCTTCAAATAGATCTTCATCTATTGCATCCATGTAAGTCAGATCCTAACCTTCCAGCTTAGCAAATTTTTCTTTGTTGCACATTGGTGGCTTCACGCCTCCTCCAGCCTTTTGATTCGCTTGGTAAGTGTGCCATTGATCTACTCAAGCTTTATAGGTCAGATTATAGAACCCCGCCTCGATACAATTATTAGTTCCCAATAGACACGATAGATATCTAGAAGGGGGGGGGGGGGGTTGAATAAATAATTAAAACCTTTTCTTTTAATCTTTTTAAGGTGATGGTAATCAATGCACAACAGAATGAGTATATGTGAAAAACCTTCTATTATATATCTTGAGTTAATGAGATTGAGGCAGTTATGACAGTTATAGCAGATATTGCAGTTATAGCAGTTAATGAACACAATAGTTTTAAGTGGTTCAGAGCACTAAAAGCTCCTAGTCCACTCTTCTACTTCTTGAGTAGGAAATCCACTAAGGATGTCTGTTACACTTCTTAAATCTCACAGATTCCTTCTAGACCAGCAGTCTAGGTACTTCTTAGTTTACTCTTGAACTCTTCAAGTCCAGCAGACTTGGTCTCTCACAGTTCACTTAGAACTCTTCAAGTCCTTCAGACCTGGAACTCTTACTTCAGTTGATTGAATGTTGTTTAGATCGTGATTAATGCTATTCAGTTTCTAGTAAGCACTTGTTCGAAAGAACTGAATAGCTGAGCAAGCTTTTCCTTTTTCTCAGATCGTAGAGTTGAGCGTTGAGTGTTCTTGTGCGTTTTTGTTTAAGATTGCTTCATCTTTCTCATCCGCTCTTTGATCTCAGATATATGTGATCTTGAAATCTATCCGTTGAAGTCATCTGATGAGCCATTAAATGCGTTTGACATTTCTGAGTTTTGATGGAGACTTTTCTGCACATCTTCTGAATTACACTCTGGCCCACTGACACAGCAGACTGCTTTCTCACCTAACACCTCAAAAGGTGTTTTCTTCTGCCCAATGGTCCTTTTCTTAGCTTCTTGAGTACGTTTCTTTTTATCAATACTAAGGATATCTTTTATACGTTGGAACTGGTGAGAGCTTCAATGTTCAAAACCCATTCCATATTTGTTGGAGTCTATCTTCAGATGAACAATAGGGCTTGATGTTTCTGACACAAAGCAGATGACACTCTACTATCAATATCGTAGTGTCTTGTCATATTGGTGCCTGTTCGTAAGAGATCACTACGATTTCTCACAAGGATTTGCACACTACGTTCTTCACTTGCTCGTCTTGCAAACTCTACGTTTCCGAGAGCACACTACGATATTTTAACACTACGATCTTCACTTCTTCGTCTTGCAGATTCTGCGTTTTCGAGAGCACATTACGATCTCTGAGTTAGTTTCGGCAAACGTCTGGACCACACTTCGATTTGTGGAGAGGCCCTTCAAGGCAGATACACTACGATTATCTCAAAGACTACGATCCTCGCCTTAGCTTCAGATTCGTTGATCGATTTGATAGATCATGAAGTCTATCTATTTCTTTCTAGCCATAGATCAACCTAATAGATTTGATCTCTTTATCTATACAAGTGAACATTAAAGGCTAAGATCAACCTAACACTTTTGATCTATCACTAAGTCCTTGTACATATATTCTTTGAAGGACTTTACATAATCATGAGTAGTTTCATAAAACATCAAATCACAATATGCATTCTTCCAACATAATATATTAAGGCTATAAAATGCATGGAGATATTGGTATGCTAAGAGAACACCAGACTCTATCCTTGCACTAGTATACTTATAAGCTATTATTTCAAGTGCAAGCATACAAGCTACTGGGCAATTCTACTGACTATATTTTCAGCTACTTCGTGAATATCTAATTGGTGATATCTCTTCTATTCTGTATTCATTGAGATTAATCTTTGCACAAATATACTTGAAAGATATTTTATTATTTTGAGTGCAAGCATACAAGCTGCTGGGTAATTAAATCGAATATATTTTCAGCTAAGTCTCGTGAGCTTAAATCAATGATATCTTTATCTTTCATATTGATCATTGCATATTAATTGACCCTTGAATTGTTGATATAATTATTGCTTTGATCATAGTTTATTTTGTTGTCATATATTTGATCAATTCTCTAAACATGTGGTAGATTAAGTTGTTAGTTTAAGGATTCTAATCCGGGTTGGATTAAGGGTTTTGCAAGCAAGTTCAAGGAAGCATATGTGCTTAAGGGTGCATATGTGCATGGGGAGCAAAGGTGCTCGGGAGCTAAGGTGCTTGGGGAGTATAAGTACTCAAAGGTTATGAAACTTGTCTTGTAAAGGGGTTTAATTGTAAACAAAGTTAATTAATAAAGAGAGTCTCCAATACTAGTTGGTATTGGACGTGGATTAGGCCATTAGAATAGAGGATAGGGGCTGAACCTCGTAAAAATTCCTTGTGTTCATGCGATTGCTTATTGTGCTAAATTATCTCATCATTCGGCTATCTATCCAGCATGTTGCATTCTATATCTATAAATTTACAAAACTAATTTAGCAAATTGTTTTCACATAATTACATTTTGAAAAAGGCTAAGTCTCTAAATTAAGCATTTTAGAAAGTCTTATATCAACTCATCATCTTGTCTTAACTTTTTAATCTATAAGGAGTTAGAATCTAGCCTCCTGCATTGAATATCCAAAAGAATTTTTATTGAATCAAAAGTTTGACACCGTTTGTTCTCACACTTATTCAACCCGCCCTTCTAAGTGTGCCTACTTAAATTTCAATTGGTATCAAAGCTTGGCTCTACTTATCTTGGTCTTAAAGGTGACTTGTAGGGAAAGATTCTAGCATGACACAACTTGGGAACATCATTCAAGAAGGTGAATCAACTGTTAGACCTCCACTACTTCATGGAGCTGAAAATTACAACTTCTGGAAGTTTCGAATGACGATATTTTCTAAAAGAGACCCTTGGGAATGGTGGGTCGTGGAGAATGGTCCTGTTATTCCAAGAAAAAAAGATGGTAATCCAAAGACCTTAATGGAAATGGACTCAACCGAAACTCACATAGTCTCCTATGATTCAGAAGCAATGAACACACTCCTTAGTGGATTGGTGCAATTCGAAAGTGACAAAGTTTCCTCATGCAACACGGCTAAGGAGATTTGGGATACTTTAAAAGTAAGCCATGAAGGTTCATCAAAAGTAAGAGAAGTCAAGCTTAGTATGCTCATGCATGATTATGAAATGTTCAAGTTTGAGAAAGATTAAACTATCAACGAGGCACAAGCAAGGTTCCTAGTTCTAATGAATTCTACGAAGCTTCTTGATAAATTAATTCCACAAAGTGAGATCAACCGTAAGTTACTTCGGGCTATGCCCAAGATGTTTGCTTCTAAAGTTACAACTCTTCAAGATTCTCCTAATATTTCTTCTATGAATACATTAACTATATTTGGTGAGTTAGAAGAATTTGAACATCAATTAAGGAGATATGATGATGAGGAGGATACTCCTCGAAAGAAGGTTCTAGCTCTTATTGCAGGTGATGAAGAGGAGCTAGAGGACGATTCAGATGAGGAAATTGCAAAAACTTTCAAAAAGGCTCAAAGGGTTTTTATAAAGAAAAATTAAGAGAAAGAATGCAATCACTTCAAACAAATTCAAGGGAAAGCAAAATGAAGACACTTGCTTTGAATGCGGACGCCCGGGCAATTTCAAAAAGGATTGCTTCAAAATAACGAACAAAGGCAAACTAAGCTACACGGATAACATAAGGAACAAAGCATTTATTACTTGGAGTGATGATGAGTTCGAAGTGGAAGTTGATACAAACAAAGAAATAGCCCAAGTATGCTTCATGGGAGTTAGAAATGAATCAAGTGATGAATCGAGTGAGGTAACCATTTTTGATTATAATATCTTGAAACATGAAAATGAAAAACTAAGAGAAAAGAATGTATACTTAAAAGATTTAGTAAATACTTTAATGAATGAGGTTGATATATTAGTTGATGAAAAGAAAGAAGTTGAACAAGATACATCATCACAAGAAGAAAATATTTTAATTGCTAAAAATGATTTTTTAGAAAATCATAACAAATTTCTTTCCAACAAGGTTAATGATTTAAATAAAGAAGTTGAAAAATTAAACAAAGAAATAGCAATGAGAGATGTTTGTATTGATGCTTTTAATGATGATTCTCATATTAAAAATCCTTCAACAAATGAACTACAAAACGAAATAGACTCACTAAAATCATGCTTGGCTAATTTTGTCCAAGGGGAAGAAAACTTAACAGTTATGTTGGGTAAACAAAGACCTAGCTTTGAAAAATAAGGAATTGTCCATAATCCAACACATAAAAAGAGTGATGTAAAAATTTTAAAATCTAGATCACATTTAAAATTAAATTATTGCTCTCCTTTCACTACTTGTAAAACATTTGGCTTAAAGGGACATTTAGATTGTTCATCAAATAAAAGGAATATGAAAGTTAAAAGTGTGTGGATTAAGAAAAGTGATTTGTATGTGACTAACCCAAAAGGACCCAAAAAGATATGGGTACCAAAAGGATGAATTTTTTATAGGTACATCTCAAAGCCAAAGGTCCTTCTCAAAATAAACAGATTGAGTAAGCTAAAAGAGCAAACTGAAATCGTCAGTTAAGAAGAAACAGCAAGCTATATTCTTAAAAAAGAAAGTAGAAATGCCGAAAGTAGCAAAGTATCTTAAAAGTCATCCACCCGAGAATATTATTGAAGATATTACTCCCAGATTTGAGTATGAGAACTACCCAAATCATGACAAGTTCAAACAAGTTCCAAGGGCTTGATACAAGAGGTTAAGTAAGTATCTCATCTCAAATGGTTTCACTCAAGGTAAAATTGATTCTATATTATTTAAGAATAAAACTAAAGATTCTATCATTATGCAAATATATGTATAATATTTGGTGCTACTAATGAGTTTCCTTGTGAGTTATTTTCTAAGTTTATGCAGAAGGAGTTCGACATGAACTTAATGGGAGAACTTAACTATTTTTGTTTGGGACTCTAAATAAAGAAAAATAAAGGATGACATATATATATCAAACCAAATACACAAAAGAGTTGATCAAAAGGTTTGAGTGTGAGAAATCTAAATCAAAGGCTACACAAATGAGTACGTCAATTAAATTCACATCTTATGATAAAGGTATTGACGTAGAGGTAACTAAATATGAAGGTATGATTGCTTACTTGAATCTATGTGGTTAGCTTACTTTATTAAGAAAATATTTAAATTTTTTAATCACTTGGGTTAATAGAAAAGATTCTTAGACTCATATTTGCCAACCATTGTTAGTCCTTAAAAGCACCATGATTCTTTCTACGGGTATACATCATTTTTCAATGTCCTTCCTTTCTTTTTGATTAATGACAAAGGGGGAGAAAAATCATATGCTATTCTTTTTGATTGATGACAAAGGGGGAGAGAAATTATGATATGTTTTGTCTAATCATGAGGAAATAGATTGAGGTACAAGATGAGTTCATATTGAATATCAAGATGAGTGCATATTGAATATCTCTTGTCTAACTTTATGTACTTATTCTATCATGTCAAGAATATTTCTTATTCTATCATGTCAAGAATATTTTAATATATGCATTGTTTTAGGGGGAGCCATAATTATTATATTGTCATCATCAAAAAGGGCGAGAATGTTGACTTGGTCATATTCCAACCTTAGGTTTTGATGATGACTTTCCTATTGTACTAAAATGTTTACTCATGCATTTACAGGATATTAAAAGAATTCTTGAAGATTTGATTTATTAAAGGATTGAAGACATGAAGAATTGCTTGAGTCATTAGGAAATAAATGTAAGATCCTTGTAGACAGTCAAAATTTTCTACACAATTGTTACTAACATTGCAGGAGGGCAGAATCCTCTTTCAGAGATAACCCTGGAAGACAGTTCACATCCATTCCGGATACTACCGGAAGTTCAGTTTCAACCCCGGACCACACACCGGGAGTATCAATCTCAAACCCCGGAACACACACCGGAAGGATCATTTCCAACCTCGGAGATAACCCCGAGCTTCATCCTTGGCGATAACCCCAAGGAATGTTGTTGCAGTTCCGGCGATAACTCCAGAAATGTTTGTTTAAAATTCGATCAGCTTCAATCAGACCTCCTGCCGAGGCAATCATACCTCAGACCCGGAGCTAACACCGGGCAGACAGGCATCCACAAGATGACATTGCGGCATTCAACACTTGCAGCAGTCCAATCTCAGATGTAGCCCTAAGCAACGTCTACTTTCAACTTGAATCGACGATAACCCCGATGAGGAGTCATACATCATCTTGCTACCTCAACACCTACGCGTCGTCTCAACGCTTCATTCATACATACATACAACAATGTCCTTCAAGAACCAGGAGTTCCAATCCCAAGTGACTATTACGCGTGACAGCACACCGGATAGAATTTGAAGCTTGAAGACCATGGGCATGGTCCCCTCTTCCTGACTTCGTACAACCTCTATTCCATGTCATTACGTAACTCTCGACACAAGCATGCATGCATACATATTCATAGGGAGCAATTTCAAGAGAGCAATTTCAAGGAATTTCAAGAGAGCAATTTTAATCCGGGTTGGATTAGGGGTTTTGCAAGCAATTTCAAGGAAGCATAGGTGCTTAAGGGTCCATAGGTGCACGGGGAGCAAAGGTGCTCGGGGAGTATAAGTACTCAAAGGTTATGAAACTTGTCTTGTAAAAGGGTTTAATTGTAAACAAAGTTAATTAATAAAGAGTGTCTCCAATACTAGTTGGTATTGGATGTGGATTAGGCCACTAGAATAGAGGATAGGGGCTGAACCACGTAAAAATTCCTTGTGTTCGTGCGATTGCTTATTGTGCTAAATTATCTCATCATTCGGCTATCTATCCAACAGGCTGCATTCTATATCTATAAATTTACAAAACTAATTTAGCAAATTATTTTCACATAATCACATTCTGAAAAAGGCTAAGTCTCTAAATTAAGCATTTTAGAAAGTCTTACATCAACTCATCATCTTGTCTTTACTTTTTAATCTATAAGGATTTAGAATCCAACTTCCTACCTTGAATATCCAAAAGAATTTTTATTGAATCAAAAGTTTGACACCGTTTGTTCCCACACTTATTCAACCCCCCCTTCTAAGTGTGCCTACTTAAATTTCACCAAAACTGTACGAACTCAAGTGCACTAATTGAGAATATCAATAATATCGATGTGGAATAATTGTAAGGTAAATAAACCACTTAATAACATTCTTGGAAATAAGATTCAAGCTTAAATGAATAACTTTCAATTCAACAATAACCTACTCAATACAATATGAGAAGGATAAGAAACTTTCACAACAAATAAAGTTGTGTAAGTTACGAAACATTGCAACACAATAAAATAGCATTCAGATACTTGCTCAATATAAATTTGAGTAAGGTTAGGGAAACTTGCTCAATAAAAGTAAGGTTCAAGGAACTTGCACAATCAAAGAGTGAAGTTCAAAGAAAACTTGCTCAATAATAATTGGAGTAAGTTTAAGAAACTTGCTCAAGTAAAAGAGTAAGAATTCAGGAAACTTGCCTGTTTGCTCAGCTACAATATAATACTAGCTTTAACTAACTCGCGTTGAAACGACCTAACATTAACAAGTCGGTCTTTCAATTAGTATGTGTAAACTAATATGCGTCTACACTTACAATAAACAAGTCTTCACATAACATGCTTCTTAACACATTATATGGCATATTGGTCATATATTACAAGGTAAAGAAGTCATATAAGCATGCCTTAAATTTCAGAACTAAAAACAGAATCTTGGCAAGATCAAGAAGATTCGGCCGTAGCAATTGCGCTTGGTCTCAGCTTAGGGACTGGTAGCTGTGTCTGTCCCCTCGCTGCACTCAAGTTTGAGCCTTGCACTATTTGACTTTAGTCCAACCCTAACATACACCTATACATACATATTATCATACATATATGCTAGAGTTTCACATAGCACATGACCATACTTGAGTTTACTACTTCAAGTTCAACTTACACTTTATATGTCATTAAAACATAAAATTCATGTAATCATCTTTCTTAATACATATGAATCATGTTTAGGAGTAATATAGCTATAACATGACATCTTACTACTTTAGTATCTCAGTACTCACATAATATGCAACTTATTTTTGAAAACATGTCCAAGGTTGTCTTTGAAATCATTTTAGCACGAATGATGCAATATACACATACAAGACAACTTTAGAACCCATATCATGCGTGATTAAGTTATGTTTAACATCTTTAAACACCAGAACCTACATCATGTAGTATTCATGTATATTACTTTAATATAACAAACTTTTCCTTTAAAACATTCTCTAACACAAAGCTAACAAGTTTAAATCATGATAAAGACACTATACATTATATATCATGCTCACTTAGGTTCCACATCAATCACATATATGGTCTCATAAGTTCAAAACTTGTAAGACATATATTACTTCAAAGTTTGTTCTCTAAACTTTAAGTTATAATTACAAATCTCTTACTAAAATGTGTTGATCACTTCATACTACACATGAAAACCTTACATATCATGTTATACTCCCCTATAGGTATGTATCGAAGTCATAACATCAAGTTAGTAACACATATAACCAATGTGAACCAAAGAATCGGATCTAAGGTATGGTGTAGTAATTGCACGCCCCTAGTACAAATAAATGGCATCAAGCGCTTGGTCGAGTTCGAAGCGATAGGTTACTCTATTTTGCAGAGTAACTACCAACTTGTTTTCCAACAATTCAAGCATGCTCCAAATTAATATTATAGTGTTCATACATATTAGAAAACTTCTTACACACCTTATAACATGCTTGTTCATATCAATTAACAAACGAATTCAAGAAATTTCAATAATCAAACAAGACCCATTTCAAGAGCATAGTTAGAACTTATACCTTCTTAAGCTTGAATTGAACCTCCTACCCTCTGAGTATGTTTCTAGAATGCTCAGTAACTTAGAACTATCTAATTAGGCTATCAACAACTTATCAAAAACACAAAATCTGAATTTGGAGCTTGTATTTATAAGGGAACTATGAACTGGACAATCACATTATCCTAATGTTGGAGCTCATGGTGCAAAGGAAAGACACGTTGGTTGCTAAGGAGTGGTTGAGCAACCCACCACAAGTGTGACGCCCCCAAAATAGGTATACATCACCTATTCTGAGTCACCAAATACATGGTATAGAATACAAATACAATCTTAAATATACAACAAGAGCTGTGAGTTTTAATACAAATATTGTCTTCTAAATAATATCCACTCTCAGAATAAGTCCTCATTACAATTATTATCACACTATTTCACAGAATAGTGAGGACTACTAATGCTATCAACTGGACCGTCACTCTGTTCCCCGACTAGTCCCTGCTATGTTCTCATTTCCTGAAGAGAATAATGAAAGAAAAAGGGTGAGCTCAACTAGCCCAATAAGAAATATTATGACTAAGATAATGCAGAAAAATTATCGTTAGCCTTCAACAGTGTTAAACTGATAAAATATAACAAACATCAAGTTTAATCATAATGAACAAGCAATCCATTAAAAGAGTCGGGTAGAGAATAAAATCTACTATCTTTTATGATTTAAAAGGTTTTCATCACTTTTATCCTTTGAGACTCAAATTTTAATAAATAATCCACATCATCCCTACACTACGACCAAGGATATTCATTAGTATCACGACCACAAATTATCTACGCACTACGGGCCAAGGATATTCGTGTATTCATCAATGGTCATGATCATGCCAACAATTGTCCATCAATGCACTACGGGCCAATGAGGACTTTTACCACATCATTTGTAACATTACGGTCATGATTATACCGAATAATCCCTGGTCATAATCATACCAAGTCCATCTATGCACTACATGCCACCGATGACTTTCAACATAATATAAACATGAGGATGATGACAATGATATAAGACTTCAATAAAACAAGTTCAAGAATTAATTAATCTAGGAACCAATAACGTCCAAATTGTCAACATGAATCTGCTTTGTGGAGTAAAACTCAAGAATGCTCAGAAGAATATTTCCATGAAAAGATACTGGATGAAGCGTAAATATCAAGGATATTCCACTAATTTCATGGAGTATAAATGCCAAAACTTTAACCAACTGAGTATAATAAAGAATGGAATAACAAAAGAAATCACCAGGCATGTGATGTAATCGCATGCATGAGTTATTCCAACGTAATAATAAATAACGGAATTCAGTCATGTAAACGCGTCTGGACAAGATATTCTAAAAAATAATAAATAACGGAACCGTGTCGAGGAGAAATTCATGCAAACACGATGTTCCAACATAATAATAAATAATGGAACCGTGTCAAAAATTTGCATCGACAGGATGTTCCAAATGTAATAATAAAGAAACTAATAAGAAGAATTTCACCATGTATACAAAAGATTCAGATGTATGAGCAAGTTATTCCAACATAATAATAAAGAATTGAATAATTGAAGAATTTCACCAAGTATAGGGAAGTCCGCGTATATAGGTTATTCCAACAGAATAATAAAGAATGGAATAACAGAAGTTCTCTTCATGAATATGAAAGAAATAATACCTATACGTAAAAAAGAAGAGTATTCAATCGTTAGTAGGCGAGGATATTCTTGAAGAAAGCTTTCACTACGCTTTTCAAAGCTTCTTAAAACTCTAAAGAAATACGCCAAGATTATGAAGAGAATTTTCTAAATTTCTGGTGTGATTTCAATTCTAAATAAGCATCCTATTTATAGGAAAATAGAAGGATACTATTTAGGAAAAATCACGGATGCACAGTATATAAATTCGAACGAAGTTCACGGGTTTGGTGCTGGCCAATTAGAAGAGAAAAAGAAAAGAAACAAACTAACACATGACAAGTTTAGGACTTTAACCAAAGAGGAATTGGCCTTATTCGTAGGTTTGATAGCATTATAGAATTTTTCAACCAACAATGTGAAAGCTTTGAAAACATCACACATCCTGCCAACTTTATTCACCACTACCACCCACTCACCAATATTCACAGTACACATACACATGATTTCAAAATCTACCCACACAAGTCCCTTTCATTTATATATATATATATATATATATATATATATATATATATACTCTATCAATTATTTTGAAAAACGGGTAACCGGGGGTCCAATAAATACTTCATAAAAATTACCTCAATATTTTTAACAACATTTATCATCATTATTATAATTCACAATATTAATCGACCAGGTCATTCCCAGGAAAGAGGGGGCTTTCCAATAAGAATTTCTCCCTATTGGCGCGCAATTAGGTGACCAAACCTCTCCTTGACAGAACTTCTAGACATCGTTAATATTGTAAATAAAAATATTAATAACTCTGTCATCTCAATTATTGATTTAATAATATATAAAATATTAACAATAATTGAATCAATAACGTGAGATACTATGCAACAATTACTGAAGCAATAATTGAACAAAACTGAGTGACTTCTCACGTAAGCATCAATAATCAATACCGTGTGCTACTATGCAACCACACATATTCCTGTACTTTTAACACCGGGTGTTTCAACAGTTAATGGTAAAAATTCCGCCGTTATTTTCATAAAATATTTTTGTCATTTTCTCAATCCGACAATAATTCCGTTGTGGGGTCCACCAATGATTGTGCCGTCGTACGAATATTCCTTATTAAAATGAATATTCTCCGACCAATCGAATATTATATAAAAACTTGCGTACTTTGCAAAATTTATAAATATTACCCACAACTATAACATTATATCAAATTTATTCCATAATATTTAAAAATGATACTTATAGAAAAATCATCTTTATTCAAAAAAAGTTGGGGTCTTACAACCTCCCCTTCTTATGAAATTTCACCCTCGAAATTAGGGTACATATTTGGTATGTCGAAGAGGTAAGGATACCTTGATTTTATTTAAGATTCTTACTCCCAGGTCATTTCCTCAACATCGTGATTTCTGCACAAAACTTTGACTTGAGGTATAACCTTGGAGCGTAAAATATGTTCCTTCTTATCCAAGATTTGAACAGGAACCTCTTCATACGTTAAATCTTCCGCTATTTCGTCCGGTTCTAACTCAATAATGTGGTTCGGGTCTTTCACATATTTACGTAACATGGATATATGAAAAACGTTATGAACACGAGACATACTTGGCGGTAAAGTGAGTCTATACGCCACAGTTCCCACTCGATCGAGGATTAAAAATGGGCCAATGAATCGAGGATTGAGCTTTCCTCTCTTTCCAAATCTCGTAACTCCTTTCCATGGAGCAACACGTAACAACATATGATCTCCAATATCGAATTCCACGTCCTTTCGATGAAGATCAATATAACTCTTTTGTCGATCTTGTGAGGTTTTTATATGTTGCCAGATCGTTTGTATCTTTTTTGTAGTCATACGTACTAACTCTGGTCCCAACAACGTTGCTTCACCCAACTCATCCCAGCATACTGGAGAACGTCACTTTCTTCCATACAACGCTTCGAATGGAGCCATGCCAATACTTGCTTGATAACTGTTGTTGTAGGAAAACTCCACCAATGGTAAGAACTTGTCCCAACTTCCCTTAAAGCAAGGACACTGAGTCTTAATAAATCTTCAAGAGTTTGTCTGAGGATGATATGCCGAACTAAATCATAAATCCGTGCCCATAGCTTTTTCCAAACTTACCCAAAATCGTGAAGTGAATCTTGGGTCTCGATCAGAAATTATGGATACTGGCATACCATGCAATATTACAACCTCATTTATGTACATACGAGCAAGACGTTCAAGTATATAAGTTTCTCGTATAGGTAAGAAATGAGCAGACTTGGTCAATCTATCAACAATGACCCAAATCGCATCTATGCCTTGAGAAACCTTGGGAAGACCGGTAACAAAATCCATGGTAATGTGCTCCCACTTCCATTCTGGAATTTCAAGTGGTTGCAATGGACCTTTTGGTACTTGATGCTCCGCCTTGACTCGTTGACAAGTTAAACACCTTGAGATAAACTCTGATATCTCTCTCTTCATATTGCTCCACCAAAATATGTCGAAGATCATGATACATTTTGGTACTCCCAGGATGGATTGCAAACGGTGTGTTGTGCGCCTCCATCATGATTTTATACTTTAACTCAGGATCGTTAGGAACACAAAGTTTGGAGTTGACTCGAAGTATTCCTTCTTCATCGATTCTTGCTTCCGTCATAGCACCTTCTTGTACTTTCTTCCTCATACGCATCAGCTCTAGGTCTGTAGCTTGAGCAACTTTAACTTTATCTATTAAAGTTGGTTCTACTCGTATATTCGCCATCATCACGTGGGTCCCTGGAGTCTTTATCTCTATCTCCATCCTTTGTAAGTCATACAAAATGGGCCTCATCGTTGACAATATACTCTTTTCGTGCCGCATATGATCTTCTACTCAATGCGTCAGCTACCACGTTCACTTTTCCAAGATGGTATTGGATGGTATGATCATAATCTTTCAACAGTTCAAGCCAACGTATGTCGCATGTTGAGTTCCTTTTGAGTGAAGAAATATTTGAGGCTCTTATGATCCGTAAAGATCTCCACTTTCTCCCCATAAAAGTAAGGCCTCCACATCTTTAGTTAAAAAATGACTGCTACGAACTCTAGATCATGAGTAGGATAATTCCTCTCATATTCTTTGAGTTGTCGAGAGGCATAGGCTATGACTTTCCCATGTTGCATGAAAACACATCCTAACCCTTTGCCCGAAACATCACTGTAGATGACAAATCCCTTCGAGCCAGATGGTATTGTCAGAACAGGTGCTGAAATGAGTCTTCTCTTAAGTTCTTGAAAACTCTTCTCGTATTCCTCACTCCAACCGAATTTTGTATCTTTCCGAGTCAGTTGAGTTAATGGAGTAGCGATTCGAGAAAACCCTTCTACGAATCTCCGATAATAACCAGCTAAGCCGAGAAAGCTACGTACTTCGGTCACTGATTTAGGTTGTTCCCAGCTTTGAATAGCTTCAATCTTTGTCGAGTCAACAAATATTTCATGACTTGATACCGCATGCCCAAGGAATGCTACTTCCTCAAGCCAGAACTCCTATTTCTTCAACTTGTTATAAAGCTTGTTTTCACGAAGCTTTTGGAGTATCAGCCTCAAGTGTTGCTCATGATCTTCACGTCTTTTGGAATATATGAGGATGTCATCGATAAAGATGACCACAAAGTGATCCAAATATTCCTTGAATACTCGATTCATTATATCCATGAAGGCAGCAGGAGCATTAGTCAATCCAAAAGACATGACTAGGAATTTATAATGCCCGTACCGAGTTCTAAAAGCCGTCTTTGGAATGTCATCGGTTCTAATCTTCAATTGGTGATATCTGAAATGAAGATCAATCTTTGAAAAAAATTTGGCACCTTGCAACTGGTCAAACAGGTCATCAATACGTGGCAATGGGTACCTATTTTTGATGCTGACATGATTCAACTCCCGATAATAAATACAAAGTCGCATACTCCCATCTTTCTTCTTCACGAATAGAACAGGAGCACCCCAAGGAGAAGTACTAGGACGAATGAAACCGATGTCTAACAATTCCTGCAGTTGGGTCTTTAACTCCTGAAGTTCAATAGGAGCCATTCGATATGGGGCTTTGGAAATAGGTTTTATACTAGGTTCAAGGTCAATACAAAATTCAATTTCACGCTCTGGGGGTAGGCCAAGAAGTTCTTCAGGGAATACGTCAGGAAATTCATTAACAATAGAAATATCATTCAAAATTGACGTATTTTTGTTTAGATCCGTGACATGAGCTAAGAAAGCTTGACATCCGTTTTTCAATAAACGAATAGCTTTATGGCTTGAGATGACAGTGACTGATTTTAATGGTTTGGTTGCTTGAATTCGCATAATAGGTTGGTTAGGAATATGAAAGCTAACAATCTTACGAAAATAATTAATTTTTGCATGATGAGTAGTTAACCAATCAATCCCTAGAATTACGTCAAATACAAGTATTTTCAATGAAATAAGATCAACAGGTAATGTGAGAGTACCGATTTGAACCAAACAAGACTTATAAACAGTTGATGTAATGAAGGTTTCTCCCAAGGGGTTTCAATAGATAAGTCAAAGTCCAATTTCTTCGGAGTAAAATTTAAACGTTGAGCGCAAGTAGGAGAAATAAAAGAATGGGTAGAACCAATATCAAATAAGGTATATACTTCCCTATAGTTTATGATAAGCTTACCCGTGATGACCTTATTCGGGTTTCTTGCTTTCTGAGAGGTCACGACAAATGCTCTCCCTTGAACTACTGGTTTTATCTTGTCTGGTTTTATCCATCCTAGTTGGACTTGTCTTCGATGCATGACAAAATCGGGCCAGGTGACCTTCTCTTCCACAATTGTAACATGCTTTGGATGGCATCGCGCAGTTTGGACTGATGTGTCCCTCCCCTCCACATTTGAAGCATATAATAGGTGGTCGTTCTTCTTCCTTAACGACGAGTGCTGATGCTAACGTATTTCCATCATTGTTGAATCTCCTCTTCTTGAAATGTCCACTCTTATTGTTTTGACCATGATTACCACCGGAGTGGTTACAATTTCTGGCATGTTGATTCCCTCCACGCTTGTTGTCACCGCTTCGATGACTGCTATCACTGGTATTATCATTTTTCCGGCTGCTCTCTTTTGGTTGGGCTGACTCATTATCGCGCTCCAATAACTGAGCCCTATTAAAAACATCTGAATACAAGAAAAGTTTATGAGAAATAAGGTATTGACGTATCTCGGGTTTCAAACCTCTTAGAAACATCTGTGTCATTCTCTCCTCATTTTCAACCAAATGGGACACAAACCGGGACAGCTCGACAAACTTGGCTTCGTACTGCGATATAGTCATGTTGTTTTGTTCTAGTTTAATGAACTCTACCTCTTTCATGTGATGAGTACTTTCGGGAAAGTACTTGTCGTTGAACAGTTCTTGGAACTTCTCCCAAGACATTTTCAGTGCGGCAGGTTGAGTACACTTTACAGATTCCCACCGATGTCTGCCTCGCCCTTAACATGAAGGTGGCAAAGGAACCTTTGCTCCTTGGAGCATCCCAAGACATCAAATATCTTGTTGATCTGCTTTATCCACGTCTCCGCCTTAAGTGGTTTTGGCTCTCCAAAAAACTCTGGTGGTCCCAGCTCCTTGAACTACTTAGTAGTGATCGTCCGAGAGTTGCTAGTGTTTCCAGCTACATTTCGGACAGGAGTCTCTCTTGCCTGATGCTGCATGAATTGCAGAAAGCCTCTGAACATTCCAACGTTCATTATTTGGTTGTTGTTGTTTGCATGAGGATTGTCGCCTTCCTGATGCACATTGTCCTGATTATTGATATGTAGAGACTCAACGGTCTCCTGTGCTCCATTGCTAATCTCAACATTCTCGGATGCCATTTTCAAATAGTACCACAAAACAAGGGTTAATTAACATATCACATATTATCCCTATACTCTGACCGACCAATTAAATACCAAATAAATTTAGGTAGGTCATACTAGCGAAGGAATTCCCCATCTCTCCCCTCCTAGTTCTTGTCTCACATCTCAGCCAGGGATCATATCACCAAATACATGGTATAGAATACAAATACAATCTTAAATATACAACAAGAGCTATGAGTTTTAATACAAATATTATCTTCTAGACAATATCCACTCTCAGAATAAGTCCTCATTACAATTATTATCACACTATTTCACAGAATAGTGAAGACTACTAATGCTATCAACTGGACCGTCACTCCGTTCCCCGACTAGTCCCTGCTACGTTCTCATTTCCTGAAGAGAACAATGAAAGCAAAAGGGTGAGCTCAACTAGCCTGGTAAGAAATATTATGACTAAGATAATGCAGAAAAATTATCGTTAGCCTTCAACAGTGTTAAACTGATAAAATATAACAAACATCAAGTTTAACTGCAGCGGAACAAGCAATCCATTAAAAGAGTCGGGTAGAGAATAAAATCAACTATCTTTTATGATTTAAAAAGGTTTTTCATCACTTTTTTATCATTGAAACTCAAAGATAATAAATAATCCACATCATCCACCGCACTACTACGAGGATATTCATTAGTATCACGACCACAAATTATCCATGCACTACGGGCCAAGGATATTCGTGTATTCATCAATGGTCATGATCATGCCAACAACTGTTCATCAATGCACTACGGGCCAATGAGGACTTTTACCACATTATTTGTAACATTACGGTCATGATTATACTGAATAATCCCTGGTCATAATCATACCAAGTCCATCTATGCACTACAGGCCACAAATGACTTTCAACGTAATATAAACATGAGGATGATGACAATGATATAAGACTTCAATAAAACAAGTTCAAGAATTAATTAATCTAGGAACCAATAACGTCCAAATTGTCCACATGAATCTGCTTTGTGGAGTAAAACTCAAGAATGCTCAGAAGAATATTTCCATGAAAAGATACTGGATGAAGCGTAAATATCAAGGATATTCCACTAATTTCATGGAGTATAAATGCCAAAACTTTAACCAACTGAGTATAATAAAGAATGGAATAACAAAAGAAATCACCGGGCATGTGATAGGCCGCATGCATAAAGTTATTCCAATGAGAATAATAAATAACGGAACCAAGTCATGCGTAAACGCACGGACATGATATTCCAAAAAAATAATAAATAACGGAACCAGGTCAGGAGAAATTCGCACCGACACGATGTTCCAACAGAATAATAAATAATGGAACCAGGTCAGGCGAAATTTGCACCGACAGGATGTTCCAACAGAATAATAAAGAACGGAATAACAGAAGAATTTCACCATGTATACAGTACTTCGTATAGACAGGTTATTCCAACATAATAATAAAGAATTGAATAATTGAAGAATTTCACCAAGTATAGGGAAGTCCGCGTATATAGGTTATTCCAACAGAATAATAAAGAATGGAATAACAGAAGTTCTCTTCATGAATATGAAAGAAATAATACCTATTACCGTAAAAGAAGAGTATTCCGACTGTTAGGGCGAGGATATTCTTGAAGAAAGCTTGCACTACGCTTTTAGCTTCTTAAAACTCTAAAGAAATACGCTCAAGATTATTGAAGAGAATTTTCTAAATTTCTGGTGTGATTTCAATTCTAAATAAGCATCCTATTTATAGGAAAATGGAAGGATACTATTTAGGAAAAATCACGGACGCACAGTATATAAATTCGAACGATGTTCACAGGTTTGGTGCAGGCCAATTAGAAGAGAAAAAGAAAAGAAACAAACTAACACATGACAAGTTAAGGACTTTAACCAAAGAGGAATTGGCCTTATTCGTAGGTTTGATAGCATTATAGAATTTTTCAACCAACAATGTGCATGCTTTAAAAACATCACACATCCTGCCAACTTTATTCACCACTACCACCCACTCACCCATATTCACAGTACACACACACACACATGATTTCAAAATCTACCCACACAAGTCCCATTCATATATATATATATATATATATATATATATATACTCTATCAATTATTTTGAAAAATGGGTAACCGGGGGTCCAATAAATACTTCATAAAAATTACCTCAATATTTTTAACAACATTTATCATCATTATTATAATTCACAATATTAATCGACCAGTCATTCCGGAAGAGGGGCTTTCAATAAGAATTTCTCCCTATTGGGCGCGCAATTAGGTGACCAAACCTCTCCTTGACAGAACTTCTAGACATCGTTAATATTGTAAATAAAAATATTAATAACTCTGTCATCTCAATTATTGATTTAATAATATATAAAATATCGACAATAATTGAATCAATAACGTGAGCTACCATGCAACTACGCGTATTCTTGTACTTTTAACACCGGGTGTTTCAACAGTTAACGGTAAAACTTCCGCCGTTATTTTCATAAAATATTTTTGTCGTTTTTTAATCCGATAATAATTCCATTTTGGGGTCCACCAATGATTGTGCCGTCGTACGAATATTCCCTATTAAAACAGATATTCCCCGACCAATCGAATATTATATAATAACTTGTGTACTTTACAAAATTTATAAATATTACCCACAACTATAACATTATTTCAAATTCATTCCATAATATTTAAAAATGATACTTATAGAAAAATCATCTTTATTAAAAAAAATTGGGGTCTTACAACCAGCCATTGGCTAGCAAATGATCACCTAAGGTTAGCCACTTGAAGAATACATAAACTAGCTTTTGTCCATTGTTCATGTACTTTGGTGACACTCGATTTGGGACAAGAGAAAAATCTCAGCATTTGTTATTCTAAGGCTTGGTTTGGACACTATAATTCCCATAATGTAATATAAATGTGTTACTCTTACTACACAAAGGAAATTTGGGGATTATTTATGTACCCCCATCATATAACCCATGTACATTAAATACACGCAATTAAAATAACACAGCTAAGTATTATTAACCGCGTAGTTCCATAATTATCTCTACTAATCACCTA
The DNA here is from genome assembly GCA_020205615.1 of Panax quinquefolius. Classification (NCBI taxonomy): domain Eukaryota; kingdom Viridiplantae; phylum Streptophyta; class Magnoliopsida; order Apiales; family Araliaceae; genus Panax; species Panax quinquefolius. The sequence continues at coordinate 83,724,368 of CM035173.1, read as the reverse complement.
GGCATATCATAACATTATTTAATATTATCTATCCAGTGTACACACATAATTTCTTTTCCCAATTTTTGGAATACACAGATATTTAATTATTTATGTTTAAAAATCACTTGTGATTTTATTGCACTACTTGATACTTCATATCATTAGAAGGTATTCTTATTATAAGATTCTATGCATGTCACACATTACACAAAGGTTCCAATTCATTTTCTATAGTAGAACTAATTTTTCTAAATTTGGACCTTTGGAAAATTTGAGCAATTTTGTCTTGCTAGAGGGGAGAGTCACATGGTCCCCGACGAGTGCCAAAATGGGTTAGCTTCAAGCCAGTTCAAATATCTATCACCATATAAGTCCTATATGAGATAATTTAACTTCTTCAATGGTGATATATCCATACTTGACATAAATCAATATATTCAACTCTCGTCACTATATTCAAATAAATTGAATATTTAATCATTAAGAATCCTATCAATTTCTTGATATTAAAACCTTAGGGTTAGTCCACTAATTTAAATAAACTATTAGTGACTCCCTTTAATCATTTCGTAAATTCACATAACCACTTAAGGTTTAAATAGGCTCATAAAACTAACTCATTAAAATTAAATCACATATTTAATTAATAAGGAGTTTAAAATTTGTGGACGTTACACTTCTTCCCTTCAGGATTTGACAATGATGTCATCGACGTAGATCTCTATCTCTTTGTGCTTTAAGTCGTGGAAAAGAGCCATCATGGCCCGTTGGTAGGTAGCTCCGGCATTGATGAGGCCGAATGACAACCGTCTATAGTAAAAGGTTTCCCAAGGCGTGATGAATGTAGTTTTCTCACAATCCTCTTCAACAACTATAATTTGATGGTACCCCGCAAAATAATCAGCAAAGGAGTACATGTTATATTGAGCAGTATTGTCAATGAGTATGTGGATAAATGGCACGGGAAAGCTGTCTTTAAGGAAAACTTTATTCAAATCCCAGTAATCCATGCAAACTCGCACCTTTTCTCCCGGTTTAGGCACGGGGACTATGTTGGATAGCCATTCAGGGTATGTGGACACCATGATGATGCTAGCTTGAAATTGTTTCACAATTTCTTCCTTAACCTTTAAACTCCACTCAAGTTTTAATTGTCCGAGCTTCTGCCTGACTGTGACACCCCCAAAATAGGTATACATCACCCATCTTGAGTCACCAGATACATGGTACAAAATTCAAATATAACTTAATTATACAACAGTAGTGTAAAATACAACAAAACATAATCTAAGAGTTCTAATACGTATATTGTCATCTAGACAGTATACAAACTCATTGAAGTCCTCATTACATTTATTGTCACACTATTTAACAGAATAGTGAGGATTATTAATGCTACCACCCCGACTTGTCCCATCTATATTCTCATTTCCTGAAGAGAACAGTGAAAGAAAGGGTGAGCTCAACTAGCCCAGTAAGAAATATTATGACTAAGATAATGCAGAATAAATTATCATTAGCCTTCAACAAGTTAAACTGATAAAATACAAAAGACATCAAGTTTAACTGCAGTGGAACAAGCAATCCATTAAAAGAGTCAAGTAGAGAATAAAATCTACTATCTTTTATGATTTAAAAGGTTTTTCTTATCACTTTTATCATTTGAGACTAGAAGCTTTAATAAATAATCCACATCATCCCCCAAAGACTTCTGCCGAGGATATTCATTAGTATCACAACCACAAATTATCCATGCACTACATGCCAAGGATTTTCGTGTATTCATCAATGGTCATGATCATGCCATAAAACAATTTATCTTTGTACCCTTGGCCGAAGAGAATCCATGGCCATAATCATACCAAAAATTATCCATCAATGCACTACGGGCCAATGATGACTTTTTCCATATCATTTGTAACATTATGGTCATGATTATACCGAATAATCCCTGGACATAATCATACCAAGTCCATCTATGCACTACATGTGCCATGTAGATGACTTTCAACATAATATAAACATGAGAATGATGACAATGATATAAGAATTCAATAAAACAAGTTCAAGAATTAATTTATCCAGAACCAATAACGCCCAAATTGTCAACACGATCTTTGCTTTGTAGAGTAAAATTGACGAATGATCAGAAGAATATTTCCATGAAAAGATACTGGATGAAGCGCAAATATCAAAGATATTCCACTAATTTTATGGAGTATAAAAGCCAAAACTTTAACCAACTGAGTACAATAAAGAATGGGATAACAAAAGAAATCACCGGGCATGCGATAGGCCGCATGCAGACGGAGTTATTCCAATAGAATAATAAATAACGGAACCGGTCGTGCGTAGAACGCATGCATACGTGATATTCCAAGAATAATAAATAATGGGCAAGGGTCATGCGAACGCGCACGCATACGATGTTCCAATAGAATAATAAAGAATGGAATAACAGAAGAATTTCACCATGTATATGGTACTTCGCATAGACAGGTTATTCCAACATAATAATAAAGAATGGAATAACAACGGAATTCACCTTGCATGCGATAGACCGCACAGACAAGTTATTCCAACAGAATAATAAAGAATGGAACCAGGTCATGTGTAAACGCACAGACAAGATATTCCTACAGAATAATAAAGAATGGAACCAGGTCATGCGTAAATGCACAGACAAGATATTCTGATAGAATAATAAAGAATGGAATAACAGAAGAATTTCACCATGTAAGCGGTACTTCGCATAGACAAGTTATTCCAACATAATAATAAAGAATGGAATAACAAAAGTTCTCTTCATGAATACGAAAGAAATAATTCCCCTTACCTTAGAAGAAACTGGATATAGGAGTAGTGAAGTAGCAGAATACTTTTCTTCTTTCTCTCTATAGTTTCTCTCTCTAGAATTTCAGTGAATTCGTAAGAAATAACAAAGGAATGATCTTCTATTTATAGGAGAATGGACTGAATAGTAACTAATTCATGAACGATCCAGATTGATTTACTTTTAAATGGACGGTCCATATTGATTTACTATTCAGTATTAATAAAATATTCTAATATAACAAAATCTTTTAAATAAAATATAATATATTCTATTTATAGTCTAATAAAACAAATAACTTTATAAAAGTATTACATTTTATATAAAAAGATTTACTATGCTGAAAAACACTATGTAAGGCATTATGTAAACACTATGCATAATAAAATATAATATATTTTAATTATTATACAATAAAACAAATAACTTTATAAAAGTATTTTATTTTATATAAAAAAGATTTTACTATCAAACACTACGCAGTGCACTATGCAAATACTATGCATAATAAAATATAATATATTCTAATTATTGTCTAATAAAACAAATAACTTTATAAAAGTATTATGTTTTATATAAAAAGCTTTTCTATTTTATTACATTAATAATACTAATAAAACAAAATTTTATATATATATATATATATATATATATATATATACTTTGTGACTTCATAAAAAGACACCTCAATATATTTAACAATATTTTTCATCATTATTATAATTCACAATATTAATCGACCAGGTCGTTCCCAAGAAAGAAGGGGCTTTCCAATAAGGATTTCTCCCTATTGGCGCACAATTAGGTGACCAAACCTCTCCTTGGCAGAACTTCTAGACATCGTTAATATTACAAATAATAATATTAATAACTTTGTTATCTCAATTATTGATTTAATAATATAAAAAATATCGACAATAATTGAATCAAATAACGTGAGATACTATGCAACAATTACTGTAGCAATAATTGAACAAAACTGAGTGACTTCTCACGTAAACATCAATAATCAATACCGTGTGCTACTATGCAACCACGCATATTATTGTACTTTTACTACCGAGTAGTTCAACAGTTTTAACGGACTTCCGCCGTTATTTTCATAAAAATATTTTTGTCATTTTTTTAATCCGAAAATAATTCCGTTGTGGGGTCCACCAATGATTGTCTGTAATCGTCATCGGATATTCCACGACAAAATAATATTCTGAACCAATCGAATATAATATAACAACTTGCATACTTTGCAAAATTTATAAATACTACCCACAACTATAACATTATATCAAATCCACACCATAATATTTAAAAAAAAATATTTCGAGAAATTTAAATCTTTATTCATAAAATTTGGGGTCTCACACTGACTGGCTTGAATCCCTCTTTAATGGGAAGGCGATGGATGACGATATCAGTGGACAAACCCACTATGTCTTCGTGAGACCATGCAAACACATCCTTGAATTGGGTTAATAATGTAACCATGTCATTCCTTTGGTTTGGGGTAAGGTCTGTACCAATATGGATTAACTTAGGGTTTTTTAAGGTTCCAAGGTTGAATGAGGTAGTTTGATCAAGATTTGGTTTGGGTTTATCCTCGACCCATTCCTTGATCTCCTTAGGTATCTCAGTGTCCTCTTGTATTTCCATCAAGTCTGAGTTCAACTTTTCATCAAAGTTACATCCCTTGTAGAGAAAAGGCACCTCATCAGCAAGTATAGGCACATCTAAGTTCAGAGTCCTGAAATAAAATATGCTTTCACTTAATATATGAAACTGTTCAATCATACAAAGTGTTAGTATGTACTGATAAAATAACTACTAATATTGTACAGTAAAGTAAGCAGTTAAAGCTATCTACAGGGCAGAGGGAGTTTCTGCCCTTTTTATCCTTGTCGACCAATGCAAGGAGTGCTGCTCCAATTGTCAAGGGTAAACTCATGATGGACGGCAGTGATAAAGTGGCTATCATCGTCCTCCTTCTCCTGAATAATGACCATAATGTTGGGACAATCATCTTCTGAAGTGTATCTATTTGTGTGCTCATCATGTAACATGATGCGTAAGTGAGAAAAACTCCTGGAGATGTCTTGTTTACGTCTCCGTTCCTTTTCTTCCACTTCAGGATCAGGAATCAGGACCTCTTTTGCTTTAACCGGTATCGGTTTGGGAAATAGCATAGCCATAACATGGGGAGGCACCTTTACCGGAGATTGTATGGGTTCAGGATCTGTAGGTGGAGATAATCGCCGTATGGCTGAAGATGAAGGAATCTATTTATGCTTGTAAGGATTCCTGTGACTGGAGCTAGCAGAATAGCCTAATCCAGCTATCCCTGTTTGACTGGGAATTTAAATTGGGCGCTTAATGTCCTGATGATCTTTGCCCAACCCTTGTCTAGGTTGATGACCAAATGACATCACCTCTTGAGTGACCGACATTACCTCGGCAGAGATCTTGGGTGTGAGAGGTGAAGCCCCAATGGGATGGTAATGAGTGTTTCTCACCTCCAGGGCATGGAAACTGACCGGTTCAACTTCTGAATTGAAGCTGATGAGTGGTATGTCACCTTGTTCAGGACATTTCAGCTTAGCATTAACAATGATTAGGCCATTGTTGATAATATACTTGAATTACTGATGAAAGGTGGAAGGGATGGCTCCAGCCATATGAATCCACGGTCTTCCCAAAAGCAGGTTGTATCCTGTGGCGATTTTGAGCACATGAAAGGATACACTGAATGTATGTGGACCAATTTCCACAGGTAGTTCAATTTCCCTAACAGCATTTCGTCGGGATCCATCAAAAGCTTTGATAATTGTATGGCTGCTTTTGATCCTCTTGGGGTTGATATTCATCTTCTCCAAAGTGGCATAAGGACATATATTCAAAGATGACCCACCATCAATCAAAACTCCTCCCACTATGTATCCGGAGGACAGAACCGCTATGTGCAACAGTTTACAATGACCAGTCCCTTCGGGAGGTATGTCGTCATTAGTGAAAGATATCACATTGTTGTTAAAAATGTGATCAACCAGATGTTGGAAATTTTCTACATGCACTGATTTCAGTAAATGGGCTTCTTCCAAGACCCTTAGCAAGATCTTCTTGTGATCTTCGAAAGAGAAAACCAAGTCCAATATGGAAATTTGTTGTGGAGCTTCTCCCAAGCTTAAAAACACCTTTGCTTCATTATGGCCCATAGTACTGAGGAACTCTTCAATCCTCTCAATGGGAACTTTCCCCTTTGATTTGATGGTAGGCTTCATCACCCGGTGGGGAAGATACAGTGGATTTTCCTTCGACACTGCAGTAGTGGTGTGTGATGTAGATCCTTCAGCCTCTCCATAATTCCATGGAACTTTTTTCAAGCTGACAACAAGATACTGTGGCCTAGATGGCAATGCAATTGGCTTTGGTGCAGCCACTTTCAAAGGATTGTCAGCACCTTTGAGTTGAATTGCTTGTATTATGGATGGTCTGGCAGCCAAATCATCTTCAACGGATATAACTGCTACACCATCCTTCCATTTTGTAGGACATGTGTTCCCACTCTCGAGTAATAAAGTGTCGTCATCTGCCATCTGCAAGACACCACTGTCAATTAAATTCTAAAGGAGGTGGCGGAGTGCCCAACATTCTTCTGTGTTGTGACCGCGAGAGTGGGAGTGATAATGGCATACTCCATTAGAATTGAACCGTCTTGAACGAGGATTGATTGGAGGTAGAAGGGATGTAATTCTTCCTTCATTGATTAGCATCTAAATTATCTCCTCCATAGGTTGGGCAAGGTATATAAATACTGTCTTGTTGGCAAAATCCCGACAGGCTTTGGCACTTACTCTTTTTGTAACTTTATCCTCCAGTGTTTCACTTTCTGAAGGCGATGATGGAGTATTCATGACAAAAGGAAGGAGACTAGCATGCTCCTGACTGACTAATTGGCGTGTGACTTGGTGTTGATGGATCACCAGTTCTGCCAATTGCTCCACTTGCTTACAAAGAGCTTTCATCTTTCGTTCAATCACAAACTGGAACTATGCGTAATCCCATTTGTCAGCACCGTCCTTGCCAATTTGGGAAGATTCAATAACGTAATTAGAACTTTGTCCACTGCTCCAATTAATCATATTAACCTTTTCTTCTTTGTGTTGAGGAAGAGGGTTGTCTTGCACATGAGTTTGGTCGGGTTTAGTCACCACAATCTCCCCGTTGTCGATTAAATCTTGGATATTGTGTTTCAAAGCCCAGCAATCCTGAGTATCATGTCTTGGAGCTGCAGCATGATAGGCACACTTCCGGGTAGCATTGAAACCCTTCCCATTCGGGTTGGCTGGTGGAAGAAGATGAGTAATTTTTTGCTAAGTTGTCAAAAGATTGTAAACATTCTCGAGTGAATCCTCTAGGGGTGTGAACACTCGATTATGCCGGACTTCTCCACCCTTTGACAATGTGGGGTTGGAAGACTGTGCTTGAAAAGAGGAGTAGTTTCTCCTCTGGATAGGCATGTTCTGACTGCCTTTCTGACCTTGTAGTATCAAGGAAACATCTTCCTCTTTCTTTTTATGGACCCTTCGGGGGTTGTTTCCATAAGTTCTGGACTGGATGTACTCAGCAACAGCTTTTAGAGCGGCTAGGTCTTGGGTCTTTCCTGATTTCAATCCCATCTCAGCCATCTCTCCATGTTTAATCATTTCAGAAAATGGCTTGCTAATGCCAGCTAAGACTCTTTCATAGAAAGGAGCTTCTTGTATATCTATGAAAGTTATCACCATTTTTGATTTTGTCATAGCAGGAATAACTTGAGCAGCAAGGCGCCTCAACCTTTGAGCATACTCTATGAAAGACTCATTGGCTTGTTTCTTAACTTTAGTATTTTGGTACCAGTCAGTAGCCATCTGAGACTGGAGTTGTACTGACTGAGGAAGACATGAGCTAACTCTTCCCAGCTATGAATCTTAGAATTGTCTAATCTGGTATACCACGATCGGGCTTCTCCAGTTAGACTCTTTTGAAACAGCTGCATTCTGAGCTTCTTATCCTCGGCATAAGATCCGAGTTCTCCAATAAATACTTTCAAGTATGTATAAGGATCTCCCAATCCATCATACTTTTCAAAGTCAAGAGTCTTGAATTTCTCTAGATAATGAACACCAGGGAATATACAAAGGTCAGCATATGAGACACTCCTGTGTGCACACAATCCTTTTTATAGACCGAATGGTCTCTTTCATTTGAAGGACTTTTTTCCTGAAATCACCTGTGTCTGGATCTTCTTTGAGATGGGTGTTTTCAGGAATTTTGTTGGATTTATCCAACTGAAGCTCAGGTATTGGATTTACTTGATCCGTACCTTATGTTCCTTCATGTGCTGAGGATTCTGTATATACGGGTATGCGTAGAACCTAAGTAGACTGGTGTAGTTCTTCAAGAAGAACAGCCAAATCTATAATTTGTTTGCTTAATCCGTCAAACTCCTCACGAGAGACATGAGCAAGATTAGACTGGTCAGATGAAGACATAATTAGTTGTAGGCTCGTGGCCTTTTTGGATTTTGAGCGAGTAACAGGCCCAATTGTGTCCCTATAAAAACTTATGTAGTTTAGTCTTAGGGAATGTATAAATATTTACATGCTATCATAATGTGTCCGTTTTAGGATTATTATCCAGCAACACGGATGTCAGTTGTTTGTAAGATAGCATGGTAAGCTTTAATATGCATGTACACATATTCTTCATATTTTCCATTACATAGAGATTGACATGGAATGAAATTACAAGTAATTGAAAATGGAAAGCATAAAGAGACTTTCCTCCGCATTTGGTTTATCAGAGGCTTACCTATCTTAGGTTAGTCTCGCGGGTTTTTGGCATGAAGGTTCCCAGATCATCGCAATTTACTTGACAGGAAGTTAATTCGGTCTTTCAACTTGAGCGAATCTGGGTGGTGCCTTTCTTGAGCCTCGTTAGAATTAGTCTCCCTACGAGTCCAGTAATCAAACACCGACAGGATAACCTCCTGGTGGAGGAACCACACAACATACATTCACATGCAATGTGTCTTACCGTTATGAAAATGATGACATGTGCGAAGCACTAATATCATAGGCAGATATAGTGTAAAGCATTACGTGCAGTAAGTAAATGCATTCGTACAAATTCATCAAAATTTAAATGTAACATCCACACATAAGCATATAACAGTTTTAAAAAATTTGTAGTAGCAGCTTAAGTCCTTTTACTGGAATCCCTAGCAGAGTCGCCACCTGTCGACGTCAGGATTTTTACTGTCCCTTTTCTGTTCTTGTCTTTTGGTGTTCTCATGTTAGGTAAGATTTGTTTGAAAAAACAAGTTGTGAAAAGGTCCAACATTTATATGTTGACGATTTGACTGTAAGAGTTGCCAGTTGGTATTTTTAAATGGTTGCACCAACTCAACCGAGAAAAGGTTTGCACATTGACCACGTGATGTAACATTGTTAAACTGGTATGTGAAACCGAGATTCATTAGGGTCCGGGAAGATGTTAGGCACCCCCCCGACATCTGTGTTACCACGGTGACCGCCACTTTTCAGTTAAACTGTTATATGAATGTGTGTGTGTGTGTGTGGGTCAATGTGTAGTTATTTGGAAGTAGTGCTATGCCTCGTTCGCACCTATATACAAAGGGTTTGAATTTATGTAAAAATTCAGTTTTAAACAAGATATAGCAGTGATGTTTTGTAAAAGAGGTTTTTTAAACCCTTATGCTCAATAGTAATTGAGGCCTTTGATACTTCCATTTTGTTAAGTGTTCAGCTTGATTGCTTTTATTTTTTCAGATGCGAATAATCTTCGAGAAAATAAGATACATAGCAATGCCGAATTCCTCATGGGAATGATAGCCATCTAAGGAAATTCGAACATTGTAAATAATGTACAAGCTGTTTAAAGTCGAAAATGTCCATCACGGGAACCGAATCTAGATTCAGAAACTGAATCTGTGATCACATGATTCCTAGGCTCACATGATGTAGTAGTTTATATGAAAGCTGTAAGAAGTTATATACATATAAGTTGTAAATATATATATATATATATATATATATGATGTCAACCACCACGAAGCGAACCTCATGAGGGACTGGAAATGTAAATATATAAAAGCGGTAAATATATATATAGAGACACGATCAACCACCACGAAGCACCTCCACGGGGGATCAAAAATGTAAATAAAGCAGTAAAGACGATCAACCACCACGAAGTAAACTCCAGGCGGGACGAAATCTAAATAAAGCAGTAAAAGGCCACGAAGTAAACTCTAGGGCTGGCAGAAATATAAATATATATATATATATATAAGCAGTAAACGCACCAGATATATATCGATCCAGGCTCGATTTATCATTTCAGCGATATGTTGCTATGTATATATAAAAGCAGTAAACACATCGGATATAAAATACAGGCTCATCGAACAGAGTCCGATAATAATTTTTATATATATATAAGCAGTAAACGCTCTGGATGTAAAATCTAAGCTCATCGAACAGAGTTCGACAATAGTTCATATATATATATATATATATATATATATATATATATATATATATATATATAAATGCTCTGGACGTGAGTCCAGGCTCAATCGAGGCATAACTCGATAATGTTAGTCCATATATATATATATATATATATATATATATATATATATACAAGAAAGAAAAAAAGCCATTGATCAAAGTCCGGGTATAAACATACGCAACACAACTCTAAACATGAAGAAAAGTGTGTGCACAGTAGAAGAGAAAGGCTTTAAGAAGTGTAAGAAGGCTTACAGTGCACTACCAAACAAGACTTCTATAGCTTTAAATAGATGAACACTCGGCTTCCGCCTGTAAAAATATAGTAATATATGAGCTCACAAATTTTTAAAATGAGAAAGCCCTCAGTTTATAGTGTATACAGAGCAAATTGGACAGGGCTTCCTGGCCGTTTTCTCTTACAAAATGGACACCCTAAGCCCTCTATTTATAGAGGGGGGGAGCCGTAGGTACACCTACGGTAGCCCGGGATGCTCTGGGCTCCGTGGGTCCCGCCATCTAGAAGTACGTACACGCGTGCAACGTGAAGTCCGCTCGAACATTCAGAACTTCAATCTGGGTCTCCAATTGAGGTGTATAAGACCTTTTACGGAGTATTGTTGTCTAGAGCTACAAAAATTAAATGGGATTAGAGGTTGTAAGAAGTCAGGAAGATAGGACCATGCCCTTGGTCTTCAAGCTTCAAATTCCATCCGGTATGCTGTCCTGTGTAGTAGTCACTCGGGATTGCAGCTATTTGGTTCTTGTAGGACACTGCAGTATAGAATGTATGTTGTAATATGTTGAGATGGCGCGCATGTGGAATTGAGGTGGCAAAATGACGATTTTCCCCTCACCGGGGTTATCTCCAATTTGGGTTGATAAAGCAGTTGTTGCTCAAGGTTATCTCCGAGATTGGGCTGCTGCAAGTACTGGATGTCCTTAGGGTTGTCTTTGAGGTGTGCCTGACCTCGCGGGGTTATCTCCGGGCTTGGGATTGAGTGCCTCGGGGTTATATCCGAGGTTGAAGCTGATTACAAAGGTTGAAAGAGCATCTCTGGGGTTATCTTCAGAACTGCAACTGCACTCCTCGGGGTTATCTCTGAGGTTGAGACTGAAACTCCCGGTGTTGTTTCCGGGATTGAATATCTCGGGGTTGTCTCCGAGACAGAAAAAGTTCCTCCGGTGGAATTTCCAAAATTGGAACTGTCTTGTCCTCCAGGGTTATCTCTGAAAGACGATTCTGCCCTCCTGTAATGTTAGTAACAAGAATGCAAAATTTTGAGTGTCTACAACAATTTTGGGTGTTGAGAGTTTGATCCCAAAAAAAGAAATGTAAAATAGTTTTTAAAACTTATAAAAGCTAGTGACTGCTGCCCCTAAATAGAAAATTCAGGGTTAGCTAGAGTGCTCTTAAAATTCTAGGATTTTGATATATTATAGTACACTGAATAAGTTTTCCATAGACTCCAGAACAGAATAATTCCAACTTCGGAACAAAGAGTTATGACCATTCAAAGTAGTTGCGTCAAAACTGTCTAACCAACTCGGGGCAGTCACCTTGCACAAATTTTCAAGAATTCTGTGTTTAGAATTTGGAAATGGTCAAAGAATAAAAGTTGTAGTCCCAGAAGTTAGCTTTTTGTGGGCTCAAGAATTGCTCAAAAATGTTTTGAAACAAAATAATTATGACTGTTTAAGTGCAAGAGGGTCAAGTTGGAAATCATTTGAAAACTGTTATGAGAGCACATTTTTGGAGCTTGTTTTGTGTTGCCTATGAGGTCCAAAATTAGGGTTATATTTTTTGAAAATACTTTGGTATGACATGAATAACATATCCAAAAATTAGATTAATCAGAGTTACGAGGAACGAGTGAGAAAATCGTGAAGTAGCTAGTTAGATAAGCGCGCATAAGCCAAAAAGCGATGAAAGGTGTTTCATGGCACATTGAGTGGCGCTTCATGCAACTTGAATTGACAAGGCCGTGTAGTGCTGTTGTTTGACGTCCTTTTCACGCACTGTTTTGATGAGATTCCGTGATCCGTTTTCGCGGTTAGAAATTTTTCTAAAATACTACGCCATAAGGTCTATAAGATGCCCAAAATTTCGCTGTTATGTGACTTAGGATTTGAAAATTAAAAATGAGTGAACATGAATGTCAGAACTACAATTTGAGCAAACGTCGAGTGTTGGTGCGAGCGACTTTGATGTTCGACATTCCGAATCACGTTCCGGTAAAATAATAAGTCATAATAAATCTAATAAAGTCATATGGGATGAGATTTGACTATAAGTGATATTTTATGTCGAGAAACTTCCTTTCGGGCATAAATAAAGCAATAAAAATATGTAATAAATATAAATTGAATATTTACGTAAAATAAAAAAAATATAGTTGCCTATAAAATTATTTTATGGTCCAACGAAAAATGTAAAACCTTTGAAAAAATTGCATTAATCATAAAAATGATATTTTGAGGTTTTCAGTGCTCAAAATGTGGGTTTTGAGCTGAGATTTACGTAATGGAATATATATATATATATATATATATATATATAAAGCAAAAAGAAATAATATAGTAAATTGAGTATTACTATAAAAGCTATGCATTAGTCATTTAAACTCGAATTTATGAGTAAAGGTAAAAGATATTTTGAAATAAAATTTAAATGGTTTAAGCTTTAAGATGTAAAATATTTATATCTTAAAATGTGTGAGACCTTTATTATTTATGAAACAAGTAAAATATTATTGCATCATTAATAATATTAGATAGTGAATAAAATAATATTAAATGATTAATAATATTAGTAAATAATTTGAATATTATTAAATGATTAATAATATTAGAATGTGATTAAAATATTATTAAATCATTAATAATATTTATAAATGAATAAGATATTACTAAAAATTGAGAAGTAAATAAAATATTATTAAAAGATTAATAATATTAGAAGAGAATTTAAGATGATGGTTATGTGATAATAATATTATCAAATGGCGATAATATTACTAGTGAGTTAAAGAGTTATTCAATGTTTTATTATGTGGCTAAATGTTAGATAATTTATTATTTGAGTAATAGTGTTGTGAGATAAAATGTATTATGCTAATTAGAGGATCGATCTTATAAATGATAAGTCTTTCATAAGAGATTAAATTATACTAATTAGCGGTAATCGACGGTCAAGGCAAGTCTCCTAACTCAAACTTGAGTTATTATATTTCAAGCATGCTAGTGGATTAATTATTGACAATTATTCCATATCTTTGATTATTGATTCACACTTAGTACATGTTGCATATGTTCATCAGGTATGAAAGGCTGATCACCTCCATTACCATAAGGTTCAGTTAAATTTTTTCATGGTCATTGTTGACCACTCAACATAATTATTCAGTTATTCAGTTATTGAAGTTTTGATTCATGCTCTTTCACGATTATATTACATTGTTGGAAACTTGAAAGCTTATTCCTTTTCAATCATGATATATCTTCATTGTACTTAAACTTACTGGAAAAAATAGTTTCTCACCCTTGTTAGATAATGATAAAAAATTTCATATTTAAACAAAGGCTTGAGGAATAACAGTGGCGAAGGCGAATTCCAAGTGTATATTATTATGCATTTAAAACTATTAAGTTATCTGATGCAAATGACATTGTAAACCTTTTATGTTATTGAAGGTATGTATTAAGTTAAGGTTATAGACCTTGGGGATTATGTTGTAAAAGTTTATTATATAAAAAATTTATGTTTATATCTTCCGCAGTAGTTATATAAATGACATATCGTAACGTACCATATCTGCGGTAAAAAGTACCTGGATTTGGGGGTTCTACAGTTGGTATTAAAGTCGTAGGTTATAAACCATAAGTAGAAGTACCTTATGTTAAATCCCAGAGCCACAATAGTTATCTAGAATAGGGGGTGAGTAGATATTTTAAAATTTTCTTTTACAAAATACATGTCAGATTTGTTAATGATTTAATCACAATAGAATTTAAGATTTGTTTGTTCCCCTTTAGGATAAACCAAGTTAATAGGTGATAAGTAGTTATGATAGATATAAAAATTATAGCAAGAATATAAAAGACAGTGTTTTTAAGTTGTTTAGAGCACTCAAGGATCCTAGTCCACTCTTTTACTCCTCGAGTAGGAAATCCACTAAGGATATCTTTAAAATTTTTGAATCACTTAGATTCCTTCAAGACCAGTAGTCTTGGAACTTCTTAGTTCACTTAGAACTCTTCAAGTCTAGCAGACTTGGAACTTCTTCGTTCACTTAGAACTCTTTAAGTCTAGTAGACTTGGAACTTCTTACTTCACTTTATGAGAGTTGAGTTCTTGAGTTATGTTACTCAGTTGTCGTTAAGCATATGTTCGAAAGAACTGAGTAGCTGAGCAAGCTTTCTTTCTAGATCATAGAGATTGGAGTTTGAGTGTTCTTTAGGTTTTTGTTGTGTGCTTGCTTGAAAAATTGCATCTGCATCTGATTTGTATATAAGGTGCCTTTGAAATATGTCTGTTTGAAGGTATCTATTGAAAAATTAATTGTATTTAACATTTCTGAGCACTGATGGTGACTTCCTGGAAATCTTTTGTTCAGCCGTCTGACCCACTGACACAGCAAACTACTATCTCACCTAATACTTGAAAAGGTGTTTTCAGCTGACATGTAGTACTTTCCTTAGCTTCTTCAATAAGTTTTTCGTTATATACTAAGGATGAGTGTTGGGTCTTTGGAATTCTCGAGAGTCTCAATGTCTATAATCCATTTAACATTTTTTATATTTTATTCTTCAACAAATGGACAAAGCTCGATGCTTCTGATGCAAATAGCTGATGCACTACGATCATGATTGTGGTGTCTTGTCACATTCGTGCTTGATTTGGACTGATAGAGGAGAACACTACGATTTCTCTTAAGCACACATAAACTACGATATATCCTTGACTTGTTTATTTTTGCAGACTCTACGCTTCTGAGAACAGACTACGATTTTTGACTTGGCTCAGCAAGCGCTTGGACTAACTCTATGATTTTGAGTGAGGCCCTCTAAAGCAGACTACGATTCTATAGCAACTTTCTTGATACTCTACGATTCTGCCTTGGCTTCTGCAATCCCTAGGCTGGCTTGAAAGACTATGATTCTGTTAATCCCTATCAATTACATCTCAAAGTAGATTAACCTAACAGCTTTGATCTTTTCTTCTATACATTCTTTTATATAATGATAAACATAAAGCACAGATCAGCCTAACAACTTTGATCTATCACCTAAGTCCTTGTACATACTTTCTTTGAAGGACTTTACACATTAGCATGTTTATTTACTTTTAACATCAAATTTGATTATTCTATTCCCAAAAATCTCTCCCTATTTGATGTTGACATAAACAACGAGATTTGTATCATAATCATCAATTTCTAAATGCAGGATGCTAGAAAGTAAATATGACTTAGTGTTTCAGTGAGCAGCTGAAATCTCTAGAGAATAAACATGAATTTATTGATGTTGTAAAGAAGATATTACATTATAGCTTAGTAACATCAATAAGAAATAAATTTCAACTTATCTCTATCTCCTCTGCCTTTTGCTTTACGGGGGATTGGCATGCTCTGCAGCTCTCCTTTTCTTGTTGGCTTCATCTCTCCATGCAATATCTTCCATCTCTCTTTGACTTATCCATTCTCCATGATTATGTCTGTTCATAAAGCAGGGTCTCCAATCGGTATGTTCAAGCCAGTAGTGGTTACCCCTTGTGAGCTAGGAGATGGCCCTTGATTCCGTTGCGGTTGCGCCATGAGAATTTGTTGACACTGTTGCTGTTCAGGTTGTGGAGTTTGATAGCGAGGTTATCTTGTAGGAGGACTCCTTGAAGATTGAGCTTCTTCCTTTGCCTTTTTCTCCTTCCCCTTTATTCTCCCCCTTTATGTCTGCATCAAGGGTTTGAAAGTCTTCAGACAGGCGATTCAAGCCTTGGACAAGTTCATGGAGCTGATTCTTGGATTGAGCAATGTCTTCACAATTTTCTTGAACTAGAGAATCAGTTTGAGACTTTTTCTTTTGTAGAATGGCCAAGACAATGTCTGTTTGTTGCATCTGACACATAGAGTATTCTTGGAATTCTTTTAGGGAAGATCGCAGGCTGGAAAGGCTCTCTATAACAAGTTTGTTTTGAGTCTCCTGAGTCTGCTGTAGAAGGATAACTGCTTCCTTGTGCTTTTGGGTAGATTGAAAGTAAATTTGATTCCTTTCATTTATGCTTTGGATTATTTCCTTGATGATCTCCCTAAGCTTCTTTATGAGCTTAGAACTCAAATTATGACGAAGAGTGCTGGCAGCATCTATCAAGTGGTTCAACCGTGTACGAAGAAACAGAGAGTGGGTTTTAAGATCTTCTTGAATATCTGTAATCACTTTCTATGATGCATCAGATAACTCAGATTTGGTAGGAAGATCTGATAGAATCTCTAGTATTTGTTGGGTGCCTGGAGGAGAGGCTCTTGTATTTTGGTTTTGTAGGTTTGAGAGAGCAAACGCAAGATCAAAATAATTATTGGTTGAGGAGGAAGGAATGTATAAAGGAGGTTCAAGTATAGGTGTTTGAGTTGTGGGAGGAGAGGCTGTTGAAGCTGGTGAAGTAGGGGACTCTACGATTTGAGTATGAACGATATTCATAGAGTGAGGAATGGTTGAAAACTATATTAATATGAAGTTAGGCATATTTGGTTCATCAGTTATAGAATGTTTGGATTCTATAGCTGGAAATTGGTTTAGTGGATGAAGAGTCATGCCCATTTTCTGAAGAGGGATAGTTAGTGATTAGCTTTTAAGCAAAAGTGAGGCTTCCTAGGAATCCATGAGCTAGCACTGAGATTGTTGGATAAGCTTTGAAGGTCCAGAATATGTGATCCCAGGAATTAAGAATTTGGGCTCTGTGATAGGGCATCATTGGTAAGTAGGAGAACAACTGATTATAGTTGGATCTCCTATATCCATCCCATCCCATAACTATAATCTTAACTTCATCATCCTCTTCTTCTTCCAGATCTTTAGTTTGTTCAATCTCCTCATTTCTTGTCTGATCTTCATCCCTTTCTCCCTCCATAGCTTTCACACCTTCGATTTCTATATCTTCTTGTATCTCCCCCTCAGCTGTAGAACTTTTTGGCACAGGGACTTTGAGAGTCTCCCTCTCAATCTGATCATTCATTTGTTCTTCATGCAACTCCCACTCAGTTGGAGCACTTACTAGTATAAGAATTTCAAGAAGCTTCTTTTCTGCAGCTATTTTTCTTTCTTCTTCCTTCATGGCTTTCTTATTTTCAAGAACATATTTCTTGACAAGCTTTCTCCTTGTCTTTCTGGGCTGAGCTACAGCTTCGATGCTCTCTTCAGCTTTAGCTCTGACAGTTGGTTTAGGCTGAGATACTGCTGCAGGATCCACTTCTGGAATGATTGTAAGTCTGGACTCTTCAATCGGTAATGACTCTACAATAGAGGAGAGTGAAGACTTCTTTGTATTGTGGCTGCGTTTTTCCTTCTTAAGCAGCTGAGAGATAGTGGCTCCGTCTTTTTCCTCTTTCGACTGCTGCTTCTTTTTTTTTTCATTTCATTTAGAATTTTAGTGCTCAAACTCTCTTGGGGCACATCAGTGGCTTATCCTTGAGGCTCTTCTATTGTTTGAACTTTCAGTTTCCTCTTACCCTTGCTTTTTCTAATCAAAGCAATGGGTTCCTCTTGATTAATTTCTTCTTCTTCATCTTTCTTCACAATAGACATGTTTCCTGGTAGCTCAGATACCTTCGCTTCACCAGTCCTTCCACTGGATTCAGACATCATCTTTACGTTTTCTGTAGGGTTTCTTTTCCAGTTTTGAAATAGCTGCTGGGTCATTCCTATATTAGGGTTGATGAGTTCTTTTTCCTTATCCCCAATTTTGTTACCCAAAGTAGATTATAGGATTATGCTTATGAACCTCCTATAGAGCATTTTTCCAGAGCTCTTTATCTTCTTAGAGATGAACATCCCCTTCCCGGTCTAATATATAAGAAGATACCCATAGTTGAGTTGAATTCTGAAGCAGATTGCTGTCATGAGCTTCATTTGGACGTCATTCACAGAGTCGTGGCCAGAGCTTTTACAATATATGCACTTTCCAACAATGTCAGCTAGAAATTCATATTTCTGGGGAAACTCTTTCTTCTTGTACCCCTTAACATTCTGAGACTTTATGTGGTGCATCTTTTTTAGACCTTCATGGAAGTCAATGACACTCATAGATGAGAGTCCCTTTGATTTAAAACCTAGGGCTAGGTTTATATCTTCAGCTTTGAGTCTAATATGTTCCCCTTTGACTCTTATAGTGATAATGTTATCTTTAAAAACTCCATTGTTGTAAAATTCTTTCACCAGCTTCGGGTAGATCCTTGTGCTGGTGCTCAGAGCTTCTTCAAGACCAGCTCTCTCCAGAAGAGTCAAAATCTTGTGAAATTGTGGTTAGTTATCTTAAATTCGCCGAAACAGAGTTGGTAGCCAGATATAACGTTGGAAGAAGCCATTTATTTATGTGATTTTCTTGAACATAGGTTGGTTGATCGTTCTGAAGGTTAGGGTTTTTTCTGTGATTGAGAGAAAGAGATAAACTTTTAAAATTCTAAGGTGAATTTTCAAAAAACAATTTCAAACCATATTTGTAACTTCCTTCCTCACGATCTGCATAATGGGGTACATGCCGAGTTTTATGGGACTCCAAGATTTTAAATACTGTGGAAAATACTGATCTGCAATTAGCTCCCCCTGAGCTAATGTATCCTTTTGGAAGACTACAATCATCGAGACTGCTCTGCGATTGTTGAGTTCACTACTGATTCTACTATACGATCATTGTTTGTCCTGGTCCTTGTGATGAACTCTGACTTAGCATTCCTTCTGGTTTAAGGTATCTCAAGAAGGGCCAACCTCTTAGATTGAACTAAGGGCCAGGTTTATCCCTGAGGCGCTTATCAGAAGGGTTGCTTGGATTTGATAGGAATGATATCATCATAGGATGCTTCTCTACCATGTCGAGACTGTTCTACGATCGTGGTTTCTCTTTAGTCATCTCTACAATTTTAATATAGCCTTTTTATCTGCATGGTTAGCACAAACTAGAGTATAGAGTTTATGGTTACAGATTTAGTATACCTAACTCATTTATCAATTTATTGAATCTGGCTTCATCTAAAGGTTTCGTAAAGACATCAACAAGTTAATTTTTAGTAGGGATGTATTGTAAAGATATAGTTCCGTTTTGGACATGATCCCTAATTAAATGATATCTTATATCTATATGTTTAGTCCTAGAATGCATGGCATGATTATGTGTTATTGCTATGGCACTTGTGTTATTATAATGAACAGATATAGATTTAAAATCAAACCCATAGTCTGCTAGCTGATTTTTCATCCATAAAATTTGAGCACAAAGAAAATTTGCCAAAGAAGAATGTATTAAACCTTCCTTTGTTGAGGTAGATATTAAGTTCTACTTCTTGCTAAACCAGGACACAAGTTTGTTTCCTAGCAACTGACACGTGCCACTGGTACTTTTCCTATCAATCTTGCATCCTACAAAATCAACATCTGTATATCCTGTCAGTTCAAAGGAGGACTCCTTGGGATACCAAAGTCCCAAGTGAGGTGTGCCTTTAAAATACCTAAAAATTCTCTTTACACTAGTTACGTGTGATTCCTTAGGATTAGCTTAAAATCCAGCACATACATGTTGCAAACATTATGTCTGGTCTACTGGCAGTTAGATACAAAAGAGAGCCTATCATACCTCTGTATTGAGTAATATCAATATATTTACCTTTCTAATCTTTGTCAAGCTTGGTTTCTGGAGCAATTGGTGTTTTCATGGGATAGGCTGATTCCATGCCATACTTCTTAAGTAAGTCTTTAATGTATTTGTCTTGGTTAATGAAGATAACTTCATCAGTCTGCTTCACTTGCAGTCCAAGAAAGAAATTTAGCTCACCCATCATACTCATTTTGAACTTGCTCTGCATAAGCTTGACAAATCTCTTGCATAGGTTTTCATCAGTAGAACCAAAGATAATATCATCTACATATATTTGAACTAGTAAGATTTTTTTTTTGATGCTTCCTAAGAAATAATGTGGTATCTACTCTACCTCTAGTGAAGCTATTTTCAATAAGAAAGTTAGTTAGTGTTTCATACCATGCTCTAGGTGCTTGTTTAAGTCCATATAAGGCTTTGTCTAATCTATAGATATAATTAGAGAGAGTTGAATTGATGAAAACTGGAGGTTGCTCCACATATACTTCTTCTTGAAGTTCACGATTCAAAAATGCATTTTTGACATCCATTTGAAAAACTTTGAACATTATATGGGCAGCAAAAACAAGGAATATCCTGATGGCTTCTAATCTGGCAACAGGTGCGAAGGTCTCATCATAGTCGATGCCTTCTTCTTGGGAATAACCTTTGGCTACTAGTCTTGCATTGTTCCTGGTTATTACCCCATCTTCATCCATCTTATTTCTGAATACCCATTTGGTGCCAATAATTGGGTGGCTCCTTGGTCTTGGAACTAATCTCCATACTTTGCCTCTTTCAAACTGATTTAGTTCCTCTTGCATGGCTTCTATCTAACTCAAGTCTTCCATAGCATCTTCTATCTTCTTGAGTTCTATTTGGGACAGAAAGCTTAGATAGAAACACTTATTCTAGGTGGCAGATCTGGTATTGACTCTAGCATTTGGGTCTCCAATGATCAGGTCTTGAGTGTGATCTCTTACCCATTTGTTCCCTATTGGAACATCAGTTCTAGTGCCTTCTTATCTTAATTCTTCAAGATCAACTTCTGACTCTTGATGTAGAGGTTCGTCGTCTGGTGTAGTTCTCTCTATGATCTCTTCTTTAGGCTCGACGATTTCATCTTCTGGGGCTATAATCGTGGTGTTGAGCTTAACCACCTCGTTTGTAGTGTTTGATTTGTCGATCGTATTGTCTTGAGGCACAAATTTGTCTAAGTCTTTTTCATCGAAGGTGACATGAATCGAGACTTCAACACTGAACGTCTTCTTGTTAAATACTCTATAGGCCTTATTATCTATGGCATATCCAAGAAAGATTCCTTTGTCTGACTTGGGTTGAAACTTAGTTAGATACTATTTTCCATTATTGAGAATATAGCATCCACAACCAAACACATGGAAGTAGCTGAGATTTGGCTTTCTTCCTCTGCACAGCTCGTAGGGAGTCTTCTTTAACGTAGAGTGCACAAGAGACCTGTTCTGAGTGTAGCACACAGTGTTGACAGCTTCTGCCCAGAAGTATTCAGGTAGATGAGTTGCTGCTAGTAGAGTTCTTCCAGCTTCAATCAATGTTATGTTCTTTCTTTTAGCTACTCAATTTTTCTATGGAGTTCGTGGAGCTGAGAAGTTATGACTGATGCCATTGTCTGTGCAAAATTGATCCATCTCAGAGAAGTCGAATTCTCTACCATGATCACTCCTTATAGCCATAATTTTCTCTCCTTTTTTGTTCATTACCAGTTTGAACATTTTGATGAGTTGGGAGCTTATTTCATCTTTAGAGTTCAAAAAGAAAACCCATGTAAATCTGGTGTAGTCATCCACTACGACCAATGAGTATCTCTTCCCTCCAAGGCTTGTTGTTGGAATTGGCCCGAAGAGATTCATGTGAAGTAACTGTAAGGGCTTATCAATTGAGTTGATTGTCTTGCCTTTGATGGAGCTCCTAGTCTACTTTCCAAATTGGTAGGCATTGCATGACCTTTTTTGACAAAACTAAGCTTGGGTAATCTTGCTACTAGATCTTTGGAGGCTAGTTTTGACATACTCTTGAAGTTGAGATAAGATAACCTTCTATGCCATTGTCAACTCATTTCTTCAGAGGCTTTAGCAAGAAAGCAAATTGTTTCATCAGAACATAGTTGATTAAGATTAATAGTGTAGACGTTCCCTTCTCTTGTTTCGGTCAGCTTTATAGAAAAGGTCTTCAGATCTCTAACTTGACACTGATTGTTGAGGAAGGTAACTTGATGACCCATGTGGTAGAGTTGGCATATGCTCAGAAGATTATGCTTTATTCCTTCCACATAGGCTATTTTGTTGAAGGACACTGCACCATTCCCAGCTGAACCATATCCTCTTGTCTTGCCAGAGCTATTGTCTCCAAAGATGACTGTTGGACCCTCATTCTCTATGAAGTTAGACAGGAGGGCTTTGTTCCCAGTCATGTGCCTTGAGCATCCACTGTCCAGATACAAAGTTGTAATCGTGGAGCTCTATTCTTGTGGTAAGATTAAACTCTCATTTTGGTAGCCAAACTTGCATGGGTCCTACCTTGTTAGTATCCTTAGGGACCCAAATCTGCTTGACTTTGGGTCTAATACGTAGAAGATTGTTGTTGCATATTACAGCCTTATGACCAGCTTTATCACATACAAAACATCTAGCATGATGCATGCTTGTGTGTGTGTGTGTGTGGATTCTTTTTCAATTTGGACTTATGTGGATTTTTGGTAGTCCTTCCTTTAAACCGATTCTTCTTTTTCCATGTATCCTTGTGATTCATGATTTGTGAAGAATGAAACTTAACTCTACTATTCCTACCTGGTTGGTTCGTGGAGTTGATTTTGCTCGACTCTACGATCCTTCGAGGTTGGAGAGTAGTGACTAAGTTACTCTTCTCATTCCTGAATCCTAGGCTAACATGAGATCCATTATTCCTTGGAGCGTAGATTGGATCAGAAGAGCAGGGATGGATTGGTTCTTCCTTCTGTGAGGATTTCACAAATATAATGCTTCTATTGAAGTTTGAAGCACTATTGATGCTAGTTTCCTTTGACTTTTACACATATGGTTCTGAGGTGGATTTCCCAAAACCTAAACATGTTCTATCAGATCCACTTCTCTGATTGGAGATCAGGGAGTCCATGGATGAAAAGGATCTATTCCACATTAAGATAGTCTTTTCTAGTTCCTCAATCTTAGAGGTTAGATTTGACTCTCTTTGTACATTAAGTTCATTTGTCTGTCTTAGGAGTTTATTCTCAGCCTCAAATTTAGAGAGAGAGAGTTAGCACTTAGAAGAGCTATTTCCAGTTCTTCCTGAACTTTCTCTTTCTCTTTTTGAAGGAGAGAGTAATCTTTGGATAGAATTCTAAACCATTTCATATAATGATGCAGATCAATTGTTATGCCATGTTGTGTAGTTCTTAAATCATCATTATCTACATCAGGAGAGTTAAAGTCAAATACCTCATCGATACTTACTTCATGATGGTCAACGCTTTTCTTGTCCTTTGCATTTTTGGCCATTAGACATAGATTTGCTACTTGAGGATCTTTATCATCTCTAGACTCAGGAGCTGTGTCGTTCTCTGAGTCACTCCATGATCCTCCGGCAACAAGACCTTTATCTTTCTTTTGGAGCCTTTTGTTGCCTATGAAGTCCTTCTTTGGATTTGTTCTTCTCTTGAGTTCTTCTCTAAGAGGTTTGTTGCAGTTTGCAATAAAATGTCTAGGCTTCTTGTAGTTGTAGCATAGGTCATTGATCTGCTCCTGGTTGTTGTTGTTGTTGTTGAATTTCTTAGGTATGTTGTTTTTGCCTTTGCTCATGAACCTTTTGAGTCTTCTTACCAGCATTAAAATATCCTCATCATCATCTTCCTCAGAGTCAGAATCATTTTCAACATGAGCTTTGGAGATGGTTTATGTTGCTTTGAGAGTAACTCATTTGTCCTTCTTTCTTCCTTCAGATAGATTCTCTGCCCTTTGAGTTAGCTCCAGTTCGTAGGTAAGAAGGTTGCTATAGAGTTGTTGAACAGTCATGTCATGGAGATTCTTTGATTCTCTAATGGCGGTGGTCTTGGCATCCCACTTGCTTGGTAAGGCTCTCATGAGTTTTATGATCAGATCTTTGTTTGGATAGATCTTTCCAAAAGCTCGAAGAAAGTTGAGCAGTACATTGAATCTTTTATAGGTGGAAGTGATGTTTTCTCCTAGAATATGGGTGAACATTTCATATTGTTGAGTTAGAAGAGATTGCTTTTTTCTCTGACTTCTTCAGTTCCTTCGTGCATAATGAGCAGTGCTTCCCAGATTTCCTTGGCAATTTTGCTAATGACCACATTTTCGAACATATCATCTTCTAAAGACTGGAACAAAATGTTCTTGGCCTTTTTGTCTAGTTGGACAACCTTCTTTTCATTGTCAGTCCACTTAGTTTTGACCTTGATTTGAACTCTGTTTGGATCTTCTAGAGTTGGTGCAAGCTTTGTTGGAATGTTGGGCCCATTCATAACAATTTCATGTAACTCTTCATTTATTGAGTCCATGTAGGCTTGCATACGGACTTTCCAGTTTGCAAATTTGTCTTTGTTTCACATTGGTGGCTTGTTGCCTCCTCCAGTCTTGGATTCGCTTATCAGGTGTGCCATTAGATCAACTCAAGCTTTGTAGGTTGATTAAGAGAACTTGCTCTGATACCAATTGTTAGTTCCTAGAGGCACAATAGTTATCTAGAAGGGGGGGGGGTTGAATATATATTTTAAAAATTTCTTTTATAAAATACTTGTCAAATTTATCAATGATTTAATCACAAAAGAATTTAAGATTTTTTTGTTCTCCTTTAAGATAAACTGTAAGACCTTGAATTTTATGAAATGAAAGTATTTAATTTTCTTATAATTATTATTTTATTTCGTAAATGGTTAAATTGATAAAAGGTTAATGTAAGACCCCAACTTATTATAAATGAAATTGAATTTCCTCTATTTATTATTTTGAAATAGTAAGGGTTGATTTGATTAATGTGGTTAGTTATGGGTAAAATGCGCAAATATTTCAATTAAGCAAGTGGTTATAAAATATTCATTGTTGTCGGGGAATATTCATTTGGTAGTAGAATATTCTTCTTTGTTGGGAATATTCGTATGCGACGGCCTTGACCTTGTGTGTGGGCCCCATAACTGTGAAAAGCGATTGGATAAAAAAAAATGACAAGTATAAGTTGTTTATAAATAGCAGGCGTAGTTATTACAATTAATATTGTTGAAATACTCTAATTGGTTAAAACACGGTAGCTTTGCAGTATTGCACCAATTATTGATTCTTACGTAAGAAGGCACTACTCAATAATTGTTACAGTAATTACTATTCAATATTTTATTTTATTAATTCAATAATTGCTACGTTGATATTTTATATTATTGTTGTTTCAATAATTATCACTACCCAGTATTTTTTATTATTGGAGCAATAATTCATATTATTTGAATAATATTATTCGATAACATTATTGGCAATGTCTAGAAAGTTCTGTCTAAGGAGAGGTTTGGTCACCTAATTGCGTGCCAGTAAGGAGAAATCCTTATTGGAAAGCCCCCTCTTTCCTGAGAACGGTCTGGTTGTCAGTATTGTGATTCTATAATATTATTTATGAATAATTAATTATTGATTTATATGATGAGAAAAATATTCATTTTATGTGGATATAGATGGAGAAAATTTTAATGTGACAATTGTTGAAAATTAATATTTTTATCTTTTTCTGATAAAATAATTCATTTAAATATATTATTATATTATAATCATATAATAATGGTGATATTTTTATAATGAATGTGAGATATATGAGTATATGAGGAGGAAGAGTATTTTTGTTACTAAAAATATTTAAAACATGTTTTTCATGTTTGTGGACCCCATTCTTGACCGAAATTTGATTATTGCTGTGCAAAATAGTCCAGTATGTGGATTTGATTCGATTTACATTTTGGAATTTGGAAAACTTTCATCTCGCAAAGTTGTAGAGAATTAAATTTCCTATGGGATGGACATAAGATTTTAATTTTTCTGATTAAAGGACTATTTATTATGAATTATTGAACTTCTGAAGTTCTAGAATAATTAATTTTTGGAGTTTAAAATGTTTTTTTAAGAAAAACGTTTTTAACAAGTTAGTGGGCCCCACTAGTATTGCAAATGTCTTTGAGTTCGGTTTTTTTTCAAAGTGGGCGTAGGAAAATTTTATAATTATATTAATATTTTATTAAATTTTCTGCTTTGGTGTTCTAAGCATTTTCCTATAAATAGGGTGCTTAGGTTATAATTGAAAATCACACCAGAAACTGAAATCTTTCTCTCTCTATATTATCGAGCGTATTCTTGTGAGTATTTTGATACTTTGAGTATTGCTATATGGTGCAAGTTCCCTTGAGCACTATATCCAGTATTCCAGTCAAAAGTACTGTCTTTTCGAGGTAAGGGATGTTATTTTTTTAAAAAATGATATTATTTTTTCTAATATCATTATGCCAGAATATTGGTAAGATTTTTCTTATAAAATTCTTGTCTTTTAGTGTCGGGGTTACTATTTACGTATACTTGGTATTATTCACGATATCAAGACTATTCACGAATCACTAAGCCTTATTCACGGAAAAATTAAATTTTCATTTTTTGTCCAAAATATCTATTATGGATACTAGCTTTGATTGTATCCATGTTTTGATCATTCTTGAATTTTACTTCACTATGGTTATTTATGAGGTATTTTTGAACTTGGACTGTTTAAAGTACGAATCCTTATTATTTGTTCTTTTGTTTCACTGGATTCATTTTCTTTAAAACATTTTTCATCATACTCGGTCCTAAATGATGATATTACTGAATATCTTTGGCCTGTAGTGCAAAGATGGTTGATTTTCTTATGAATATCTTTGGTCCAGTAGTAAAAAGATGTATGGTGTTGAGATGAACATGACTAATGATGAATATCTTTGGCCTGTAGTGCAAAGATGAATATTTGATTCAAGATGTATATTGATTGATGTTGCAGGGATAAAATATTGATGATAAACTTTTAAATTCATAGAAGAAAGTAGATTTCATTCTCTACGTAACTCTTCTAATGAATTATTATTTCAATCGCTGAATATTGATTTAAAACTTGTTGTCATTGTATTACATCGATTTTTTCCTGTTGAGGACTAACGATAATTTGTTCTATGTTATCTTAGACATAATATTCTTTACTGAGCTAGTTGAGCTCACCCTTTTCCTTTTTGTTCCATTTTTCTTTTTAGGAGGCGAGAATGTAGCGAGTATTAGTCGGGGTATGGAATCAAGATTCTAGAAAGTCATTTTAGTAGTCCTCACTATTTTGTAAAATAGTGTATCAATAATTGTAATGAGGACTTATTTGAGTGTTAATATTGTCTAGAAGATAATATTTGTTTTTAAACTCACAGTTTGTGTTGTCATATTTTGAACGACAATTGTATTAATAAAGTTGTAAGTTGTTTCTGTACCATGTATTTGGTGACTCAGAATGGGTGTTGTATACCTATTTTGGGGGCGTCACAGTTGGTATCAGAGATTAGGGATATAATCTCTGGCGGAGATCGGGGAATAAAACTAGGAGGGGAGAGACGAGTAAATCCTTCGCTAGTGTGTCCTACCTAAGCTTATTTGTTGGTTGGTCAGAATATAGGGATATTATGTGATATTTTAATTTCTTCAATTAACCTTTGTTTTATGGCAGTATTTGAGAATGACAACCGAGAATGTTAACAGTGGAATAAATGAGACCGTGGAGACACCTTTACCCACCAATGAGGAAAACATGCAACAGGCCGGCAATGTTCCTCCTGTAAACAACACCACTGATCAGACGATGAACGATGGGATGTTTAGAAGTTTTTTGCAGTTCATGCAAAATCAGACGAAGGAGACTCGTGTACCAAATACATGTGGAAATGATAGCAATGCACGGTTTGTCACAGCTAAGCAGTTCAAAGAGTTGGGACCATCAGAATTCTGGGGAAAACTAGATCCGATTAAGGCGGAGACATGGGTCAAGCAAATTACCAAGATATTCGACGTCTTGGGATGCACGGAGGAACAGAAGGTTCCATTCGCCACCTTTATGTTCTGTAATGAGGCAGATTACTGGTGGGAATCTGTGAAGCGTACCCATCCAGCCGCACTTAGCATGTCTTCGGAAACGTTTCAAAAACTGTTCAATGACAAGTACTTTCCTGAAAGTATTCATCGTATGAAGGAGGTAGAGTTTATTAGACTGGAGCAGAACAACATGACGGTGTCCCAGTACGAGGCGAAGTTCACGAAGTTATCCAGGTTTGCACCTCATTTGGTGGAGAATGAGGAACGTATGACGCAGATGTTTCTGAGAGGTTTAAAACCTGACATACGTTAGTATCTCATTTCTCATAAATTTTCTCTATATTCAGATGTTGTCAACATGGCTCAATTATTGGAGCGAGATAAAGAGTACATTCAACCGAGGGACCACAACTAGGGTCGTACCGGTGACAGCAGTCATCGAAGCAACGATAACCAGCGGGGAAAGAAAAATGCGGACAAGAGCGGCAACCACTCTGGTGGTAATCATGGCCATGAAAATAGAAGAAGCGAATTGGGGGGAGATTTTAAAAAGAGGAGATTCAACAATGACAATGTGAAGACGTCAGCACCAGCAGCAACTGGTTGTAAGGGAGGAGAACGACGACCGGTCGTATGCTACAAATGCAGAAAAGAGGGACATATCAGCCCAAACTATCCACAACAGTTCAAGGTATGTGCAAATGTGTGATATTTATGCAAGGTGGTAGAATGTATGAGGCCTTGTGCCACAATTTGAACACTTCGGTGTTTCTATGCGATAAACTGTTCTGTGATTGAACTGTTCAATATGAGTATGTTCTGTTTATACATGAACCGTTATTGTTAAGTCTGTGCTATTGATTCTAGCCAGACAGAATGTGTATGAAAGAAAGTAGAGAATGAAAGTATTTCAAAGTGAGTGTGATTAAGGTTTTAAAATGATAGGAATCTAGATTATTTCTATTATTCAAGCTGCTTCATAACCTTTGTTCGGTTATTGAAGTCTTAAAGGAATTTTTGATTTCTTAAAGTTGTTTGTTCAATTGTTATGACTTGCTGGGCAATTAAATGCTCAAACTTGCTTTAAATAAAAACATTTTCAGCGAACGAGGTTAGAAGTACTTAAGGATCCCGTAAAGATCAAGTTGATCGGCATCCAGAAGAAGTATCATTCATTATATGAATGAGCGTGATGATCAAGCAAAGACTTGTAATATAGAATGATAGAATTAAACTATAGAATAGTTTAATGAACGTTTATGTATCCTTGGTGGAGGATAAAAGTCACTTGTACAAGATATAAAGAATAATGTAATTATCATTATTTGTAATGAAAGAGGTTTTAAGGTTTTAGAACCTGGGATTTGAGGATGTATGTTATTATATTTATCTATATAATGATGTATGTTTGGAAGAAGATGGGATCGTGACGTACGGAATCCGGATGTGAAAATAGACCGGATTTTGGGGCGTTACATTCGACATACATTTTGGTGGAACAATATAAAGAGAGAGATTGCAAAGTTTATCTCGAGGTGTTTAACTTGTCAACGTGTAAAGGCGGAGCATCAAGTGCCTAAGGATCCATTGCAACCACTTGAGATTCCGAAATGGAAGTGGGAACACATTACCATGGATTTCGTTACGGGTCTTCCCACGGTTTCTCAAGGTATAAATGCTATTTGGGTTATTGTTGATAGATTAACCAAGTCTGCTCATTTCTTTCCGATACAGGAGACTTATTCCCTTGAACGTCTTGCTCATATGTATGTAAATGAGATTGTGAGATTGCATGGCATGCCAGTATCCATAGTTTAGGATCGTGACCCAAGATTTACTTCACGATTTTGGGTTAGCTTGCAAAAAGCTATGGGGACGGATTTACGATTCAATTTGGCATACCATCCTCAAACGGACAGACAATCAGAGAGGATTATTCAAACTCTTGAAGATCTATTAAGACTCTATGTCCTAGACTTCAAAGGGAGTTGGGATAAGTATTTACCATTGGTGGAATTCTCCTACAACAATAGTTATCAGGAAAGTATAGGTGTGACTCCATTTGAAGCATTATATGGATGAAAGTGTCGCTCTCCAATATGTTGGGATGAGGTGGGTGAAGCAACATTGTTGGGACCCGAGTTGGTACGTATAACTACAGAAAAGATCCAAATGATTCGACAACGTATACAAACGGCACAGGATCGACAAAAGAGTTATGCGGATCTTCATCGAAAGGACATGAAATTTAGTATTGGGGATCATGTATTGTTGCGTGTTGCTCCATGGAAGGGAGTTACAAGATTTGGAAACAGAGGAAAGCTCAATCCACGATTTATTGGTCCATTTCAGATTCTTGACCAAGTAGGAAATGTGGCATATAGACTCGCGTTACCTCCAAGTATATCTCGTGTTCATAATGTTTTTCACATATTTGTGCTTCATAAATATGTGAAAGACCCGAACCACGTTATTGAGTTAGAACCAGATGAAATAGCTGAAGATTTAACGTACGATGAGGTACCTGTCAAGATCTTGGATAGAAAAGAGCATGTCCTATGCACAAAGGTCATACCATAAGTCAAAGTTTTGTGGAGGAATCATACTATTGAGGAAATGACCTGGGAGTTGGAAACAAAAATAAAAGCGAGGTATCCTCACCTTTTCGAAACACCAGGTACGTACATCAATTTCGAGGACAAAATTTCATAAGGAGGGGAGGTTGTAAGACCCCAACTTATTATAAATGAAATTAAATTTCCTCTATTTATTATTTTGAAATAGTAAGGGTTGATTTGATTAATGTGGTTAGTTATGGGTAAAATGTGTAAATATTTCAATTAAGCAAGTGATTATAAAATATTCATTGTTGTCGGGAAATATTCATTTGGTCGTGGAATATTTTTGCTGTCAGGGAATATTCGTACGACGGCGTAGCCTTGTGTGGGCCCCATAACGAAAAGCGATTGGATGAAGAAAATGACAAGTATAAGTTGTTTATAAATAATAGCGTAGTTGTTACCGTTAATACAGTTGAAATACTCGATGGTTAAAACGCAGTAGCACACGGTATTGCCCCAATTATTGATTCTTACGTAAGAAGACACTACTCAATAATTGTTACAGTAATTACTGTTCAATATTTTATTTTATTGATTCAATAATTGCTACGTTGATATTTTATATTATTGTTGTTTCAATAATTGTCACTACATAGTATTTTCCATTATCGGAGCAATAATTCATATTATTTGAATAATATAATTATATAACATTATTGGCAATGTCTAGAAATTTCTGTCTAAGGAGAGGTTTGGTCACCTAATTGTGCGCCAGTAAGGAGAAATTCTTATCGGAAAGCCCCCTCTTTCCTGGAAACAGCCTGGTTGTCAGTATTGTGATTCTATAATATTATTTGTGAATAATTAATTATTGATTTATATGATGAGGAAAATATTCATTTTATGCGGATATAGATGGAGAAAATTTTAATGTGACAATTGTTGAAAATCAATATTTTATCTTTTTCTGATAAAATAATTCATTTCAATATATTATTATATTATAATAATATAATAATGGTGATATTTTTACAATAAATGTGGGATATATGAGTATATGAGGAGGAAGAGTATTTTTGTTAATAAAAATATTTAAAACAAGTTTTTCATGTTTGTGGACCTCATTTCTTGACTGAAATTTGATTATAGCCTGCAAAATCGTTCGTATGTGGATTTCGGTCAACTTTTGTTTGAAATTTGGAAAAACTTTCTTATACAAAGTTGTAGAGAATTAAATTTCCTGTGGGATGGACATAAGATTTGAATTTTTCTGATTAAATGGCTATTTATTATGAATTATTGAAGTTTCGGAATAATTAATTTTTGGAGTTTAAAATGTTTTTTTTAAGAATTTTTTTTTAACAAGTTGGTGGGCCCCACTAGTATTGCAAATGTGCTGAGTTTAGTTTTTCAAAGTGGGCGTAAGAAAATTTTATAATTATATTAATATTTTATTAAATTTTCTGCTTTGGTGTTCTAAGCATTTTCCTATAAATAGGGTGCTTAGGTTAGAATTGAAAATCACACTAGAAACTGAAATCTTTCTCTCTCTATATTATCGAGCGTATTCTTGTGAGTATTTTGGTATTTTGAGTGTTCTTTATACTATGCAAGTTACCTTCAAAGACTATATCCAAAGATATTCAAATCGTAAATCTTGTCCTTTTCGAGGTAAGGGATGTTATTTTTTTAAAAAAATGATATTATTTTTTCTAATATCATTATGCCAGAATATTGGTAAGATTTTTCTTATAAAATTCTTGTCTTTTAGTGTCGGGGTTACTATTTACGATACTACGGATTATTCATTGATATATCTGGCACTATTCACGAATCACGTGACTATTCACGTAAAAATTAAATTTTTGTTTTTTATCCAAAATATCTATTATGGATACTAGCTTTGATTGTATCCATGTTTGATCATTCTTGAATTTTACTTCACTATGGTTATTTATGAAGTATTTTTGAACTTAGACTGTTTAAAGTACGAATCCTTATTATTTGTTCTTTTGTTTCACTGGATTCGTTTTCTTTAAAACATTTTTCATCATACTCGGTCTAAATGATGATATTATTGAATATCTTTGGCACAGAAGTAAAAAGATGGTTGATTTTCTTATGAATATCTTTGGTCCGTAGTGCAAAGATGTCTGTGTGTTGAGATGAACATGACTAATCGATGAATATCTTTGGCTTTGTAGTGCAAAGATGAATATTTGATTCAAGATGTATATTGATTGATGTCTTAGGATAAAATATTGATGATAAACTTTTAAATTCATAGAAGAAAGTAGATTTCATTCTCTACGTAACTCTTCTAATGAATTATTATTTCCGTTGCGAATATTGATTTAAAACTTGTTGTCTATTGTATTCTATCAGATTTTTTCCTGTTGAGGACTAACGATAATTTGTTCTATGTTATCTTAGTCATAATATTCTTTACTGGGCTAGTTGAGCTCACCCTTTTCCTTTTTGTTCCATTTTTCTTCTCAGGAGACGATAATGTAACGAATACTAGTCGGGGTATGGAATGAAGGTTCTAGAAAGTCATTTTAGTAGTCCTCACAATTTTGTAAAATAGTGTATCAATAATTGTAATGAGGACTTATTTGAGTGTTGATATTGTCTAGAAGACAATATTTGTTTTTAAACTCACAGTTTATGTGTTGTCGTATTTTGCATGACAATTGTATTAATAAAGTTGTAAGTTGTTTCTGTACCATGTATTTGGTGACTCAGAATGGGTGTTGTATACCTATTTTGGGGGCGTCACAGTTAAAGTTAAGGGTTATATGTGAAAAATTTTGCAAAGTAAGCAAATTGTTATAAAATATTCGTTTGGTCGGGGAATATCCGTACGACGGCACAATCATTGGTGGACCCCACAACGGAAGTATTGTCGTAGTTAGAAAATGACAGAATTATCTTTTTATAAAAATAACGGTGAAAGTGTTACCGTTAAAACTGTTAAACTACCCGATAGTAAAAGTACAGTAATACGCATGGTTGCATAGTAGCACACGGTATTGATTATTGATGCTTACGTGAGAAATCACTCAGTTATACTCAATTATTGCTACACTAATTGCTGCATCATATCTCTCATATTATTGATTCAATTATTGTCACAGTATCATCTGCATAATATGTTATACTATTAAATCAATAATTAAGACGACAAAGTTATTCATATTATTAAATTGCAATATTTACAATGTCTAGAAGTTCTGTTAAGGAGAGGTTTGGTCATCTAATTGCACGCCAATATATAAGGAGAAATCCTTATCGAAAAGCCCCCTCTTTCTTGGGAACGACCTGGTTGTTAAATATTGTGAGTTATAATATTAATGATGAATAAATTTGTGTTGATTAAAGATGAAATTGATTGTTCCATTGTGTTGGAATTATTAGTGTTAGTGGAGATCTACATTTATTTCGATATTAATTGATGTCTCGAAGTTTTACTGACCAGTCGGGTAATTAATCGGATAAATGAGCAATTAATTGCTATTAATTCACATGATTATAACTATTTGTTCACATGTGTGTACTATTGATTCACATTCTTGTACTATTAGGGGAGTTGGTGCAAGATTGATAATACTTGCATGACTAAGTTAAAAATGGAGGCATAGATGGAGGTACTATACTGTAATTCATATTTTCACATGTCTAGAACTATTGATTCACATGATTTACTATTAGGGGAGGTGGTGCAAGTTTGATAATACTTGCAGGACTAAATTAAAAATGAAGGAAAAGAGGAAGGTATTATACTGTAATATTTTGAGCCCCAAAACGTGTAATTATCGAAACTATATTTTCCTATAAATAGAAGCTCATTCTTCCTTCATTTCTCACCAATTCACTAAAGTTATAGAGCAATTATTATAGAGAGAAATTATAGAGAGAAAGAAGAAGAGAAGTCTGCTACCTCACTATTCCAGAATCTAGTTTTCTTCTAAGGTAAGGGGTATTATTCTTTCGTATTCATGAAGAGAGTTATTTTCTTTCAATACTCATAAGGGTTGTTATTCCATTCTTTATTATTATGTTGGAATAACCTGTCTATGTGAAGTACCGCATATATCTTTGAAATTCTTCTCGTTATTCCATTCTTTATTATTCTCGTTGAATAACTTTTCTGCATCTTGATCTATCGCATGCCTGGTGAATTCTATTGTTATTCCATTCTTTATTATTCTGTTGGAATATCCTGTCTATGCAGATTACGCATGACCTAGTTCCATTCTTTATTATTCTATTGGAATATCCCATGCGTAAGTGGACACGTGACCTAGTTCCATTCTTTATTATTCATTGGGAATAACTCATTCGCGTGGTCTATCGCATGCATGGTGAATTCTTCTGTTATTCAATTCTTTATTATTCTGTTGGAATAACCTGTCTATGTGGATTACCACATGCATGGTGAATGATCCTTCATATTCATTCTTTATTAAATTGTGGAAATGATGTGTCTACGTGGATTACCGCATGGCGGGTGAAAATCCATTTGCAGTTTCGTATATTCTATTATACTAATCTGGGACATCATTTCTTTTGTACTCGTCATGAAATATTGTTTTCTTTGGTATTTTTCTGTTACGAGTTACTATTCATGGGTAACTATTCACCAGGTTACTATTCACTCGAGTATTCGGAGCACTTTTCATGCCAGAGTACTATTCATGGGTTACTATTCACCCAATTACTATTCACCTGAATATTATTCACTCGGGTATTTGGGGTACTTTTTATGTCGGGATACTATTCACGAGGTACTATTCCCGAAGTACTATTCACAGGGTACTATTCACGAGGTACTATTTACCCGAAAAATATATTTCTTTTCTGTCCAAATTATTTTTGGTACATGAATATTATTCTTGAATTTTACTCCACAAAGCAGTATCATGTTGACAATTTGAACGTTATTGAATTCTGGATATATTAAATTATAAATCTTTAAAATTTATCCATGAACTTGTTTTATTGAATTGTTATGTCATGGTCAACATCCTCATGCTTATATTATGATGAAAGTCATCTTTGGCTTACGTGCATAGATGGACTTGGTATGATTATGACCAAGGATTATTCGGTATAATCATGACCGTAATGTAACGAATGATGTGGTAAAAGTCCTCATTAGCCTGTAGTTCATTGATGGACAGTTGTTGGTATGATTATGACCAGGGATTATTTGGTATAGTCATGACCATTGATGATTACATGAATATCCTTGGCCCGTAGTAGTGCGGGGATGATTCGATGATATGGTTTATTTATTAAAGTGAGTCTCGGTGATAAAGTTGATGAAAAACTTTTTAAATCATAGAAGATAGTAGATTTTATGCTCTACTTGACTCTTCTAATGGATTGCTTATTTTCATTTGCGAGTTGTTGATCTAAAACTTGTTGTCTATTGTATTCTATCGGTTGTTATAATCGTTGAAGGCTAATGATAATTTATTCGTATTATCTTAGTCATAATATTTCTTACTGGGCTAGTTGAGCTCACCCTTTCTTTCATTATTCTCTTCAAGAAATGAGAATATAGCTTAGACGAGTCGGGGAATGGAGTGATGGTCCAGGATAAATGGCTTTAGTAGTCCCCACTATTCTACGAAATAATGTGATAATAATTATAATGAGGACACCATTGAGTGTGGATATTGTCTAGATGACAATATTCTTGTTTAAACTCTCAGCTATGTTTCGTTGTATTTTACACGACTGTTGTATAATTAAGTTGTATTTGAATTTATGTACCATGTATTTGGCGACTCAAGATGGGTGATGTATACCTGTTTTGGGGGCATCACAGTTGGTATCAAAGCTTAGGGATATGATCCCTGGCTGAAATGTGAGACAAGAACTAGGAGGGGAGAGAAAAGGAATTCCTTCGCTAGTATGACCTACCTAAGTTTATTTGGTATTTAATTGGTCAGTAAGAGTATAGGGATAATATGTGATATGTCAATTAAGCCTTTTTTGTGACAGTGTTTGAAAATGGCATCTAAAAATTTTGAGATCAGCAATGAAGCACATGAGATCATTGAGTCACCAACGATCAATACCCAAGATAATGTGCAACAGGAAGATAATAATCCTCAGGTAAATAACAACACCGATCAAATGATGAACGATGGGATACTCAGAAGCTTTATGAAATTCATGCAACATCAGGTAAGAGAGACTCCTGTTCAAAATATAGGTGGAAGTAATGGCAACCCGCGGTCGGTCACCGCTAAGCAGTTCAAGGAGTTGGGACCACCGGAGTTCTTGGGAAAGCCAGAACCATTTAAGGCAGAGACGTGGATAAAGCAAATCACCAAGATATTTGATGTCTTGAAATGCTCATAGGAGCAAAAGGTTCCCTTCTCCACCTTTATATTGCGTGAAGAGGTAGATTATTGGTGGAAATCTATAAAGCGTACCCAGTCTGACGCACTCAAGATGTCTTGGGAGAAGTTCCAAGAGTTGTTCAATGACAAGTACTTTCCCGAAAGTATTCGTCACATGAAGGAGGTGGAGTTTATCAAGTTGGAGCAAAACAATATGACCGTGTCGTAATACGAGGCTAAATTTGTGGAGTTATCCCAGTTTGCATCCTATTTGGTCGATAATGAGGAGCGAATGACGCGAATGTTTCTAAGAGGTTTGAAACCCGATATACGTCAATACCTCATTTCTCACAAAATTTTTTTATATTAAGATGTTGTGAATAGGGCTCAGTTATTGGAGCGCGATAATGAGTCAGCACAACCAAAAGGCAACAACCAACAACACGATAATAATCGTACCGGTGGCAACGGCCATCGGAACAATAATAACCATCGTGGGGGAAATTATCATGCCAAGAATGGTAACCACTTCGGTGGTAATCGTGTCCGAGATAATAGGAGTGGAAATTTCAAGAAGAGAAGATTTAATGATGATGGAAAGACGCCAAGACCAAAGATACATTGTTAGGAAGGAGAACGACCGCGGTCGTATGTTACAAAATGCGGAGGGAGGACACATCGGTCAAACGTGCGCAGAATGTAAAGCATGTTTTAATTACGGAAGAGAAGGTCATTTAGCTCGATTTTGTCGTACACCAAAGTCAAGTCCAGCTGGGACGGTGGCACCAAAGGCGGATACGGACAAAACAAAGTCGGTGGTTTCAGGAAGAGCATTTTTCGTGACTTCTCAAAAGCGAGTAAGTAACGAACGAAGTTAGCACGCAGGTTAGTTAATTATAAATTCTTGTGAAGTCTATACCTTATTAGATACCGGTTCTGCCCATTCTTTTATCTCTCTTGCTTGTGCTCAACGTTTAAATTTGACTTCGGAGAAATTAGACTTTGACTTATCGGTTAAATCTTCGTTAGTAAAAACCTTCATTTCATGTGATATCTAAGTCTTAGATGAGAGTCACAGTTTTTAAATGATATTTTTATCGTTAATAAATTTCCTGACGTATTTTTGAAGACTTTTTGGCCTACCCCCAGAGCGTGAAATTGAATTTTGTATTGACCCCAGTATAAAACCCATTTCTAAAACCCTCAAATATTTCTTCAACTAAAATGAACGTAACATGAGCCAAAGACGTTGGCTCGAGCTGTTGAAGATTACGATCATACATTTCAATATCATTATGGAAGAGAGAACGTGGTAGCTGACGCTTTGAGTAGAAGATCGTATGCGTTTACGAATGCGATGTTGTTAACACAAAAACCCATTTCGTATAACTTATAAATGATGAAGATAGAGTTAAAGACTCTAGGGACCCCACGCAAAGATAACAAATATAAGATTAGAATCGACTTTAATCGATAAAGTTAAAGCCGCTCAAGCTACATACTCAGAGCTGATGAATGTGAAGAAGAAGGTTCAAGAGGGAGTTATTCTAGAAGCAAGAATCAACGAAGAGAGGAAATCTCAACCCTTGATTTTATAGGTTTATTTGAAATCCTCGATCGAGTAGGAATTGTGGCCTATAGACTCGTTTTACCGCCAAGTATGTTGCGTGTTCATGACGTTTTTCACATATCGATGTTACGTAAATATGTGGACGACCTGAACCACATTATTGAATTAGAACTAGACGAGATAGCAGAAGATTTAACGTATGAGGAGATACGTGTTAAAATCTTGGATAAGAATAATCATATTCGACACTCAAAGGTATCCTAACCTCTTCGGCATACCAGGTACGTACGTAAATTTCGAGGGTGAAATTTCATAAAGAGGGGAGATTGTAAGACCCAAAATTTTATGAAATGAAAGTATTCAATTTTCTTATAATTATTAGTTTATTTCATAAATGGTTAAATTGATAAAATGTTAAATTTAAGGGTGATATGTGAAAAATTTTGCAAAGTAAGCAAGTTGTTATAAAATATTCGTTTGGTCGGGGAATATTATTTTTATCGGGGAATATCCGTACGACGGCACAATCATTGGTGGACCCCACAACGGAAGTATTGTCGTAATTAGAAAACGACATAATTATCTTTTTA
Source organism: Panax quinquefolius (assembly GCA_020205615.1). NCBI lineage: Eukaryota > Viridiplantae > Streptophyta > Magnoliopsida > Apiales > Araliaceae > Panax > Panax quinquefolius. Next base: position 83,684,947 of record CM035173.1, on the reverse strand, counting down.
TAAAAATAACGGCGAAAGTGTTACCGTTAAAACTGTTGAACTACCCGGTAGTAAAAAGTATGCGATGTCTGGCGTGGTTGCGTAGTAGCACGGTATTGATTATTGATGCTTACGTGAGAAATCACTCGGTTATACTCAATTATTGCTACGATAATTCTTTGCCTCATATCTCTCATATTATTGATTCAATTATTATCACAGTATCATCTGCATAATATGTTATATTATTAAATCAATAATTGAGACGACAAAGTTATTCATATTATTAAATTGCAATATTTATAATGTCTAGAAGTTTTGTCAAAGAGAGGTTTGGTCATCTAATTGCATTTCAATAAGGAGAAATCCTTATCGGAAAGCCCCCTCTTTCTTGAGAATGACCTGGTTGTTAAATATTGTGAGTTATAATATTAATGATGAATAACTTTGTGTTAATTAAAGATGAAATTGATAGTTCCATTGTGTTGGAATTATTAGTGTTAGTGGAAATCGACATTTATTTCGATCACTATAAGAAAATGGTCTATCGTGATCGCTTATCGTGATCGCATTCGATCACTGAGATACCTATTAGCGTGATCCATTGCGATCAACGATAGTCGTCATATAATTTAATCATTGATGTGCACACCGACCACTATTATTAATCGATATATCTCAAGAATCGCTAGTAGCGATCGAATTAGTCATTTTGATTCATTTGATCCGAATCGACATGATTTCGGGGCCCAAAGGGCGACGTGGTCCGCGTGTCGATCGCAATCGGCCGATCGCATGTAGTCGCTAATACCCTCAGATGTATCACGATTAGCTAATGAATATCATCAACGCATCGCATTGATTTGAAAAAACTAAAAAAACCAGATTTTTGTTGTTTAGCAGAATTCCCAAAAAACATGTACCTGTTTTGTACCTGCTTTATCCCAACACACATACACAACAATATAAACATCTTGCACAACAATGTAAACATCAATCGTCCACCAACACATACACCAAACTAGTATATAAACTATATAAACCTTTAAACCAATATGAATTGAATAAATATAAACAAATCTAATGTTTAAGTAACATGAATGAATATAAAAGTACAAAATTCTCAAAGAACTACAAAACATAGCTGTATCGATCGTCAAGCATTAGCGTCTTGATTAGCTTCTCCTTGATCACCCTGTAATTAACAAAATAATAAAAACAAGTTACAAATATATACTAACTATGTTAATATTGGTATATTACGACAATATATACAACAAATTGATTTTATACCTCATCGTCATCCCCATGTTGTGATGTTGTTCTTGCCAGAATTTGCTTGACTAACTCATCGGGACTTAGAGCCCCAGTGCCTTGAGTAGATCTTCTTGAGAAGATCTCGATCTCGACATATAGCTCTCACACAGTCAGCCGGAGTATGAACAGCTGGATGGCTCGATGACTGTGTAGACTGGGTAGAAGAGCAGCCTGAGCCACTAAAGGATGGGCGTCGTCGTTGTCCTTGACCTTTAATGTAGTTCTTCTTCACAACAGACGCCCTCTCCCACAACTCTTGATCAATAGGCGGAAGTGAGGTGCCTTCAGGATAGCGCTCATTCAATAAATGCTTATAAGTATCGTGTCATCATGTTAACAATTAAATAGTTAAAAATAAATTAATTCTGTAAGCATTGATAAACAAGATCAAGTTGTTAAAATTTATTACCGCTATCTGGATAGCATAGACAGAACCATCATCACGGAGGCCACGCATTACATCCAAACTAATAGATAGGGTGACCTTGAGATCGAGACTCTATACAAAAAATATAGCACAATATTACTAAGTAAAAATGTGATATATTTTCTACAATTCATGATTGTAAACATATTAAAACTTGTAAATACGCATTACCACAGCGTTGATATCAGAATTTGTGAAATACTGCCGCCCTTGTATGTACCTTTAGCATTTTCGCCATTGGGTACACCCGAGGATCTGTTGGTGGCAGCAGTCTTTCATCTTTTCACCCAGCTCTCAGCTCTCCATTGGGCACACATCTCAGCCCATATGGACTGGGTGAACCACCAGGGGCTATGCTCGTGCATGTAATCCTCTCCCTAGCATGGATGGTCGATCTCGGCATTATGAAGGGCTTATTGTCTTTCTTTGTTCAAATTGTCTATTGTGCGGACCGCGTACTTCTGCCAGAATAATGTCTATATCACTGAAGCCTGCGCGTCCTCCCATCTATACCGTTTCTGCAAATAAAACAACAATAATAACATTACTAAACAATTATCCTTTGAATATTATATTATCTGTCATAATTAAAAAAACATACCTGAAATTCAGCCCAAACAGCATCCTTGTGGGCGATAGGTGTGCTCGCCCACGTAATCATAGGTGTAGGCCAATTCTGTAAACACAGCTGTGATATGCACTTGACGATCTTATTATCTGAAAAATCACTATAATATACAACTATTTACATCAACGATAAGTAGATATATTAAAGCAATTTACATCTAAGTTATAAAACTTATGAACATTTTTCAAACTTATACTTATAATATTTAAAAAAAAATCACCAAAGTCTCCCCTACAATATAGACTAGCCACATGCACGATGACATGCATATATGGACATTTCTAGGCACCCAAGACACAAACCAAGAGAAATATACAAATTTCCAATACAATAAGACCAAAACAATAACGATTGAATGCAAATTAAAGCAGTAAAAAATTCAGACCCATATACATTACCAATATAATATCAATCAAAACATTACCAATATACAATTATACATAAACTTCTTTGAACCTTCTTCTTGATTGAATTATGGATAAACTTAATTCCTAGTTATGTTTTATGTCATACTCATGTTCATGGTTTTGTTGATCTTGATGATCTTATTATCTGAAAAATCACTATAATATACAACAATTTACATCAACGATAAGTAGATATATTAAAGCAATTTACATCTAAGTTCTATATATCTTGTATAAATGGAATCTTAAATGCTTATATATAAATGATATATGTGGACGTCGTCTTTATTCAGAGAGGAGGAGAATCGAATAAGAATCCGATCATCCGGATTAGTAAGGGCCTTGGGCACATGATTAGGCCCCCTACCCAAGCCGCGCTTTTTCTGCGCTGCTTCAGAAGCCATCTGTATATTACAAATTTTAAGATGTTATTATGAGTCATATTTGATTACATATATATATGACAATAAACATGATAGTGATATAAACATGTATATATATGAATATAAAACGACAATAAACAAAAGTTGCATTTAAATAGTTTAGTACATAAACATGACAGTGATATAAACATGTATATATATATATATATATATGAATATAAAATGACAATAAACAAAAATTGCATTTAAATAGTTTAGTACATAAACATGACAATGATATAAAAAACATGTCATGCTAAACATACATTTCATTTGTTCAAGTGTCGATGTCCGATTCGAGAATCATCTTGTATAACGTGTTGCTTGATTCATAACCATCATCTACTTCAGATTCAAAGGTCGATTGAGTCAATAACTCTTCCTCCTCAATATCAATGTCATCTGACACAAGTATTGACTCAGGATCTAATTCATGTGGTTCATCTCCACCATCTAACTGGATTACTTCATTGTTGTCCTCCACATTTATTATAGTTTGACTATGAAGCATCCGCTCTTGGTAAATCTCCCCATCAACTACTTCTACACACTTCACGGCGGGAGTATGAATTACAACTTGCCAATCAGTGGCGGTTCATCCTTTTCCTAACAGGACTAGGAGTGTAGTATACTTGTACTATTTGAGTTGGTAAAACAAACGGTTCGTTGGAGTACGCAGACCTATGGGGGTCAATATCGATTATTCCATGTCTGTCAACATGTATCCCTTTTTCTGAATCAAACCAATGGCACTTGAACAAGTGAATATGACCCTCGTACGTGCCCTTGTACGACAACTCTACGATTTCCTCCAACTCCCCATAAAAGGCACGACCAAGCTCATTGTAACAATCACCTTGGACACACACTCCAGAGTTCGTTGTTCTTTTACTGCGCCCATATGCCTTTGTATGAAATTAACAACCATTTATTTTGTAACCATTGTGAATGACTTGGTCCCTGTCTGGTCCCATAGCTAGGACTTGTACATTAGCTGGAATCGTTGATCCAGCAGTCAAAGCCTACAAAAACTCCATCTTATTAAATGAAGTTATAGTTAACATGGAGTATATATATTTATATATATGTCATGCTTAAGAAATTAAACTTACTTTGTCCTTTAGCCAAAGTGCAAATTTTTTATCACGATTGATTTGAATATCTTTATCAGTTATGCTGGGATGCTTCACTTTTAACTCGTCATCGTACAATCTATACCATGTTATAAACATTAACATATTGGAATAATTAATTTTCAACTTAAAAGATAAATTATCAAGTTTACATGTGTACCTCACAAATTCGTCAATCTCCTCGCAATTAAGAAGAATGTAAGTATGTGCAGCATGTAACTCTTGCTCAGAGAGGAATATGTGCTTCCCTTTTCCATTAGCGTGGCCCGATAGACCAAATACAAAGAGCCGACCATTTAGTTCAACATTTCCCCCATCATCATGTCTCGATACTCGATTGGCCTTTGTCAAGACTTCGTCCAGAAAATAGTCTGAGACAAACGTAGATATCTCATTGAAACTATATGCCTCACATATTGACCCCTCGACATAAGCTCTATTCTTCACCTTCCTCTTAAGGTTTCCCATCACCCTCTCGAAAGGGTACATCCATCAATATTGAACTGGACCCCCAACACGAGCTTCATAGGGAAGATGGATTTGTAAATGTTCCACGGAGTCAAAAAAACCAAGTGGGAATATTTTTTCCAGTTTACACGTGGTCTCTATGATGTTCTTCTCAAGTATAAATATGTCCTTCTCATTTAATGATTTTGAACATAAGTCTTTGAAGAAATGACTAAGATCCGTCAAAGCATCCCATATTGGTTTATCAAGCAGATCCCGAAATGCTATAGGCATGAGTCTTTCCATGAACACATGACAGTCGTGACTCTCCATCTCTTGCAATTTCCCACCTGTAACACACCTTGCAATGTTTAACACATATCCATCTGGTAGTTTCAGAGACTTAACCCATGTGCACACATCTTCAACTTGCTTTTTATACATTGTGTACCTTGCATGCGGTTTGACAACCTTACCATTAGGAGATTCATAAAGTTCTAATCCAGGACGCTTACAAATATCTTTCATGTCCAAATGTGCCTTATCGTTATCTTTTGTCTTCCCCGTAACATTCATCACGGTGTTAAACACATTGTCAAACACATTCTTCTCAATATGCATCACATCTAGATTATGACGGATCAAATTTGTAGACCAATAAGGCAGTTCCCAAAAGATGCTTCTCCGAACCCAGTTATGAGATTCACCAAACCCATTGATTATGTTTGTGGTATCAATCTTACTAAATGGGATAACCGGCAATCTCATCACACGATCTCGCATCTCCGTTCCCTACAATCGCGGTGCAAGAATATCATTGTCTACTTTCCCTTTCCTCAAGTGTTCTCTATTTCTTCGAAACGGGTGATCTACCGGCAAGAACCGACGATGACAGTCAAACCAACAAGGCTTTGGACCTTTTGATAAATTAAACGACTTTATATGCTCCATACAATACGGACAAGCCAACTTCTCGTGTGTACTCCATCTAGCTAACATACCATAAGCTGGGAAGTCACTTATAGTCCACATAATCGTTGCCCTAAGGTTGAAATTTGTTTTCGTTGCAACATCCCAAGTCTGTACTCCATCCTCCCACAATACCTTCAACTCGTCTATAAGAGGTCTCAAGTAAACATCTAAGTTCTTTCCAGGACTCTTAGGACCAAGAACCACGAGTGAAAGAAACAAGTATGGCTGTTTCATACACATCCAAGGAGGCAAGTTGTACGGAGTAACAATCACAGGCCAACATGAGTACGGAAGAGCTGAGTGGCCAAACGGATTGAAACCATCGGTGGACAATCCAAGCCTCACATTTCTAAGTTCCAATGTAAACCCAAGATGTGCTAAGTTGAAATCTTTCCAAGTCTGCCCATCTGCGGGATGATTTAGTTCTCCATCTTTAACTGGAGATTTCGTATGCCAACTCATATGTTCAGCTGTTCTTGAAGACATGTACAATCTTTTTAGCCGGTGTGTTATTGGAAAATACCTTAGAATCTTAAACGGTATATTTGATTTTTTTTTAGTCACACCCTCTTTATTAGGCATAAATTGATCGTGACTGCAAAACGTGCACCTTATCATTTATTCATTTTCCTTATAAAACAACATGAAATCGTTGGGACATGCATCGATCTTTTGGTATCCAAGACCTAACTTCTTCACCATTTTCGTACAAAAGTAATAGTTACCAGGTAATTTCTCACCGTCAGGCAACATACTCTTAATGGCCTTCAAGAGCATCTCAAAACACTCATGGCTCATGTTGTGATCAGCCTTGATGTTAAGTAATGTCGCCACTGCAGACAATGCACTGTGTTTGGTGCAACCATACCATAATGGCTCGCTACCCTCGTCTAACAACTTAAAGAAGTCTTTGGCATCAGAATTCATAGGTTTCTCTCTGCCTTATTCCCAATCAAAATCTGGCCCTATAATATCATGAACCATTTCATTCATTCGATGAGTACTACTGCCCGAATTGTGTACTTCTGTGATGCCACCATCTCTTCTCTGCGCATGTGCCCACCAACATTCTTCGTAATTTTTCATGAACCCAGAAATAAGTAAATGATAGTTTACCACGTCTCTATCCATATAATTTACATTCTTACACTTCAAACATAGACATCGTATCTACGACTTACCATTCATACATTCTGGGTGACTATACGCATACTCTAAAAACACTTGGCAACTAGCTCTAAATTCAGCTATAGCACCTATCTAGGAACTTAACTTTCGTCGTGCCATCCAACTACGGTCTGGATAGAGGTCCATGATTCCACGGTACCTACTACAGACAACACTATAAATGTTAACATATGACTTGACCATACTTGTAACCATATGACTTGAGCATACTTGTAAGCATGCATATGATTAACATTTAAGCATACTTATAAGCATATGACTTGAGAGCATACTTGTAATCATATGACTTGAGCATACTTGTAAGCATATGATTAATATTTAAGCATACTTGATGTTAACGAATGAATGCAAATTAAAGCATATGCTAGTTTGCTAAGGCATACGTAAGGTATTTTATTCATATGCTAGCTTTAAATCAGAGTTTGCTAACTCATTTATACAACTTTTGAGTACCTTGGAGATTCATTCATATCAACTAGTGTGCTAAGGCACCTAACTTTCTATAATCTTTTATGTTTTGGGATAGTCAGAACTTGGTTGAGCAATTTATAGCTTATATAACATTTTATAGCTTTATTCTTGTATACATAAGTGTTAAATACCCTTATTTTTCTGTTATAACCAAAACAGTCTCTTTATTGACCAAGTGTGTCTAGTTACCTTCTCTGCTGCACTAACAGTTCCCTAGCACTGCCTATTTTGCCTTAACAGCCCCCCAACAGCTTACCATGCTAACAACCAAGCTTGTTTTGGCCTCGTGAGGCTTGACTAAGCTTGGCGTGGCCTCGTGTGGCCTCGCGGCCCCAAGCCTAGCCCATCAGCTCCAACAACCCCTTAATAGGCTCTAGTGGATCACCAATAGGTTCGTTAATAGTATAAATGTTCGTAACTACCCGGCCAATAAAATTTTTTTGCCAGAGTCTCCCCTATAATATGAACTAGCCACATGCACGACGGCATGTATATAAGGTCATTTCTAGGCACCCAAGACACAAACCATAGACGATCTTGCATAAGTATAGTTCTCATATAGGCATAGGTACAAGTTTAGCAGCCTTATTTTACAATCACGGGTACAAGTTTATCATATTGCTCGAGAAAATACCCAAATAATGTAATCCAGGATGCATAATAACACATAAACAAGTCTCTGTAGAAACTTGGCAATTCCTATGAAAAAACGGGTTATCAATCTAGTGGCGGAATAAGAAAATGATACCCAAACAATGGTTGAAAATAGATGATATCTCCACTTTAAAAGATCCAGAATCCACTAAAAATGATTTTCAAGTTCCAGTCCAAAATGATGTTACCTCTTTATTACAACTACATACCCACAGGAGTTAAACATAATAAATTAATCTATCTGAATGTGTACTTAGATGCTCACATTCAGAAAATACATAAAGATCTCAATGGTAGCCATGTGTACTGATGAACCAGCTAGGAGGTTACATCTATTGTTGACAAACCCAAATAGTAAATGCAACTCCTTTTTCTTCACAATATTTAAAAAAAGGGTACGTGTAATTTAACTAAACTAGGGCTCTTGCAAGGTATAAGAGAAAATGCACCAAACTTATGCTTATAAGAATCTGATTTTTAGAATATTTTATTTTCCAAAGATTTTTTTTACATGTTTTTACTCCCCTTGTGCATTTATAACAATTGATACTGATAGAAACTTAACATTAAGCACTAAAGCTATGTTTTACCTCACCCCATAGGTGGTATAACTTATGAGAAATGTCAGGTAACGCTTCAGACAAAAAAAATGTAGATTGGTAGCTTTATAAACTAGAATTGAACCATAACAATAAGTTATATATGGAAACAACAATTTTGAAAAATGGGTAAAATTAATTATCACCTTGGGCTAAAGAACTCATGATATGAAATAAATTACATACTTAGAATACCCAAACTCGAAGAATAATTCAGTGGGAAAAAAATTTCATCAATAGAATAACATCTGACCTTGCATTAACAGTTTAATAAGTTGAAATTGACACTTATGATTCAGTTAGAACCCTTTCTTTTTGTTGCCCTGCTATCCAAATTTAACATGGGTTAGTTTATATTTAAACTATCTTGCTCCAATTCAGAAATACAGAGAATTAGGGTTACCTGTGGCGGCGGCAATGGCAGTGGGCAGTGGTGGCGAGCGAGACTCCTATTCTCCCCCTTTCTCCCTATTCTCCCCCTTTCTCCCTCGTCTCTCTGAGCTCCCTCTTTTCTTTTCCTCCCATCTGCTGTGTCGTGAGAATACCTGGAACTGATTACATTTAGTTTGATCAGTGACCGACATCTGCGAACGCATGCGGTCGCTGAATTTTAATGACATGGACTTATCCACGACCGCATGCGGTCGCTGATTTTAAGTGGTCGCACAAAACCTTTGCGCCAATATTTCGTGCCAAATTTTACGTGGCAGATTTGTAATAGCGACCTCTCAGCGACCGCATGCAGTCGCTGATAGTAATTAGTGACTAGATTAATAAACGGTCGCAGATGTCGGTCGCTAGGAATAGTATCAACGATCGGATATACGGTCGCTGATATTATTGGTCGTTGTTAGGCATTTTTCTTGTAGTGGATATTAATTGATGTCTGGAAGTTTTACAGACCAGTCGGGTAATTAATCGGATAAATGAGCAATTAATTGCTATTAATTCACATGATTATAACTATTTGTTCACATGTGTGTACTATTGATTCACATTCTTGTACTATTAGGGGAGTTGGTGCAAGATTGATAATACTTGCATGACTAAGTTAAAAATGGAGGTATACATGGAGGTACTATACTGTAATTCGTATTTCCACATGTCTAGAACTATTGATTCACATAATTTACTATTGATTCACATGATTAACTATTAGGGGAGGTGGTACAAGTTTGATAATACTTACAGGACTAAATTAAAAATGAAGGAAAAGAGGAAGGTATTATACTATAATATTTTGAGCCCCAAAATGTACAATTATCGAAACTATATTTTCCTATAAATAGAAGCTCATTATTCCTTCATTTCTCACCAATTCACTAAAGATATAGAGCAATTATTATAGAGAGAAATTATAAAGAGAAAGAAGAAGAGAAGTCTACTACCTCACTATTCCAGTATCTAGTTTTCTTCTAAGGTAAGGGGTATTATTCTTTCGTATTCATGAAGAGAGTTATTTTCTTTCAATACTCGTATGTGTTGTAATTCCATTCTTTATTATTATGTTGGAATAACCTGTCTATGCGAAGTACCACATACATGGTGAAATTCTTCTGTTATTCCATTCTTTATTATTCTGTTGGAATAACCTGTCTGTGCGGTCTATCGCATGCATGGTGAATTTTGTTGTTATTCCATTCTTTATTATTCTGTTGGAATATCCTTTCTGTGCGGATTACGCATGACCTGGTTCCATTCTTTATTATTACGTTAGAATATCACATGCGTGCAGATTATGCATGACTGGTTCCATTCTTTATTATTACATTGGGAATAACATGCATGCAGTCTATCGCATGCATGGTGAATTCTTACATTATTCCATTCTTTATTATTCATTGGAATAACACATACATGTGGATTACCTGCATGCATGGTGAATGATCCTTCGTATTCATTCTTTATTAAATTATAGAAATGATCTGTCTACGTGGATTCTGCGTGGCGTGGTGAAAATCCATTTCATAGATTTCGTTTATTCTATTATACTAATCTAGGATATCATTTCTTTTGTACTCGTCATGAAATATCATTTTCTTTGGTAATTTTCTGTTACGAGTTACTATTCACGGGTTACTATTCACCCAGTTACTATTCACTCTAGTATTATTCACTCGGGTATTCGGGGCACTTTTCATGCCAGAGTACTATTCATGAGTTACTATTCACCCAATTACTATTCACCCAATTACTATTCACTCGAATATTATTCACTCGGGTATTTGGGGTACTTTTCATGTCGGGGTACTATTCACGAGGTACTATTCCCGAAGTATTATTCATAGGGTACTATTCACGTGGTACTATTTACTCGAAAAATATATTTCTTTTCTGTCCAAATTATTTTTGGTACATGAATATTATTCTTGAATTTTACTCCACAAAGCAGTATCATGTTGACAATTTGAACGTTATTGAATTCTTGATAAATTAAATTCTAAATATTTAAAATTTGTCCTTGAACTTGTTTTCTTGAATTGTTATTTCATGGTCAACATCCTCATGCTTATATTGTGATGAAAGTCATCTTTGGCTTACGTGCATAGATGGACTTGGTATGATTATGACCAGGGATTATTCGGTATAATCATGACCGTAATGTAACGAATGATGTAGTAAAAGTCCTCATTGGCATGTACTTCATTGATGGACAGTTGTTGGTATGATTATGACCAGGGATTATTTGGTATAGTCATGACCATTGATGATTACATGAATATCCTTGGCCCGTAGTGCAGGGATGATTCGATGATATGGTTTATTTATTAAACTGAGTCTCAGCGATAAAGTTGATGAAAAACTTTTTAAATCATAGAAGATAGTAGATTTTATGCTCTACTTGACTCTTCTAATGGATTGCTTATTTTTGCTGCAGTTGTTGATCTAAAACTTGTTGTCTATTGTATTCTATCAGTTGTTATACTGTTGAACGCTAATGATAATTTATTCTGCATTATCTTAGTCATAATATTTCTTACTGGGCTAGTTGAGCTCACCCTTTCTTTCATTGTTCTCTTCATGAAATGAGAATATAGTTGGGATGAGTCGGGGAATGGAGTGATGGTCCAGGATAAATGGCTTTAGTAGTCCTCACTATTCTACAGAATAATGTGATAATAATTGTAATAAGGACACCATTGAGTGTGGATATTGTCTAAATGATAATATTCTTGTTTAAACTCTCAGCTATGTTTTGTCGTATTTTACACGACTATTGTATAATTAAGTTGTATTTGAATTTATGTACCATGTATCTGGCAACTCAAGATGGGTGACGTATACCTGTTTTGGGGGCGTCACATAAACCAAGTTAATAGGTGATAATAAGTTATAACAGATATAGCAGTTATAGAAAGAATATAAAAGACACAATGTTTTTAAGTGGTTCAGAGCACTCAAGGCTCCTAGTCCAATCTTCTACTCCTCGAGTAGGAAATCCACTGAGGATGTCTTTACAATCTTCAAATCACATAGATTTCTTCAAGACCAGCAGTCTTGAAACTTCGTAGTTCACTTAGAACTCTTCAAGTCCAGTAGACTTGGAACTTCTTAGTTCACTTAGAACTCTTCAAGTCCAGCAGACTTGAAACTTCTTACTTCACTTTATGAGAGTTGAGTTCTTGAGTTGTGCTACTCAGTTGCCGTTAAGCATGTGTTCAAAAGAATAGTGTAGCTGAGCAAGCTTTCTTTCTAAATTGTAGAGTTTGGCGTTTAAGTGTTCTTCAACTTTTTGTTGTGTTCTTGCTTGAAAACTTGCATCTGCATCGGATTTGTATATAAGGTTCCTTTAAAATATGTCCTTTTGAAGGCATCTGTTGAAAAATTAATTGTATTTGACATTTTTGAGCACTGATGGTGACTTACTGGAAATCTGACCAACTGACACAGCAGACTGTTATCTCACCTAACACCTGAAAAGGTGTTTTTAGCTGACATGTAGTACTTTTCTTAGCTTCTTCAATATGTTTCTTTGTTATATACTATGGATGAGTGTTGGGTCTTCGGGATTCCTGAGAGTCTCAACGTCTATAATCCATTCCACATTTGTTGTATATTATTCTTCAACAAATGGACAAAGCTCGATGCTTCTGATGCAGAAAAATGATGCACTACGATCATGATCATGGTGTCTTGTCACATTCGTACTTGATTTGGACTGATAGAGGAGAACACTATGATTTCTCTTAAGCACTGGTAGACTATGATCCTTGACTTGTTTTTATAGACTCTACTCTTCCGAGAGCAGACTACGATTCTTGACTTGGCTCGGCAGACACTTGGACCAACTCTACGATTCTGAGTGAGGCCCTCCAAAGCATACTACGATTCTGCATTGGCTTCTACAATCCCTCGGCTGGCTCGATAGACTACGATTCTGTTGATGCCTATCTATTACATCTCAAAGTAGATTAACCCAATAGCTTTGATCTTTTCTTCTATACATTCTTTTACAGAATGATAAACATAAAGCACAGATCAACCTAACAACTTTTATCTATCACCTAAGGCCTTATACATATGTTCTTTGAAGGACTTTACATATAAGCATGTTTATTTACTTTCAATATCAAATTTGAATATGCAATTCCCAATACCTTAGGCTATAACCTTATAGATGAGGATAAGGATGATAAGCAATAAACACGAATAGAGTTTACATGATAAGAGATGGATTTTTGGAAATTCATTATTAAGTAAAGAAGAAGATAAAGAAGATTCAAAGAAGAATCTTGAAGAGCTATAAGGATAAGAATTCGGAGTTACTTGACTCCAGTAGTAAAGATGAAAAGTGATAATAAATAGACGATGTCTATAAGATGAGAAGTGTAAATAAAATCATAATATAATATGATTAAAGAGAAGAATAAGAAGATCGTAGTATAAAACTATCATAAGGATAAGAATAAATAATTTCAAAATAAGATCACGACGTGATCAGATTGAATTGTTGAATAACATATGATATGTTAAAAGGTTAAGAAGATATAGCTTGACGATATAAAGAGAATGTACTATGAAATGGTACGATGTAAACTCAGGTAAGAGTGGTAAATGTTTAGATACCGATTAAATGAAATTTGTATTGAGTAAAGAGGAAGTTAAGATTATGTGGGAATTCAATTGAGGACTCATGTGATAGCTGAGTTGTATAAACCTTTGTATGGGCAGGGGTTTTGTGCTTGGTCTACGACTACTTAGTTTATCACATTAATAATCATTGAAATATTGGTGTCGCGCTATCGATATACATATATTTGATAGTTCCTGATTATCATCAGGGGTTATTTCCTGGCGGACAACTCCTCGACGGTATCATTCTCTTTAGTTAGCACAACTTAGAAGGTGGACTGTATCAGAGAGTTTGATTGGGACTCCTACACCTTTGCCTACTTCCTCATAGGGATGCACCTACGCTCAGAGGGCATGACGAAGGCTTGATTAAGGTTTTACCCATTCTTCCTGGTGAGTATTTTCTCTTGACTTTTGATTTCCCTTGTTTGGGTTGCCAATTTGCCTGACCGCAAATAATTGATCCTTACATTCGCAGTTTTGGGCCTACGAGAGGCTCTCATGTCTTCGTCCCATTAGTACGCTAGGTTTAGACACCTATCCATAGGGACGGCGATGGCATTACTCCACTTTGGAAGAGGTTCCTGTAGCTGAGGGTTTCACCCATTCTCGCTTACAGTTGGAGTTGTTGACCGCAAATGTCATTACATGGGTTCCTTACTATGAGGACCACTTGACAGTTGGCTTTAACGGTAGTTTCCCAACTAGTGTCAAGTATGTATTGTCCACCCGTCGGATTCCTCTCCTTACTGACGGAGGTTGGGATCTCTATTTAGGAGAACGTGTTATCAGGAGCACCACATGAGAGATACACATCCCGTTCTTTCCTCCTACCAAGCGTCATTGGCCTTTATCTCAGCCAATCACTGAGATCCCATTGATGGGCGTAGATGGTTTTACTTTGTTATAGGGTTCCTTCACTCAGGAGGCTTTTTGTCGCTGGTGGTTCCCTCGAACCATTAGAGCTCAAACTCGCGCCACACAGTTTATAGGGGATATGGTTCCTGGCTCCGTCATGATGATAGATTGGATTGCCTGTGTCCGAGAGCCTACTCATTTGACGCAGATTAAGAGTTCGACCCAACAGCTAGACCGGGCACATTTCTTCATCTGGTATTTGGGCAGAGATCCATCAGAGGCGGATACTTTTGATCCTTCCAGCTCTGGCGCGATATTAAACTGGTTGTGAATAAATCAATTAGAATAATTATAATCTTATTTAAATAAATAAATTAATCTATTAATTTATTTAAATAAATAACATTTATTCTACAATAAGGATAAGTATCCTTAGCGATCAACGACTTTCCAGATAATATTGATTTCAACATTAATCATAAGAGAACCTTTGAGTAAATAGTTACTATACAATTCAATTCTTCCACCGTAAAATATCCCAATTAAATATAAGACATAGAATTATTGTCAATTCTTATTTTATTTAATTCTATGTATTTCAATTCTTAAATGCACAACTCTAAATAAAGCAAATTAGAAAGTCCTTTCTAATTTTATTCTACCTTGGCCAATGACTACTATGTTATCATTTATCGAATCACATAAGACATTTCTCTTCTTTTACTAGAAGAGGTAGATTCTTTATTGATCATTCATTATCTCCATATATAACTTATTACACCCAAGCATACTCTTCGATATACCCTAAGGGTTTTAAGGGACATGTCAAAGTATAACTCATCATACACAAGATACTATGATGATCTCAAGTCTAAGGATCACTTGTACTACTATTACTTCAGGAATTCCTATTGATAGGCAAGTAAAACTCCATTAGGTATTCCTTAGCGAGTCACATTCAACGAACTTATTCTCTAATAAGTACCTACATACTTGCTTTAGTGTCTCCATATAAATAATCATGAGATCAATCATCCTCATCCAATGAGCAAGCAATGTATGTACCAATCTATCCAAATTCACTAATCCTCTATTTAGTAATTCAACGATTGGGAACAATTTTAGTTTGTGAGCTATCTAAGAATTTAGATCTTAATAACATGATCATCATCATGATTCTAAAAGAATTTCTCAAAACTATGGATGTATCACATATTATTAAAGAAAACCATGTAGATAAATTAAAATCCTTTAATTAAACAATTCTTTATTAATAAATGAATAAGATTGTTACAAAGTATATACTTTATCAGCAAACATGATTGGCTTATGTACATATTACGTTGACGTCGCGAAAAATTTCTTTGGAATACCTCTTTTAAAATATTTCTTACCCTTTATGTTTTCTACGTAGTTTGAATCTTGTTGAAAGGGTGAAATTAACAAAAGAGTCTGATATAAAATGTCAACGATTTAAAAAGATTTAATTTTACAGAACCGCCAGGTGGTAAGAGTAAAATGGTTGTACCGACTCAACAGAGTTATGAAATTTTTTGCAAAAAGGGCCAATTTATTGGACTCTATTTAACAGGCCTTAGAAACCGAGATTCATAGAGTTTGGGGGATTGCTTAAGTAGGGATAAGGTGTTAGGCACCCCCGACTTCCGTGAAAACAAGGTTACCGCATCTTTTCAATTCCCTAATTATTTGAAGTGTGTGTGTATGTGTGTGTGTATTTAATTAATTGGGCCTAAGTACTTTATTTGGTAGTGTTATGCCTCTTCTGCACCTATATACAAAGGGTTTGACTTGTACAAAAAATCAATTTTAAGCAAAATATACATAAATAATGTTTTGAAAATAGGTTTTTAAACCCTTATGCTCACATAGTAATTGAGGCCTTTGATACTTCTATTTTATTCCGTATTCGGCTTGTTTTGATTTTATTCTCGAGATACGAAACATCTTCGACAAAATAATATATATATATATATATATATATATATATATATAAATGTGTCGGGCCTCTTATGGGCATGAAAGCCATTGAGGTGACCCGAGCACCACAAATCATAATTTGATTAAATCAAGAACTTAATTCCGTCTTCCCGCTTTAAGGTCCGGGGTTACATTTACAAGAGGCTGTCAGCTATCTATACAGCTAAAATATGTCCATGGGAATCGGATCTAGATCCATGGATTTAATTGTAGATCATATGATTCCTAGGCTCGCAGTATATCATTGAGAAGCTTGCACAACAAATATTGAAATAAATTACAGAATAAAATCTAGACATCACAAAACAAAGGATTCATCAGTTAAATTCGCGTATCAGCATAGCCAAGCTTCTCGTTTCCTCTAGAAAAAGATCTAGGGTTGCGTAGTCACTTAATATTTACCAAACTAGAAAGAAAACTAGATTTAAATATATAAATCTTACCCATTCTAGCTCAATGGTTCCAGTTTTACAACTTTTGAACCACTTAAGAGTTAGATATGGCTAGATTTAGATAAATCTGGTCCATAAATTTAAATATTGGAGCTTTACATTGAATGAAAAATTAAAAGCGATATTTAATCACATTAAACAATTAATATATATATATATATATATATATATATATATACACTACTTATATATATATATATATATATATATATATATTAAAGCAAGTAAAAGCTTCAGATCTGAAAGGATCTTAAAGTGGGTAGCATGGAGGGCTTTAGACTGCTTTTGAGGCTTGAAAACTCAATTTCCACCGGTTAAAACTTGATATGTTGTATATATATATATATATATATATATATATATGTGTGTGTGTGTGTGTGTGTGTGTGTGTGTGTGTATAAAAGTATTTACAAAGAAGAATATCGAAGTTTAGAACACTGTTGGAGTGATTAAGAGATGAAATGGGCGGAGTTCCCTCTATTTTCTTCTTTTCTTCTTAAAATGGATGATAAGGGGGGGTCTATTTATAGATCAAGATCAACTGGGTCTACTGCATGGTGACCGGGTGGACCTTAGCCCAGATTGGACCCGTTGTCTCAAAGTATGTGCACTAGGACCAACGCGTCGTCTGCTCAAACCTTCATTAATTTCAATCCGTGAATCTGATGGAGGCGTATTATACCTTCGAAAAGCCCTTTCCATGAGCTATACAATGACATGGGATTTGACCTTTTCCAAATCCAAGAAGATAGGTCCATGCCCAGATCTTCAAGTCTTCGCAGTCAGTCCGTTGAGCTGTTTTATGTTGTTTTCACTCGGGATTAACGTTATGGCTCTACATGAACTTCATGGCAGTGATTTGACTTGATTTGATTTTAAGTTAGAAAAATTACTATTTTTCCCCTCTAGATTGATCTATGGGTTTGATGCAGTTGTAGCTGTCTTTTCTCAGGGTTGTCTTCGAAATTGGACTACTGTTGACTTTTATCAGTCCTCATGGTTATCTCTGAGGTTGGATTGTTGTTTCCCAGGGTTGCCACCGGGGTTTAACTTGATCTCCTGGGGTTTTCATCGGGGTTTAACTTGATCTCCTGGGGTTGTCACCGGGGTTTGAATTGATCTCTCGGGGTTGTCACAGGGATTTGAATTGATCTCCCAGGTTTATCATTGAGGTTTGAATTGATCTCCTGGGATTGTCACAGGGGTTTGTCTTTAATTAGATTTTGCCGAACAAATGCGATCTTACATGGTTAGTAACAGGAATACGAAATTTTGAGTGTCTACAGATGCCCCTCTTTATCATGTTTATGCAATGTAATGGAATGAACACAATATACATTTTCATACAACGCGTCTCACCATTTGTAATGATGACATTATACGAGGCACTAATATAAAGTAATAAAACATTTATTTACATTTATTCCATATAAAGACAACATCCACGCACAAGCAGATAAAAAGGGAATTTGAAAAGTTTGAAAAACGGCTTAAGCCCTCTAATGTCCCCAGCAGAGTCTTCACCTGTCAACGTTGGGAAAAAATTCTTTGGAATTTTTAAAATATTTCTTACCCTTTCTGTTTTCTACATGGTTCGAATCTTGTTGAAAGGGTGAAATTGACAAAAGAGTTTGACATAAAATATCAACAATTTGAAAAGATTTAATTTACAGAGCCACCAGTTGATAGGAGTAAAATTGTTGTACCAACTCAACCGAGTTATGAGAAGTTTTGTAAAAAGGCCCAATTTATTAGACTCTATTTAATAGGCATTGGAAACCGACATTCATATAGTTACGGGGCTTGCTTAAGCTAGGGGAAGGTTTTTGGCACCTCCCGACTTCTGTGAAAACACGGTTACCACATCTTTTTAATTCCCTAATTATTTGAAGTGTGTATTTAATTAATTGGGCCTAAGTGCTTTATTTGGAAGTAGTGCTATGCATCTTTTGCATCTATATACAAAGGGTTTGACTTGTATAAAAATTCAATTTTAAGCAAAATATACATAAATGATGTTTTGAAAATAGGTTTTCAAACCCTTAAGCTTACATAGTAATTGAGGCATTTGATACTTTCATTTTATTCTGCATTTGGCTTGTTTTAATTTTATTCTCGAGATGCGAAGCATCTTCGACAAAATAATATATATATATATATATATATATATATATATATATATATTTGGCCTCTTATGGGCATGAAAGCCATCGAAATGACCAGAGCACCACAATTTGATTATGTCAGGGCCTTAAATCTATATCCCCGCTGTAAGGTCAAGGGTTACATTTGCAAGAGGCTGCTAGCTATCTATACAGCTTAAATATGTCCATCATGGGAATCAGATCTAGATCCATGGATTTAACGTAGAACCCATGATTCCTAGTCTCACAATATATTATTGGGAAGCTTGCACAACAAATATTGAAATAAACTGCAGAATAAAATCTAAACGTCACAAAACAAAGGATTCATTAGTTAAATCCTTGCATGCGCATAGCCAAGCTTCATGTTTCCTCTAGATACAGATCTAGGGTTGCGTAGTAGCTTAATATTTACCAAACTAGAAAGAAAACTAGATTTAAATAAATCTTAGCCATTCTAGCTCAACGGTTCTAGTTTTACAACTTTTGAACCGTTTAAGAGTTAGATATGGCTAGATTTAGATAAATCTAGTCCACAAATTTAAATATTGTTGCTTTACATTCAAATATATATATATATATATATATATATATATATATTTGGGTTCTCATTCATTGCAATGTTGGTTCTTTATAGATTGATTATTCCAAAGAACCAACTTGCGGTCGTAGATGAGATCAATTAAATGGAAGGATGAGGTGGGAAAAAATATATTGCCGCAAATTATATATAAGTCATCATACCAAACAACAAACTTTAACTGCTTCTATTTTAATAAAAGTCAAATTAACTTCCTAATGTGGGCCCATATTGTAAAATAGAAAGATATAAAATGAATTTATTTTTTTACATTCCAACCGCTACAGCTTGTAACGGCTTGGTCTTAATTTTTTTTTTATAACGTGGGCCCATTTTTGAGAAAAAGGCAAGTAATAACACCATTACCAACAAAGTGGGACAACGGATGGCACAAAAAAATTATGACAAAGCTGTTACAAGCTGTAGTCGATTGTATATATAAAAAATAAATTCCCTTTTTATCATTCTATTTCTCAAAAATGGGCCCACGTTATAAAAAAAATATTAAGACCAAGCCTCTACAAGTTGTAGCGGTTGGTATGTAAAAAAAATTAATTCATTTTATATCTTTCTATCTGACAATATGGGCCCACATTAGCAAGTTAATTTAACTTTTATTAAAATAGAAGCCGCTAGAGTGTGTTGTTTTTTTTTATAACGTGGGCCCATTTTTGAGAAAAAAGGCAAGTAATAACACCATTACCAACAAAGTGGGACAACGGATGGCACAAAAAAATTATGACAAAGCTGTTACAAGCTGTAGTCGATTGTATATATAAAAAATGAATTCCCTTTTTATCATTCTATTTCTCAAAAATGGGCCCACGTTATAAAAAAAATAGTAAGACCAAGCCGCTACAAGCTGTAGCGGTTGGTATGTAAAAAAAATTAATTCATTTTATATCTTTCTATCTGACAATATGGGCCCACATTAGCAAGTTAATTTAACTTTTATTAAAATAGAAACCGCTAGAGTGTGTTGTTTAAGTCAGAAGAATTGTAATGCAGCAGACAATATATTTTTTCCCATCTCAGCCTTCCATTTAATTTATCTACGGTGACAAGTTGGTTATTTGGAATAAGGTCTATAGCAGAACCTATTGCTATAGATGAACCCTATATATATATATATATATATATATATATATATATATATATATATATATATTAAACCAAGTAATAACTTCGGATATGAAAGGATCTTACAATGTGTAGCAAGGAGGGCTTTAAATTGCTTTTGAAGCTTGAAAACTTAGTTTCCACCGTTTTAAACTTGATATGTTGTAATATATATGTATAAAAGTGTTTACAAAGAAGAATATTGAAGTTTAGAACACAGTTGGAGTGGTTAAGAGCTGAAATGGGTGGAATTCCCTCTCTTTTCATCTTTATTTTTAAAATTACTGATGGGGGGTCTATTTATAGACCAAATCAGCAGAGAGTCTACCTGCGGTTGACCCGGGTGGGCCCGACCCCATGGTGAAAGTAGTATGCACACAAGCCAATCATGTTTGATGATAAAGCATATACTTTGTAACAATCTTATTCATTTATTAATAAAAAGTATTAATTTATTAAAGGCTTTTAATTATCTACGATGATCTTTGTTTTTATAATATGTGATAAACCCATAGTTTTAAGCAATGCTTTTAGAATAATGATGATGATCATTCTAATGAGATCTAAATTCTTAGAAAGCTTAAAACTAAAATAGTTCCCAATCATTGGATTACTAAATTGGGGATTAGTGAATCCGGATAGATTGGTACATACGTTGCTTGCTTATTGGATGAGGATGATTGATCTCATGATCATTTGTGTGGAGACACTAAAGCAAGTATGTAGGTGCTTATTAGAGAATAAGTTCATCGAAGCGTGGCTCGCTAAGGAATACCTAATGGAGTTTTATTTGCTGTCAATAGGAATTCTCTGTAGTGATAGTAGACAAGTAATCCTTGGACTTGAGATCATCATAGTATCTTATGTATGATGAGTTATACTTTGACTTATTCCTTAAGACCCTTAGGGTATATCAAAGGGTATGCTTGGGTATAATAAGTTATACATGGAGATAATGTATGATCAATAAAGAATCTACCACTTCTAATAAAAGAAGAGAAATGTCCTATGTGATTCGATAAATGACAACCCAGTAGTCCTTGGCTAAGGCAGAATGAAATTAGAAAGGAGTTTCTAATTTGCATTATTTGGAGTTGTGCATTTAAGGATCGAAATACATATAATTAAATAAAATAAGACTTGACAGTAATTCCATGTCTTATATTTAATTGGGACATTGTATGGTGGAAGGATTGAATTGTACGGTAACTATTTACTCAAAGGTTCTTTTATGATTAATGTTGAAATCTATATTATCTGGAAAGTCGTTGATCGCTAGGGAGGCTTATCCCTATTGTAGAATAAATATTATTTATTTAAATAAATTAATTATTTAATTTATTTATTTAAATAAGATTAGAATTGTTCTAATTGATTTATTCACAACCGGTTTAATATGGAGAACCTAAAGGGTCACACCATAAAAGGAAGAATAATTATTTAAGAAGTAAATGGCATAATCGTAATAAATGTTATGTATATTTAATTTAATCTATGGTGATAGAATAAATTAAATAGCTTAATATTTATTATTTAATATTTTAGAAATATTAAATATAAATTAATAAGAAGAGTCTTATTAATATTATTACAATTATTATTATTTTAATTTCTAAAAGAGTTTAGGAATTAATTTAATATAAGTACTCTCATTTATTCTTAATTGGATTAGGAAGGAAAATTAGTTAAAGGAGTTTAATTAATTATCCCTAATAAGATTAGGGAGCTTAATTAATTAAAAGAATTAATTAATTAAAACCCAATTCCTTAATTGTTAAGGTGGGTTGCCCACATCTATAAATAAGAGGAGTCTTATTATGGGTGGTATGGGATGTTGACTTTTTCAACATACGACATAATTCCAATTGTTGGGAGAGTATGCCCTTTCTATAGAGATAGAAAACTAGGGTTAGCCATAACACCCATCTTCTTGAATTTTATTCTTCCTTGGTGGATCACCCTCAGAGGCCAAACACATGGGTGGCTAACGTTGATCAAAGGAAGGAACCAAACCCCGGTGGATTCAAGTTGAAGCGAAAAGGATTGGAGGTGAACTTGTACCTGAGGAAGCTCGATCTTCAAGGGTATGATTTTATTCTTTATCTTTTCGTTTAATTAATAATTATGCATAAAGGGTGATCCGGGTATATGGTTTGTAAATTTTTTAAACTCTGATTTTTACACGCTTCAGCATTATTTTGCAATTTGATTGCACATGAATATTACAAACCTTATACGTGGCATCGAGCCAAACCTTTATCATTAATTATTAATTGTTTTAATTTGATATTATATTGATATGTGTTTAGAACAATTTAATTGGGCATAATTTTATTGTATAAAATTGTATAAAAAAACGCGTGAAGCTGACTTTCCTAGAAATCAAATGCAAGTAATATCAATCATGAACAAAAAGGATTAAGCAAAGTTTTTTTTTAATGAGTCACTTGATTTCCTTGTCTTTGAAGAAAAAAAAAGGGGGATAGGCATTATATATATATATATATATATATATATATTATATATATGCTTTTATATATATATATATATATATATATATATATATATATATATATATATTGGTTATTTTATTATTTTATAATATATATATATATATATATATATATATATAATATATTATTCTTAATAATTTTATAATTAAAATAATATTTATTTTAATTTTAAAATAAAAGGTTTATTTTAATCTTAAAATAAAAGGTTTATTTTAATATTAAAATAAAAGATTTATTTTAATTTTAAAATTCAATTTCATGCTAACTAATTAGAGTTGGAATTGGATTCCATGCTAACTAATTGGAGTTGAAATTGGATTCTATTTTTCCTTAAATAAAGGAGTTTATTTAGATATGAAATAAGATTTCATATTATTCAAAATAAAGGAGTTTATTTGTGAATAGGAAAGAAAATCCGTGTTTCCTTAAATAAAGGAGTTTATTTAAATATGAAATAAGATTTCATATTATTCAAAATAAAGGAGTTTATTTGTGAATAGGGAAAGATAATCCGTGTTTCCTTTAATATTTTTTTTATATACATGGAATTGGATTCCATAATTAATTAAAATAAAAGAGTTTATTTTGATTAAAGATTTTGATTAAAATAAAATAGTTTATTTTATTCAAAATAGGATAAATTAAAATAAAATAGTTTTATTTTGATTTAAATTTGGATTTAAATAAAGGAGTTTATTTTTATTCAAAAATAGATTTTATACTAACTAAATTTGCCCATTAAATGATATCAATATATATATTAAATGTTTATTATTCATATGATGAATGTTATTTATTGATGCATATGATGATGTGTATGATAATAAATGGGATTGATTATGGACTATTGACCAATGTGATTGGATTTTATTTTAGTTGGATGCATGAATGTATGGTTTTATTAAATGGGAATTCTGCGTACCTCGTCCTCTCTAATTTTTACGAATGTAAATTCTATCTCCTCCTATGTACTTCCCTCGATCACGATCAAGGTTTCTATTTATTTTAAAATAGTTATGTAATAGGAATAGTTAGAATTAAATTTTGAAAAATTGGAGATCAAGGAGCAAGGAGCGCTTGAAGACCCGTATGTAATGGAGCCCGGGTTTAAATGTAATAGTTATATTTAAATATTATTTCTTGCACCCCTAGGGTTTGACCTTTTGGTTCACTTGGTGGCTCTAGTGAACCAAACTAGAATAAAAGTCCATAATCAATCCGAGTAGAATATAGTATTCTATATGTGCATGCTTATACGATATATATTATATATTATGCAAACATGCTTCGCATGTTCATTAATATGACGCGTATTTTATATATATATGTGTACTAGCGCTAAACAACAAGATGAGACAAATTAATAACAAACCCCTCAATTTCTATATTAAGTCCTAAGCGTTCAAAGATATTTGGAATATCGAACGTCGCCTTCTAGCATGGTAAAATTAATAGAGTATTAAATATTTAATATAAGTTTGTTGTGTCACCACAAGGCAAGTATTAAGTATTTAAGATGTTAATTTATCACATTTGATGCTTATAAAGAAAATTGAACAATATTGTTTTGTTGTGTCACCACAAGGATGATATTTTTCTTTTTTGAATATATGGAGTGCTAGGTCGGACTTAACTTGGATAATTTTGATTCGGATGTGCCACCACTTGATCAAAATAATCTAAGAGGCAAAATACAAGGAGTTGCATAGTTGATGTAATTGACAAAAGTTGTCTACCTATTTATTTATATATAGTTTGTTGTGTCACCACAAGGCTATATACATTTGAAATGGGATCCTTATTCTCACTAGCAAATCTTTAATTAGATTTTGCTTAGAACTATATAAGTGAGGGTAATATAGTTTGAAGAAAATAGTGGGAGATACCAATTTAAAACAAGACCTAATTTATTTTGGTAATTAATAAAAGAATGTATGTTAAAATGTTGTTAATTACAAATTCATTTACAGAATTTTACAATGTCTAAATTACTATCACTGCGTAGCATATTAGATGCTAAATTAACTAGACCAAATTAAACGGATTGGTTAAGGAATTTGAGAATAGTTCTCATGTATCGAAAAGCTATCTTATGTCCTTAATACGCCTATCCTGTAATGGTTGCGAGATAATGCCTCCGAGGAAGAGATTGCTACTTTTAGAAAGTGGCAAGATGATGCATTGATTGGCTCAATGCATCATGCTCGCATCCACGAGTAACGAGCTTCAAAGATCGCATGAAACTATGGATGCTTCTACTATATTCCCGCACATCAAGTAGTTGATGGTGAGGAAAGTGGGACCGATAGATATCGAGATATCTAAGGAGCTCTTCCGATCTAGAATGGCCAATGGCACTATAAAATGCATAAAAAGTTCTTAACATAATCAATTTGATTGATCAATTAGGACAACCTGGTTTTGTCATGGATGGAGAGTTGAGCCAAGATTTGATCTTGCACTCACTCCGGACTCCTTTCATTAATAATTGTGAATTTTCATATAAACAAGCTAGATATC
Source organism: Panax quinquefolius (assembly GCA_020205615.1). Lineage (NCBI taxonomy): Eukaryota > Viridiplantae > Streptophyta > Magnoliopsida > Apiales > Araliaceae > Panax > Panax quinquefolius. Next base: position 83,659,046 of record CM035173.1, on the reverse strand, counting down.
GCCTCATTGATTTGCTTAACATATTGAAAAATATTGAGAGTCACTCTCCAACCAAGAAAGACCATGTCTTCTTGGTAGGGGCCAAAGGATCTTCCTAAAAGAAGAATGATTCAAAGAAGGTATATAGAAAGGCATAAACAAAGGATAATAAGAACAAAAGCGTCACGGATAGCAAAGGAGTTTGCTTCCACTATAATAAGCCCGGACCTTTGGAAAGAAAGCATGAAGTATCTTGCAGAGGCTAACCAAAGAAGCTTAGTGAAGTTTGGTTAAATACGATTTTTGTTCATGATTGAAATAATTTTTCTTTAAGTCAAGGTTCTACTTGGGTATTGGATACCGACTTTTGGTTATCATAAATATAGATTTATGAAGGGACCAAGGTAGTAGAAAGTTAAACAAAGATAAGTAATCCTATGTGTGGAAAATGAAGCAAAGGTCACGATTAGCCATAGAAACTTATAGTTTAGCAATGCCTACGGCAAATCTATTAAGTCGATAAGTTGTTATTGTATTCCAGGTTCTTGTTAAAATATTATTTCCATTTTATTGTTGGACAATAAAATTTTTGGTATTATAATTAAGAACAATTGTTGTTCTATTTATAATAATAATGTTTTGTATAGAACTGAAATATTACTTAATGGATTTTGTATAGTTGACTTACGTGAAAAATATAATTTGCAAATTGAACACACTAGTATAAGAAAAGGAGATGATCATTCAAAGAGTTGAATGTATGTATTTGTTGAAATACAAGTGTGAATTATATGAAAGGTTCAAAGAATTCAGAAGTGAAACAAATTGGCAAAGTATTAAGATTCTTTGATTAGATCAAGGAATAAATACTTGTGCAATAAGTTTCTAGATCATCTCAAATGGTTTTCATAGTGGACGCCTCCTCGATACACAATAATTGATTGATGTATCCGAAAGGAAAATCGCACCTTGTTGGACATAGTGCGGTCCATAATGATTTTACCGACATTCCAAAGTATCCATACGGGATAATGTCCTAGAAATGGTTGCATATCTATGAAAAGGTAACCTCAAAATCAGCCCCAAGACTCCATAAAAGTTATGGACAGGGAGGATTCCTAATCTTAAGTATGTTAAGATAAGGGGTTGTCCAACTTATGTGAAAAGGTTTCAAAGGATAAGCTTGGGACAAGATTTGACAAGTACAATTTGTGGGACATCCTAAAGTAAGTTTAGGGTATATGTTCTATAATCCTACTTAGCAAAAGGTGTTTGTTATGAAACACGCTGCCTTCTAAGATAAAGGTGTTTATCATTGAAGGGGCTAGTGGGAGGATAATAGATCTTGAAGAGTTCAAGAACCACAAAACACTATAAGTCAAATAAGAGGAACCTATAGATAGACCTATTGTACCACAACCGAATCGTAAGTCTGGAATAGTAAGAAGATACCTAGGAGGTATAGATTCATCATGGATGATGATGATGAGGTACGCATCATAGAAGATGATGATCCGAGTTACATTCGATGAGGTAAGACTTTAGTGTGTACAAAGGGTCGATGGGGAGCGTCGTGACATTCCTAATATTATATGTTGATATACTACGGATAAGGAATGACATACTAATGCTACAATCAGTAATGATAAAGTTGTCTAAACATTCCTCCATGAATGGTTTGGGACGAGTATCTTAATTGGGGATAAAATCTATATAGATAGATACAAGAGGATGCTCGACTTAACCCAAGGAACGTATATTCATTTGATGCTAAAGTCGTTTAGCATGGCAAACTCTAAGAAATGTCTCATGTCGATGAGCTATGGAGTGTATCTCTCTTAATAGTCCCCACAGACTCTTGAAAAGAGAGGTCGCATGAGTGACAATCATGTATGCAATGAAATGTACGAGACCTGATGTTGATCAGTCATATTATGGAGAAGTTCACTATGAGTCTGTGAAAAACATCTTAAAGTGCTTGACCGGCACTAAGGATGTGATCATATTCATGGTGGGTCTAAATTAAAACTAGAGGGCTTAACAGACTCAAGTTTTCAGACAGACCAAGATGACAGAAAATCCACTTTAAGGTAAAGCGTTATCTTGAACAGTGGTGCAGTGAATTGGAAAGGTTTCAAACAACAAAGAGTTGTTGGTTTAGTGATAAAGACAAAGTATATAGCTATAAATGAAGCTGCAAGTTGATTGTTTGGATTAAAAGTTCATTACAGAACTAGGAATAGTTCCTAAATCTCATCTTGGATCTAAACATGTGTTGTGGCACTTTGATTTGATTATTAGAATCATTGAAAGATGGGAAATCACTATAGAGATAGTGGACTCTCATGAACAATATTACATATCCATTAACTAAAGCTTATCCAACAGCAGGATAATCGTCACTTAGAGAAGAAGAGTATAAGATACCATGACGATTGGCTTTAGTGCAAGTGGGAGATTGAAAGTAGTATGCACACAAGCCAATCATGTTTGATGATAAAGCATATACTTTGTAACAATCTTATTCATTTATTAATAAAAAGTATTAATTTATTAAAGACTTTTAATTATCTACATGATCTTTGTTTTATAATATGTGATAAACCCATAGTTTTAAGCAATGCTTTTAGAATAATGATGATGATCATTCTAATGAGATCTAAATTCTTAGAAAGCTTAAAACTAAAATAGTTCCCAATCATTGGATTACTAAATTGGGGATTAGTGAATCCGGATAGATTGGTACATACGTTGCTTGCTTATTGGATGAGGATGATTGATCTCATGATCATTTGTGTGGAGACACTAAAGCAAGTATGTAGGTGCTTATTAGAGAATAAGTTCATTTGAACGTGGCTCGCTAAGGAATACCTAATGGAGTTTTATTTGCCTGTCAATAGGAATTTCTGTAGTGATAGTAGTACAAGTAATCCTTGGACTTGAGATCATCATAGTATCTTATGTATGATGAGTTATACTTTGACTTATTCCTTAAGACCCTTAGGGTATATCAAAGGGTATGCTTGGGTATAATAAGTTATACATGGAGATAATGTATGATCGATAAAGAATCTACCACTTCTAATAAAAAAGAGAAATGTCCTATGTGATTCGATAAATGACAACCCGAAGTAGTCCTTGTTAAGCGAATGAAATTAGAAAGGAGTTTCTAATTTGCATTATTTGGAGTTGTGCATTTAAGGATCGAAATACATATAATTAAATAAAATAAGACTTGTGAAGAATTCCATGTCTTATATTTAATTGGGACATTGTATGGTGGAAGGATTGAATTGTACGGTAACTATTTACTCAAAGGTTCTTTTATGATTAATGTTGAAATCTATATTATCCGGAAAGTCGTTGATCATTAGGGAGGCTTATCCCTATTGTAGAATAAATATTATTTATTTAAATAAATTAATTATTTAATTTATTTATTTAAATAAGATTAGAATTATTCTAATTGATTTATTCACAATGGGGTTTAATATGGAGAACCTAAAAGGGTCACACCATAAAAGGAAGAATAATTATTTAAGAAGTAAATGGCATAATCGTAATAATATGTTATGTATATTTAATTTAATCTATGGTGATAGAATAAATTAAATAGCTTAATATTTATTATTTAATATTTTAGAAATATTAAATATAAATTAATAAGAGGAGTCTTATTAATATTATTACAATTATTATTATTTTAATTTCTAAAAGAGTTTAGGAATTAATTTAATATAAGTACTCTCATTTATTCCTAATTGGATTAGGAAGGAAAATTAGTTAAAGGAGTTTAATTAATTATCCCTAATAAGATTAGGGAGCTTAATTAATTAAAAGAATTAATTAATTAAAACCCAATTCCTTAATTGTTAAGGTGGGTTGCCCACATCTATAAATAAGAGGAGTCTTATTATGGGTGGTCTGGGATGTTGACTTTTTCAACATACGACATAATTCCAATTGTTGGGAGAGTATGCCCTTTCTATAGAGATAGAAAACTAGGGTTAGCCATAACACCCATCTTCTTGAATTTTATTCTTCCTTGGTGGATCACCTCTAGAGGCCAAACACATGGGTGGCTAACGTTGATCAAAGGAAGGAACCAAACCAGGTGGATTCAAGTTGAACGCAAAAAGGATTGAAGGTGAACTTGTACCTGAGGAAGCTCGATCTTCAAGGGTATGATTTTATTCTTTATCTTTTCGTTTAATTAATAATTATGCATAAAGGGTGATCCGGGTATATGGTTTGTAAATTTTTTAAACTCTGATTTTTACACGCTTCCGCATTATTTTGCAATTTGATTGCGCACATGAATATTACAAACCTTACACATGGGTCCCATTCTCTCAAAGTACGTGCATGCAATCCAACGCATCGTATGCTCAAACCTTCTTAACTTTCAATTCGGGAATCCGGTGGAGGCGTGCTATACCTTTCCAGAAAGCCCTTTCCGAGAGCTACATAATGATATAGAATTTGACCTTTTCTGAATCCAAGAAGATGGGTCCATGACTAGATCGTCAAGTCTTCTCAGTCAGTCCGTTGAGCTGTCTTGTGCTGTTTTCATTCGGGATTAACGTTATGGCTCTACATGACCTTTATGGTAGTGATTTGACTTGATTTGATGTTAAGTTGGCAAAATTACTATTTTTCCCCTCCATATTGATCTTCAGGTTTGATGAAGTTGTAGATATCTTTTCTCAGGATTGTCTCCGAGATTAGACTGATGTTAACTTTTGTCAGTCCTCATGGTTTCTTTGAGGTTAGTTTTTTGTTTCCTGGGGTTGCCACCGGGGTTTGAATTGATCTCCTAGAGTTATCGTCGGGGTTTGGCTTGATCTCTAGGGGTTGTCACCGGGGTTTGAATTGATCTCCCAGGGTTGTCATCGAGGTTTAAATTGATCTCCCGGGTTTGTCTTAATGATTTTGACTTCTAGGGTTATCTCTGGAAGACAACAGATAACTCTGTCCTCCTGCATGGTTAGTAACAGGAATGCAAAATTTTGAGTGTCTACATACTAGTTTCACAGACAAGGCACAAGCCTACCCCAAAGAAAATCCCAAGACAATACAGGTCTACCCCGGAGACAACCTTGAGGATAGACAACGCACAAGCCCACCCCAGAGACAACCTCAAGGATAGACAAGGCACAAGCCTGTCCCGGAGACATCCCCGAGGCAAGATATGATACAAGTCTACTATGGTGACGACCTTGAGGAAAGATAAGACATAAGTCTACCCCAGAGACAATCCTAAGGCAAAACAGGACACGAGTTTACCCCGGAGACGACCCTGAGGCAAAAATAAAGCAGTAGCTTCCCCCTAAGACAACCCCGAGGGAAAACCAGGCACCAGATCACTTTGGAGATAACCCTGAGGCCAGACAAAGACCTCAGGTTACCCTGGAGATGACTACAGGGAAAACCTAAGTGCAAGAGCGCTCAACGCACTACTTGGTCCAAACAGGGGTCGTAAAGCTAAGGAAAAAGCCACCAAAAGCATCCACAACAACTCCCAATCTACGAACTGCCCGAGATAAGTTAAGGACTTATGGAAACCGGTAGATACATTTAAGATATGAGCATCATCTTCCTGGCATCCTGAATAAATAGATATCAGCCTCATTTCATAGCCTTCAGCATAACCTTTCTAAGATTCTTGGGTACGGAGTTCAACTTTCTTCGAAAGACGACCAAAAGACCAAAATGCAACCCTGTGGGACCCACAGGGGTGAGATGCAGTTGTAACTATGCCTAGGCACAAGTGAACATATGCATGTTCCCCCAGATCTATAACAAGGGGGTAGCAGAACACAATTTAGAGAGTTAGACAATTTGTAACAAAAGCTTGGATTTTAGAGGGAGATAGCTCGGGTCTAAGCATACTAACTCATATTTTATTGAATCTTTCATATATACATGAGATAATACTCCCACGACATTATAGTATCGATCCACGGCGATCAAAATCTTGTTCTTCATTCCCCAGGGTGAAATAAGTGGTTTTTGTGCAGTTTACTCTATATATAGTTAAAACTGTTAGATTCATTGCTTTACAATGTAAATCTATAGATAAAACTATTGTGCAACACATATATTGTGTTTAGGTAGTTAAATTTAAATTTTTTTACCATTCAAATTGGTTACATATTACATATACACAGTTAGAAACTATTTTTTCACTAAATCTACCTAGATCTAGTCGGATCTAGCTTCTAAGAGGTTCTTAAGCTTCAAAGCTTGAACCACCATGCTAGACCGACATACATCTGAGTCAGATCTAGTCATTTCAAATATTGTAAATTGATGTCGATTTCCGTAAAGCTTAGATCTATATCTAACGGTGAAAAGGATCTGATTCATTTGATAAGGGATTTCAATTGATGGATCACTTTATAATGAATATTGAGTATTATAAATGCTTTTAAGTTTATATATGTGAGCCTAGGAATCTTGGGGTTAAGATCCCACTATCGGATCTCGACTAGATTCCCACGATGAACATTTTTGCTTTTAAATGTAATATCAAATTGCATAAATCCATGTATATGTAAATATCAGATCTTAAAATAATTTCTTGGGGTTCGTATCGATAGATTGGATTTAAGACCTTGTGATAATAAAAAAAACCTTTAACTGCAGGGTTTTAGATCTATCTATACAGCTTTCATGCCCAGATATGATCCGATCCTATTTAATGCTTTTTGCATGCATTGCCACCAAAACGGTTTTCAAAATAAATAGCAAATAGCTTTTATAATAAAAGAAAGTATCAAAGGTCCTCGGTTACTATTTAGGCGAAGGATTTGAAAAGTATGTTTTCTCAAAATATCATCTGAAATGTATATTTGTCTAAAAATGAACTTTTCGTTAAATCAAGTCCTTCATACATAGGTGTAAAAGAGGAAAAACACTACTTTCAAAGAAAAAGTCGTTCATAAACGCAAATAAAGCAATGAGCTTTCCAAATAAAATAGCATAGCAATGCGAGACTAGATCAATCTAGGTTAATAAATGAAAGTATCAAAGGACCTTGATTCTTATTTGACGAAGGATTTGAAAACATGTTTGCTAAAACATCATTTCGATATACTTTGTTTAAAATTGGATTTTTCAACAAATCAAATTCTTCGTGCATAGAACCAAAGAGGTACAACAATACTTTCAAATGCAAAAGTCATTCATATACGTAAACCAAACTTAGATTAACTAATATAATCAAAGCACACACACACACACATACATACATAAACACACACAAACACACTTTATGCTTAGGAAAATTAATAAGATGCGATAACCATGTTTTTCACGAAAGTCAAGGGGTGTCTAACACCTTCCCCTCGCTTTATCAAGCCCCCAAATTTCTCGAATCTCGGGTTTCAAAACAAGTCTTATCTTATAGAATCATATATTGGGTCACATTTTGAAAACTTCTTAAAACCTGTATGGGTTGGTACATCCATTGTAAAAAAATATCAACCGGCGACTCTGACATTTGGCCTAATCATTAAATCAAATCTTTTCAAATTGTCGACACATAAATGTTAGTTTCTTCCTTAAATTCACCCTTTAAATAAAACAATCAAGAAAAAAAAATACAAGAAAGTAAATAATCAAGGAAAAGCATCAATAAAAGGGAATAAGTGAAAACAATTACAATAACGCTTATTATTATTTTTCATAAAAATCTTGGCGTCGACTGGTAGCAAATTTGTTGGGGACATAGAGGGCTTAAGTCGCATGCAAATCTTGTTATTTTCCTTATCATTTTGCATATCATATTCTATGACCAGAGTCGGTCGCAGATACTTATCTGCGACCGCAGATGGGCGATCGCTAATAAGCCTTTTTCTTGTAGTGATTTAGCCATTTTATTTATTTCACTTTCATAAGCAAAAGAGGGAGAACAAAATAAAAGAAAATCAAGAGAAAATAGAGAGAAAGAGAGAGAGGGTCAGATATAAAATAGAGAGAAAGAGAGGAGTTGTGACGACCCCAAATTCGGGTTACCTTTACCTCAGGTTTGGTGCTCACGATACTATCATATCCATACATTCCAACATATTACTAATTTAAACATGTCTTAGATTATATATTTTCTTAATTAAATCCCAGGTTCTATAGACCTTTACATAACTTAAATACCAAATAATATTACAATACATAATACTAAAGGTATTTATTACAATAACTACTTAAGTCCATTTAAGCACATATGCTTAGTAAAAAATTATTCTGCAACTTTGCCTTTTCTTTTATCTTTCGCAGACGTACCAGCGGGCTCGGTTTTAACTGAAAACATTATATTCAATGTAAGGGTGAGCAAAAGCTTGCTCAACAAGGAAATAAATAGTTGAATATAATGGAACAGAAATATAAATAATAATGGAATTAATTAATGTGACATTGAGCAAAAAAGTTCTTTAAAGCTTTGAGTTTGAAAATCAGGCTTTAGCATGTTGTAAGGTCCAATGACCAGTAAACTCTATACTAGAATTGACAATATTAAAACTATAATTCATGGGTACAAACAACTATTACAACTGAAATATATCCTAGACTTGTACTTTAGGGGATCAGCCTAAGTACCCTATATTGTGCACAACATAATAGTTTAATGACACATTACATGTCCTTCAGAATCATAATGTCCGGTATCATATGCCCCTATAAAACGGTTGTTCGTTTACAACATTATATAAGGGTCTGCACCACAACAAAATGATTTGGAGAACATTAAGTGAGATTTTCATGAATGAACAATATCAATAAATCTCAACTTTTGTCTAGCCAAAATAATAGCATTGACATACTTTTAATATCGTAAGAATATCTGAATCTGAAGTATTGTAGTTCAATAATTTCAATAACTTGAAAAGATAAACTTTCGAATTAAGTACTTGAAACATAAATTTATTTAAGTAAAAAAGGTTGATGTACATTCAATATAAACTTAATTAATTGAGTAGGAAATATTGATGTTCTTGCAATATAAACTTAATTGAGTAAGAAAGGTTGATGTACTTGCCTCTCGCGTCGACTAAACCTTTTAATAAAGAAAGTGACTTATCACATAGTATCCTACATATATACAGTATCGGTTTACTTAGTTATCTTATAGCACATAGTCCATATTTATGGATACACATAACTTCACTATGGTTATTATAGTTATTATTTAATAATTATCATGTATGTTACTAACTAAAAGTAACCAATCACGTAGATAGCTTTTATTTGTAATTACAGTTAAGCACACATAGGCACTTAGCTTGTCACAATACATTTTCAAAGTTTAAGATGTAAACATATATAACACTTTCTTATAAATAGTTCATATAGGCACACAACCCATTTATAGCTTTGATATATCCCAAAGCATACTTGATTCACCCTAAACATGTCATGATATAGATCTTAGATCATAAAACATCTTTATTATCTCATTTAGTCATGATAAAATATTTACAAGCTTTAAACTTTACTTTCACAACATAACCCCAAAACCCAAAAATATGTTTTTTAAGGTACTTTTGGAGATTTTTAATTAATTCTATAATACCCTTTTTAGTTTCCCATCTATGCGATCTTATAGAACCCATAACCAAGTATTTGATTTATGGTTTAGGTCTTTAAAACTATTAAGTTAAGAAATCCAAAAATAGGTCCCAAATGGGCTGTTTTACTCATTTTATTACTTGGCCAAAATTGCAGTTTTGTTGATTTTCAAAGCTACTTTGATGATTTTTATATTAGGCTATTAGTTTCCAAGTTTGGGCTAACCTTTCTTACTTTTTAGTATTTTATTCAATCTTTGGTCCATTGAAACAACTAAATAAAGCTTGTTAACACAACAAGACAAAATAGGTGTCTTCACATTTTTAACTCTACTATTTCTGCAGTAAAGGTGTATTTTCATACCTAGTTTGGTGATTTTTGTAAGTTTTTCTGTTAACGCTTTGGATTCCAAATTTGTGCAAGCATTTAGACCTTACACCATATTATTTTTTCATATGTTTGATTCCTAAAACTCAGTCTTACAAGTTGACCAAAATTGGGCCTAAACTATGGTGTTTACCCACTTTCACTCTATTATCTTTACTCTACTAATTTCACTCTACTGTCTTCACTCTACAATTTTCACTATAACGTTTTCACTCTATGATTTTTACTCTAATTTATTCACTCTACCATTTTCACTCTACTATCTTCACTCTACGATTTTTACTCTATTGTCTTTCACTCTACTATCGAACTGTAGCAGAATTAAATTTACTGCCTACTTTGATGATTTGTTTTAATTTCTTGGTTAAAATTTTGGCTTTACCATCTGGTTTTTTTTCTAAACCACATATCAAGGTATTTAATAAGGGTTTAGGTTCCTCATTCCTCTCAATTAAGCCTACTTTAACTGAGGCTCAATGTAATACCCCAAATTTGATGAATAAAGATTAATTTTTCTCAAAATATATTTTTGAATATTATGGTGTGGATTTGATATAATATTATAGTTGTGGGTAATATTTAAAATTTTTGCAAAGTAAGCAAGTTATTATAAAATATTCGATTGGTCAAGGAATATTAGTACGACGGCACAATCATTGGTGGACCCCACAATGAAATTATTGTCGAACTTAAAAAATGACATAAATACCTTTTTATAAAAATAACGGAGAAAGTTTTACCGTTAAACTGTTGAAATACCCAGTGGTTGCATAGTAGCAAACGGTATTGATTATTGATGCTTACATGAGAAGTCACTCAGTTATACTCAATTATTGTTATAGTAATTGTTGCATGATATCTCTCATATTATTGATTCAATTATTGCCATAGTATCATCTGCATAATATTTTATATTATTAAATCAATAATTGAGACGATAAATTTATTCATAGTATTATTTGCATTATGGACGATGTCTAGAAAGTTCTGTCGAGGAAAGTGGTTTGGTCACCTAATTACGCGCCAATAGGGAGAAATCCTTATCGGAAAGCCCCCTTTTTCTTGGGAATGATCTGGTTGTTAAACATTGTGAGTTATAATATTAATGATGAATAATTTTGTGTTGATTAAAGATGAAATTGTTGATAAAAAATATTTCTATTGTGTTGGGATTATTGGTGTTAGTAGAAATTGACATTTATTTCGATAATAATTAATTTCTGGATGTTAAATTGACCAAACGGGTAATTAATCGGATAAATGAGTAATTAATTGCTATTAGTTCACATGAAAATTACTTTTGGTTCACATGTATGGAACTATTAATTCACATTCATGGAACTATTGATTCACATGCATGTATTATTAGGGGAGGTGGGGGAGGTGGTGAAAGATTGATAATACTTGAAGGACTAAATTAAAAATAGAGGTATAGATGAAGGTACTATACTGTAATATTTCGAGCCCCTAATCGTGCAATTATCAAAACTATGTTTTCCTATAAATAGAAGCTCATTCTTTTTTCATTCTCACCAACTCACTAAGACTCACAAGAGCAATTATAGAGAGAGAAACTATAGAGAGAAAGAAGAAGAGTATTATGTTACTTCACTATTGCAGTATCCAGTCTTCTACTAAGGTAAGGGATATTATTTTTGTTCAATATTCGTAAGAAATAATATTTTATTCCATACTCTGTAGTATGTGAGTAATATTATTTCGTTTCAGATTTTGTTTCACAAGGATATTTTTCTGAACATTCTTGTTAAATTTTAAGCTTTTCATGCCGGAGTACTATTCATGGGAACTATTTTAAATACGGTACTATTCATAAAGTACTATTCATGGGATACTATTCACAAAGTAATAGTCATGGGGTACTATTCACCCAGGGTATTATTCATGACAAAAATTGATTTCTTTTCTATCCAAATCATTTTTGATACAATATTATTCTTGAATTTTACTCCAAAAAGTAGTATCATGTTGACAATTTGGACATTATTGAATTCTGGATAAATTAAATTATAAATCTTTAAAAATTTATCCTTTGCTTTCTTTTAATTGAATTCTTATATCATTGTCATCATCCTCATGCTTATATTGTGATGAAAGTCATCTTTGGCTTACGTGCATAGATGGACTGTTGATTGGTATGATTATGACCAGGGATTATTCGGTGTAATCATGACCCGTAATGTTAGAAATGATGTGTTAAAAGTCCTCATTGGCCCGTAGTGCATTAATGGACAGTTGTTTGCATGATCATGACCAATGATGATTACACGAATATCCTTAGCCCGTAGTGCATGGATAATTCGTGGACGTGATACTAATGAATATCATTGGCCCGTAGTGCATGGATAATTCAGTGATGTGGATTATTTATTAAGATGAGTCTCAGCGATAAAATTGAAGATAAACTTTTAAAATTATAGAATGTAAGATCCCAACTTTTATGAATAAAGATGAATTTTCTATAAATATCATTTTTGAATATTATGATGTGGATTTAATATAATGTTATAGTTGTGGGTAATATTTATAAATTTTTCAAAGTAAGCAAGTTGTTATAAAAATATTCGATTGGTCGGGGAATATTCGTTTTAACAGGGAATATCCTTACGACGGCACAATCATTGGTGGACCCCACAACGGAATTATTGTCGGAATGAGAAAATGACAGAAATATCTTTTTATAAAAATAACGACGAAAGTTTTACCGTTAACTGTTGAAATACCCAATGTTAAAAGTACAGTAATACGTGTGGTTGTATAGTAGCACACGGTATTGAGTATTGATGCTTACGTGAGAAGTCACTCAGTTATATTCAATTACTGCTATAGTAATTATTGCATAGTATCTCACGTTATTTTATTCAATTATTGTTGATATTTTATATATTATTAAATTAATAATTGAGATAATATAGTTATTCATATTATTATTTGCAATATTGACGATGTCTAGAAAGTTCTGTCGATGAGAGGTTTGATCACCTAATTGGGCGCCAATAGGGAGAAATCCTTATTGGAACGCCCCCTCTTTCCTAAAAATGATCTGGTTGTTAAATATTGCGAATAATGATAATTATGAATAAATGTTGTTAAAAATATTGAGAGAATTTTTATGAAGTATTTGTTGTAAATTTTACTTATTATTTGGACCCCCATTTACCCAATTTTCAAAATAATCGGTAGAAAGTTATTTAGTATATGTAATAAGTGGTGGGGCCCATGAGTTATATATATAATGTGGCGGGGCCCATATGTTTATGACTTTTGGGGGATTTCTAATAATGGTCACGGGTGGGATTTTGTTTGTAATTATGTATTATATATATATAATATAATATAATATAATAAGTTTTGTTTTTTATGAAAAATAGAATATATTATAGTTTATTGAATATTATATAAATAAATTGAAATAAACACTGTCGTCGACTTTTTTTTTCCTCCTTAGTGAGTGTTTTTTGATCGAAATCCTCAACGTATGTCGTCAGTGATTTCTAAATTCAAATAGTATCCTTTCCATTCTTCTATACATAGGATGCTTAGTTAGAATTGAAAATCACACCAGAATTACAGAATTCTTCTTCTATAATATTGAGCGTATTTCTTTCGAGTTTTAGGAAGCTTTGAGTGTAGAAAACAGTGAAAGTTTTCTTCAAGAATATCCCCGCTATACCAGTTGGAATACTCTTCTTTTTAAGGTAAGAGATATTATTTTTGTTCAGTATTCGTATGAAATAATATTTTCTTCCATACTCTATAGTATGTAAGTAATATTATTTTGTTTCAGATTTCGAATTCTACGCTCACTTTGTTAAAGTTTTGGCTTCTATACTCCATGAAATTAGTAGAATATCATGGATATTTGCGCTTCATCCAATATTTTTTCATGGAAATATTATTCTGAGCATTCTTGATAAGTTTTAAATTTTTTCATGTCGGAGTACTATTCACGGGGTTACTATTCCCGAAGTACTATCACGGGGTACTATTCACCCGGGGAACTATTCATGACAAAAATTAATTTCTTTTCTGTCCAAATAATTTTTGATACAATATTATTCTTGAATTTTACTCCACAAAGCAGTATCATGTTGACAATTTGGTCATTATTAAATTCCCGATAAATTAAGTTGTTAAAGTCTTTAATATTTATCCTTTGCTTTCATTTAATTGAATTCCTATATCATTGTCATCATCCTCATGTTTATATTATGATGAAAGTCATCTGTGGCCCGTAGTGCATAGATGGAATTGGTATGATTATGACCAGGGATTATTCGATATAATCATGACCGTAATGTTATAAATGATGTGGTAAAGGTCCTCATTGGCCCGTAGTGCATTGATGGACAGTTGTTGGCATGATCATGACCATTGATGAAAACATGAATATCTTTGGCCCGTAGTGCATGCATAATTCGTGGTCATGATACTAATGAATATCCTTGGTCGTAGTGCAGGAATGATTCGATGATGTGGATTATTTATTAAGCTGAGTCTCAGCGATAAAATTGATGACAAACTTTTTAAATCTTAGAAGATAGTAGATATCATGCTCTACTTGACTCTTCTAATGGATTGCTTGTTCCGCTGTAGTTAAACTTGATGTCTATTGTATTTTATCAGTTTAACACTGTTGAAGGCTAACAATAATTTATTCTGCATTATCTTAGTCATAATATTTCTTACTGGGCTAGTTGAGCTCACTCTTTGCTTTCATTGTTCTCTTCAGGAAATGAGAATATAGCTGGGACTAGTCGGGGAAATGAGTGACGGTCCAGATGTTTGCATTATTATTCCTCACTATTTTGTGAAATAGTGTGAAAATAAATGTAATAATATTGAATTTGAGTTTGGATATTGTCTAGAAGATAATATTCGTGTTGAAACTCCCAGCTTATGTTTTGTCGTACTTTACACGACAGTTATATAATTAAGTTGTATTTTAATTCTGTACCATGTATTTGGCAACTCAAAATGGGTGATGTATACCTATTTTGGGGGCGTCACATAGAAGCTAGTAGATATCATGCTCTACTTGACTCTTCTAATGGATTGTTTGTTCCGCTATAGTTAAACTTGTTGTTTATTAGTTTAACATTGTTGAAGGCTAACGATAATTTATTTTGTATTATCTTAGTCATAATATTTTTTACTGGGCTAGTTGAGCTCGCCCTTTTTCTTTCATTGTTCTCTTCAGGAAATGAGAATGTAGTCGGGACTAGTCGGGGAACGGAGTGATGGTCCGAGATGGTGGCTATAGTAGTCCTCGCTATTCTATGAAATAGTCTGATAATAAATGTAATGAGGATTACATTTGAGTTTGGATATTGTCTAGAAGACAATATTCGTGTAAAAACTCTCAGCTACGCTTTTGTCATATTATATAAAAGAAGTTTGTATTTGATTTATGTACCAAGTATTTGGCGACTCAGAATGGGTGATGTATACCTATTTTGGGGGCGTCACAGTTGGTATCAAAGCTTAGGGATATGATCCCTGGCTGAGATGTGAGACTAGAACTAGGAGGGGAGAGACGGGTTAATCCTTCGCTAGTATGACCTACCTAAGTTATTTGTTATATAATTGGTCAGTCAGAGTATAGGGATAATATGTGGCATGTCAATTAACCCTTGTTTTGTGGCAGTGTTCGAAAATGGCATCTGAAAATGTTGAGATAAGCAATGAAGCACATGAGATCGTTGAGTCACCAACGATCAATACCCAGGATAATATGCATCAAGAAGGCAATAATCCTCAGGTAAACATCAACACCGACCAAATGATAAACGATGGGATGTTCAGAGGCTTTATGCAATTCATGCAACATTAGGCGAGCGAGACTCCTGTTCAAAATGTAGGTGGAAACACTGGCAACTCTCAGATGGTCACTTCTAAGCAGTTCAAGGAGCTGGGACCACCGGAGTTTTTGGGAAAGCCAGAATCACTTAAGGTAGAGACGTGGATAAAGCAGATCACCAAGATATTTGATGTCTTGGGATGCTCCGAGGAGCAAAAGGTTCCCTTTGCCACCTTCATGTTAAGAGGAGAGGCAGATTACTAGTGGGAATCTGTAAAACGTACTCAACCTGTCGCACTAAAGATGTCTTGGGAGAAGTTCCAAGAACTGTTCAACGACAGGTACTTTCCCGAAAGTATTCGTCACATGAAGGAGGTGGAGTTCATCAAGCTGGAGCAAAAAAATATGACCATATCGCAGTACGAGGCTAAATTTGCGGAGTTGTCCCGGTTTGCATCTCATTTGGTTGATAATGAGGAGCGTATAACGTGGATGTTTCGAAGAGGTTTGAAACCCAAAATACGTCAATACCTCATTTCTTACAAATTGTGTTTGTATTCAGATGTTGTAAATAAGGCTCAATTATTGGAGCGCGATAATGAGTCAACCCAACCAAGAGATAGCAGCTGGTAAAATGATAATACCAGTGGTAGCAGTCATCGAAGTGGTGACAATAAACATGGAGGGAATCAATATGCCAGAAATGGTAACAATTTCGTTGGTAACCATTTCGTTGGTAATCAAGGTCAAGACAATAGAAGTGGAAATTTAAAGAAGAGGAGATTCAATAATGATGAAAAGACGTCAGCACCAGCAACCGTTGTTAAGGAAGGAGAAGGACCACCAACCGTATGCTTCAAATGCGGAGGGGAGGGACACATCAGTCCAAACTGCACGATGCAGTCCAAAGCATGTTATAATTATGGAAGAGAAGGTCACCTAGCTCGATTTTTTCGTGCAGCAAAGACAAGTCCAGTTGGGATGGTGACACTAAATGCCATCCCAGACAAGACAAAACCGGTAGTTCAAGGGAGAGCGTTCGTCATGACCTCCCAAAAAGTGAGGAACTCGAATGAGGTTATCACGGGTAAGCTAATCATAAACTCTTGCGAAGTCTATACCTTATTTGATACCAGTTCTGCCCATTTTTTATTTCTCCTACTTGCGCTCAACGTTTAAATTTAACTCCAGAGAAATTAGACTTTGACTTATCTGTTGAAACTTCATTGGGAGAAACTATTAGGTTTGTAATATTTATGAGCGCAATCAAATTGCACCAAATAAGCGGAAGCATGGAAAATTTGAGTTTTAAAATTTTACAAATCATATACCCGGATCACCCTTTATGCACAATTATTAATTAAACGAAAAAGAAAGAACAAGAATCATACCCTTGAAGATTCGAGCTTCCTCAAGTACAAGTTCACCTCCAATCCTTTTTGCGTTCAACTTGAATCCACCGGGTTTGGTTCCTTCCTTTGATCAACGTTAGCCACCCAAGTGTTTGGCCTCTAGAGGTGATCTACCAAGGAAGAAGAAGGATTCAAGAAGATGGGTATTTGGCAAAACCCTAGTTTTTCTATCTCTCATAGAAAAGGGTGTACCCTCCCAACTATTGGAATTACGTATTCTATGAAAACGTCAACAACCACCTCCACCATAATAAGACTCCTCTTATTTATAGATGTAGGCAACCCTCCTTAACAATTAAGGAATTGGGTTTTATTTTATTAATTAAACTCCTTTAATTAATTAGGCTCCCAATCTTATTAGGAATAATTAATTAAAATCTTTTAATTAATTTACCTCCTAATCTTATTAGGAATATATGAGAGTACTTTTATTAATTAATTCCCAAACTCCTTTAGGAATTAAATAATAATAGTAGTAGTAATAATAATAATAATAATAATAATAATAATAATAATAATAATAATAATAATAATAATAATAATAAGACTACTCTTATTAATTTATATTTAATATTTTCAAAATATTAAATAATAATATTAAGCTATTTAATTTATTCTATCACCATAGATTAAATTAAATATACTTAAGTTATTATTACGATTATGCCATTAACTTCTTAAATAATTATTCTTCCTTTTATGTTGTGACCCTTTAGGTTCTCCATATTAAACCTAGGTTGTGAATAAATCAATTAAAATAATTCTAATCTTATTTAAATAAATAAATTAAAATATTAATTTATTTAAATAAATAATATTTATTCTACAATAGGGATAAGCCTCTCTAGCAATTAACGACTTTCCAGATAATATAGATTTCAACATTAATTATAAAAGAACCTTTGAGTAAATAGTTACCGTACAATTCAATCCTTCCACCATACAATGTCCCAATTAAATATAAGACATAGAATTACTATCAAGTCTTATTTTATTTAATTATATGTATTTTGACTCTTAAATGCACAACTCCAAATAATGCAAATTAGAAACTCATTTCTAATTTCATTACGCCACCGCCAAGGACTCTTTGAAAACATCATTTATCGAATCACATAGGACATTTCTCTTCTTTTACTAGAAGTGGTAGATTCTTTATTGATCATACATTATCTCCATGTACAACTTATTATACCCAAACATACCCTTTGATATACCCTTTAAGGAATAAGTCAAAGTATAACTCATCATACACAGGATACTATGATGATCTCAAGTCCAAGGATCACTTGTACTACTATCACTCACTGAGAATTCCTATTGATAGGCAAGTAAAACTCCATTAGGTATTCCTTAGCTTAACCACGTTCGTTGAACTTATTCTCTAATAAGCACCTACATACTTGCTTTAGTGTCTCCACACAAATGATCATGAGATCAATCATCCTCATCCAATGAGCAAGCAACGTATGTACCAATCTATCCGGATTCACTAATCCCCAATTTAGTAATCCAACGATTGGGAACTATTTTAGTTTTAAGCTTTCTAAGAATTTAGATCTCATTAGAATGATCATCATCATTATTCTAAAAGCATTGCTTAAAACTATGGGTTTATCACATATTATAAAACAACATCATATAGATAATTAAAAGCCTTTAATTAATTAATATTTTTTATTAATAAATGAATAAGATTGTTAAAAAGTATATGCTTTATCATCAAACATGATTGGCTTGTGTGCATACTACTTTCAATCTCCCATTTGCACTAAAGCCAATCGTCATGGTATCTCATACCCTTCTTCTCTAAGTGACGATTATCCTGCTGTTGGATAAGCTTTAGTTAATGGATATGTAATGTTGTTCTTGAGAGTCTACTATCTCTATAGTGATTTCCCATCTTTCAATGATTCCTTAATCAAATGAAAGTGTTGCAACATATGTTTAGATCCAAGATGAGACTTAGGAACTATTCCTAGTTCTGTAATGAACTTTTCATCCAAACAATCAACTTGCAGCTTCATTTACAGCTATATACTTTGTCCTTATCACTAAACCAATAACTCTTTGCTGTTTAAAGCCTTTCAATTCACTGCACAATGATCTTCTCCAGAATATGACCGATTATCATCAGGTCTCGTATATTTCATTGCATATATAATTGTCACTAATGCGATCTCTCTTTTAGGAGTCTATGGGGACTATTAAGAGAGATACACTCCAGGGCTCATCAACATGAGACATCTCTTGGAGTTTGCCATGCTAAACAACTTTAGCATCAAATGAATATACGTTTCTTGGGTTAAGTCGAGCATCCTATTGAATCTATCTATATAGATTTTATCCCCAATTAAGATACTCTTCCCAAATCATTCTTGGAGGAATGTTTAGACAATTTTATCTTTACTGATTGTAGCATTAGTATGTCATTCCTTATTCGTAGTATATCAACATATAATACCAGGAATGTGACGGCCCCAAAATAGGTATACAACACCCATTCTGAGTCGCCAAATACATGGTACAGAAAGCAAACTACAACTTCAATAATACAATTATCGTGAAAAATACGACAACACATACTGTGAGTTTAAATACAAATATTGTCTTCTAGACAATGTCAACACTCAAATAAGTCCTCGTTACAATTATTCATACACTATTTTATAGAAATAGTGAGGACTGCTAAAACATCTTTTTAGAACCATCACTCCATACCCCGACTCGATCCTGCTATGTTCTCACCTCCTGAGAAGAAAAATATAACAAAAAGGAAAAGGGTGAGCTCAACTAGCCCAGTAAAGAATATTATGACTAAGATAATATACAACAAATTATTATTAGTCTTCAACAGGGAAAAATCTGATAAAACATAATAGACAACAAGTTTTAGATCAAAGCTGCGTGAAAAGCTTGACAATCCATTAGAAGAGTCAAGTAGAGAATGAGTTCTACTATCTTCTAAGATTTAAAAGTCCATCATCAATATTTTATCCCTGTAACAACAATCAATATACATCTTTAATTGAATATTCATCTTTGCACTTCAGGCCAAAGATATTCATTTGTATCACCAGTTGGTCATGTTCATCTCAACACCTGTTCATCTTTGCACTACGGGCCAAAGATATTCATCGAGTAATCATTCATCTTTGCACTACAGGCCAAAGATATTCATCAAGTATCACCATTAAGGACTGAGGATGATGAAAAATATTTTAGAGAACGAATCCAGTGAGACAGAAGGGCAAATATTAGGGTTTTGTATTTTGGTTTATCCAAATTCAATAATACTCCATAATAACCAAGTGTGAAGTAGAATTCAAAAATAAAGATCAAAACATGGATACAATCAAAGATAGTAACCATAAAAGACACCTGGGACGAAAAAGAGAAAATTTCATTTTTTGGTAAATAGTGTCGTATTTGTGAATAGTGTCGTATACGTGAATAGTGTCGTATACGTGAATAGTAACCCCAACACAAAAAGGTAGAAATTCCACAATAAACTTCACAACAATATCTCAACATAATGATATTGAAGAAAATAATATCATTTAAGAAGAAAATAACATCCCTTACCTCAAAGAAACAGTACTTCGGAATGAAAGGTCGGAAGTGATGCTGAATGAAACTTGTATTGAACAGCAACTCTCAAAGTATCTAAATACTCACAAAATACGTTCGATAATATAGAAAGAAAAAGAGAGAAAGCTTATGTTTCTGGTGTGATTTTCAATTCTAACTTAGCCCTCTATTTATAGGAAAATGTTAAGACGCCAAGCGAGACTTGACTTCGCTACACGATGGCTTTATTCGCTACTATTGCCACCCACCACATTTAAAATAAAATTCAGCACATTTCTTCACCAACCACAAGTGGGGCCCACTCAATTCTAGAATTTTCTACCAAAATCATTTATAAACCTAATTTTTGAATCAGTCACCTCTTAAAATTCATAACAAATCATACGTTCATTTTTAAAGGTTCAAAATTTGTGGACATATACTCAACTTTTATATGTATAACATATCCAAAAATCACAACGATCCAACGGTCAGATTAAAAATTATAACTTACGCAATATATCGTAAAAATACTGATTTGATTTTTAATACCTCCATTCCGACAAAAATACTGATAAAACACCTCAACATTAATTCCTTCAATTATAACCACATAAAATAAATAAATCCATCATTTATATCCGCATCAAATAAATATTTTCTTATCATATAAATTAATAATTAATTATTCACAAATAATATTACAGAATTACAATTATGATAACCATGTCGTTCCTAGGAAAGAGGAGGCTTTTTGATAAGGATTTCTCCTTACTGGCGCGCAATTAGGTGACCAAACCTCTCCTTAGACAGAACTTTCTAGACATTGCGAATAATGCTATCTAATAATATTATTCAAATAATATGAATTATTGATCTGATAATGGGAAATACTGTGCAGTGACAATTATTGAAACAACAATAATATAAATTATCAACGCAGCAATTATTGAACCAATAAAATTAATATTGAACAGTAATTACTGTAAAAATTATTGAGTAGTGCCTTCATACGTAAGAATCAATAATTCAAAAATACTGTGCAATATCGTGTGCTACTGTGCAACCACGCGTATTACTGTATTTTAACCACTGGGTATTCCAACAGTGTTAACGGTAACAATTACGCCGTTATTTATAAAAACTCAAACTTATCGTTTTCTTCATCCGAAAGTTATTCCGTTATGGGGCCCACAAATGGTTGCGCCGTCGTACGAATATTCCACGACCAAACGAATATTCCCCGATAACAATTAATATTTTATAACCACTTGCTTATTTTAAAAAATTTACACATTTCACCCATAACCAAAATATTATATCAAATTAACACCTTATTATTCACAATAATAATTAGAGAAAACTCAATTTTATTCATAAAAAGTTGGGGTCTTACAAGGAATGTCACGGCGCTCCCACTGACCCTTTTGTACACACTAGGCTCATTCTTGTTTTTGATAAAATCAAACTCTTTTGATTGTCTCATCAAAACGAATGTTCCATATTTGAGAAGCTTGCTTCAATCCATTTCTCTGAGTGTCTACAACTCTTACCTCATCGTATGTATTTGGATCATCATCATCTTCGATGATCGTACCTCATCATCATCATCTATGATGAAACCATACCTCCTGGTATCTTGGTACTATTCTAGATTTATGATTGGTTGTAGGTACAATAGGTACATCTACTGAGTTCCTCTTATTTGACTTATAGTGATTTGTGGTTCTTGAACTCTTCAAGATCTATTATCCTCCCACTAGCTCCTTCATTGATAAACACCTTTATCTTAGAAGGTAGTGTGTTTCGCAACAAACACCTTTTGCTAAGTAGAATTATAGAACATATATACTCTAAACTTACTTTAGGATGTCCCACAAATCTGTACTTGTTAAATCTTGTTCCAAGCTTATCCTTTGAAACCTTTTCACATAAGTTGGACAACCCCTTATCTTAACATACTGAAGATTAGGAATCCTCCCTGTCTATAACTTTTATGGAGTTTTGGGGCCGGATTTTGAGGTTACCTTTTCGTAGATATGCAGCCATTTCTAGGACATGACCCAGAGGGATACTAGAATGTCAATAAAATCATTATGGACCGCACCATGTCCAACAAGGTACAATTTTTCCTTTCAGATACATCAATCAATTATTGTATATCAGGAGGCATCCATTGTGAGAAAACCATTTGAGATGATATAGAAACTTATTGCACAAGTATTTATTCCTTGATCTAATCAAAGAATCTTAATACTTTGCCAATTTTTTTCACTTTTGAATTCTTTGAACCTTTCAAACAATTCACACTTGTATTTCAGCAAATACTCACATTCAACTCTTTGAATGATCATCTCCTTTTTCTTATACTAGTCTGTTCAATTTGCAAAATTATTTTCACGTAAGTCAAGTATACAAAATCCATTAAGTAATATTCCAGTTCTATACAAAACATTATTATTATAAATAGAACAACAATTGTTCTTAAATATAATACCAAAGATTTCATTGTCCTACAATAAAATAGAAATAATGTTTCTAACAAGTACTGGAATACAATAACAACTTATTGACTTAATAGATTTGCCCGTGGGCATTGCTAAACTATAAGTTCCTATGGCTAATGCAGCAACCTTTGCTTCATTTACCGGATATAGGATTACTTATCCTTTGTTTAGCTTTCTACTTTTGCTTGGTCCCTTCATAAATCTATATTTATGATAACCAAAGTCGGTATCCAATATCCAATAGAACCTTGACTTAAAGAAAAATTTATCATGAACAAAATTATATTTGTAACCGAAACTTCACTAAGCTTCTTTTGGTTAGCCTCTGCAAGATGCTTCTTGCAGTTTCTTTCCAGTGTCCAGGCTTATTGCAGTAGAAGAAAACTCCGTTGCTATCCATATCGGCTTTGTTCTTATTATCCTTTATTTTTGTCTTTCCATTTACCTTCTTAGAATCATTCTTCTTTTCAGAAGATCCTTTGGCCCCTACTAGTAAGACTTGGTCTTTCTTGGTCAAAAGTGACTCAGCATTTTCAATATGTTAAGCAAATCAGCGAGGCTGATATTTAGCTTGTTTATATGAAAAATTTCACAACAATTGTGAAAGGAGTTCGGGAGTGAGTGCAAGATCAAATCTTGGCTCAACTCTCCATCCATGACAAAACCCATTGTCCTAATTGATCAATCAAATTAATTATGTTAAGGACTTTTATCTGTACTATAGTGTCATCGGTCATTCTAGATCGGAAGAGCTCCTTAGATATCTGATATCTATTAGTCCTACTTTCCTCACCATCAACTACTTGACGTACAGGAGTATAGTAGGAGCATCCATAGTTTCATGTTGATGCTGAAGCTTGTTACTCATGGATGCGAGCATGATGCATTGAGCCAATTGTGCATCATCTTGCCACTTTCTAAAGGTAGCAATCTCTTCCTTAGAGGCATTATCTGCAACCATTGCAAGGGTAGGCGTATTAAGGACATAAGATAGCTTTTCAACCGTGAGAACTATTCTCAATTTCCTTAACCAATCTGTTTAATATGGTCCGATTAAATAGCATCTAATATGCTTTACAGTGATAGTAATTTAGACATTGTAAAATTCTATAAATGAATTTATTCTTAACAACATTTTAGCATACATTCTTTTATTAATTACCAAAATAAATTAGGTCTTGTTTTAAATTGGTATCTCCCGCTATTTTCTTCAAACTATATTACCCTCAATATATATAGTTCGGAAATATCTAATTAAAGATATGCTAGTGAGAATAAAGATCTCATTTCAAATGTATATAACCTTGTGTGCACACAACAAACTATATATAAATAAATAGGTAGACAACTCTTCTCAATTACATCAACTATGTAACTCCTTGTATTTTGCCTCTTAGATCATAATGGTCAAGTGTGTGCACATCCGAACTAAAATGATCTAAGTTAAGTCATACCTAGCACTTCCATATATTCGAAAGAAAAACACTGTCCTTGTGTGTGCACACCAAAACAGCATTGTTCAGTCTATTTATAAGCATTAAATGTGATAAAGCAACATCTTAAATATTTAATACTTGCCTTGTGTGTGCACAACAAACTCATATTAAATATTTAATACTGTATTGTTTTACCATGCTAAAAGGCGACGTTCGATATTCCAAATATCTTTGAACATTACAACTTAATATAAAATATTTGAGGGGTTTGTTATTAATTTGTCTCATCTTGTTTAGCGCGCATTCACATATATATATAAAATATGTGTCATATTAATTAACATGCGAAACATGTTTGCATAATATATAATATATATATAGTATAAGCATGCACATATAGAATACTATATTCTATCCGGATTGATTATGGACTTTTATTCTAGTTTGGTTCACTAGAGCCACCAAGTGAACCAAAAGGTAAAACTCTAGGGGTGCAAAAATTAATATATAAATATAACTATTACATTTAAACCCGGGCTCCATTACAAACGGGTCTTCAAGTGCTCCTTGTTCCTTGATCTCCAATTCTTCCAAATTAATTATAACTATTCCTATTACCAAACTATTTTAAAATAAATAGAAACCTTAATCAGCAGTCAAGGGAAAGTACATAGGAAGGAGTTAGAATTTACATCAAGAAAAAAATTAAAGAAGACGAGGTACGCAGACCTCATTTAATAAAACACATATATTCACGCATCCAACTAAAATAAAATCCAATCACATTGGTCAATAATCCATAATCAATCCCATTTATTATCATATATATCATTATATGCATCAATAAATAACATTCATCTCATGAATAATAAATTTTCAATATATGTATTGATATCATTTAATGGGCAAATTTAGTTAGTATAAAATCTTATTTTGAATCAAAATAAACTCCTTTATTTTAATCCAAATTTAAATCAAAATAAACTTCCTTTATTTAATTTATCTAATTTTGAATAAAATAAATTATTTTATTTTAATCAAAATCTTTAATCAAAATAAACTCCTTTATTTTAATTAATTATGAAATCCAATTCCATGTAAAAAAACTTTTTATTAAAGGAAATACGGATTCTCTTTCCTATTCACAAATAAACTCCTTTATTTTGAATAATATGAAATCTTATTCCATATCTAAATAAACTCCTTTATTTAAGGAAATTAGGATCCTTTTCATATTCACTAATAAACTCCTTTATTTTGAATAATATGAAATCTTATTCCATATCTAAATAAACTCCTTTATTTAAGGAAATATGGAATCCAATTTCAACTCGAATTAGTTATCATGGAATCCAATTCTAATTCTAATTATAATTAGTTAGCATGAAATTCAATTTTAATATATATATATATATGAATCACGTGCTTGGTAACTTTCCGAGAAGAATAACCACCTTAAATATCCACCTTGAGTTTGATAATCAAATCACTTTTTGAATAACCACCTTGCCTTGAAGTAAGAACTTCAGTTAACAAAAAAAAACGTGGGCAACCAATTATAAACTTGCTAGTATATATATGAAATTCATGGTCCACGTTTTAGTGAAAAACAAATCAAGCCACCTGTCATATCACGTGAATGAAGTCACGAAATTTCAAAAAATCGCGTATTTGATTACGAGTTTTTTGTTTTTTTTTTTTTATTAAATTTTATACAACAAAATTATGCCCAAAAAAAAAATTTGTTCCAAACACATATCAAATCTGAACAATTAATAATTCGCATAAAGGTTTGGTTCTGAAGGCACTGTTAGGTTTGTAATATTCATTAGCACAATCAAATTGCACCAAATAAGTGGAAGCATGCAAAATCAGAGTTTTAAAATTTTACAAACCATATACCCGGATCACCCTTTATGCACAATTATTAATTAAACGAAAAAGAAAGAACAAGAATCATACCCTTGAAGATTCAAGCTTCCTCATGTACAAGTTTACCTCCAATCCTTTTCGCGTTCAACTTGAATCCACTGGGTTTGGTTCCTTCCTTTGATCAACGTTAGCCACCCAAGTGTTTGGCCTCTAGAGGTGATCCACCAAGGAAGAAGAAGGATTCAAGAAGATGGGTATTTGGTGAAACTCTAGTTTTTTATCTCTCATAGTAAGACTCCTCTTATTTATAGATGTAGGCAACCCTCCTTAACAATTAAGGAATTGAGTTTTATTTTATTAATTAAACTCCTTTAATTAATTAGGCTCCCAATCTTATTAAGAATAATTAATATACTATGCATAATAAAATATAATATATTCTAATTATTGTCTAATAAAATAAATAACTTTATAAAAGTATTACATTTTATATAAAAAGATTTTACTATGCATGTACTATGCAAACACTATATATAATAAAATATAATATATTCTAATTATTGTCTAATAAAACAAATAACTTTATAAAAGTATTCATTTTATATAAAAAAGATTTTACTATGCAAAATACTATGTATAATAGAATATAATATATTCTATTTTTAGTCTAACAAAACAAATAACTTTATAAAAGTATTACATTTTATATAAAAAACTTTTCGCTTTTATTACATTAATAATACTAATAAAACAAAATTTATATATATATATATATATATATATATATATATATATAAACTTTCGTGACTTCATAAAAAGACACCTCAATATATTTAACAACATTTATCATCATTATTATAATTGACAATATTAATCGACCTGTAGTTCCCGTGAAAGAGGGGCTTTCAATAAGGATTTCTCCCTATAGCGCCGCAATTAGGTGACCAAACCTCTCATTGGCAGAACTTCTAGACATCGTTAATATTATAAATAATAATATTAATAACTCTGTCATCTCAATTATTGATTTAATAATATATTAAATATCGACAATAATTGAATCAAATAACGTGAGATACTATGCAACAATTACTGTAGCAATAATTGAACAAAACTGAGTGACTTCTCACATAAGCATCAATAATTAATATCGTGTGCTACTATGCAACCATGTGTAATACTGTACTTTTACTACCGAGTAGTTCAACAGTTTTAATGTTAAAACTTTCGTCGTTATTTTCATAAAAATATTTTTGTCGTTTTCTCAATCCGACAATAATTCCGTTTTGGGGTCCACCAATGATTGTGCCGTCGTACGAATATTTCCTGTTAAAACAATTATTCCCCGACCAATCGAATATTATATAACAACTTGCATACTTTGCAAAATTTATAAATATTACCCACAACTATAACATTATATCAAATTCATTCCATAATATTCAAAAAAATATTTCGAGAAATTTAAATTTTTATTCATAAAATTTGGGGTCTCACAATCTCCCCTCCTCATAAAATTTTGCCCTCGAAATTAACGTACGTACCTGGTATGCCGAAGAGATGAGGATACCTTGACTTCATTTCAGATTCTAACTCTTGAGGTATAACCTTTGAGTGTTGAATACGATCATTCTTATCCAAGATTTTAACACGTATCTCCTCATACGTTAAATCTTCTGCTATCTCGTCTAGTTTTAATTCAATAATGTGGTTCGAGTCGTCCACATATTTACGTAACATCGATACGTTAAAAACATTATGGACACGCGACATACTTGGTGGTAAAACTAGTCTATAGGCCACAGTTCCTACTCGATCGAGGATTTCAAATGGGCCAATTAAATCGAGGGTTGAGATTTCCTCTCTTCATCGATTCTTTCTTCTAGAATAACGCCCTCTTGAACCTTCTTCTTCACATTCATCAACTCTGAGTATGTAGCTTGAGCGGCTTTAACTTTATCAATTAAAGTCGATTTTAATCGTATATTTGTTATCGTCACGTGGGTCCCTAAAGTCTTTAACTCTATCTTCATTATTTGTAAGTTATACGAAATGGATTTTTGTGTTAACAACATCGCACCCGTAAACGCATACGATCTTCTACTCAACGCGTCAGCTACCACGTTCTCTTTTCCACAATAATATTGAATGGTATGATCGTAATCTTCAATAGCTCGAGCCAACGTCTTTGGCGCATGTTACGTTCGTTTTAGTTAAAGAAATATTTAAGGGTTTTAGAAATGGGTTTTGTACTGGGGTCAATACAAAATTCAATTTCACGCTCTGGGGTAGGCTAAGAAGTCTTCAGAAATACGTCAAGAAATTTATTAATAATAAAAATATCATTCAAAAGTACTATGACTCTCATCCAAGACTTGGATAACACATCACATTGATATCTATCAACTTGCCACCGTTATTCACGACGTCCCCTACGGATATTCTGGCTTCGGTGTATTCCAAGACTTGGAAGTCACCAGCAAAAGGCTCGGGGCTCTTTACTTATGGCTTGATATGACAATGATTGACTTTAGTGGTTTGGTTGCTTGAATTCGCATAAAAAGTTGGTTAGGAATATGAAAGCTAACAACCTTCACTTAAAAGCATGATCGTAGTTAACCAATCGATTCCTCAAATCGCATCAAAGGCAAGTATTTTCAAAGAGATAAGATCGACAGGTAACGTGAAAGTGTCGATTTGAATCAAACAAGATTTATAAACAGTGGAGGTAACGAAGGTTTCTACTAACGAAGTTTCAATCGATAAGTCAAAGTCTAATCTCTCTGGAGTCAAATTTAAATGTTGAGCGCAAGCAAGAGAGATAAAAGAATGGGTAGAACCGATATCAAATAAGTTATAGACTTCGTTAGTGTTTATGATTAACTTACCCGTGATAACTTCGTTCGGGTTCCTCGACAAATGCTCTCACTTAAACTACCGTCTTTGACTTGTCTGAGACACCCTTTGGCATCACTATCCCAGTTGGACTTGACTTCACTACACGACAAAATCGAGTTAGGTGACCTTCTCTTCTGAAATTGAAACACGCTTTGGATTGCTGCGTACAGTTTGGACTGATGTGTCCCTCCTGTCTGCATTTGAAACATACGACCGTTGGTCGTTCTTCTTCCTTTAAAACGGGTGCTGATGCTACTGTCTTTCCATCATTATTGAACCTCCTCTTCTTGAAATTTCCACTTCTATTATCTTGGCCATGATTACCACCGAAGTGGTTACCATTCTTGGCATAATAATTTCCCCCACGATGGTTATCATTGTTAGACGGGTCATGCACCGGGTAATGCGATTATTATCGTGTTGTTGTTTACCTGAGGATTATTGTCTTCCTATTGCACATTATCCTGGGTATTCAACGGTCTCATGTGTTTCATTGCTTATCTCAACATTTTCAGATGCCATTTTCAAATACTGCCACAAAACAAGGGTTAATTAACATATCACATAATATCTCTATACTCTGATCGACCAATTAAATACCAAATAAACTTAGGTAGGTCATACTAGCGAAGGAATTCCCCATCTCTCCCCTGCTAGTTCTTGTCTCACATCTCAGCCAGGGATCATATCCCTAAGCTTTGATACCAACTGTGACACCCCCAAAATAGGTATACATCACCCATCTTGGGTCGCCAGATACATGGTACAGAATACAAATACAACTTAATTATACAAACGTCGTGTAAAAATACGACAAAACATATGCTATGAGTTTTAATACAAATATTGTCATCTAGACAATATCCACACTCAATGGAGTCCTCATTATATTTATTATCACACTATTTAACAGAATAGTGAGGACTACTAATGCTATCATCTGGACCATCACTCGGTTCCCCGACTCGTCCCAACTATATTCTCATTTCCTGAAGAGAACAGTGAAAGAAAGGGTGAGCTCAACTAGCCCAATAAGAAATATTATAACTAAGATAATGCAGAATAAATTATCATTAGACTTCAACAATGTTAAACTGATAAAATACAAAAGACATCAAGTTTAACTGCAGCGGAACAAGCAATCCATTAAAAGAGTCAAGTAGAGAATAAAATCTACTATCTTCTATGTTTTAAAAGGTTTTTTCATCATTTTTATCACTGAGACTCAGCTTAATAAATAATCCACATCATCCCTGCACTAAGGCCAAGGATATTCATTAGTATCACAACCACAAATTGTCCATGCACTACGGGCCAAGGATATTTGTGTATTCATCAATGGTCATGATCATGCCAACAACTGTCCATCAATACACTACGGGCCAATGAGGACTTTTAATGCATCATTTGTAATATTACGGTCATGATTATACCGATTAATCCCTGGTCATAATCATATCAAGTCCATCTATGCACTACAGGCCATAGATAACTTTCAACATAATATAAACACGAGGATGATGACAATGATATAAGAATTCAATAAAACAAGTTCAAGAATTAATTTATCCAAGAACTAATAACGTCCAAATTGTCAACATAATACTTCTTTGTAGAGTAAAATTCAAGAATGCTCAGAAGAATATTTCCATGAAAAGATACTGGATGAAGCACAAATATCAAGGATATTCCACTAATTTCATGGAGTATAGAAGTCAAAACTTAACCAACTGAGTATAATAAAGAATGGAATAACAAAAGAAATCACCAGGCATGCGATAAAACGCACAAAAAGGTTATTCCAACAGAATAATAAATAACGGAACCGTGTCAAAGTGAAATTAAGACCGATATGATATTCTAATGTAATAATAAAGAATGTAATAACAACAAAATCACCATGCATGCGATAGATCGCATGCAAAGTTATTCCAATGAATAATATTTAATGGAACTGTGTCAGCGTAATACGCGACCGGCTGTGATATTCCAGCGAGAATAATAAATAAAAAAAAAGTCATGCGTAAAAACGCACAAACAGATGTTCCAATGTAATAATAAAGAATGGAATAATGAAGAATTTCACCATGTATGCGGTACAGCATATACAAAGTTATTCAAACATAATAATAAAGAATGGAATAATGAAGAATTTCACCATGTATGCAGATTTCTGACATATAAAAGTTATTCCAACATAATAATAAAAATAGAATAATGGAAGAATTTCACCACGTATGCGGTACTCAGATGTACATGTTATTCCAACATAATAATAAAGAATGAAATAATAGAAGAATTTCACCATGTATGCGGTACTTCGCATAGACAGGTTATTCCAACATAATAATAAAGAATGGAATAACAGAAGAATTTCACCATGTATGCGGTACTTCGCATATACAGGTTATTCCAACATAATAATAAAGAATGGAATAACAGAAGAATTTTACCATGTATGCGGTACTTCACATATACAGGTTATTCCAACATAATAATAAAGAATGGAATAACAGAAGAATTTCACCATGTATGCAGACTTGGATGTATGAGTTATTCCAACATAATAATAAAGAATGGAATAATGTAAGAATTTCACCAAGTATAGGGTAGTCCGCATATACAGGTTATTCCAACAAAATAATAAAGAATGGAATAAAGAAGTTCTCTTCATGAAGACAAAAAAATAATACCCCCTTACCTTTAAAAAACCTGGATATAGGAGTAGTGAAGTAGCGAGAATACTTTTCTTTTTCTCTCTATAGTTTCTCTCTCTAGAGTTTCAGTGAATTCGTAAGAAATAATGAAGGAATGAGCTTCTATTTATAGGAGAATGGACTTAATAGTAACTTATTCATGAACGTTCCAGATGGATTTACTTTTAAACGGACGGTCCATATCGATTTACTATGCAGTATAAAATATTCTAATAAAACAAAATCTTTTAAATAAAATATAATATATTTTATTTATAGTCTAATAAAATAAATAACTTTATAAAAGTATTCATTTTATATAAAAGATTTTACTATGCAAACACTATGCATAATAAAATATAATATATTCTAATTATTGTCTAATAAAACAAATAACTTTATAAAAGTATTACATTTTTATATAAAAAGATTTTACTATACAAATACTATGCAGTACTATGCAAACACTATGTATAATAAAATATAATATATTCTAATTATTGTCTAATAAAACAAATAACTTTATAAAAGTATTACATTTTATATAAAAAAGATTTTACTATGCAAAAACACTATGTATAATAGAATATAATATATTCTATTTATAGTCTAATAAAATAAATAACTTTATAAAAGTATTCTGTTTTATATAAAAAGCTTTTCTGTTTTATTACATTAATAATACTAATAAAACAAAATTTATAATATATATATATATATAAACTTCCGTGACTTCATAAAAAGACACCTCAATATATTTAACAACATTTATCATCATTATTATAATTCATAATATTAATCGACTAGGTCGTTCTCAGGAAAGAGGGGGCTTTTCAATAAGGATTTCTCCCTATTGGCGCGCAATTAGGTGACCAAACCTTTCTTTGACAGAATTTCTAGACATCGTTAATATTGTAAATAATAATATTAATAAACCTGTCATCTCAATTATTGATTTAATAATGTATAAAATATCGACAATAATTGAATCAAATAACGTGAGATACTATGCAACAATTACTGTAGCAATAATTGAATAAAACTGAGTGACTTCTCACGTAAGCATCAATAATCAATACTGTGTGTTACTATGCAACCAAGCGTAATACTGTACTTTTACTACCGAGTAGTTCAACAGTTTTAACAGTAAAACTTCCGCCGTTATTTTCATCAAAATATTTTTGTCATTTTCTCAATCCGACAATAATTTCGTTGTGGGGTTCACGAATGATTATGCCGTCGTACGAATACTCCCTGTTAAAACGATTATTCCCCGACCAATCGAATATTATATAACAACTTGTATACTTTACAAAATTTATAAATATTACCCACAACTAAAACATTATATCAAATTCATTCCATAATATTCAAAAAAATATTTCGAGAAATTTAAATTTTTATTCATAAAATTTGGGGTCTCACACTAAGGGTCTTAAGAAATAAGTCAAAGTATAACTCATCATACACAAGATACTATGATGATCTCAAGTCCAAGGATCACTTGTACTATTATCACTACAGGAATTCCTATTGACAGACAAGTAAAACTCCATTAGGTATTCCTTAGCGAGCCCACGTTCAAATGAACTTATTCTCTAATAAGCACCTATATACTTGCTTTAGTGTCTCCACACAAATGATCATGAGATCAATCATCCTCATCCAATGAAAGCAAAGCAACGATGTACCAATCTATCCCGGATTCACTAATCCCCAATTTAGTAATCCAACGATTGGGAACTATTTTAGTTTTAAGCTTTCTAAGAATTTAGATCTCATTAGAATGATCACCATCATTATTCTAAAAGCATTGCTTAAAACTATGGGTTTATCACATATTATAAAATAGCATCATGTAGATAATTAAAAGCCTTTAATTAATTAATACTTTTTATTAATAAATGAATAAGATTGTTACAAAGTATATGCTTTATCATCAAACATGATTGGTTTGTGTGCATACTACTTTCAGAAACCTTCATTACATCCACTGTTTATAAGTCTAATTTGATTCAAATCGGCAACCGCACGTTACCTGTCGATCATATCTCCTTGAAAATACTTGCATTTGATGTGATTTTAGGGATTGATTGGTTAACTACTCATCATGCTAAAATTGATTGTTTTCTTAAGATTGTTAGTTTTCATATTTCTAACCAACCTATTATGCGAATTCAAGCAACCAAACCACTAAAGTCAATCATAGTCATATCAAGCCATAAAGATATTCGTTTATTGAAAAATAGATGTCAAGCTTTCTTAGCCCATGTAACAGATTTAAACAAAAATATGTCAGATTTGAATGATATTTCTATTGTTAATAAATTTCTTGACGTATTCCTCGAAGAACTTCCTGGCCTACCCCCACAGCGTGAAATCAAATTTTGTATCGACCTAGAGCCCGATACAAAACCCATTTCTAAAGCCCTATATATAATTGCTCCTATTGAACTTCATGAGTTAAAAACCCAACTGCAGGAATTGTTAGACATCGATTTTATTCGTCCTAGTACGTCTCCTTGGGGTGCCCCTGTTCTATTTGTAAAGAAGAAAGATGGAAGTATGCGACTTTGTATTGATTATCAGGAGTTGAATCATGTCACTCTCAAAAATAGGTACCCGTTGCCTCGCATTAATAACCTATTTGACCAGTTGCAAGGCGAAAAATTCTTTTCAAAGATCCATCTTCATTCCGAATATCATCAGTTAAAGATTAAAACTGATAACATTCCAAAGACTGCTTTCAGAACTCGGTATGGGCATTACGAATTCCTAGTCATGTCTTTTGGATTGACTAATGCTCTAGCTGCCTTCATGGATATGATATGTCAGGAATAAGCATGTGAATGATATTCCTATTTTTATATGATTTGATTATAATATAAATGAATGATTATGCAAGTATGCTTGCATTAAGAAAAGCTGTAAAGTACTTTGATAGATAATAGAAACATATGTACAAGGACTTAGAAAGAATTGATCAAATATGTTAGGTTGATCCTACATAAGCAAAATAGCTTTGTAAAATCCTTAAGAAGAAATGATGTAAAAGGACTATATACATAGAAAGATCAAGCTTGTTAGGTTGATCTTATAATATAATAGATAGGCATATCTGATCATTGAGCACTGTACCAGAAATCGTAGTTTGCCATGAGAGTCAAGGAAAGCTCGAGAATTATCAAGGCGGAATCATAGTCTGCAAGATAGTAGATCTCGAAGTTCGTAGACTACCAGGAGAGACGAGGAAGGATCGTAGTGTGTCAAGAAGAACTTCTTCAAAATCATAGTTTGTTGAGGAAGTCATGTTCAGAATTGTAGAGACAACCTGTCTAAGAGCCGACCGAGCATCTGCCAAAGCCAAGTCAAGAATCGTAGACCACACTCGGAGTCGTAGCGTCTACTGATCAAATAAGAGGCAAAGATCGTAGTCGAGCTAGATCAGATGAAGACATCAAGCTTAAAGGTATAAATCGTAGAGTGTCAATATCTGATCTCGAAGTCGTAGTGTCAGCAAAATCCAAGCAAAATCATAGAGTGCAGAACTAAGACTTCAACAGAAGTGCTCACAACGCCAAGGAAGAATCATAGAGTAAACATGATTCTTAACAAATGAGCACTCCCAGAATATCCAAAGGATGAAGCATCTGGTCAGAGCTGCAAAGTTACACTCCACCTAAAGGAAACCAAAGAGCAGTCAACGAATGGCTTGCAAGCTAACAGAAGATCTAAGCACCAACCCAATCAGTATCCTGATTGAGTTGAAAAGCCATTCAAGATGAAGTCTTCTACAAGTAGATCAAAATAAGACTTCAGTAAAAGTGACTGACTAAGGAAAAGTCAGTAAGTGCAGTAGCTGTCAAATGAATAGAAGACAACGATCTTGGGGTCAACCAAGATCATAGTGTTTGCCAAGAAAAGAAGGAACTGATATAGTTTACATAGAGATACTGGCCAGCTTTTGAAGAACAAGGCTAAAGTGATTAAGCATGGGTAAGTCCATTGATGATAAGTGAATGGGAGATCACAAGGAGAAAGCGAGATGGGCATACCAAAAATCTAAGGTGTCTTGCTGTTCAGAAGAGACCTGAACAAGAAGTCAAGCTATCAGTTCCTGAGATCAGTTAAAGGCAAACAGAAGTGCTGAAGCACTGAACAAATGAGGAAAGATGTGTTCTACATTGAAGATCCAATAAACACTCATCAGGATCGTAGTGTTGTCTCAACCAGTTAATGAGCAACATTCAACAAGACACACTAAGATTAGGTCCAAGAACATATGCATCAGAATCATAGAGTTCAGTCATCTAAAGATTGAAGCATTGGCAACAGTTCAATCTGAAGACTGATATTTGAACATTGTTGTTTGAGAGCATCGATGCAAAAAGACAACTCCTGATGTTCTGATCGAAGAATCAGAAAGGAGAAAGAAAGTCGACTACCTGCCTGACACGGAAAGGTGACAACTCTAAGGCGGTAGGTGAGGTAGCAGACTGCTATATCAGTAAAGTTAAAAAGGGGCTGTCACATCACATCAAGCAGTCTGCACTAAATAACTCAAGATATGAGAAGCAATTCAAATGTATCTTTCAATGGCTATATTCCAACGGGAAGATTGGGAAGAAGTATATATCAGCTAGAGCTTCAAAGATCAAGAGTTGCTGAGTTGAAGGATCGTAGAGTTATTGGAATGCTATATTGTTGACTTTACGAGTTCCACCAGAGCTAAACATAACAAGCCTCAGTGGTAGTGAGACTACAAAGGTGGAAGTGAAGAAGCTTTAAAGAAGGAACTAAACAGACAAAAGCTTCACTCAACAAGGATGAGAATGCCACTGAAGATGGCAGCAAAGCTGAGAGCCGAGAAGGCCAAGAAGATAACATTCAAAAAAGTGGCAGAGCACAAAGAAGATCTAGAGAGCCACTCTACAAATCACCATGAACCAAAAGCTGAAACAGAACAGATGCAGAACCATGTTTGTAAATCATTCAAAAAGGGTTCAGGAATTGCTAAGTGCCAGACGAAGTCTACCAAAAGCTGAAATACTTAGCAAGCCTAAATGGTGATGGTGTACAGCTGACATTAGATGAAGATGAGCAGAACAGAATGAAGATCAGTTGCACCAAAGAAGAAATGGTCCAGTCTCTATGCAGAATGCAAAGAGGACCATGCTTAGCTGCTAAGTACATAAGATGTTCAAGCCTCAAGACATCTTAGCAGCAAGGCACCAACAATAACAACTACACCAACAAGAAGCCTTGGCTTAAGGGGTCCTTGTCCGGAAGGACTAAATGAGATCCAAGTCTTCTAGGCTTGAAGAGTTCCTAAGTAACTAGAGGAGTTCCAAGCCTGCTGGGCTAGAAGAGTTCTTAGTGAACTGAAGTTCCAAGACTGCTGGCCTTGAGGGAATCTTAGTGATTCAGGGTGCTGCCCTTCCTTAGTGAAATTCCTGCTAGTTAAAGTAGAAGAGTGGATTATGAGCTTTCGTCTCTAAACCACTTAAAATCCCTTGTCTTTGTGATGCCCCCAAATCCGAGTTACCTGACCCTCGAATTTGGTGCTCACGATACACAATATAATAATATTTAACTACCCATTCAGATATGAATAGTAATACATACCACATTAACATATGTTGTTAATACAATAGTCTCAGGTCTATAACCTTAACATTACAGACATACCCTTTAGATATACAAAAAAAGCACTACTACAAAACAATAAATAGACAACGTGGAAAAAACGTTGTGGTTTCAGTAAGAAAAATGTCGTGGTTAAAGGTGACACTCTTACACAACGTTTTTAAAATGTTGTAATTAAGCACAATACACAACATTTTTTAGGAAAAAAACGTTGTAGATTTGTTTTACAAAAATTAGCATATGCTTAAAAACGTTGTAGAATGTATGATTCCACAACGTTTTTTGGATAAAAATGTTGTTATTTAGTATATCAGACAACATTTAGGCACATTTACACAATGTTTTTAAAATGTTGTAGATTAAAAAGAAAAGAAAAAAAAAAGTTGTGGTTCACCTACATTACCAATGCACCTGCAATATGCTAATGCCATGAAATTTATATCTGCTCCGTATATTAAGAACAATGAATACCATGAAGTACATTTACATACTAGAGTAGTTCTCATATTGACAATGTCCAAACTACATAGTATTCAGCCTCTAATACAGTGGACCTCAAGGTACCTAGCTGAGTAATACCTTCTGCATGTCAGTAAGCCATTTTTTCAATAATTTCACAATACACCAAAATTCACTGCAGTAGTCAGAAGATAACATGAGTCTATACATCCAACTACCCAAGAAATTCTCACACAATCCTGTGCTCTATATATAAATTCAGCACCTGCAACAGTTTTGAGTAAAAACTTGTTACCTACTGAGAAAAAAGATAGAAACTGACTGAAATGCTTAAAGTTTCAATCTTTATTCAATAATCCTTGAAATTATTGAAAGGATTGTATGAGTTTTTTTAGGCTAGATACATGCTAAATTCATAACAGAAGCAAAGGTCCCAGACCACCGGCAACCCGACTTTGCACCCACTTCGTGCTTGCATATGAACTCACTCAACCACATAACAAAGTATAAAATTAAATAAATTTTTAACAGACTAAAAAGATGTGGCTCACATAACAAAATTACCAAAAGTGCCTCGCTATACATAAAGAGCCAAGCATTCAAAGCATTTTAAATTTTAAAAACATCAATTTGACACCAGAAAACTACTCACTAAACAAGTTACAATTGATTAACACTTTCCCTAATTCTACAAAAAGGGGAAAATGGTATAAACTAACGAAATTACAGAACCTCACCACACACTGCCCACTGTCCCAATCTTCTAAAATTAGCCTACAAATATTTAATAATGAAATTATAAAAAACCTCACCACATAGTGCCACTGTCCTAAGCTTCTAAAATTAGTCTACAATGTTACACATAGACGTCTTATAGTTAATTTAGTAACTAAAAGAACTCCCTTCAGGATATCTATAAGGAAACAAAGGCTACATATCAGTAATTCATACTAGATTTGAATTGTTTAAAGGACGGCAGATTCTATCCATCGTGAGACAGTCTCATAACTCCAGAAGTTTGGACAGGAAGAACAGTAGAGATGATAATACCTTCATGTAAGTATCTATATCTGGATCTGGAACAACTCCTGCCTCTTTCTCCCTTCTACTGACCTCAATCATCGTCTCTATGAAAGTAAAAAGAAAAAATTACATCAATTACCAGTACTTGAATATACTAATAAAGATTTCAAACTAATATACTACTGTCCCAAGCTTCTAAAATTAGTCTACAATGTTACACATAGACGTCCTATAGATATATACCAACCTTTAGCTTGGGTTCATGAACAGTTAAAGCATTATCATCCACAGTCACGATGTCCTCCTCCTTACGAGAAACTTCCTTCTTGTTCAGAGGTCTTTTCCAATCCTGTAGCAAATAATATACAGTTTAAATTTTTTCGATAAAAATTAAGCTATTCATGGATTCAAGAATCATGAGCCAGCCAAATAGCAAGAACATTAACCATCAAACGACAAGAGTAAGCTATCCAGAAGAGTAGCATGTAATTAAAAGACAGATTGATCAAATACAACCATAATAATAGAAATAACATACCACAACTTTAATCTTATCCACATTGTTTTCCCTTGAATTGTCCTTTTCATTTGTTGGTAAT
Organism: Panax quinquefolius; assembly: GCA_020205615.1. NCBI lineage: Eukaryota > Viridiplantae > Streptophyta > Magnoliopsida > Apiales > Araliaceae > Panax > Panax quinquefolius. The sequence continues at coordinate 83,619,177 of CM035173.1, read as the reverse complement.
ACAGGTAAGGCATCTCCATCTATTTGTCCTCTTTACTGTCGGCTAGCCATCACCTCAAAGTCACTATCAAATGCTTTAGTGACATCCGATATAAAAGGTAATACAAAATTACATTACTTGAGCTATATAGAGTAATATTGTCAAGCCCATATATAAGCAAGTAAGCAACATATCAAAATATATAGTTTAAAGAGAGGGCTTTACGACAATTTTTTATAAGTAATTTTCATACACATTAGAGTAATCCTTTCAAATTACTTCTTTGAGAATAAGTGATTACACATTATACTACTCCAGCCACAATGATGATAGCCACTACCCAAAGAAATAGGGTATCAGTTAACTACTTACAGCACTAGAGGACCCCAAGGCCCAAGATCTTGCTCTACCCATATGAGGAAGTCCTTCAATATCTGTAAAAAAGTGATCCCTTCAGATATGTATCACAACATATATCAAACTACTATAAATATAATCATTTACAGGCCAATAAGTTTCAGCCCCAAAGAACATGACAATTTGGATAGACTATTGAATTATATATAAGGTCTAAAATTCTCAATGAAAATTTGAGTACCTATACATCTAAACAATTAGAACAAACCCAACTCTAACAGCTAAACAAAATAGTCATAATCAAAGAAACAATTCATAATCAAACCAGTAATGGTCACCCTCCACTTATCAGTTAGCTACACCACAAACAAAGAAACAATTCATAACCAAAGTCTTCCCTTTAAAATCAGTAATGGTCACCCTCCTCTTATCAGTTAGCTACACCACAAACAAAGAAACAATTCATAATCAAACCAAAAAATAAAAAAAATCATTTTACTTATAAACACTTAGAAAATCATTTAATTAATTCTAATACTCCAAGAAAAATATAAAATAATGAATCGAATCTAAACTTTCCCTTTCTCTGTCCCTCTTCGTCATCTTTGCCTCTCTCTCCCTTTCTCTGTCCCTCTTCGTCATCTTCTTCTTCAGGCTCTTCGTCCTCCGCTTATCGCGCTGCTTCGGCTTTGGATTGCAGGTCTGTGAGGTAGGATTCGACAACTTTCCGGACGAATTGCTTGCGCTCCGGTGGGGAGAGGTCGAGCCCTAGATTAACTTCCAGAAAGGAAAAAAAAGGTATGAAAGCAGGCAAAACTCACTGGAACTGTGCATACCTCGTCAAGTTTTGAACCTTATTCCTTCTTTGAAAGAAGAAATGGCATGCGGCTTTAGAGTACAAAGGGGAGAAGCTCAATAATGCCAAATCTTTTTGCCGAGCAAAACGATGTCTGTCCTTTTCGCTTCATCTCCTTCAAAGAAGCACCCCAAATCAGATGCAAGCTTAGAGAGATTCACAGGAAATCTAGGCAAACCCTAGCTTTTGTTTTCCAAATGGAACGAAAAGAGGCTAAACAGAGAGATGAGAGACGAAACTAGGTGACAAATGCGAAAGAGAGCCTTTAATCTCCTTTTTTTTTAGCTCCGTGTTTTTCTTCATAGACAACGTTTTTTAAAAAAATGTTATCTAGTTAAAACAAAAAAAAATACTCTTTTAAATAGATAACGTTTTTGCATATATATATATCTACAATGTTTTTTTTAAAAATATTGTAAAAAAAAATACCACAACGTTTTTATAAAAAATGTTGTGATTTAAGTGTTGTCTATTTAGTATTTTGTACTAGTGGGGTTTACAAACAACATAATAAATATGTTAATCATAACTAATTTATCACGATGCCTTTCTCCTTATTCTTCTTTACAGCATTTTCTGCCACTTCGTCCCTAGCTGAAAAGTTTTATTTATAGCAAGGGTGAGCAACAAGTTTGCCCAGCAAGTTAAGACATACAATAAATATATAAGAATCAATAAGAACAGGCTATCTATTTTGATAAAATAAAACCAAAGTTAGGGGAACTTTGAAATAGCTGAACAAATCTCGAATTTTCTAACAAATCTTCTCATAATCTATGCAACCCAATAATTTGATAATGAAATAGTACAATGCTTTCAAAGTTTCTACAATATTCTAATGAATAATCAAAAATCAATTCTACGCAATAACAAAGTGGAAGGTTTTCCAGATTTATGCTGAGTGATCCATTAGATCTTGAACTTCTGTCCTCGGGTATATATTAAAGTTTTACTTTGATATATACGCAGGTGTATCAAATAACCATAAAGATTAAATCATACCCCTCTGCAAGCACTTAGAGCCGGCCAACTCCTTGTACCCTATATTATGCATAATACTTAAGTCGCACGCAAAGGTCGAATTTTTGACCAATAAAATGTTCCCTTTGTATAAATGGTTGTTCTTCTCAGTCTCGGAATCAAAATTTGATTTAACAACGAAATATAATAATTTCAAAAATCTAATCACTTCTCTTCTCTTCTCTTCTCAAACCTATCAAGTTTTTTTTTTCGATCTAGCCGATACTACTGGCATTGATCTATCAATAATAATTAAATTCTCTTATCTTCTCTTCTCGAACCTATCAAGTTCTAACAAATATTCGTCTAGCCAGAATAATTAGCTAAGACATTTCTCAACATAATTCGACAATAAATAGGAAATATCTGTACTGTCAATATTCAACAACAGTAATTCTACGAATATATATTTTTTGACTCAGTAATTTAATTTGAATTATTAAACATGCACTAACTGCGAATAATCAACTATAAATTCTTGGACGTGGTATAATTAACAATAATTAACCACTATAATATTTTAAAAGTATTAACTCAAGATTGAGTTAAAAACTTGCATCTTCCGTTGATTACAGCTACACAATAAACTTATCTACTTTTGAAAGACCTATAATCACAATATCGGTCTCACAATTAGCACAATAATTCATAACACACAACACTGTAATTCACAGTCAATCTTCTCCTAGACACATTACCACATAGTCACATCAGTGTTTATAACCTATATAAACACTTATCAAATCTAACTAGTTTGGTGCGACTTTGGACTTCATTCTTGTTCTCGATTGTCACGGTCACTATATCGACAATTAACACAGTTATTGTCAATTACACTTGGTCTCTAAGCTTCAATATTATATTAGATAAGTCAATTATCCTTTATAATATTTTTTAGAAGCTTTTAATAATTTATAAATAATTATTATAATTTATAATAATTTTTCAAACATCGGAATCATTTTAAAATGATTTAATTATCAAATAATCTTATCATCATTAATATTTAATAATATAAAATATTAATAATATACTTGTCAAAATATTAAAGTTATTATCAATAACTTAAAATATTTTAAATCATCAATATTCTACTTAAATGATTTTTAAAATAATTAAAATTATTTTAAATCATCACCATTAATATTTAAATATTAATGAAATTATCATCAAAATATTAAAAGTTATTAATTATAACTTAAAATATTTTTAAATCATTTTTCTCATTTTAAATGATTTTTAAATCAATAAAATCATTTTAATTCATTTACTTAATATAATATTTAAATAAATCCAATATCATTAATATTAATTTATTAATGAGAATTCTCCAAAATATTGAAAATTATATTTTATAATTAAAAATATTTTCTAACACTTTATTCTCATTTAAAATTATTTTTATAATATTAAAATCATTTTCTCTAATTTATTTAATATAATAATTAAATAAATCCAATATCATTATTATTAAATTATTAATGAAAATTCTCTAAAAATATTAAAAATTATATTTTATAATTCAAAATATTTTTAAATACATTATTCTTATTTAAAATGATTTTTCATAATATTAAATCATTTTTCTCTAATTTATTTAATATACTAATTAAATAAATTAAATATCATTAATATTCAAATAATTATAAATATTAATGAAAAATATCCCAATTAATCAAAAATTATTTTTCATAACTTAAAATCATTTTTAAAATCATTTTTGGTAATTTTTAGAATTTATTTCTATTTTTAATTAATTTTTAGAAAATCATAAATTAGAAATTAATTAAACCGTCGCTAAAGCCCTTTAGCGACGTTTTCTATCGTCTTAGGTGTTCTTGAGCCTCAAGAACACTGTTAGACCAGTCTCAAGGGTGCACGTTTGACCGTTCATAAAATCCAATCTGATCGTGTTCCCTAGGTTAAGTATTTATCATGTAGTGTTTATGTAACACTACATGAATCAATCTTTATCTTAGTCATACAATAAACGAACAAGAAGATCTAGGCTTGCAAACACAGTGTCAGAATGTTTCTGGGTTTTCCCAGAAACCCAGTAGTTCAAGTGACCACTTTCTAGATAAATTTTCTATACATTCTAGTCATGATTTATGTAATATAATGGTTCAAACATGAAGTCCTTATGTCATAGAACATTCACAAAGCAACACATCAGTTTAACAACAACAGATCCACAAGATATAACTCGATCAAACCGTGTAAGAGGGCTGTTCATCCGGTTTTTTGGAAATTCCAGAAAACGGCTATCATGGTCAAGTAGGCTACTTTGACCATTTGCTACATTCGATTTGTTGATTGTTTACATCATCTAAAGCCATATATTTAAAGAACACATATCAAGCTACAAGTTGATTACATAAACACCATCAAACGACATCAAGTATGTCAGGTCTAGGCCGTTCAAAAGGTTATCAGACACTGAAATCTATTTTTGGGTTACCCAGAATTTCACTCGTTCATGGTCGGTCAACCGACTTTGACCGAGTATAACTTGAAATCTAGACATTAAACAATTGTGATTTCACCTCCATATCAAAGACAACATGACAGAGTATAGATTAAAGCTTTAATACAACAAAAATCATAAACGAACAAGAATCGGTGGCTCCTAACATTAGCTTGTCAGACCATAAATTTTGTTCTTGGACAATTTTAGAAAAACTCAATTTTAAAGCACTTTGATGCTATGGATCCATGATGGATCAACATATATCATCTAAAAACATCATATAACATAAGATTAAACATTTAAACATAAAATTTTTCTTAGCAACTTGGATCAAAAATCAAATTAGGTTTATACCTTCTAGCTTCAAATCCTTGATCTTGACCTTCCTAACTGATCTTAGTTTATCAAAGGGATGTTTTTAGGACTGAGATACTTAGCAAATTCGGAGGGTTAGAGAGAACAAGAGTGGTGAGAGCTTAGATAGAAAATAAGCCAAAATACTAGACTTTCTCTCTCTCAAATCTATATATATTGTGATATGTTGCTAGATATGATGGGTTGGACTGATTTTGCTTGAGATTGTATGTTACTAAGTCAACATAGTTGGTCACCTACCACAAATATACAAAGATTTGCAAGTTACATAATAAAATATACAGAAAGGGCATTTTGGTCTTTTTTCTTCTAAATTTAATGGCATACTTGACATTGTCCAAACCCTTAGGGTTTAATCCTAAGGTTCTAACCCTTAGGTTTTAAAATATTAGTTTCTAAAATTTCTAATTAGGGTTTTAATTAGAAAAAATAATATTTCTAAATTATAATTAGGGTTTGTAAAATAGAAATTAAAATAACTAAAATATAATTAGGCTTTTTTAATCATATTTAAGTTTAATAAACACCTTAGGGTTTCCAATTAGGATTAGGGTTTCCTAATTTAGGGTTTAGGATTCCCGAATATGAGATTAGGGTTTCCCAACTTTTGATTAGGGTTTTTAACTACACGTTAGGTTTCTAATCCTGATATTAGGGTTTATTAATTTTAAACCTTATCCGATCAATCATTTGATCAAAATATCTATACAATACAAACAAGTACATATCAATACAATTATTCAAATTGTATTTTCTACCGAATCCCTATCCTGAATTAGGTTTAGGGTTTCTAAAGCAGTTAAGCACAACTCTAGTCTTATTTTTCTGTCAATACACAAATTGACCACTACTCGAGACTCGTATCACTGATACACATCACAATATTAATAGTCAATATTAATATTAAATAACAAAAAATTGTTCGTAAAATTTGGATTATTCAAAATTCCGGGTTATTACATTCACCCCTCCTTAAAAGGATTCCGTCCTCGGAATCACTGCTTTCTTATTATCTACAATATTTTAAAATTGTATCATCAATTCATTCTTATCCACACAATATTAATTTGTGTCTTATATTCTAACCTGTGACTTGGATTCATAAAAGAAAACAATTCACAGCAATATCTAACCAAAATTACTCGCATAATTGAAATTCTAAACAAAATCGTTATACTACCATCTCTTGGGCAGCCATCGAATCCTTCGTCATCATGTTGAATATACGGGCCATTGTTCTTCCTGACTGTGCAGGTCCTCGAATCGTCAAGATTCCGCTACCGGGTCCCTTGTTGACATTTTCCTTTTCCACATTCTTCTTCGGACAGTTCCGAACCAGATGATCCATCGATCCACACACATAACAACTGTGAGAACCCAGATTTTATGAATAAATATTTAATTTTCTCGAAATATTTTTTTATATTATGGTGGGGAATTGATATAATGTTATAGTTGTGGGTATTATTTATAAATTTTGCAAAGTATGCAAGTTGTCAGATTATATTCGATTGGTCGGGGAATATTCTTTTTGTCGGGAATATCCGTACGACGGCACAATCATTGGTGAAACCACAACGGAAGTACTGTCGTAGTTAGAAAACGACAAAAATATTTTATGAAAATAACGGCGGAGGTTTTACCGTGAAAACTGTTGAACTACCCGGTAGTAAAAGACAAAGAATACGTGTGATTGCATAGTAGCACTGCAGTATTGATTATCGATGCTTACGTGATAAGTCACTCGGTTATACCGCATTATTGCTACGATAATTCTTTGATCATATCTCTCATATTATTGATTCAATTATTGTCACAAGATCATCGTATGCATAATATGTTATTTTATTAAATCAATAATTGAGACGATAAAGCTATTCATATTATTAAATTGCAATATTTACAATGTCTAAAAGTTCTCACAAGGAGAGGTTTGGTCACCTAATTCGCGGCATAATAGGAGAAATCCTTATTCGAAAGCCCCCTCTTCCGGGAACGACTTGGTTGTTAAATATTGTGAGTTATGATATTAATGATGGATAAGTTCGTGTTGATTAAAGATGAATTTGATAGTTCCATTGTGTTGTAATTATTTGTGTTAGTGAAAATTGACATTTATTTCGATAATAATTGATGTCCGGAGGTTATATTGTTCAATCGGGTATTTGGGGAACTTTTTGTGTCGAAAGTTACTATTCACGAGTTACTATTCACGAGTTACTATTCACGAGTTACTATTCATGAGTTACTATTCATGAGTTACTATTCACGAGTTACTATTCATGAGTTACTATTCACGAGTTACTATTCATGAGTTACTATTTATGAGTTTTAATAGTAACTTGTCCTTTCGGTTTTCCAAGAGTTATTTGCCTCTTCAGTGTTCTAAGAGTTAATTACCCCTTCGCAAATAGTAGTTGCCTCTTCAATATTACCAAGAGTCATTTTGACCCTTCGTTAAGACCAAGAGCCACTCTCAGTTTTCTATAAATAGAAGCTCATTCCTTCATTATTTCTTACGAATTCACTGAAACTCTAGAGAGAGAAAATACAGAGAGAAAGAAGAAGAGTATTCTGCTACTTTACTACTTCTATATCCAAATTTTTTTACGGTAAGGGGTGTTATTCTTTCTTATTCATGAAGAGAACTTCTGTTATTCCATTCTTTATTATTCTGTTGGAATAACCTGTATGTGTGGCATACCCTATACATAACTCAGATCATGGCAGATACCCTATACTTGGTGAAATCCTTATGTTATTCCATTCTTTATTATTTTGTTGGAATAACCTGTATACGCGGCATACCCTATACTTGGTGAAATCCTTATGTTATTCCATTCTTTATTATTCTGTTGGAATATCCCGTTCGATTGTGAATTTCACCGACTGGTTCCGATTATTATTATTTCGTTGGAATAACTCATCTGTCTTGAAGCACCGCATGCATGGTGATATCTTTTGTTATTCCATTCCTTATTATTCTGTTGGAACATCCTGTCGGTGTGAATTTCACCTGACCTAGTTCCGTTATTATTATTCTGTTGGAATAACTCGTATACATCTGCACCGCTTGCATGGTGATTTTTGTTGTTATTCCTTTCCTTATTATTCTGTTGGAACATCCTCGCCTTGCGGTGAATTTCACTTGACTGGTTTCGTTATTATTATTCGTTGGAATAACTCGCTTCATGCCAAGTATCTGCATGCATGGTGATATCTTTTGTTATTCCATTCGGTATTATACTCTCATTGATTAAAATTTTGACTTCTATACTCCATGAAATTAGTGGAATATCCTTGATATTTGCGCTTCATCCAGTATCTTTTTCATGGAAACATTCTTCTGAGCATTTTTCAATTTTACTCTACAAAGAAGTATCATGTTGATAATTTGGACATTATTGAGTTCAGGATAAATTAATTTATAAACCTTTAAAATTTATTCTTGAACTTGTTTTATTGAATTTTATTTTATTGTCATGATGAGTTATTTTGGTTATTATGTGAAAACATTAAAGTTTCTTAGAAATCACAAAGGGTTGAAAAATCAGATTTTGGTAAAAACGGAACATGAAATTCAATTGACCATATCTCCTATTATATTTCGAATTTTTGAGTGTGGTCAAGTCCTAGAGTTAGATCTATGAGTTACCTAACTAATCCAAGTGGAATCACTGAAAAAGGTGTTGTAGATTTTTGTGTGGAGTGATTTTAGCAAAGGAGACGAAAACTGAAAATTATGAAAAAGTTGCTGCCACGTTTTTGTAAGGGTGTTTCGGCCACTTAATTTGTGAGAAAAATTCTAGCCTCTTGGGACGTGAAATTATATGATATAAAGTCCCTCCTGTCCAAAAATGAGCTCATTCCGACTTAAAATGAGCTAGTTATGACCATTTCAATATTTAGGTTTTTCCGACGAAAAATGCTATAACCGGAGTTCTATAACTCCGATGACCATGAAATTTAAACTGGAAGCTCACGTTAACATGTGTAAGATCCTGCCAAGATTTGGGGATTTATGGAGTTAAACTTGAGTTAGCTAATTTCTTAAGGAATTAATTAGAAATTAATTTTGAAAAATAGTAAATGAATTTTAAAAATTCCGAGAAAAATATATTTTCATTATTGGACTATATTATGATAAATCTCAGAAAAGAAATATTTTTGGAACTGATTTGGTATTTTTCATGAAAATGATCTAGTTATGAGTAAATGAGTTAAATATGTTATGTGAAGTAACAAAGTTGGAAAATAGAATTTTATGGCTTGGAAATCCTATGTAAGGTATATGCATATTGTTGATGAGGGATTTGATCATTGGTGATGAAATCTTATGAGTATGGCATTCTTGAATGATTAAATGCATTATTTGGTAAAGTTTAAACAATTGAAATAAATTTGTTTATAAGTTTAAGAAGTGATTAAAACATTGTTATGATATTAACAATATTAGATTATGAATTTATTATGTGATTGGTAATATTTGGATAAATTTAAAGTCTTTAATATTTATCCTTGTTTTCAGATGATTAATGTTTATATCATTGTCATCATCCTCATGCTTATATGGTGATAAAAGTTATCTTTGGCTTACGTGCAAAATGGACTGTTGGTTATTAAATTGTATATCTTTGGCTTACGTGCAAAGATGGATTATTGATTATTGGTTTCATTGTTGTATATATCTGGCTTACGTACAGAGATGAACTGGGTATGATTATGACTAGAGATTATTCGATATAGTCGCTGACCATTGATGATTTAATGAATGTCCTCGCCCGTAGATACATGAGGATGATTAGAAGATGTGGTTTATTTATTGTCGAGTCTCGGCGATAAAAATTGATGAAAACCTTTTAAAACCCAAAAGAGAGTAGAATTTTATTCTCTACTTGACTCTTTTAATGGATTCAGATATTCACTGCAGTTAAACTTGATGTCTATCAGTATATTATCGGCTTAACATTGTTGAAGACTAATGATAATTTATTCTCGTATTATCTTAGTCATAATATTTCATCTTTGGGCTAGTTGAGCTCACCCTTTCTTTCACTATTCTCTTCGTGAAATAAGAATATAGGCGGGACAAGTCGGAAACGAGTGATGGTCCGATGATAAGATTAGTAGCCCTCACTATTCTCGTTAAATATAGTGTGACAATAAATGTAACGAGGATCTGAATTTGAGTTCAGATATCGCCTATGAGGACTCCATTGAGAATGGATATTGTCTGTAAGCGCGATTCTTGTTTAAACTCTCAGTTTATGTTTTGTCGTATTTTACACTATAGCTGTATAGTTAAATTTGTATTTATATTGTGTACCATGTATTTGGCGACTCAAGATGGTTGATGAATACCTAATTTTGGGGGCGTCACAGCTGGTATCAAAGCTTATGGATATGATCCCTGACTGAGATGTGAGATAAGAACTAGGAGGGGAGAGATGGGGAATTCCTTCGCTAGTATGACCTATCTAAGTTTATTTGGTATTTAATTGGTCGGTCAAAGTATAGGGATAATGTGTTATATTAATTAACCCTTGTTTTCTTGGCAGTGTTTGAAAATGGCAACTGAAAATGTTCACAATGGAGTGAATGAGGCCATTAAGACACCTTTAATCACTAACCAGGTTAATGTGATGTCACACAAAGAAGAAATTAGAGATATCTACGTGGTAAGTGAAGAATTAATAGTTGCACCCGAGCTAGTTGCATAGGTAGCAGCTGATAGTGAGGAAGAAAAGGAAGAAGAAGAACTTGAGGAGAATTGGTTAGAAGAAGCTTATGATCAAAATTTAGAATTTCAAAATCGTATTCATGAGATAGAAGAGCAGGAGGTTGTAGAGCAAAGAGATGCAACAATTCAAAATTTTGTTACTCGATGTGTGATGCTTGAACAGAAGCACTCTTTGGCAGAGTATAAGATATTAGAGCTGGAATCTAAGAATGCTTTGATCAAAGAGCTGATGAAAGCAGAAACAACTGAACGAAGGAGAATAGATGATGCGTGGGTAAAAGCCACACGACACGTTGATATTGTCAAAAAAGACGTCCGATCCAATAAAGTCAAAATAGATGAAATGGATTTTGCTTTTTGGACAACAATTGGGAGAATCCAACATCGAATTCGGCATTACCCTGTGCATAGCGGTCAACCTGAATTCGATATGGATCGGAGAATAGTGATTCAAATTATGGATCAAGAATGTAACGAAGCACTTAAGGGTGGAATGTACCCTATAGCAAAGTCAAATCCGGTAGTTTAAGTGATAGCGTTTGTCAAGAAACTCGAACGAAGCTATTACGGGTAAGTTAATTATAAACTCTTGCGAAGTCTATATCTTATTCGATACTAGTTCTACCCACTCTTGTATTTCACCTAGTTGTGTTCAACGTTTAAATTTGACTCCTGAGAAGTTAGACTTTGACTTATTAGTTGAAACTTCGTTAGGAGAAACTTTCGTTACCTCCATTGTTTATAAATCTTGTTTCAAATCGACACTTTCACGTTACCTGTCGATCTTATCTCTTTGAAAATACTTGCCTTTGATGTGATTTTAGTAATCGATTGATTAACTACTCATCGTATGTATATTTTGTTGAAAGTCATCTATGGCCTGTAGTGCATAGATGGACTTGGTATGATTATGACCAGGGATTATTCGGTATAATCATAACCGTAATGTTACAAATGATGTGGTAAAAGTCATCTTTGGTCCGTAGTGCATAGATGGACTTGGTATGATTATGACGTGGATTATTCAGTATAATCACGATCAGATTAAAAAACACGAATATCCTCTTGCCCAGTAGTGTATGGATAATTCGTGGTTATATTATATTAGAGTCTCAAAGATTATTGGTTATATGATTTAGTCTCAAAGATTGCAAAGGTTATCTGTTGATTATGGTTATATAACAGTATATCTTCGCCCGTGCAAAAGATGAACTGTTGATTATAGTTATACAATTGGCATATGGTGCAAAGATAAATTGATAATGAATATCTTTGGTCGTATTGCAAAGATGAATTTAATGTTTTCGAAGATAAAGGTATCCTCACCTCTTCGTCATACCAGGTACGTACGTAAATTTCGAGGGCGAAATTCCATAAGGAGGGGAGATTGTGAGAACCCAGATTTTATGAATAAATATTTAATTTACTTGAAATATTTTTTTATAATATGGTGGGGAATTGATATAATGTTATAGTTGTGGGTAGTATTTATAAATTTTGCAAAATATGCAAGTTGTTAGATTATATTCGATTGGTTGGGGAATATTCTTTTTTGTTTCGGGAATATCCAAATGCGACCAAGACAATCATGGTGAAACCACAACTAAGTAATCTTGTTGTAGTTAGAAAAGCGACAAAAATATTTTATGAAAATAAAAGCGGAGGTTTTACCGTTAAAACCGCTGAACTACCCGGTAGTAAAAGTGCAAAGAATACACGTGGTTGCATAGTAGAGTAATACCAGTATTGATTATCGATGCTTACGTGATAAGTCACTTTCGGCTTATCGCATTATTGCTACAAAGAATTATCGTGATCATATCTCTCATATTATTGATTCAATTATTGTCACAGTATCATGTGCATAATATGTTTTTTTTATTAAATCAATAATTGAGACGACAAAGTTATTCATATTATTAAATTATAATATTTACAATGTCTAGAAGTTCTGTCAAGGAGAGGTTTGGTCACCTAATTGCACGCCAATAGGAAGAAATCCTTATTGAAAAGCCCCCTCTTTCCTGGGAACGACCTGGTTGTTAAATATGGTGAGTTATGATATTAATGATGGATAAGTTCGTGTTGATTAAAGATGAATTTGATAGTTCCACTATGTTAAAATTATTTGTGTTAGTGAAATTTGACATTTATTTCGATAATAATTGATGTCTGGAGGTTATATTGTTCAATTGGGTATTTGGGGAACTTTTCGTGTCGGAAGTTACTATTCACGAGTTACTATTCATGAGTTATTATTCATGAGTTACTATTCATGAGTTACTATTCACGAGTTATTATTCACGAGTTACTATTCATGAGTTACTATTCACGAGTTTTAATAGTTACTTGTCCTTTCGGTTTTCTAAGAGTTATTTGTCTCTTCTGTGTTCTAAGAGTTAATTACCCCTTCGCAAATAGTAGTTGCCTCTTCAATATTACCAAGAGTCATTTTGACCCTTCGTTAAGACTAAAAGCCACTCTCAGTTTTCTATAAATAGAAGCTCATTCCTTCATTATTTCTTACGAATTCACTGAAACTCTAGAGAGAGAAATTATAGAGAGAAAGAAGAAGAGTATTCTGCTACTTTACTACTTCTATATCCAATTTTTTTTTATGGTAAGGGGTGTTATTCTTTCTTATTCATGAAGAGAACTTCTGTTATTCCATTCTTTATTATTCTGTTGGAATAACCTGTATGTGTGGCATACCCTATACATAACCTGTATACGCGATATACCCTATACTTGGTGAAATCTTTATGTTATTCCATTCTTTATTATTTTGTTGGAATAACCTGTATACGTGGCATACCCTATACTTGGTGAAATCCTTATGTTATTCCATTCTTTATTATTCTGTTGGAATATCCTGTTGGTGTGAATTTCACCTGACCTGATTCCGTTATTATTATTCTCATTGAATAACTCGTCTATGCAAGTACCGCATTTACGGTGATATCTTTTGTTATTCCATTCGGTATTATACTCAGTTGATTAAAATTTTAACTTCTATACTCCATGAAATTAGTGGAATATCCTTGATATTTGCGCTTCATCCAGTATCTTTTTCATGGAAACATTCTTCTGAGCATTCTTCAATTTTACTCTACAAAGAAGTATCATGTTGACAATTTAGAAATTATTGAGTTCAGGATAAATTAATTTATAAACCTTTAAAATTTATTCTTGAACTTGTTTTTATTGAATTATATGTCATTGTCATGATGAGTTATGTTGGTTATTATGTGAAAACATGAAAGTTTCTTAGAAATCACAAAGGGTTGAAAAATCAGATTTTGGTAAAAACGGAACTTGAAATTCAATTGACCATATCTCCTATTATATTTCGAATTTTTGAGTGTGGTCAAGTCCTAGAGTTAGATATATGAGTTACCTAACTAATCCAAGTGGAATCACTGAAAAAGGTGTTGTAGATTTTCGTGTGGACTGATTTTAGCAAAGGAGGCGGAAACTAAAAATTATGAAAAAGTTGCTGCCACGCTTTTGTAAGGGATGTACCGGCCACTTAATTTGTGAGAAAAGTTCTGGCCTCTTGGGACATGAAAGTATATGGTATAAAGTACCTCCTGTCCAAAAATGAGCTCATTCCGACTTAAAATGAGCAAGTTATGACCATTTCAATATTTAGGTTTTTCCGACGAAAAATGCTATAACCGGAGTTCTATAACTCCGATGACCATGAAATTTAAACTGGAAGCTCATGTTAACATGTGTAAGATCCTGCCAAGATTTGGCGATTTATGGAGTTAAACTTGAGTTAGCTAATTTCTTAAGGAATTAATTAGAAATTAATTTTGAAAAATAGTAAATGAATTTTAAAAATTCCGAGAAAGATATAGTTTCATTATGGGACTATATTATGATAAATCCCAGAAAAAAATATTTTTGGAACTGATTTGGTATTTTTCATGAAAATGATCTAGTTATGAGTAAATGAGTTAAATATGTTATGTGAAGTAACAAAGTTGGAAAATAGAATTTTATGGCTTGGAAATCCTATGTAAGGTATATGCATATTGTTGATGAGGGATTTGATCATTGGTAATGAAATCTTATGAGTATGGCATTCTTGAATGATTAAATGCATTATTTGGTAAAGTGTAAACAATTGAAATAAATTTATTTATAAGTTTAAGAAGTGATTAAAACATTGTTATGATATTAACAATATTAGATTATGAATTTATTATGTGATTGGTAATATTTGGATAAATTTAAAGTCTTTAATATTTATCCTTGTTTTCAGATGATTAATGTTTATATCATTGTCATCATCCTCATGCTTATATGGTAATAAAAGTTATCTTTGGCTTACGTGCGAAATGGACTGTTGATTATTAAATTGTATATCTTTGGCTTACGTGCAAAGATGGATTATTGATTATTGATTTCATTGTTGTATATATTTGACTTACGTACAGAGATGAACTGGGTATGATTATGACTAGAGATTATTCGGTATAGTCGCTGACCATTGATGATTTAATGAATGTCCTCGCCCGTAGTAGTATGTGGGATGATTAGAAGATGTGGTTTATTTTTAAAAGTGAGTCTCGGTGATAAAAATTGATGAAAACCTTTTAAAACCCAAAAGAGAGTAGATTTTATTCTACTTGACTCTTTTAATGGATTCAGATATTCCACCGCAGCTTAAACTTGATGTCTATTGTATATTATCGTTTAACATTGTTGAAGACTAATGATAATTTATTCGTATTATCTTAGTCATAATATTTTTCATTGGGCTAGTTGAGCTCACCTTTTTCTTTCACTATTCTCTTCGTGAAATGAGAATATAGTCGAGACAAGTCGAAAAGCGGAGTGATGGTCCGAGATGATAAGATTAGTAGCCCTCACTATTACATTAAATAGTGTGACAATAAATGTAACGAGGATCTGAATTTGAGTTTCAGATCATTGTCTATGAGGACTCCATTGAGAATGGATATTGTCTAGAAGGCAGTATTCTTGTTTAAACTCTCAGTTTATGTTTTGTCGTATTTTACACTATAGCTGTATAGTTAAATTTGTATTTATATTGTGTACCATGTATTTGGCGACTCAAGATGGTTGATGAATACCTAATTTTGGGGGCGTCACAACAACCTTGTATTTTCTTTGGACTGGGGCAATTGGGTGACATGTGTCCCTCTTGCCCACAGTTGTAACAAACTCCCTTTCTTTTCAAACAGACTCCTGAATGATTCTTTCCGCAACTTGCACATGATTCCCTCCCTTTCTTATTCCCTTCAGTCTTGCTACCTGATTGGGTATTCTCACTCCATTTTCTTTTGTTTGGGTTACTACCACCACTGCTTCCTCCATCACTTGTCTTCTTCTTCTTCTCCTAATGAAATCGAGATGCAGTTTTACTTCCTCCTTCAGCAATTAACACTTTCTCCAATAAAGCCACGAACGTATTTATCTGTAATACTGCTACTTTGTTGTATATACCCGGCTTCAACCCATTCTCAAACCTTCTCACCTTTCGTGCTTTTGTGTCCACCTGATGAGGTGCAAATCTCGTTAATTCGTTGAATTTAGCAGCGTATTCAGAAACAGACATATTCTCTTACTTCAGTTCTAGAAACTTGATTTCCATTCGAGGTTGCATACTTGTTGAAAAGTAATTCTCAAAGAATAATTCCTTGAATCTGGTCCAAGTTACTATAGTTGTACCAGCTCACGTCTGATTCGTCTCCCGCCAGTAATTGGCTTCTCCCTTCATCATATATGTTGCAAAAGCCGTCTTCTATTCTTCTTCCACTCTCGCAATAACGAATGCTTTCTCCATCTCCTTCACCCAAGTTTGGGCTTCAATCGGATCCGTGGTTCCTTTGAATTCAGGAGGTCCCACCGCTTTAAAATCTGTGAAATTTGCCAATCTATCGGCTGGATGATTTCTCGCTCTTCCTCTCGCAGCTGGAGCTCTATTTTCCATAGCTTCGGCTATCATATTTGCAAAGTTTTGCATTGGGTCAACTTGACCTCCTTCATTATTCACCGACTGCTCTTCTCTTTGATTTCGATTCTGTCGTCTAGACGACATGATCTGATTTAAATAAAAATCTTACATTAATCCTCTTTTTCAATACAAATTCTTAATACAATAAGAATTCAACACATATTTCTCATATAATCGCATATTTATTCAAATAGAAAATAGTACATTTAGTACTTAACACATATTACTATCCCTTTTTAAATAATTTCAGGATTAACATGCACAACATTACATAGAAAGTTGCAATTCTTGAACTTTACACAGCAAGTTGAAATTCTCTATTCACACATAGTTATTCCCAGTTCATCAAACTTACCACACTTATGAGTTCAGAAACTTGCCACAATTATATGAGTGTATAAACTTATTCTAGTCAGACCTTTGGTGTCCATTCGCTGAGGGGTTCAAAACATTTCATATAATTATGAGTCATGAACTTACCATAAGTATGAGTTTTAAGAACTCACAAATTAATATTAATCTTATATTCACATAAAAAATAAAGATTTCATTCATACAAACATATATATTTACATATGTTTACATATCATTCTCGATATTATAATACTTAATATCATAATCTTTTACCAAAAGATACTAATGCTCAAACTTAAACTATCTACTGTCCACTCCATTCACCAGTCTTCTTCTTGTTGGGACACTTGTTGAATTCGTAACCTGTCCTCCCACATGAAAAACACTTTCTCATGTTCGGCTTAGGACAATGTAATGAAATATGTCCTTCCTGCTTACAGTTGAAGCACACATTCTTCCACATCATGCATTCTCCCGCGTGAGTCTTTCCACACTTGTCACAGACTTGCTTCTTCTTCGGGTTTGAATTTTTTGAATTATCGCTGTCGTTGTCCCTCTTTCTCTTATTCTTGTTTTTCTGTTGCTTGATTGTTAGTTCAAACGATTCACCACCTTCAGTCTTCATTCTCTCCACCTGCGCTTTCAGCTTGTTACGTTCTTCATCATTTTCATGAACGCCGCTTTCCTGTCTTCCATGACTCCTCCAAGAGAACTACTTTACTCCGAGTTCTGGACTTTCACAGATATAGGTGATCTTGTTCTCCAACTTTGATCTTATTCTTTAACTCCACCTTAGCTTCTTTAGACTCCGCCTACTCATCACTACTTAGATACATCTCAGGATAATCATCATGATCACTCCCAAAATTAACCATAGGTTCATCTTTTCCCACTTCCTCCACTGACTCGCTTTGCATTGGCACCTCGGCTAGTGGCACTGGTGCAACAGCCGCTGACATCTCCAAACTCATCTTATCTTCTCCCGACATCCTACAATCAGTTTAAACAACTTGATTAATACTTCAATAGTACAAACTTCTTACACTATGTGTCCACATATCTCACTATCGATGCACTTTGACAATCCCTCACTTAGTACTTTAAATGAGTATTCTATATCTCGCCTATGGTTATAATCCTAGGGTTTTTCCCCACCACTTAAGGTTTATAACCTACAACTTTAATACGAACCTATGACGCCCCCAAATCCGGGTTACCTGACCCTCGAATTTGGTGATCACGATCCACAATATAATAGCGTTTAACTACCTATTCAGATATGAATAGTAAAACATACCACATTAACATATGTTGTTAATACAATAGTCCCAGGTCCGCTAACCTTAACATTACAGACATACCCTTTAGATATACAAAAAGGGTTTACAAACAACATAATAAATATGTTAATCATAACTAATTTATCACGATGCCTTTCCCCTTATTCTTCTTCACAACACTTTCTGCCACTTCATCCCTAGCTGAAAAATTTTATTTATAGCAAGGGTGAGCAACAAGTTTGCCCCGCAAGTTAAGAAATACAATAAATATATAAGAATCAATAAGAACAGACTATCTATTTTGATTGGATGAAACCAAAGTTCGGGGAACTTTGAAATAGCTGAACAAATCTCCAATTTTCTAACAAGTCTTCTCACAATCTATGCAACCCAATAATTTGATAATGAAAGAGTACAACGCTTTCAAAGTTTCTACGATATTCTAATGAATAATCAAGAATCAATTCTACACAATAACAAAGTGGAAGGTTTTCCAGATTTATGCTGAATGATCCATTGGATCTTGAACTTCTCTCCTCGGGTATATACTAAAGTTTTACTTTGATATATATGCAGGTGTATCAAATAACCATAAAGATTAAATCATACCCCTCTGCAAGCACTTAGAGCCGGCCAACTCCTTGTACCATATATTATGCATAATACTTAAGTCGCGTGCAAAGGTCGAATTTACGACCAATAAAATGTTCCCTTTGTATAAAAAGTTGTTCTTCTCAGTCTCAGAATCAAAATTTGATTTAACAACGAAATATAATAATTACAAAAACCTAATCACTTCTCTTCTCTTCTCTTCTCAAACCTATCAAGTTTTCTTTTTCGATCTAGCCGATACAACTGGCATTGATCTATCAATAATAATTAAATTCTCTTCTCTTCTCTTCTCGAACCTATCAAGTTCTAACAAATGTTCATCTATCCAGAATAATTAGCTAAGACATTTCTCAATATAATTCGACAATAAACAGGAAATATTTAGATCATTAATATTAAATTTCTACTGAGATATGAATATCCAACAACAGTAATTCTACGAATATATATTTTCTGAATCAGTAATTCAATTTGAATTATTAAACATGCACTAACTGCGAATAATCAACAATAAATTCTTGGACGTGGTATAATTAACAATAATTAACCACTATAATATTTAAAAAGTATTAACTCAAGATTGAGTTAGGAAACTTGCCTCTTCCGCTGATTACAGCTACACAATAAACTTATCTGCTTTTGAAAGACCTATAATCTCAATATCGGTCTCACAATTAGCACAATAATTCAGGACACACAACACTATAATTTACAGTCAATCTTCTCCTAGACACATTACCACATAGTCACATCAGTGTTTATAACCTATATAAACACATATCAAGTCTAACTAGTTTGGTCTGGTTGGACTTCGGTCGATTCTCGGTGTTCTGGTCACCCTATCCGATAATTAACACAGTTATTATCAATTACACTTGGTCTCTAAGCTTCAATATTATATTAGATAAGTCAATTATCCTTTATAATATTTTTCAAAAGCTTTTAATAATTTATAAATAATTATTATAATTTATAATAATTTTTCAAACACCAGAATCATTTTTAAATGATTTAATTATCAAATAATCTTATCATCATTAATATTTAATAATATAAAAATATTAATAATATACTTGTCAAAATATTAAAGTTATTATCAATAACTTAAAATATTTTTAAATCATCAATATTCTACTTAAATGATTTTTAAAATAATTAAAATTATTTTTAAATCATCACCATTAATAATTAAATATTAATGAAATTATCATCAAAATATTCAAAGTTATTAATTATAACTTAAAATATTTTTAAATCATTTTCTCATTTTTAAATGATTTTTAAATCAATAAAATCATTTTAATTCATTTACTTAATATAATATTTAAATATAACTAATATTATTAATATTAATTTATTAATGAGAATTCTCCAAAAATATTGAAAAATATATTTTAAAATTAAAATATTTTTTAAAACTTTATTCTCATTTAAAATGATTTTTATAATATTAAAATCATTTTTTCTCGATTTATTTAATATAATAATTAAATAAATCTAATATTATTAATATTAAATTATTAATGAAAATTCTCTAAAAAATTAAATATTATATTTTATAACTCAAAATATTTTTAAATACATTATTCTTATTTAAAATAATTTTTCATAATATTAAATCATTTTTTCTAATTTATTTAATATACTAATTAAATAAATTAAATATCATTAATATTCAAATAATTATAAATATTAATGAAAAATATCCCAATTAATCAAAAATTATTTTTCATAATTTAAAATTATTTTTGGTAATTTTTAGAATTTATTTCTATTTTTAATTAATTTTCAAAAAATCAGAAATTAAAAATTAATTAAATCGTCGCTAAAGCCGTTTGGCGACTCTTTCTGTCGTCTTTGGTGTTCTTGAGCCTCAAGAACACTGTCAGACCAGTCTCAAGGGTGAACGTTTGACCGTTCATAAAATCCAATCTGATCATGTTCTGGGCTAGGTTAAGTATTGATCATGTAGTGTTTAAGTAACACTACATGAATCAATCTTCATCTCAGTCATACAATAAATGAACAAGAAGATCTAGGCTTGCAAACACACTGTCAGAGTGTTTCTGGATTTTCCCAAAAACCCAGCAGTTCAAGTGACCAATTTCTAGATAAATTTTCTATACATTCTAGTCATGATTAATGTAATATAATTGTTCAAACATGAAGTCCTTATGTTATAGAACATTCACAAAGCAACACATCAGTTTAACAACAACAGATCCACAAGATATAACTCGGTCAAACCATGCTAGAGGGTTGTTCATCCGATTTTTTGAAATTCTAGAAAACGGCTATCATGGTCAAGTAGGCTACTTTGACCACTTGCTACATTCGATTTGTTAATTGTTTACATGATTTAAAGCCGTATATTAAAAGAACACATACCAGGCTACAAGTTGATTACATTAACACCATCAAACGACATCAAATATGTCAAATCTGGGTCGTTCAAAAGGTTGTCAGACACTGAAATCTAATTCTGGGTTACCCAAAATTTCACTCGGTTATGGTCGGTCAACCGACTTTGACCGAGTATAACTTAAAATCTAGACATTAAACAACTGTGATTTCACCTCCAGATCAAAGACAACATGACAGAGTGTAGATTAAAGCTTTAAAACAACAAAAATCATAAACGAACAAGAATCTGTGGCTCCTGACATTAGCTTGTCAGACCACAAATTTTGTTCTTGGACAATTTTGGAAAAACTCAATTTTAAAGCACTTTGATGTTATGGATCCATGATGGATCAACATAGATCATCTAAAAATATCATATAACATAAGATTAAACACTTAAACACAAAATATTTCTTAGCAACTTGGATCAAAAATCAAATTAGGTTTATACCTTCTAGCTTCAAATCCTTGATCTTGACCTTCCTAACTGATCTTGGCTGATCAAAAGGCTGTTTTTAGGACTGAGATAATTAGCAAATTCGGAGGGTTAGAGAGAACAAGAGTTGTTGAGAGCTTACATTGAAAATAAGCCAACATACTTGACTTTCTCTCTCTCAAATCTATATATATTGTGATATGTTGCTAGATCTGATGGGTTGAATTGATTTTGCTGGAGATTGTATGTTACTAAGTCAACATAGTTGGTCACCTACCACAAATATACAAAGATTTGCAAGTTACATAATAAAATACACAAAAAGGGCATTTTGGTCTTTTTCTTCTAAATTTAATGGCATGCTTGACATTGTCCAACCCTTAGGGTTTAAACATTAGGGTTTAACCCTAAGGTTCTAACCCTTAGGTTTTAAAACATTAGTTTCTAAAATTTCCAATTAGTGTTTTTGTGACGCCCCCAAAATAGGTATACATCACCCATTTTGAGTCGTCAATAACATGGTACAAAAATAACTACAACTTTATTAATACAACATAAAAACTGTGAGTTTAAATACAAATATTGCCATCTAGACAATATTCACACCCAAATAAGTCCTCATTACAATTATTGGTACATTATTTTACAAAAATGGTGAGGACTACTAAAATGACTTTCTAGAACCTTCATTCCATACCCCGACTAGTACTCGCTACATTCTCGCCTCCTGAGAAGAAAAATGGAACAAAAAGAAAAAGGGTGAGCTCAACTAGCCGAAGAAAGAATATTATGACTAAGATAATATACAACAAATTATCGTTAGTCTTCAACAGGGAAAAAAATCGATAAAATACAATGATACAACAAATTTCAAATCAATATTCATGTAATGAAATAATAATTCATAGATGAGTTACGTAGAGAATGAAATCTACTATAATCTATGAATTTAAAAGTCCATCATCAATATTTTATCCCTATAACATCAATCAATAATCATCTTGAATCAAATATTCATCTTCTTGCACTACAGCCAAAGATATTCATCGATCCTATTATGTTCATCTCAACACTACATCATCTTTGCACTATATAAGCCAAAGATATTCATAAGAAAATCAACCATCTTTTGCACTACGTGCCAAAGATATTGAAGAATACCATCATTTAGGACCGAGGATGATGAAAAATATTTTAAAGAAAACGAATCCAGTGAAACAAAAGAACAAATATTAAGGATTCGTATTTCAAATAATCCAAGTTGAAAAATACTTCATAATAACCGTAGTGAAGTAAAATTCAAGAATGATCAAAACATGGATACAATCAAAGCTAATATCCATAATAGATATTTTGGACAAAAAAACAAAATTTAATTTTTCTGTGAATAGTATCGTATACGTGAATAGTGTCGTATACGTGAATAGTAACCCCGACATTAAAAGACAAGAATTTCACAAGAAAAATCTTACCGATATTCCGGCATAATGATATTAGAAGAAATAATATCATTTTTTTTTAAAAATAATATCCCTTACCTCGAAAAAAATAGTACTTCTGGCTGGAATATCAGATATAACGCTGAAGAAACTTGCACCGTATAGCAACACTCAAAGTATCAAAATACTCACAAGAATAAACCGATAATATAGAGAGAAAACTTCAGTTTCTGGTGTGATTTTCAATTCTAACCTAAGCACCCTATTTATAGGAAAATGATTAGAACACCAAAATAAAAAATTTAATAAAATAATAATATTTATTAAATAATCATACGCACCATTTGAATTCTCATTTCATCACATTTACCATAGCCCACCAACTCACAAAACTTACAAAAAACATTTTTCTTAAAAAAATTAATTAAAACTTCCAAAAATCAATTATTTCGGAACTTCAGAACTTCAATAATTCATAATAAATAGCCCTTTTATCAGAAAAATTCGAACCTTATGTCTTTTGCAAAGGAAATTCCATTCTCTACAACTTTGTAAGTTTAATTTTTTCCAAATTCCAAACAGAAATTGACCGAAATCCACAAACGGACGATTTTACAAGCTTTAATCAAATTTCAGTCAAGAAATGGGGTCCACCGACATATTTAACACCGACATGTTTAACATGTTTTAAATATTTTTAGTAACAAAAATACTCCTCCCCATATACTCATATATCCCACATTCATTGTAAAAATATTACCATTATTATATTATTAAAATATAATAATATATTTAAATGAATTATTTTATCAGAAAAGATAAAATATCAATTTTTCAACAATTGTCACTTTAAAATTTTCTCCATCTATATCCACATAAAATAAATATTTTCCTTATCATATAAATTAATAATTAATTATTCATAAATAATATTACAGAATCACAATATCGACAAACCGTGTCGCGTTCCTAAAGAAAGAGGGCTTTTAATAAGGATTTCTCTCTTATGGCCAATTGATTAGGTGACCAAACCTCTCCTTAGACAGAACTTTCTAGACATTGCCAATAATGTTATCTAATAATATTATTCAAATAATATGAATTTTTGATCTGATAATAAAAATACTGTGTAGTGATAATTATTGAAACAACAATAATATAAAATATCAACGTAGCAATTATTGAATCAATAAAATAAAATATTGAACAGTAACTATTGTAACAATTATTAAGTAGTGCCTTCTTACGTAAGAATCAATAATCGGTGCAATACCGTGTGCTACTATGTTTTAACCACTGGGTATTCCAACAGTATTAACGGTAACAACTACTCCGTTATTTATAAACAACTTATACTTGTTGTTTTCTTCACCCAATCGATTTCAAGTTATGGGCCCACACAAAATTTGGCAAGTCGTCGCATTTAATATTCCAAACAGGTTAGAATATTCCACGACCAACCAAATATTCCCCGACAACAATGAATATTTTATAACCACTTGCTTATTTGAAATATTTTCACATTTTTCCCATAAATAACCACAATAATCAAATCAACCCTTACTATTTCCAAAATAATAAATATAGAAAATTTAATTTCATTTATAATAAGTTGGGGTCTTACAGTTTTAATTAGAAAAAATAATATTTCTAAATTACAATTAGGGTTTGTAAAATAGAAATTAAAATAACTAAAATATAATTAGGCTTTTCTAATCATATTTAAGTTTAATAAACACCTTAGGGTTGCCAATTAGGATTAGGGTTTCCTAATTTAGGGTTGAGGATTCCCGGATATGAAATTAGGGTTTCTCGGCTTTTGATTAGGGTTTCTAACTACACGTTAGGGTTTCTAATCCTGAGATTAGGGTTTCTAATCTCTTATTATGGTTTATTAATTTTAAACCTTATCCGATCAATCATTTGATCAAAATCTCTATACAGTACAAACAAGTACATATCAATACAATTATTCAAATTGTATTTTCTACCGAATCCTTATCCTGAATTAGGGTTAGGGTTTCTAAAGCTATTAAGCACAACTCTAGTCTTATTTTTCTGTCAATACATAAATTGACCACTACTCGAGACTCATATCACAGATACACAACACAATATTAACAGTCAATATTAATATTAAATAAATAAAAAATTATTCGTAAAATTTGGATTATTCAAAATCCCGGGTTATTACAGTCTTTTACATCCAGTTATTTACTTTATGTCATTTACTTTATGTACCTAATTTCCATAAATGCTATGTTTGTATTAACTGCTTACAACTTAACTAACTCTACGAACAATGTATGTATGTTCATGAATATATCAATGAAGGAGATCTTTTACTTATTCCGATGTGCTTAAAAATATTCTTATGTTTGTCATATGTTGATTCGTTAGCAACACAAACTAAACAGGAAAAGTATTAGAAAATAAAAAGGATCTATTTAACCCCCCCCCCCCCCTCTAGATCTATTGTGTGCCTACTGGGAACTAACAATTGGTATCAAAGCAGGTTCTCATGCTATATTCAAAAGCTAATCGCTTTGAGTCTGATCCTAGGCACAAACATTATTCTAAACTTAGTTTATTAGTAAGTTACTTGTAAATGCAGATGAGCTCACACATTGGAAATATTGTGTACAGGTAAATGTGTATATACACCTGGAGCTGCTCAGATTGGTTTATATTCCTAAATGTCATAGCAACAAGACCAATCCTTGTTCATAGTCAATCTTGTAGTCTGAAGATCAGAGATGAGAGGTCGAGAGGCATCAATAACAAATAGTCAAACATCCACCAGTCTGAAAGATGAAAGGCTATACAGTCTAAAAAATACTTATCCAGAGGAGAAAGAAGAATCTCTTAAAAATGTATTTGACTATCCAGCAGATGAATGTGAATTGTAACAATCCGGAATTTCAAATTTAAATTTTAAATATTTATTGAATTATCTAAATATTTATTTGAGGTGTTTATTGTTGAATAAATATTTTAATTGATGTTAATATGGTATATTTATTAAATTAAATAAATATTTTAAGCGATGTTGATGTGATTATTGTTATTAAATATTTATGAATTAAATTTATTAGATAATATTCTAAATTAAATTAATTTATAGTTTAGAGAGTGCAATATAACATGAGATGTTATATTGTTGTTTCAATTTAATAATTTAAAGTGGTATATTAAATTATTAAATAAAATTATAATTTTGTAATATTTGTTTTAAGTGGAATATTTATTTAAAATATAGTTTGTATAATTAATTTATTTGGTTAATGTGGATATAGGAATCCAAATAAAAAAGATGTCATTATAATTAGAAATTATAAACTAAATTGTTTATTAAAATAATTAAGGTAGTTTTAAATTGATTTAACCCAAACAAGACTTAAAATATTAAGTCTTTATATTTTAAAGACTTTTTGCCAAACAAAGCCATATGGCTTTTGGATTTTAATATGTGAATTATAATAATATAAGAAGAATAAATAAGATAAATTAAAATAATAAATAAAATATAATTATAACTTATCGTTTATTTTATAAGCGATATTATAATTATGTATGTAGCGTATTATGATTATCGGTTTTTGGGGTTACGTATTTGCTAAGCCTAAAAGTGAAAAGAAAAGGAAAAGTTGCGAGAGAACTTGAAAGAGGATATGAGAGAAATTGAGAGAGAACCTAAGGATTTTTAAAGCAATTTCAGTGGTGTTAGCTAGGATTGTAAGCAATTTGAAGGTATTTCTTTAACACCTTTGTATTATATATATATATATATATATATATATATATATATATATATATATATGTGTGTGTGTGTGTGTGTGTGTGTGTGAGAGAGAGAGAGAGAGAGAGAGTTTTACGGCATAGAATTTCTATGTTCTGTGGATTTTATTTTTTAAAATTGTTCCTATACAACTGAGTTATGGTAGTTGTATGTGGTTGTGCTACTAGAATTAGTGTTTAGACATGAATTGGTATGCTAATTTCAGTTAAAAGGAAGGAAAAGTAAATTACAGTGAATATTTTGTGCATGTCTTGTAAAAGTACCAATTATGATGATCAATTAGTATGCTAAACTGAAAATTGAGGCTTGTTTATGCTAGTTCGTTAAGAAACGAAGAGAACGTAGTTGGAACGAAGTGATTTGGTATAAAATTGAGATTACAATGATGAATTTGTAAAGAATGTCAAAATTTGAGTTTTTATATGAAAATGAGAAATCTGAGAAATTAATCTAGTTTAAGTTGTTGTTAAATTGTTCATATTGATATATATGTGAGGAAACATGTTTGTAATAGTTTTATATCATTTGTTTGTGTTAATTTCACTGTTTGGTGGGTGAAATTCGTGTTAGTTGGGCTAAAGTCGACTACTGTTCATAAATAAAAGATAAATTAAACGTTGTCGTCTAATCAAGCACTATGTCCTTTCCCTTGCTTGTAGAAAGCTCTTCAAACTTTTTAACTTCATCTGCATTGTTTTGTGCAAGAGTGAGCAAACAATTGTCCACAAGAAGGATAATATACAATAATCGATTTATGAATGACAATTAACTGAGTTTTCAATGGTAAAATATTCTTACCGGAACAATAAACTTTAATTCAACAGCTATGAGTTCAAAGGGATACTGAACGTTTAAGTTAACAATAGACAACAACATCAAAGAATACACTGAGGGTCACAAGACCACGAACTCTATTCTAGGTTTTCAAGTATTTCTACTTTAACCTTTAACAGTCTAAACGACTATATGGACCATCATTCCGTACTCCAGGTGATCAGCCCTTTGTACTATGTATTGTGCAAACATTTTAAAGCTATTGAGTAGCTCTAAAATAATCCCTGATATAGGGTTGTTCATCTCAGCTTAGATTATCAGGTTCCGAACCAAAGGAAGTTTGGTTGGGAATTAGCTTCAAAGGAAGTCTAGATTTTTAGAACGCTCATCAACCAAGTACTTGTTGAATCAGATAGGAATCAATAACTATTCAAGGGTTTGATTATAATGTCCTCATGAACAAGGTATATCAATGAATCAATAAGAGCTAGAGTATTAACAATTTCTAAGTTGAACAAATGTTATCATCGACAACATGCTTTCAAAGGTGTGTGAGTACATAAACAAACCAAAGGAAGTTTGGTTTGGGTTGACTTCAAGGGTAATTTAGAGTTTAGAATATTCATTAACTAAAGAATAGTTGAATTAGTAAAGAATCGCTAAGCAACTTAGAGTTCAGTACAATAATGTAAGATAGTACAATGATATTGAAGAACGAAGATCAAACAACAGTTATTAGTAGTTGAATAAACACACTTCTTACAATAAAATTACAGACTTTGAATAACCAAGGTAATCTCGATTGGAATAAAGAAACAAAGATAAACTAACTTACTCAACAATAAATCGTTAAACAAGAGATTAGAGATTAGAGATAACTAACTAACTAACTTGTATGACAATATATCGTTAAACAAGAGATTAGAGATAGAGAATTTGCATAAGTATAACATAACAGTGAAAAGTAACCTTGCTGAATAATAAAGTAGCTAAGGTTACGGAACTTGCCTCTTGCGTAAGCTATATAATTATAACTCACGTACTCCAATATCCTACACATAGGTTTAGAACCACAATACCTATTAAATATGCTAACATACCATAACATGTACATTTCTTGCTAAGATTATCATTTTAGCACAAGTCTTATGCTACTATACAAATATCAAGAATTTCAAGTGTTAACCTTCACAACACCTGTTTACTATTCATCATGCTCACTAAGTCTAATATGTTACGTTCATTACTTACTAATCATTTTCAACCTTGAAATTATCAATGACATGACACGGTTCTGTTTTAACCTCCATACTCCATGTTTATTAAGTTAACACACCATTAGACCAAGTTATAGTAATACATTATCCTAGGTCACCCAGCAGACAATGTCCTTCGATCAGATCGATGTGTATGGCAATTGCGCCATACATAAGCACCGGGACCAAGTCTACATTTGCTTGGTTTTTAACACTGGCACTTGGCAAGCTTGTGCAGGTACGATACTGACAGAGGCGTAAACGGCATGAACGAGAGGAAATTTTAGCCCAACTAACACGAATTTCACCCACCAAACAGTGAAATTAACACAAACAAATGATATACAACTATTACAAACATGTTTCCTCACATCTATATCAATATAGAACAATTTAACAACAACTTAAACTAGATTAATTTCTCAGATTTCTCATTTTCATATAAAAACTCCATTTTTGACATTCTTTACAAAATTCATCACTGTAATCTCAATTTTATACCAAAGCACTTCGTTCCAACTACGTTCTCTTTGTTTCTTAATGAACTAGTATAAACAAGCCTCAATTTTCAGTTTAGCATACTAATTGATCATCATAATTGGTACTTTTACAAGACATACACAAAATCTTCACTGTAATTTACTTTTCCTTCCTTTTAACCGAAATTAGCATACCAATTCATGTCTAAACACTAATTCTAGCAGCACAACCACATACAATTACCATAACTCAGTTGTATAGCAACAATTTAAAAAAAAATAAAATCCACAAAACATAGAAATTCTATGCTGTAAAACTCATATATACACATATATATATAATACCAAGGTGTTAAAGAAATACCTTCAAATTGCTTGCAATCCTAGCTAACACCACTGAAATTTCTTTGAAAATCCTTAGGTTCTCTCTCAATTTCCCTCTATATCCTCTCTCAAGTTCTTCTCGCAACTTTTCCTTTTCTTTTCACTTTTTAAGCTTGTAAATACGTAACCCCAAAACCGATAATCATAATACGCGTACATAATTATAATATCGGTTATAAAATAAACGTATAAGTTATAATTATATTTTATTTATTATTTTAATTTATCTTATTTATTCTATTTATATTATTATAATTCCAATATTAAAAATCCAAAAGCCATAAGGCTTTGTTTGGCAAAAAAGTCTTTAAAATATAAAGACTTAATATTTTAAGTCTTGTTTGGGTTAAATCAATTTAAAACTACCTTAATTATTTTAATAAACAATTTAGTTTATAATTTCTAATTATAATGACATCTTATTTATTTGGATTCCTATATCCACATTAACCAAATAAATTAATTATACAAACTATATTTTAAATAAATATTCCACTTAAATAAATATTACAAAATTATAATTTTATTTAATAATTTAATATACCACTTTAAATTATTAAATTGAAACAAAAATATAACATCTCATGTTATATTGCACTCTCTAAACTATAAATTAATTTAATTTAGAATATTATTTAATAAATTTAATTCATAAATATTTAATAACAATAATCACATCAACATCGGTTAAAATATTTATTTAATTTAATAAATATACCATATTAACATCAATTAAAATATTTAGTCAACAATAAACACCTCAAATAAATATTTAGATAATTCAATAAATATTTTAAAATTTAAATTTAAAATTCTGGATTATTACATCATTCCCTCCTTACAAGGATTCTGTCCCCAGAATCACAACTCAAACAATCAAATCGTCACATTCTTCCCTCCTTACAAAGATTTTGTCCCCAGAATCGAAGACAACTAAACAAATAACTTAGGGTAATTCTTCATCATTTCAGCTTCAAGTTCCCACATAGTCAATTTGACATTGTGGTTCCTCTATATCACCTTCACAGAAGGTATCACCTCATCCCTAAGAACTTGTTCTTTTCTGTTAACTTATCTAAATAGAAATTTCCTCGTAGGACAACCATTATGGTTCATACTTGATCACACGATTGCAGTCGAGCTTGTTCGATCATATCACCG
The DNA here is from genome assembly GCA_020205615.1 of Panax quinquefolius. Classification (NCBI taxonomy): domain Eukaryota; kingdom Viridiplantae; phylum Streptophyta; class Magnoliopsida; order Apiales; family Araliaceae; genus Panax; species Panax quinquefolius. The sequence goes on along the minus strand of CM035173.1, from coordinate 83,588,014 downwards.
AAATATGAAAAACATTACAAATGTGCTCTAACTATAGAGGTAGGGCTACCTTAAAACCATCTTTTCAACTTCATCAATGCTTCCTATACTATAACCGATTTATACCCAATATAGTTCATCAAACTTACCACACTTTGGAAATTCAGGAACTTGCCACAATCATATGAGTTTAGGAACTTATCCTAGTTAGACCATAGGTGTCCATTCGCTGAGGGGTTCAAAATATACCATATGATTATGAGTCATGAACTTACCATATGCTTTAGTTTTAAGAACCGATCCTCATCTTAACATCCTCCAACTTAATCTTAAAAACCTCCAACTATCAAATATATACATGAGAAAAGAATCACTTTTCCACCACATATACATGGATAGCGCGATACCGATATTCCCATTATTATCAATGTGATAAACCAAGTATACGCACAAAACCTCTACCCATACAAAAGTTTGTACGACTTAGTTACCATATGAGTCCTCAATTGAAGTCCCACCCGGCATTACCTTACTCTTAAATTATTTTTAACTTGCCCATAACTTGCTCAATGAGGACTCCCCGTATGACATTATCAAAAACTTCTTGTGCGCTTAGCACGCCTTCCGATGCAAACAATAAGACATACTTATTTCTAATTGCGTTCCACACGTTCTTGCAAACCCTTTCTGAAAATTCGATTTGAATCGTGAATCTCGGTTCGACACAATTTACACTGAAACACCGTGCCTTGAAACAATTTCTTTAACATATAACTTCGCACACTGATCAATAGGTAAAATGCTAACTTTGACATACCATAAAATCTATCACCATATCTTGCCATCAATAGTAATATCGAAGGCAATGTATAATTTCGTGATCCATAGTTGATTCAACATATAAATTTTATGCAAAACATCATTTTCAATTCCCGGTATTAGCGAAATCTAGTTTCTTCCTTCTACTTTCAACTATCCCTCAGTATTGATTATGAATTTAACACCTTCATCTTGGAGCTACCCTTCCTTTACTCTATCCAACAAAGTTGTACAGTTTTCCATCTGAATAGCTTCTCCTCTGACTTTTCATATATCTCACCTCCTACCATAAATTCGTCATTTTTATTATGAACCCTTCTTGCACAGTTAAGAAAATAACTACTACCTCTAACTCTGGATCATGAGTCAGATGCCCTTTCACATAAAATTTTAACTTACGCGATACATATAAAATGACCTTGTTGTTCTGCCTAAACACACAGCCTAGTATATTATACGATGCGTCTCTATACAACACAAAATTTCTTGTATTATCTGGTAGAGACAACACAGGTGCCACACTAAATTCTTCCTCAATTCGTGAAAATTCACCTTATAATTTCCCGCCCATATAAATTCCACCGATTTTCTCGTTAAGTTAGCTAACGAAGTGACTATCTTGAACTTCGTGTATCCCTCACAATATTTTCTTAATAACTTCTTGTTTTACAACATCAATAGATAACTCTACCGTACAGACGTCTTGCAACTGAAAGAACAAAATACTACCTTTGACTTCCTCAGAGTCTCATAAATCAAATCGAAAATAAATCCATTGACATCACGCGGCCTTTAATATAACACGGAATTTCTACACACCAATTTAAAAGGAATCATTGTTCACACTTTCTATATATAGGGAATAGTCTAACTCTTCCCGAAGCGAATCTAGTTTCAAAACGAATTCATCAAGCATAAATTAACAAGTGGCACTTGAATTAAATAACACGCTGCCGTATAGATAACTGATCGGAACCATACCTTGCATTACGTCCTGGATCGTCATGTTGGTTGGTTGTTTGGTTGGTCGACTCGGCGGAGCTGATTTTACAATAACCAGTTTGCCACTGCCTCTTTTTCTTCCACTTGCTTTTCCTATCACTTTCTTTGGACACCCTCGAGCCAAGTGCTCTTTCGATCCACACGTGAAACAGGATCCCTTCCTCGGTCTTGAACATTTTGGTGCAACGTGGCCCTTCAAACCACAATTAAAGCACACCTTTTTCCCTTTCAAATAAACACCTACATATTTCTTTCCGCAGTTGCTACACGCCTCCACCTTCTTCTTTTCCTTCCCTTGCTGATTTTCAGCCTTAATATTATTGTCCCACTTCCTTTTCCAAGCATTACTGGTATGGCTATCACCCACCTTATCATCTTCACTCTTCTTTCCCTTTTGCTCTTGATTGTATGTCAGCGTATTACCTTCCCCGTCTACGACAATCGTTCTTTCCAGCCCTGTTGTGAACGAATTTGGTTTGAACATCGAGATTTGATTGTATAGCCAAAAATTCAGTTGATTTGCCAGTGCTCCCACCAGAAAATTCACCAATTGTGTCACTGGATTTGTGTTAGCTTCCCTATTGTATGCATATTCCTTGGGTCTCTGTTGACGTTGTTGTCTTCTTCTAGGCGGTATCTTACTGTTTAAAACTCGAACTATTAGATCATCGTTCATCCACACATTAAAATTTTCAAGCTTATCACAACCACTTTTAAACCACACATAATATATCTTAATAAACAATGATGTATTTATTCATTTATCATACAGCACATAACAAAATAGTCTCACTGCTATTTATATTATTTATCCTGTAATAATTAAATTCCAGGATTACTACATTATATCCCACTATATATTTCAAAAGTCAGGATTTACATCCTATTAATTTTCATCGTGATTTATATATAATCTTAATGTTTTTCTTGCTATCTACAAGAACGTTCCACGTTGTACAACTGCATTATGCTCTTACTCCACGATACAAATCGCCAGGAGATTGGAAGATTAAATTCTACGTTTCATCATTCGCTTGGCACTCTTTGACTTTTCTTCAACACGAACTATGCATTTAGAAGCCTTCATCCACGCGTCCTCAGCGTTCGCCCGCTTTGCTGACTTCTTTCCCTAGTCATTCCTGCGCAATCTCATTCCCAGCTAATAACTATCCTCTTTAATATTTCGACTGAGCTAATATCCGCTCTACATCTGTAAATTGTGCAGTAAGGTCTTGAGTCGCGACATCTCCTTGCGCTAACGCGGCTTGGTGCTTTACGGCTTGACCTTCTAATTTCTCGACCTTCTTTTATAACTCAATGGTATGACCATACACTTTATTTGAGGAATCCCCCCCTCCCCGTACTCATCCTTCACCTTGTTCACTTCACATTTATCCTTGTGTTCAAACTCAAGCTCATACCCACATGCTACATTAGAAAACAATGCAGATGAAGTTAAAAAGTTTGAAGAGCTTTCTACAAGCAAGGGCAAGGACAAAGTGCTTGATTAGACGACAATGTTTAATTTATCTTTTATTTATGAAGCTTGTGTAATAGATTTATTTATGATCATGTTTTAATTATTCGCTGATGATTGTATAAAAGGTTAGATGACCTGGGATTTATTTTAAATTATGTAACCCTTTAATGGGAGATTGATTGTTTAAGCTTTTGAGTTTAATTATATCCTTTGTTTATGGGTAGTTAGTTAAGAATTAATTGGACAGTGAACACCAAATCTGTGGGATTGAAGTGCCCAGATTTGGGGGTGTCACATGAACCTTGAGGTTCAAGGTCGTCAAGGAACTCAGGATGCCAAGATTTTCTTAGCTTACATCTTCAGGACTATGGCTGATTGATCGAAGGACAACTAGAGCAACATGCTGTCAGAAATGAATGTAAAAAAAATAATAAAATAAAATAAAATAAAATATGCACATCAATGCCCAACCTCATTATATCGAGATAAATGACTTTCAAGAAACTGGCAATGAAAAGGTACGGTTCCTCAGTGATATTAATGTAAATATCATGTTGCATCAACTTTTGTACTATAACAGTATTCTATCAAGAGACCATGTTCTACCTAAAAAAGGGAAGAGAGAAAGTACACTAAGGATGGAAACTCAAATGCTAACGAACTTTCTATCCATCCAAGTTTTAGGTTGAAGATAACCTCTTGAAAGAAGTCTGAAATAAGTATTGAACATATCATGATTTAATTTATCTTAAGTGGAGTAATCTTTGCTGATGGGTTAGTATGTATGTACAAACCTATGCTCTAGGATTTTGATAACACATAGAGTATGATCAGTTCTACAAAAGTATCTTGAAGATTCGTAGAAACCGGTTACCTCCATGAATCAACCAGATGCAAATAAGTGATAGATTCGATTCTCACTCTATGAACATTTAAAAACTGTGAACATAACCAAGTAAATGATGAAACCATCAAAGAAAAAGAGTGTCTTATTAAAGCTACTAATCTTACACACACTCATCAACATGCATCTTAAAATGTCATATCTAATTTGGATAAGTGCATGAATATGATTGTTGGTAATCAACATGTGATGAAAGATCAAATATATGAGGAATATGGATTTTGGAAACTAACCAAGCAAGACTCATTTAACCATGAGCACCAAAAATAGAAATTTATCCGATCTGCAGGTAGTTGGTCTATCTGACCACACTAAGGAATACTGAAGCCGATGACTTTAGTCGAGAAGATTCAACCAGCTGGAGGCTTAAGACATTTCAGAAATATTTTGACAAAATTAGTCTCTGTCAAAGCCTATCCTTGAAGACTTGCCGAGCTAACATGAATAAAGCTCACATGGTTGTTGATCTCTATAAGGAAGCAAACCATGGTCTTATATGCTCAATCATCTAAAGCATATCATCTGAGAAGAACCCTTAAGAAACTCATTAGAAAAACAAAACTCCACAAGTACAAACGGTCAAAGAAGACTACGTTCGTAGTTCTGTCAATGTATCATAGAATGATCAGTCCTGAAGATATCTATTTCTGTTATCCAATGAGATTTAAATGATAGTGATGATTTCAGTCAGAAGAAGATATGCAAGGCTATCTTCGGATGCACGTGAAGAAGAAGATCTCACACTCCTCTGAGAAGATAGTATCAACTATGGGGGAACAGTGATCTGCTAAGGAAAAGCAACACTGAAAGTATCAGAAATACTCTATGAAGTAATATACCAGTTACAAAGTCCCAAAACTTTGTGGCTGATGAACCAAATAAAGATTCATAGTCAGTAGGAACGTCTCAAAACGTACCACTGATAACCTTGTCAACCACCTAACTCAAAATCATGGAGCGCCTACGATCAAATATCTGATCGCAGTGTAAGAGAGGGAGGACACCACGATTACAGCCAATACAAATGTCTAAAGTTGGTAGATGAACTTCTCGGCAGAAAAGGTCAAATGAGATATTACTGTTAATCAACTTCTAAAGTTTTTCATCTGGAAAACGCCTCAGAGACAAACCTGGCCCTTAGTTCACTCTAAGAGGTTGGCCCTTCCTGAGCTACCTTTACCTAGAGGGAATGTTTAGTCAAGTTCATCTCAAGGATCGGGACAGACAACAATTGTAGAGTAGATTCTGAAGTTAACTCGACGATCATAGTGCAACCTCAACGATCGTAGAGTAGGCTCGACAATCGCAGTCTTTCCAAAGGATAAACTAGCTCAAGAGAAGCTCAGCAGAATTTGGGACACATCAAATTATTTAGATCGTGTGAAGCGAAGCTACGAATAAAATTTAGAAAATATGTCTTGAAAATTCACTTTAGGATTTCTGTACTCTAACTCAATTGGGGCGTATCAGCGGTTAAGCCATGAAAAATGAGGATCAATGTCAAAAAGCTCACTAAAGCATCTCTCAGGAGACAATCGTTGAGTTGTCAAAGAAATTCATAGAGTATACATCAATCTCATCAAGCTATTCTACGTACTGGAACAGTCAACAGAAGAAAAGTCAAATCAGGGGAACGGACATAATGAAGGAGTTATAGATTGTGACCTATTAGAGACTTACAATTGTCCCACTAAGAAATGTGGTAGGAACAATTACAAGAGGGAAATTCAAATAATTGGTAATTCCATTTTAACGGGCTCCTAAAATTCTGTAAGCCTGTCAAATCCATATTCAAGGAAAATCCTAACCAACTCAAAAACAGCCAAGCCCTCTCAAACAATTATCAAACCAAGAATCTCTTTCTGACATCTCATAAGAGCCTCACAAAGTCATAAACCCAGAAAATTCAAACTCTTCAAATGGCAAATTGGCGAGTAATCACTGGCATTCAGCTCGGAACAAAGACATTTGAGAAATCTAAGAAGAAGTTCAGAGATATTCTTGATCTTGTGAAGAAGGCTAGATTCTCAGAATGCCTGGAGGCAAAAACTCGGATATATGCTGACCTAGTTAAAGAGTTTCACTCAAATGCAACTATAAATAATAGAATTCTTTCCACCAAGGTCAAGGATCAGATTTTGAAACTGAATTCTTCCGACATCAATCAATGCTTAGGTCTTCCTGACCTAGATCTGGAAAGTCTGGATGAAAATGACACTGAAAAAGCTAAGAAAATTATGCAGTACAAAAGAAACCCTAGTCTGAAGGACATGAAGAAAAAGGAGTTCCCTGAAGAATTCGAGTTCCTTGCTGAAATAGTGGGCAAATGTATCCTATGTAAGGACATTTGCATATGACAACGTGATTGATCAATGACTAAAGATCATGTCTCAATAGTTACGAAGAAAGCGATCAACTTTGTAGCTATCCCTTGACCAAATGTCCAAATAGCTGGATAAGGAAGAGAAGAAAAGGTTAACTGAAAAACCCTTCACAAAGGTTTTCCATGGAAGGTTTTTAAGTATCATTTTGAAGAAAATGCTAAAGAATAAAATTAAGGATGATGAAGGTGAAATCCTTAATGTTCATAAAGTGATGTCCCCACAGTTGTTTGAAAATTTAAAGAAAAATCCCAAGGAAAACAAGAGGCTAATAACATCTGGTAGCAGTAGCAAGGTCTGTGCAAGAAAGAGGAAGGCAAAAGAAATAGAAGACCAGATGTCTCAATCTGATGAATCTGTACCTACAACAACCACTCCAGCAAAGAAGAAATTTAAGAAAGTGAAGAATAAAGAGGCTCCACCAAACAGTCTCTCCATCGACAAGAAGAAACATAAAGCAGGAGAAGTAAAAGCATCAACTGAAGGTATCCCAAAAAGAAGGAGTAACAGATTACTCTAAGGGTCATCCAAGGAGAAAGTAAAGGTAATGAAAGAGTCAGTTCCATGTCCTCAAGGAAGCTTATCTACTCAAGAAGAAAGAGAAAAAGTAGAGTTAGAAAATGAGAAGGGATCTGAAAGTCTCAAGGAAAAATCATCAAAGAGTAATTCTAGCAATGAAGAAGAAGCTGAGTCTATGAAAGAAATAGTCAAATCTGATAATGAAGAAGAATGTACAAGTCCTATGGACAATCCTCAGAGTAGCCACTTTGCTACTAAAGAAAGTGTGAAAGATGAAACAATTGGATCTCCAACTACAAATGCTCCAATAAGCTCATATGATGGCTCAAAAGATGTTGAGTCTGAGGAAGAAGGACATGTTCCTACTATTGCTGAACATCAAGGAAGCTTATATGGGGATATAGAGGCTTTAGATTCTGAAGAAGAAGAAAAGTCTGAAACCCCTATAGCTGATCCTCCAATAAGAAGAAAAAGCAACAGACTATTTGCTAAATATATCTCAAAAAGGATAGGAGAACAGTCCACTGCTGTCATTGATTTAAGTGATAATGAGTTTGAATCCACGGAAGAAAATGCTGAAGAAGAAGATGAAGCGATGGAAAAAGATTCTAACTAAGAATTAGAGGAACACACTACTGAGTCTGATGAAGGAAGTTTACAGAGGCCTAACTCCAGCCCCAGACAAAATGAAGATGGAATAGACTCCAGTTCTAAAACAGAAGAGCCAGAAAATTTTCACATTCCTAATCCTGTAAATCGGAAGAAAAAGATTATAGTAGAAATTGATGAATCACTGGATGTGCTCCCTGGTAGATGGGTCAATCATGGGAATGAAAGGCTAAATGTGGTAATGATGACTGCAGAAAATGCGCTCAAAAATCGTAAGGCTATGAAGCTAGACACCTCAACTATAATATATGAGCCAAAAGTTAAGAACCATATAATAAGGTGGTTTCATCCTCGTATGCCATGGGTAAAGGCATCTCTCACTGGAGATAACAGCTATCTCACATGGGTCTTCTCTCATCTTCCCAACCTGGAGCTGGTGTCACAGAACTTTCTAAGAGTACAGAAGTTTGCAACCAAGATGATAAAAGACCAGTCTCACTTCAAAATCTACAGACATGCTGGTAACCACTACATTCCCTCTTATTGTAGAGTGGGTTCTGATGGCAGAAGGAGTATGCCCAAGTGGATGATCATAGAGTCCCTTCACTCTACCATTGAAGATGATCAAATTCAGTTTGAGAAGCTTCCCTTTGCACAAGCACAATTGTCTGATATCCTTTCATCCTCCAACAGTGAATGGCACTCAAAGATTTATCAGATTGTTACTACATTTGAAAAACTATCTAAAAATGAAAATCGTAGAGTTGAAGCTAGAATACAACAAGAGTATACCTAATCATATGACCAAACTCCTACGGAGAAGGAGCTATTAAAGAATTCTAATGAGTTGATTGAGAAGATATCTATCTTCACAAAAGAGGAAAAGATGTTGCCAGAAGCAGGAGATAATGCGGCTCAAGAAAGACTCCAAGCCACTATATCTGATATATCTCTCAAAATCAAAGAGAGAGATCAAATCTATCTGATGGCTATGTATGATCAGAAGGCAGAAGTTCTACAAGAATAGAAGGCAAATGAAGAGCAAATTATATCCCTCTCTGACAAGATTGACAATATAAATCAGTCTCTCTCCCTACAACTTGAGCTGAGCCAACAAGAACTCAAGATTGAGGTTGGTAACTCATCTTACCTGATGGAGCAAATTATGCCAAAAATGGAGCAGCTTTCAGAAGTGATTAATGACAAAAAGGGGGAGAAAAAGAAACAGAGAAAGAAGCACTCAAGGAAGAGCAAGGAGAATAGAAGAAAAGAAGACAAGAAGGCCAAGAGAAAGGAAAAGGAACAGAAGAAGAAGATAATAACAGTTGAAGTAGACTCATCATCTGAGGGGGAGATAGAGGATGATGATCTAGTGAATACAGAGTCTGAGAGGGAGCAGAGAAAAGTAATGAAGTTACCACCTCAGGGGGACCAGGAGCAATTAGATCAAATAGATAAGTAGTTGATCCATAGACATCCTGGAAGACACACATGGAACCAAAAAGGTACAGCTCTATCTAGCTCAATATGTTCTAGATCCAGGATGTAAAATGTCATAGTTTATGTAATTCCATATTATTATCAATGACATTCATGATTATCTTTTTTAGAAATATAGCTGCTCACTGTATATAAGAATCATTCATATCATGCATATGCGCTAATTGTTTTTGTCATAATCAAATAGGGGGAGATTGCTAGGAATAAGCATGTGAATGATATTCCTATTTTTATATAATTTGATTATGATATAAATGAATGATTATGCAAGTAAACTTCTATTAAAAAAAAAGCTGTAAAGTCCTTTGATAGATAATAGAAACATATGTACAAGGACTTAGAAAGAATTAATCAAATATGTTAGGTTGATCCTATATAAGCAAAATAGCTTTGTAAAGTCCTTAAGAAGAAATGATGTACAAGGACTATAAACATAGAAAGATCAAGCTTGTTAGGTTGATCTTATAATGTAATAGATATAGGTGTATCGATCATCGAGCCTTCGCACTAGAAATCGTGATGCGTCGGAGAGTCGAGGAAAGCTCGAGAACTATCAAGGCGTAATCGTAGTCGTAAGATAGTAGATCTCGAGTTAAAGAGATCGCTAGGAGAGACGAGGAAGGATCGTTGTGTGTCGAGAAGAACTTCCTCAAAATCGTATTCTGCTGAGGAAGTCATGTTCAGAATCGTAGACAGCATGTCTAAGAGCCGGCCGAGCATCTGCCAAAGTCAAGTCAAGAATCGTAGACCACACTCAGAGTCGTAGAGTCTACTGATCAAATAAGAGGTAGAGATCATAGTCAAGATAGATCAGATGAAGACAACAAGCTTAAAGGCAGAAATCGTAGAGTGTCAAGATCTGATCTAGGAGTCGTAGTGTCAGTAGAATCAAAGTAAAATCGTAGAGTGCAGAACTAAGACTTCAATAAAAATGCTCACAATGCCAAGGCAGAATCGTAGAGTAAACACAATTCTCAACAAATGAGCACTCCCAGAATATCCAAAAGATGAAGCCTCTGGTCAGAGCTGCAAAGTTACACTCCACCTAAAGGAAACCAGATAGCACTCAATGAATGGCATGCAACCTAACAGAAGATCTAAGCACCAACCCAATCAACATCCAGATTGAGTTGAAAAGCCATTCAAGATGAAGTCTTCTACAAGTAGATCAAAAGAAGACTTTAATAAAAGTGACTGACAAAGGAAAAGTCAGTAAGTGCAGTAGCTGTCAAATGAACAAAAGACAACGATATTGGGGTCAACCAAGATCATAGTGTTTGCCAAGAAAAGAAGGAACTGATATAGTTTACATAGAAATACTGGCCAGCTTCTGAAGAACAAGGCTAAAGTGATTAAGCATGGGTAAGTCCATTGATGATAAGTGAATGGGAGATCACAAGGAGAAAGCGAGCTGGGCATGCCATAAATCTGAGGTGTCTTCCTATTCAGAAGAGACTAGAACAAGAAGTCAAGTTATCGAGTTCACGAGATCGGTTAAAAAAAAATGAAGTCTTTGAAGCCGCGCACAAATGAAGAAAGAGGTGTTCTACATTGAAGATCCAATGAGCACTCTTCAAGATCGTAGTGTTGTCTCATCCAGTCAATGAGCAACATTCAAGAAGATACATTACGATCAAGTCCAAGAACATATGCATCAAAATCGTAGAGTTCAGTCATTTGAAGATTGAAGCATTGGCAAAGGTTCAATCTGAATACTGATATTTGAACATTGTTGTTTAAGAGCATCGATGCGAAAAGACAACTCCTGATGTTCTGATCGAGGAATCAGAAAGGGGAAAAAAAGTTGAATACCTGCCTGACACGGAAAGGTGACAACTCTAAGGCGGTAAGTGAGGTAGCAGACTGCTATGTCAGTAAAGTTAAAAAAAGGCTGTCACATCACATCAAACAGTCTACAACAAATAACTCGAGATCTGCGAAACAATTCAAATGTATCTTTCAACGGCTATATTCCAATGGGAAGATTGGGAAGAATTATATATCAGCTAGAGCTTCAAAGATCAAGAGTTGCTGAGTTGAAGGATTGTAGAGTTGTTGGGATGCTATATTGTTGACTCTATGAGTTCTACCAGAGCTAAACATAACAAGCCTCAGTGACAGTAAGACTACAAATGTGGAAGTGAAGCATCTTTGAATAAGGAACTGAACAGACAAAAGATTTACTCAACAAGGATAAGAATACCATTGAAGATGGCAGCTAAGCTGAGAGTCAAGAAGGCCAAGAAGATAGCATTCAAAAAAGTGGCAGAGCACAAAGAAGATCTAGAGAGCCACTCTACAAATCACCATGAACCAAAAACTGAAACATAATAGATGCATAACTGTCTATAAATCATTTAAGAAGGGTTCATGGATTGCTAAGTGCCAGACGAAGTCTACCAAAAGCTCAAATAATTAGCAAGCCTGAATGGTGATGGTGCACAGCTGACATCAGATGAAGATGAGTAGAACATAATGAAGATCAGCTACAGCAAAGAAAAAAATTGTCCAGTCTCTACGCAGAATGCCAAGAGGACCATGCCTAGCTGCTAAGTACATAAGATGTTCAAGCTTCAAAACATCTTAGCAGCAAGGCACCAACAACAACAACTACACCAATAAGAAGCCAGGGCCTGAGCGGTCCTTGTCCGGAGGGTCTAAATGAAGATCCAAGCTTGCTGGGCTTGAAGAGTTCCTAAGGAATTAGAGGAGTTCCAAGCCTGCTGGGCTTGAAGAGTTCTTAGTGAACTGAAGTTCCAAGGCTGCTAGCCTTAAAGGAATCTTAGTGATTCAGGGTGCTGCCCTTCATTAGTGGAATTCCTGCTTGTTAAAGTAGAAGAGTGGATTAGGAGCTTGAGTCTCTTAACCACTTAAAATCTCATGTGTCTTTTACATTAAGTCATTTACTTTATGTCATTTACTTAAGTACCTAACTGCTATAAATGCTATGTATGTATTAACTACTTATAACTTATCTAACTCTACGAACAATGTATATATATTCATGAATATATCAATGAAGGGGGTCTTTTACTTATTCCGCTGTGCTTTAAAAGATTCTTATGTTTGTCATATGTTGATTCATTAGCAACATAAACTAAACAGGAAAAGTATTTGAAAATAAAAAGGATCTATCCAACCCCCGTTTTAGATCTATTGTGTGCCTACTAGGAACTAACATGATGAACCGAGTATTTAAGGAATATTTGGATTATTTTGTAGTCGTCTTTATTGATGACATCCTCATATACTCCAAAAGCCGTGAAGATCATGAGCAACACTTGAGGCTGATACTCCAAAAGCTTCGTGAAAATAAGTTGTATGCCAAGTTGAAGAAATGTGAGTTCTGGCTTAAGGAAGTAGCATTCCTTGGGCACGTGATATCAAATCACGGAATATCTGTTGACCCAGCAAAGATTGAAGTAATTCAAAGCTGGGAGAAACCTAAGTCAATGACCAAAGTACGTAGCTTTCTCGGCTTATCTGGTTATTATCAGAGATTTGTAGAAAGGTTTTCTCAAATTGTTACTCCATTAACTAAGCTGACTCGAAAAGATACAAAATTCGGTTGGAGCGAGGAATGTGAGAAGAGTTTTCAAGAACACAAGAGGAGACTCATTTCAGCACCTGTTCTGACAATACCATCTAGTTCGGAGGGATTTGTCATATACAACGATGCTTTAGGTAAAGGTTTAGGATGTGTTCTCATGCAACATGGGAAAGTCATAGTCTATACCTCACGATAACTCAAAGAATATGACAAGAATTATCCTACTCGTGATCTAGAGTTGGCAGATGTCATTTTCGCGCTTAAAATCTGGAGGCATTACCTGTATGGGGAGAAAGTGGAGATCTATACAGATCATAAAAGCCTCAAATTTTTCTTCACCCAAAAGGAACTCAACATGCGGCAACGACGTTGGCTTGAGCTGTTGAAAGATTACGATCACACCAATTAATACCATCTTGGAAAAGCGAGCGTAAGAGTCGATTTATTGATTAGAAGATCATATGCGGCACGAAAAGTCGATATTGTCAACGTAAAGACCCATTTTGTATGACTTACAAAGGATGGAGATAGAGTTAAAGACTCTAGGGACCCATACATGAAGATGACAAATATACTGAGTAGAGCAGACTTTAATCGATAAAGTTAAAAATTTGCTGCTGCACTCTGGAGCCAGGTGATGCGTATGAGGAAAAAAGTACAAGAAGGTGCTATCCCAAAAGCAAGAATCGATGAAGAATGAATACTTCGAGTCAATTCCAGACTTTTTGTTCCTAACGAATCTAACTTGAAGTATAAAATTATGATGGTGGCGCATAACACACCATTTGCAATCCATCGTGGGAGTACCAAAATGTATCGTGATCTTCAACATACATTTTGGTGGAGCAATATAAAGAGAGACCGCAGAGTTTATCTCAAGGTGTTTAACTTGTCAATGTGTCAAGGCGGAGGATCAAGTGCCAAAAGGTCTATTGCAACCACTTGAAATTCCAGAATGGAAGTGGGAGCACATTACCATGGACTTCGTTACTGGTCTTCCCAATGTTTCTCAAGGCATAGATGCAATTTGGGTTATTATCGATAGACTAACCAATTTTGCTCATTTCTTACCTATACGAGAAACTTATTCACTTGAACGTCTTTCTCGTATATACATAAATGAGATTGTAAGACTACATGGCATGCCAGTATCCATAGTTTCTGATCGAGACCCAATATTCACTTCACGATTTTGGGTTAGTTTACAAAAAGCTATGGGCACGGATTTACTATTCAGTTCGACATATCATCCTCAAACATACAGGTAGTCAGAGAGGACTATTCAAACTCTTGAAGATTTATTAAGACTCTGTGTCCTTGACTTCAAAGGAAGTTGGGACAAGTTATTGCCATTAGTGGAATTCTCCAATAACAACAGTTATCAAGCAAGTATTGGCATAACTCCATTCGAGGTGTTGTATAGACGCAAGTGTCATTCTCTAGTATGTTGGGATGAGGTGGGTGAAGCAACGTTATTGGGACCAAAATTGGTACGCATGACTACGGAAAAGATTCAAATGATCCGGCAATGTATAAAGACCTCACAAGATCGATAAAAGAGTTATGTTGATCTTCATCTAAAGGACGTGGAATTCAATGTTAGAGAGCATGTGTTGTTACGTGTGGCTCCATGGAAAGGAGTTATGAGATTTGGAAAGAGAGGAAATCTTTATCCTCGATTCATTGGGTCATTCAAAATTCTCGATCGAGTAGGAACTATGGCCTATAAACTCGCCTTACCGCCATGTATGTCTCGTGTTCATAACATTTTTCACATATCTATATTACGTAAATATATGAAAAACCCGAACCACATTATGACGAAATAGTGGAAGATTTAACGTATGAAGAGGTACTTGTTAAAATCTTGGATAAAAAGGAACATATTCTACGCTCCAAGGTTATACCTCAAGTCAAAGTTTTGTGGAGAAACCACGATGTTGAGGAAATGACCTAGGAGTTGGAATTTGAAATAAAATCAAGGTATCCTCACCTCTTTGACATACCAGGTACGTACCCCAATTTTAAGGACGAAATTTCATAAGAAGGGGATGTTGTAAGACCCCAACTTTTATGAATAAAGATTAATTTTTCTCGAAATATATTTTTGAATATTATAGTGTGGATTTGATGTAATGTTATAGTTATGGGTAATATTTACAAATTTTGCAAAGTAAGCAAGTTTCTATAAAATATTTAATTGGTCGCGAAATATTTGTTTTAACAAGGAATATTCGTATGATGGCACAATCATTGGTGGACCCCACAATGAAATTATTGTCGAAGTTAGAAAATGCCAAAAATATCTTTTTATAAAAATAACGGCGAAAGTTTTACCATTAATCTGTTGAAATACCCGGTGGTAAAAGTACAGTAAAACGCATAGTTGCATAGTAGCACACGATATTGATTATTGATGTTTACGTGAGAAGTCACTCAGTTATACTCAATTATAGCTACAGTAATTGCTGCGTGATATCTCTCATATTATTGATTCAATTATTGTCATAGTATTATCTGAATAATATTTTATATTTTTTAATCAATAATTGAGATGAAAAAGTTATTCATATTATTATTTGCATTAGTGACAATGTCTAGAAAGTTCTGTCAAGGAAAGGGGTTTGGTCACCTAATTACGCGCCAATAAGGAGAAATCCTAATCGGAAAGCCCCCTCTTTCCTAGGAATGATCTAGTTGTTAAATATTGTGAGTTATAATATTAATGATGAATAAGTTTGTGTTGATTAAAGATGAAATTATTCAAAAAAAATATTTTCATTGTGACGCCCCCAAAATAGGTCCATTCCATCCAACCCATTATGAGTCACCAAATACATGGTACAGAAATAACTACAACTTTATTATTACAACATATAAACTTTGAGTTTAAATACAGATATTGCCATCTAGACAATATCCACACGCAAATAAATCCCCATCATAATTATTGATTCATTATTTTACAAAAATGGTGAGGACTACTAAACAACTCTCTCTAGAACCTTCATTCCATACCCCGACTAGTACTCGCTACATTCTCGCCTCCTGAGAAGAAAAATGGAACAACAAGGAAAAGGGTGAGCTCAACTAGCCCAAGAAAAGAATATTATGACTAAGATAATATACAACAAATTATCGTTAGTCTTCAACAGGAAAAAATCGATAGAATACAATAATACAACAAGTTTCAGATCAATATTCGCAATGAAATAATAATTCATAGTAAGAGTTACGTAGAGAATGAAATCTACTATAATCTATGAATTTAACGATCCATCATCAATATTTTATCCTCGTAACATCAATCAATATACATCCGAATCAAATATTCATCTTTGCACTCTGTGCCAAAGATATTCATCATTGGTCATGTTCATTTAAACACTGCTCATCTTTGCACTACTGTGCCAAAGATATTAATCAATCGGTCATGTTCATCTCAACACTGCTCATCTTTGCACTACGTGCCAAAGATATTAATCAATCAGAAATATTCATCTCAACACTGTTCATCTTTGACTACTGTGCCAAAGATATTCAATAATATCATCATTTAAGACTAAGAATGATGAAAATATTTTTAAAGAAACGAATCCAAAGGTGAAACAAAATGACAAGGATTAAGGATTAAGGATTCGTACTTGGTTTTATCCACGCTTCAAAAAAATACCTCAAAAATAATTATAGTGGTGTAAAATTCAAGAATGATCAAAACATGGATACAATCGTAGCTAGTATCCGAATAGATGTTTTGACGAAAAGAAGAAATTTTATTTTTCTATGAATAAGATCAGATACGTGAATAGTGTCAGATACGTGAATAAGGCAGATACGTGAATAAGTAACTCACACACCAAAAGATAGAAATTTCACAAAAACATCTTCACGCTTCATGAATAGTACTCGTGAATAGTAAGAATCGTGAATAGTAACTCATGAATAGTAACTCGTGAATAGTAACTCATGAATAGTAACCATGAATAGTAACCCGACATGAAAAAGTTCTAAATTTGATAAAACTTCGGATCAACATTTCAAAGATAATGATATTGAAGAAATAATATCATTAAAAAAAAAATAATATCCCTTACCTCGAAAAGATCAAGATTTAAATTAAAAACTGGATATAAGGCTATGACTTGGACTTGCTTCAGATATAGCAATACTCAAAGTATACTCAAAATACTCACAAGAATACGCTCGATAATATAGAGAGAAAACTTCATTTTCGTGTGATTTTCAATTCTAACCTAAGCACCCTATTTATAGGAAAATGCTTAGAACACCAAAGCAGTAAAATTTAATAAAATAATAATATTAATATTACAAATTCCCACGCCCACTTTTAAGGATCTGAATTCAGCATTTACATCACATGCAAGACCCACCTTTAATGACAAAAACGTTTTCATAATAAAATAATTAAAACTTCCAAAAATTAATTATTTTTGAGCTTCAAGACTTCAATAATTCATAATAAATAGCCTTTTATCAGAAAATTGAATCTCATGAGTTTTATAGGAAATTCAATTTCTACAACTTTGCGTAAGAAAGTTTTTCCAAATTCCAAATAGAAATTGACCGAAATCCACAAACGGGCAATTTTACAAGCTATAATCAAATTTCACTCAATAAATGGGGTCCACCATCACATGTTTAAAACATGTGTTAATCATTTATTGCAACAAAAAAATACTCTTCCTCCTCGATACTCATATATCCCACATTCGTTGTAAAAATATCACCGTTAATATATTATTAAAATAATATATTTAAATGAATTATTTTATCGTAAAAAAGATAAAATATTAATTTTCAACAATTGTCATTTTAAAATTTTCTCCATCTATATCCACATAAAATCAATATTTTCCTCATCATATGAATTAATAATTAATTATTCACAAATAATATTAGAATCACAATATCGACAACTGTGCAGGTTCCCAGAAAGAGGGGCTTTCAATAAGAATTTCTTCTATCATGGCGCCGCAATTAGGTGACCAAACCTCTCCTGTATGTAACTTTCTAGACATTGCCAATAATGTTATCTAATAATATTATTCAGGATAATATGAACTATTGCTTCGATAAAGAAAAATACCGTGTAATGACAATTATCAAACAACAAAGAATATAAAATATCAACGCAAAGAATTATTAACTCAATAAAATATCGAATAAAGAATTATCGTAACCATTATCGAGTAGTGCTTCTTCACGTAAGAATCAATAATTGGTGCAATACCGTGCTACTTGTTCAACAACGCCAGACTTAGTGTGTTTTTAACCAACGGGTATTCCAACAAAGATAATTCAGAATAACTACTCTGTTATTTTAAAAAAACAACTTATATTTGTCGCTTTCTTCATCCAATCACTTTCGTTATGGGGCCCACACACGGTCGCTACTGTTGCATTTAATATTCCCGACGCATTTAATATTCCACCACCAAACGAATATTCCCTAACAATAATGAATATTTTATAACCACTTGCTTATTTTGAAATATTTGCGTATTTAACCCTTAACTATCCACATTAATCAAATCAACCCTTACTATTTCAAAATAATAAATAAAGGAAATTCCTTTTATTTAAAAAATTTGGGGTCTTCCAACCTCCCTCCTTATGAAATTTCGTCCTCGAAATTGGACGACGTAATTAGTGTTTTGAAAAGGTGAGGATACCTCGCTTTCATTTCCGCTTTCCAACTCCCCTGTGTCATTTCTCTATAGCATGATTCCTCCACAAAAACTTTAACTTGTGGTATAACCTTTCTTGGCAGTAGGACATGCTTCTTCCTATCCAAGATCTTGATGGTATCTCCTCATACGTTAAGTCTTCTGGCTATCTCGTCCTGGTTCTAACTCAATAACGTGGTTGGGTCTTTCACTTATTTATTTAAGTACATATATGTGAAACACATTATGAATACGAGACATACTGAGGTAACGCAAGTCTATAGGCTACATTTCCTACTCGGTCAAGAATTTAAAATGGACCAATAAATCGTGGATCGAGCTTTCCTCTCTTCCCAAATCTTGTAACTCCCTTCCATGGAGCAACTCGCAACAATACACGATCCCCTACATTAAATTCCACGCCCTTTCGATGAAGATCCGGATAACTCTTTTTGTCGATCTTGTGCCGCTTTTGTATACGTTGTCGAATCATTTGGATCTTTTCTAGAGTCATACGTATTTAACTTCGGGTCCCAACAATGTTGCTTCACCCACCTCATCCCAACATATCGAGAACGACATTTTCGTCCATATAATGCTTTGAATGGAACCATGCCTATATTTGTTTAATAACTATTGTTGTATGAGAATTCCACCAATGGCAAGTACTTATCCCAACTTCCTTTGAAATCTAGGACACGTAGTTTTAATATATCTTCAAGAGTTTGAGTAGTCCTTTTCGATTGTCTCCATCCGTTTGGGGATGGTATGCCAAACTAAATCGCAGAACTGCGCCCATAGCTTTTTGCAAGCTAACCCAAAATCTTGAAGTGAATCTTGGGTCACGATCCAAAACTATGGATCTTGGCATGCCATGCAATCTCACAATCGCATTTACGCATATACGAGAAAGACGCTCAAGGAATAAGTCTCTCGACGGCAGAAGAAATGAGCAGACTTGGTTAATCTATCAACAATAACCAAATAAGATTGATGCCTTGAGAAACCGCAGGAAGACCCGTGAACTAAATCCATAGTAATGTGTTCCCACTTCCATTCGGAATCTCAAGTGGTTGCAACGGACCCTTAGGTACAAGATGCTCGCCTTTACACGCGTTGGCAAGTTAAACACATCGAGATAAACTTTGCAATCTCTCTCTTCATATTGTTCCACCAAAATGTATGTCAAGATCACGATACATTTTAGTACTTCCGGATGGATTGCAAATGGCGATTGTGTGCCTCCATCATAATCTTGTACTTCAAATCGAGTCGTTAGAACACAAAGTCTAGAGTGGACTCAAGTATTCCTTCTTCATCAATTCTCGCTCGAATAGCTCCTTCTTGTACTTTCTTCATCATACGATCAACTCGCCTTCGGTGGCTCGAAAGCAACCTTAACTTTTTTTATTAAAGTTGGCTCTACGCGATACTTGACATCATCGCACTCGCTCCTCAAGATATGATCTTCTACTCAACGCGTCGCCACCACGCTCGCTTTTCCAAGATGGTATGGTTAGAATATGTGCCGAAATGAGTCGCCTCTCGAGCTCTTGGAAAATCTTTCGCATTCCTCGCTCCATACTAATTTTGTATCTTTTCGAGTCACTAAGTTAATGGAATAGCAATTCGAGAATATCCTTCAACGAATCTCCGATAATAACCAACTAAGCCTCAGAAAGCTACGATTTCGACATCGACTTAGGTTGCTTCTCAATCGCGACTCATATCCCAATCTTGGATAAAGACGTCACAATGACACCTATCGCTTTACTATCGCATCGAATATGACGCCCCCCTACAGAGAGTTCGGCTTAGGTGAATTCCACAAAGGAAGTCACAAGATAAAGGCTCAGTACCAAATTTATAGTTGAATTTTTAACTCTCAAGTTCAATAGAGCCATTCGATATGAAGTTTTTTTAGAAATGAGTTTTTGTACCGGGTTCAAAGTCGATACAAAATTTAATATCGAAGCTTTGGGAGTAAGCCAAGAAATTCTTCAGAAATACGTTAGGAAAAATCAATAACAAGGAATATTATTCAAATCGACGTGTCTTTATTCAAATCCATAACATGGACTAAGAAAACTTGACATCCGTAATAAACGAATGACTTCATGGCTTGATATGAAAATGTTTGACTACAATGGTTTGATTGCTTGAATTGAATAACAAAGTTGCTTAGGAATATGAAAACTAACAACCTTACGAAAATAATCAATTTTGGCATGATGAGTAGTTAACCTTAAAATCACATCAAAAGCAAATATCTCTATGTAAATAAGGTTAATGTGTAATGTGATAGTGCCAACTTGAATCAAGCAAGATTTTTAAACAACGGATGTAATGAAAGTTTCTCCTAACTGAGTCTCCATAAATAGGTCAAAGTCTAATTTCTCCGTAGTCAAGTTCAAACGCTGAGCGCAAGTAAGAGAGATAAAAGAATGGGTAGAACCAATATCTAGTAAGGTATATACTTCGCAAGAATTTATAATTAACTAACCGTGCTAACTTCGTTCGGGTTCCTCGATTTTGACCACCACAACAAACGCTCTTCCCTAATCGTTGACTTTGACTTTTCCGGGATGTTTTTGAGTCACCGTCCCTCATTGAACTAGGTTTTGCTATCGCATAATCTCGAGCGATATGTCCTTCCTTTCCACAATTATAGCATACCTTGAGCTCGCTAGGCGCTTTGACCGATATGTCCCTCTTTTCCGTGATTTGTAATATATGACCCGGTGGTCGTTCTCCTCCTTAAAACTAATTGCTCATCAATACCGACGTCTTCACATGGTCGTTGTTGAATCTCCTCTTTTTAAAATCTCCTCCCACTCGCTTCTTCTATTTTCATGGCCACGATTACCACCGAGTGGTTACCGCCTTTGTTCAGTATTCTTCTTTCTCCATTTGGTTATCGTTATTCGATGATCGCTATCTTCTTGAGATGATCCTCGGTTATGGGTCCCGGTTGAACGTATTTCGTTATCTCGCTTCTAACAACCGAGCCCGCATTGACAACATCCGAATAGAGAGAAAATTTATGAGAAATGAGATATCGACGTATGTCGGGTTTCAAACCTCTCGTAAACATCCGCGCCATAACGCTCCTCATTCTCCACCAAATGAGGTGCAAACTCGGATAACTCCGCGAACTTCGCTTTCGCATCGGGACACCGCCACGTTATTCTCGCTTTAGTCTAATAAACTCCACTTCCTTCATACGATTTAATACTTTCGTGGAAGTACTTGTCATTGAACTGCTTTCAAACGTCTCCCACGACACGCCGAGTGCAAATTGGATGGGTACGCCTACGATTCCCACCAAGAATCGGCTCGCCATTTTAACATAAAGGTGGCGAATGGAACTTTCTGTTCTCGTGCATCCCAAGACATCGAATATCTTGGTAATTTGTTTGACCCACGCCTCCGCCTTTAATCGGATCCGCTTTCCCGCACTCGTGTGGTCCAACTTTGAATCGCTTCATTGTGACCACCCGTGAATTGCTATCATTTCCTCCTCAGATTTTGAACACGAGTCTCCTCGCCTCGATTTTGCATGAATCGCAAAAAACTTCTAAACATCCCCTCATTCCTCATCATCGCCATGGTGTTGTTTCACGGGAGGAACATTGCCACTGTCAGACGTTCTCCTCGTTGGTAAAGACAGCATCTCCACGGCCTCATTTACTCCATCGTTAATATTCTCACGACATTCTCAAATATCGCTATAAAACAAGGGTTAATTAAGGAAATCAATATATCACATAATATCCCTATATATCGACTAACTAACAAATAAGCTTAGGTAGGACACACAGCTAGCGAAGGATTTACTCGTCTCTCCTTCCTAGTTCTATTCCCGATCTCCGCCAGAGATCATATCCCTAAGCTCGATACCAACCGTGACGCCCCAAAATAGGTCCATTCCATCCAACCCATTCGAGTCGCCAAATACATGGCATGTAAATAACTACAACTTTATTATTACAACATATAAACTTTGAGTTTAAATATGAGATATTGCCATCTAGACAATATCCACACGCAAATAAATCCCCATCATAATTATTGATTCATTATTTTACAAAATGGTGAGGACTACTAAACAACTCTCTCTAGAACCTTCATTCCATACCCGACTAAGATTGCGCTACATTCTCGCCTCCCGAGAAGAAAAATGGAACAACAAGGAAAAGGGTGAGCTCAACTAGCCCAAAGAAAGAATATTATGACTAAGATAATATACAACAAATTATCGTTAGTCTTCAACAGGAAAAATCTGATAGTAATACAATAGTATAACAAGTTTCGGATCAATATTCGCAATGGAAATAATAATTCATAGTAAGAGTTACGTAGAGAATGAAATCTACTATAATCTATGAATTTAATAAATCCATCATCAATATTTTATCCTCGTAACATCAATCAATATACATCCGAATCAAATATTCATCTTTGCACTACAGCCAAAGATATTAATCAATCGGTCATGTTCATCTCAACACTGCTCATCTTTGCATTTCTGTGCCAAAGATATTAATCAATCGATCATGTTCATCTCAACACTGCTCATCTTTGCACTACAGCCAAAGATATTAATCAATCGGCCACGTGTTCATCTCAACACTGCTCATCTTTGCACCAACAGCCAAAGATATTAATCAATCGGTCGTGTTCATCTCAACACTGCTCATCTGCACCACAGCCAAAGATATTCTTCAGAAATCATTCATCTTCGCACCATGTGCCAAAGATATTCAATAATATCATCATTTAAGATCGAGGATGATGAAAATATTTTAAAGAAACGAATCCGATTGAAACAAAATGACAAGGATTAAGGATTAAGGATTCGTACTTGGTTTTATCCACGCCCAAAAAATACCTCAAAAATAATCATAGTGGTGTAAAATTCAAGAATGATCAAAACATGGATACAATCAGAGCTAGTATCCGTAATAGATGTTTTAGACGAAAAGAAGAAATTTTATTTTTCTATTGAATAAGATCAGATACGTGAATAGGTCAGATATCGTGAATAAGGTCGACACGTGAATAGTAACTCTGGACACCAAAAGATAGAAATTTCACAAAAACATCTTCACGCTTCATGAATAGTACTCGTGAATAAGAACTTCGTGAATAAGAACTCATGAATAAGAACTCGTGAATAAGAACTCATGAATAGTAACCATGAATAGTAACCCGACATGAAAAAGTTCCAAATTTGATAAAACTTTGGATCAACATTTCAAAGATAATGATATTGAAGAAATAATATCATTACAAAAAAATAATATCCCTTACCTCGAAAGATCAAGATTTCTAAATTGAAACACCAGGATATAGGCTATGACTTGACTTGCATCAGATAGCAATACTCAAAGTATACTCAAAATACTCACAAGAATACGCCGATAATATAGAGAGAAAACTTCAGCGGTGTGATTTTCAATTCTAACCTAAGCACCTATTTATAGAAAATGCTTTAGAATACCAAAGCGTAAAATTTAATAAAATAATAATATTAATATTACAAATTTCTACGCCCACTTTTAAGGATCTGAATTCAGCATTTACATCACATGCAAGACCCACCTTTAATGACAAAAACGTTTTCATAATAAAAATAATTAAAACTTCCAAAATTAATTATTTTGAGCTTTGAAGACTTCAATAATTCATAATAAATAGCCCTTTCATCGTAAAAATGAATCTCGTGAGTTTTTATAGGAAATTCAATTCTCTACAACTTTGCAGAAGAAAGTTTTTCCAAATTCCAAATAGAAATTGACCAAGAAATCCACAAACCAAGCAATTTTACAAGCTATAATCAAATTTCAAATAATAAATGAGGTCCACCGACACACAAAACATGTGTTAATCATTTATTGCAACAAAAATACTCTTCCTCCTCAGATACTCATATATCCCACATTCGTTGTAAAATATCACCAATTAATATATTATTAAAATAATATATTTAAATGAATTATTTTATCGAAAAAGATAAAATATTAATTTTCAACAATTGTCATTTTAAAATTTTTCTCCATCTATATCCACATAAAATCAATATTTTCCTCATCATATAAATTAATAATTAATTATTTACAAATAATATTATGTAATCACAATATCGACAAAGTGCGGTTCCTCAGAAAGAGGGGCTTTCCAATAAGAATTTCTTCATCTTGGCGCCGCAATTAGGTGACCAAACCTCTCCTTAGATGTAACTTTCTAGACATTGCCAATAATGTTATCTAATAATATTATTCGGATAATATGAACTATTGCTTCGATAAAGAAAAATATCGTGTAATGACAATTATCAAACAACAAAGAATATAAAATATCAACGCAAAGAATTATTAACTCAATAAAATCATCGAATAAAGAATTATCGTAACCATTATTGAGTAGTGCCTTCACGTAAGAATCAATAATTGGTGCAATACCGGTGCTACTGCTCAACAACGCGCATTTAGTGTGTTTTAACCAACGGTATTCCAACAAAGATAATCTGTGAATAACTACGCCGTTATTTAAAAACAACTTATATTTGTCGCTTTCTTCATCCAATCACTTTCCACATGGGGGCCCATACATGGTGCATTACCATTGCATTTAATATTCCCCAAGCATTTAATATTCCACGACCAAACGAATATTCCCCGACAATAATGAATATTTTATAACCACTTGCTTATTTTGAAATATTTGCGTATTTAACCCTTAACTATCCACATTAATCAAATCAACCCTTACTATTTCAAAATAATAAATAAAGGAAATTCCTTTTTATTTAAAAAATTTCGGGGTCTTACATTCATTGTGTTGGGATTATTAGTGTTAGTGGAAATCGACATTTACTTCGATAATAATTAATTTATGGATGTTAAATTGACCAAACGGGCAATTAATCGGATAAATGAGTAATTAATTGCTATTAGTTCACATGCAAATTACTTTTGGTTCACATGTATGGAACGATTGATTCACATGCATGTACTATAACGGGAGGTGGTGCAAGATTGATAATACTTAAAGGACTAAATTAAAAATAGAGGTATAGATGAAGGTACTATATTCTAATATTTCAAGCCCCTAATCGTATAATTATCGAAACTATGTTTTTCTATAAATAGAAGCTAATTCTTCTTTCATTCTCACCAACTCACTAAGACTCACAAGAGCAATTATAGAGAGAGAAGCTATAGAGAGAGCAGAAGAGTATTCTGCTACTTCACTATTGCAGTATCCAGCCTTCTACTAAGGTAAGGGATATTATTTTTATTCAGTATTTGTAAGAAATAATATTTTCTTCCATACTCTGTAGTATGTGAGTAATATTATTTCGTTTCAGATTCCAAATTCTACACTCATTTTGTTAAAGTATTGCTTTTATACTCCGTGAAATTAGTAGAATATCCTTGAAATTTACGCTTCATCTAGTATCGTTTCACAAGGATATTTTTCTGAACATTCTTGTTAAATTTTAAGCTTTTTATACCGGAGTACTATTCATGGGCACTATTTATAAATACGATACTATTCATAAAGTACTATTCATGGGGTACTATTCATAAAGTACTAATCATTGGGTACTATTCACAAAGTACTATTAACTCTAATACTATTCACCCGAGGTACTATTCATGACAAAAATTGATTTCTTTTCTTTCCAAATTATTTTTGATTCAATATTATTCTTGAATTTTACTCCAAAAAGCAGTATTATGTTGACAATTTGGACATTATTGAATTCTGGATAAATTAAATTATAAATCTTTAAAAAAATTATCCTTTGCTTTCTTTTAATTGAATTCTTATATCATTGTCATCATCCTCATGCTTATATTGTGATCAAAGTCATCTTTGGCTTACGTCCATAGATGGACTGTTGATTAGTATGATTATGACCAGGGATTATTCAGCGTAATCATGACCCGTAATGTTACAAATGATGTGGTAAAAGTCCTCATTGGCCCGTAGTGCATTGATGGATAGTTGTTGGCATGATCATGACCATTGGTGATTACACGAATATCCTTGGCCCGTAGTACATGGATAATTCGCGGACGTGATACTAATGAATATCCTTGGCTCATAGTGCATGGATAATTCAGTGATGTGAATTATTTATTGAGCTGAGTCTCAGTGATAAAATTGAAGATAAACTTTTTAAATCATAGAAGCTAGTAGATATCATTCTCTACTTGACTCTTCTAATGGATTGCTTATTCCGCTGCAGTTAAATAAACTTGTTGTTTATTAGTTTAACATTGTTAAAGGCTAACAATAATTTATTATGCATTATCTTAGTCATAATATTTCTTACTAGGCTAGTTGAGCTCACCCTTTTGCTTTCATTGTTCTCTTCAGAAAATGAGAACGTAGCCGGGACTAGTCGGAGAACGGAGTGATGGTCCGAGATGGTGGCTATAGTAGTCCTCACTATTCTATAAAATAGTGTGATAATAAATGTAATGAGGACTCCATTTGAGTTTAGATATTCTCTAGAAGACAATATTTGTGTAAAAACTCTCAGCTATGCTTTTGTCGTATTATATAAAAGAAGTTTGTATTTGATTTATGTACCAAGTATTTTGCGACTCAGTATGAGTGATGTATACCTATTTTGGGGGCGTCACACTCAAACTGGACAGTTTAACATTTTTTCCCAAAAACTAATTTTGACACTTTTCCATTTTTTCCAGTTTTGGCTACTTGGATAGTCTAGGAACGTGTATTTAAGTTACTTAATGATACTTTTAGCATCACTCCACTTTATTTACTCATCTAAGCCAATTTTGACATATCAAAACTCACTTTAGGCTTGGAAAATAGATCCTAATTTGATTTTCTTGCTTGTTTTGGTCTTGCCAATGATTGGAATCCATTAGAAGCATGAATTAACATCTTTTTATGAGTTTATTATAGACTTATATATTTAGGTGTTAAAGATCACCCAAAACAACCCTTTTTAGCTTAAAAATGTGATTTTTAACAAGTCTAAGACTTAAAACAATTTAGGCTTGTTTTCTTTAGTTTGTTTAGCTTACTAATGCTATATTATAACTATTGAAACTTGTCTATATGACCCAGGTATGGTGGTGCTTTATTTTGGTGTTTATTGCTATTATAAAGCTTACTTTTTATGGTTTTAGACATGAAAATTAAGTAAGATTCACTACGAACCTCAACTAAGTTAAGGAACAACTTTTAAATGATATTTATGGACATTGTAAGTGCATCATACTATCTAATAACCTCAGTAGCTAAAAATGACCATAACAGTTCCTATTTTAGGATTTTAAGCATTATTTTGGCATTTATTCACAAACAGTCCCAACCTAGGACTCAAGGGATCTTTAAGCCCTTAAACAAACTTTAAATCATCATTAAAACTTAATACCATATACATTAGCATGCTTTTCCAAGTTAGTTTAGTTTCTAATAATAAAACAATCTTTACTAGGTTTTATAAATATTAATTAGTTATACTCATATATTTATTATATATACTATATTCATGCTTTAGAATACATAGATGTAATGCCTAATGTTTTTGTTCAAAACAGTCCTGTATAGGCTTTTGGGTTCATTACATATCCTAAACATTATCTCAAGTCATGCCATGATATTTTCAGGAATCAAATCCCATCTTACAACACAATTTTTAAAACATAGAATATGATTTTCTCGGCTACTTTGGGGATTTTTACAAATGCCTATCTTGCTCCAATAGTTATCCAAATTAGGCAGGGATATTAACCACACTATCAAGTATTTAGTTCTTTTTTCATTGGTTTGGAAACATCGACTTAAAGTATTCAAATTTGAGACTCAAAGTGGGGGTCTGCAGATGATTCTTCAGTCAAGCTCTATGATCGTGGAGTTGCACTCTACGATCGTGGAGTAAGGTACTCTACTATTTAAAATGAGTTCTTTTCATTTATAAAACTATTATAACATGTAAGTTATACTACAACATGGTATATTTAAGCATAGAAGCATATTTGAGGCATTCATCTCAATATATGAGCAATTAGACATGATTTGGAATTCAATTCATAGTTAGTATGTCTTGACACCAAAATAGTCCTTACATTGCATTTTATCAAACAGTTGGTGAGCATTAGTTTTTTTACATAGAACAACTAGTTTTCTATCCAATTTCCCCAGCCTTTTGGCTTTTGATTTATTAAGCTCTTCATGTAATGCCTAAATCCACACAAAGCAATAATCACAGCAACAGTTAAACTTTCAAATAGTTGACATAGCAGGAAAAATCAACATAGTAGTCAACGAATCCATATAACAGCCATATACCGGCTTTAAATAAGAAAGGGAGTATTTTAACATTACCTTTTCTTTAATTTGAAAGTGATAGTTGACTCGTTTGGTAAGAGGAAAAATTATTTTCCTGAACTGCTACTTCTCCTCTGCCTTATCTTAGCCGAAGCTCTCTCTTTCACTCTAACTGTTACTATCTTTAAGAACCTCAGTACTTTGCTATAGGTGGCTGGTTTAGGGTAGTATGTTTGGCCATATATTGCTGAGCTTTTCTTCTCTTCTAATCAGTCTACTAGACCCATAGTTGTTCTTCATCATTGCTCCTACTTAACCCCTACGAGGTTCATCCCTTTCTTCCAGTTGAAACTACTTGGCCCATGCATTGACCTCTAATCAGCCCCCATGCACAACTTCTGGCAGTCTACTTGACTTCTACCATTTCTCCCTATACAGTAGACTCAACCATCTCTATTAGCTTAAACAACCCCTAAGAGGAGTGTCACTTCTCAGCCACTCTACTGCCAGTTATTCTCACTAGCTCCCCAACTAAATTGCAACTAACGGTTTGTTATCAATTCACTGACTTGCATAGTTACAATAGAGGTTAACTCTCTTACTCTTCTAGGCGGGCTTCCGAATTAGGCAAAGAGAAGAGACTGATAATGGCTTTGATTTTGGCTTAATGAAATAACTTCAATACTTAAGAAGTAAACAGGCTTGCAAGCTAAAACTGTATGACCCCAAAATTATTAAATAAAATGGAATTTCCTCTAATTATTATTTTGGAATATTATGGTGTGGATTTGATATAATGTTATAGTTGTGGGTAATGTTTACAAATTTTGCAAAGTAAGTAAGTGAGTTGATATAAAATATTCCTCGAGTCGGGGAATATTCGTTTCTATAAATGGAATATTCTTCACATATCGGGAAATATTAAATGCACACCAGTATTCGGTTTAATTCCACAATGGAAGTATTGTCGGAATTAGAAAATGATAGAAATAATATTAGTCTAAACTTTCTTATGAAATTTTTACCTTTTCATGTCGGGGTTACTATTCAGGAGTTACTATTCATAAGTTACTATTCACGAGTTACTATTTATGAGTTACTATTCACGAGTTACTATTCACGGAGTACAATTCACGAAAAAATTGGTTTCTTTTTCTGACCAAAATTTTATCGTTAAACTGTTGAAATACCAGGTGGTAAAAGAACAATAATACGCGTGGTTGCATAGCACATGGTATTGATTATTGATGCTTACATGAGAAGTCATTTAGTTATACTCAATTATTGCTACAGTAATTGATGCATAGTATCTCATGTTATTTCATTCAATTATTGTCACAGTATCATCTGCACAATATTTTATATTATTAAATCAATAATTGAGACGACAATGTTATTCATATTATTATTATTTGCATTATTGACGATTTCTAGAAAGTTTTGTTGAGGAAAGGGGTTTGGTCACCTAATTGTGCGCTAATAGGAAGAAATCTTTATCGGAAAGCCCCTTCTTTCCTAAGAATGATCTGGTTGTTAAATATTGTGAGTTATAATATTAATGATGAATAATTGATAAAATATTAAAAATGTGATAAGTTATTTGTGGTAAATATTTATTCAGAGGGGTTTGTTAAGAGGTATTTGTTATAAGTTTGGCTTATTATTCCATGATGAGATTTGCTAATTTTATGGACCGCTGGTGGAAAGTTATAATAGTAAATTAATATGGATCGCTGGTTTAAAGTAAATCAGTATAGACCGTTGCTTTAAGTTTTAATAGTAAATCAATATGGATCGTCCATTTAAAAGTAAATTAATCTGGGTCGTTCATGAATTAGTTACTATTCAGTCCTTTTTCCTGTAAATAGAAGCTCATTCCTTCATTATTTCTTATAAATTCACTGAAACTCTAGAGAGAGAAACTATAGAGAGAAAGAAGAGGAATATTCTGCTACTACCCTACTTCAGTATTCAATCTTCTACTAAAGTAAGGGGTATTATTTATTTCATATTCGCTTACGATATTATTTTTCGTATTTGTAAGGAATATTATCTTCGTTCAATATTCGTAAGGGATATTATTTGTTGTATTCGTAAGGGGTATTATTTATTTCATATTCGCTTATGATATTGTTTTTTATATTCGTAAGGAATATTATCTTCGTTCAATATTAGTAAGGGATATTATTTGTTGTATTCGTAAGGGGTATTATTTATTTCATATTCGCTTACGATATTATTTTTTGTATTCGTAAGGAATATTATCTTCGTTCAATATTCGTAAGAGATATTATTTGTTGTATTCGTAATGGGTATTATTTATTTCGTATTCATGAAGAGATTTATTTTCTTTCAATACTTGTAAGGGTTATTATTTCATTTTTTATTATTCTGTTGGAATAACCTATCTACGCGGACTACCGCATGCATAATACCCCCAAACTTAAACCTTTGCTTGTCCTCAAGAAAAAACACAAAAGAACTAAAAATAAACAAACTAACTCAACTACATGAATGCATATGCATGATCTACTTCCTAATATACCTATGAAATCCAGTAATAAATCAGTATGATATATAGCAAAAGGCCTCAAAGATACCAATGATACTCAAACAATATATCCAATCAAGTCAAAGTCCATAACACTAACCAATTAGTCAACCCAAACCTGTCATCACCTATGTTGTGTGTGTGTGTGCTTGTTAACCATTCTAACCAACCACAATTCAAGATAATCACATAACAAACTTCTTATAAGGAAAATTTTAGTTCCAATTCAATTACTTTTGTGAACATGACAACTCCGGTTAAAACTAAGCAATTACCAAATCTAAGGGTAAATACAGGATTTATTTATACTTTTATTCAACCACGAGGGCATTTTTGCTCTTTCTCGTGTTTTTTTTTTCATGGCTGTGCAATGTCTCATTCCATTAGGCTAATAAAGTGCCACCCCTTAGCGAGCTTTCAACCAACGACTCTAGACCATATAAGACCTTAGGGCGCTTAGGTGTTAAGACACTTTTCAAGCGCATGCTTGCTCAAGTAACAAAGGCCTCGAAACAAAACTAACCACGGTTTTTCTCTTCTTCTTTATTTTCATCATCTCTTCTCTTTTCTTTTTCTTTTTTCTGGATTTTCTATTTTTTTTTCTCTTCGTCAATTTTTTTTTAGTATATATATCCCATAGATTCCCCCAAACTCAAGCTTTTACGTCATTCCAACCTTTACCGCCAGTTCACTAATTTCCTTAAATTTTAACAAAGATTTTCCCTCAAAAACAAATTATGAAACCCTTGAACTAAGTGGATTAAAACAGTTAAACTTTAAGTGCTAACCGGTTATATAAGTTTTGAGACGAGCTCAGATTATCATCATGATTAAAATTAGAACTCATCATCAATTATCAACACTGCTCGAGTTAACATGTAAAACCAATCTTATCATAAGTAGAACTAAGACCACACCAACCTATCACACAGATTCATGCAAAGATAAGAAAAAATGCAATTATACTACATGAACACATATATGAAGATGCAAAAAAAAATACCATGTATTATATGCAACCTAAAAAAAACATAATGCTAACACATAAAAAAAATAAACTACTATGCAGATAACTAACTATATGCAGTACGACACTAAAATGCCCCCAAACTTAAACTAGACATTGTCCTCAATGGCTATAATAGAAAAAATTAAAGCAGAGGACTTCCCTGAAAATATAGCAATCTTCCTCCTTGTCCGCTAAGTTTAGAGAATAGGCTAAGCACATGGAACAAATTGGGCACCACACTTGAATTTGACTTTAATAACCTGTAAAACCATGATAGAAGCAATTTTATTAAATCCTAAATAAATGCAAATTCAAAACTACTAATATAAAACTTAATAAAAACTAAAAATAAAAATTGAACTTGGGTTGCCTCCCAATAAGTGCTTGTTTTATAGTCTCAGCCTGACTTCTTCAATTCTCTATCCAATTCCCCTACGAAAATTGAGGAACCCTCCATCCATCAGAAGCAATGTTACTTTTGGGAGGTTCCCATTAGCAAAAACCCTTGAATTGAAGTCACCTAGCATGCTCTTTGTAGATAGGATCTGTAAGACCCCAGATTTTATCAATAAAGATTTAAATTTTGTCAAAATAATTTTTAATATTATGGTGTGAATTTGAGATAAATATTATAGTTGTGGGTAATATTTATAAATTTTGCAAAGTATGCAAGTGGTTATATTATATTCGATTGGTCTGGGAATATTCGGTTTAGCAGGGAATATTCGCATACAACGGCTCAATCATTGGTGGACCCCACAACAGAATTATTGTTGGATTGAGAAAACGACAAAAATATTTTATTGAAATAACGGCGGAAGTTTTATCGTGGATACTGTTGAACTACTCAGTAGTAAAAGTACATGAATACGTGTGGTTGCATAAGTAGCATTACCAGTATTGATTATTGATGCTTATGTGAGAAGTCACTCGGTTTGATTCCATTATTATCGATTAATAATATGAATTATTATAAGCGATAATGACGTTTTGTTTTATTCAGTATTATTAATGTAATAAAAAAGTAAACATCTTTTATATATAAAATGAATACTTTATTAAAGTTATTCTATAAATAGAATATATTATATTTTATTATGATATAGTGTTGCATAGTGTTTTTGCATAGTGTTGCATAGTATTTGCATAGTAAAATGTTTTTATATAAATAGAATATATTATATTTTATTTAAAAGATTTTTCTTTAAATATGGATCGTCAGATTAAAGTAAATCAATCTGGACCGCTCATGGATTAATTACTATGCATTCTA
Organism: Panax quinquefolius; assembly: GCA_020205615.1. Lineage (NCBI taxonomy): Eukaryota > Viridiplantae > Streptophyta > Magnoliopsida > Apiales > Araliaceae > Panax > Panax quinquefolius. Next base: position 83,554,431 of record CM035173.1, on the reverse strand, counting down.
TTTTCCTATAAATAGAAGCTCATTCCTTCATTATTTTTTACTTAATTCCTTTGAAACTCTAGAGAGAGAAATTATAGAGAGAAGCTATAGAGAGAAAATCTATAGAGAGAAAGAAGAAGAGTATTCGTACTTCTTTACTTTGATATCCGATTGTCTTTTTACGGTAAGGGGTATTATTATTTGTGCCGTAAGGGATATTATTCGTTTGTATTCATGAAGAGAACCTCTGTTATTCCATTCATTATTATTACATTGGAATAACTTTGTAAAAAGTGGTATACCCTATACATAACTCGTATATGCAGATACCCTATACTTGGTGAAATCCTTATGTTATTCCATCCTTATTTATTCTGGTTGAATAACTCGTATACTGCTGGAATCCCCTATACTTGGTGATCTTCTTTACATTATTCCATTCTTTATTATTCATTTGGAATATCCATCTCGTGTGTTTTACACAGGACTGGTTCCATTGTTTATTATTCGCATTTATTATTACATTGGAATATCCTATCGTGTGTTTTTACAGGACACAGTTCCATTGTTTATTATTCAAACATTTATTATTACATTGGATCATCCGCCGGTGTGAATTTCAACGACTTTGGTTCCGTTATTATTACTCCGTTGGAATAACTTTGTCATCGCGAAGTACCACATGCATGGTGATTTCTTTTGTTATTCCATTCTTTATTATACCCAGTTGGTTAAAACTTTGACTTCTATACTCCATGAAATTAGTAGAATATCCTTGATATTTGCGTTTCATCCAAAGATCTTTTCATGGAAATATTCTTACGATCATTCTTGAATTTTACTCTACAAAACAAATATCTTGTTGACAATTTGGACGTTATTAATTCTCGGATAAAATAATTCTTGAACTTGTTTTATTGAATTATTATGTCATTGTCATCATCCTCATGATATATTATGTTATCTTTGGCTTACGCATAGATGAACTTAGTATGATTATGACCGAGGATCATTCGGTATAATCATGGTTTGTTATAAATGATGTGATAAAAGTCCTCGGTGCTTTGTAATGCGTGATGGATAGTTTTTGGTATGATTATGACCAGGGGTGATTCGGTATAGTCATGACCATTGATAATTTGATGAAAATCCTTGACCGTGGTACAGGGATGATTAGATGTGGTGGTTTATTTATTAAGCTGAGTCTCAACGATAAAAAAATTGATGAAAACCTTTTAAAACCTAAAAGATAGTAGATTTTATTCTCTACTTGACTCTTTTAATGGATTGCATATTCCGCTGCAGTTAAACTGGTTGTCTATTGTATTTTATCAGTTTAACACTGTTGAAGGCTAATGATAATTTATTCTGCATTATCTTAGTCATAATATTTCTTACTGGGCTAGTTGAGCTCACCCTTTCTTTCTTTGTTCTCGTGAAATGAGAATATATTTGAGACGAGTTGGGGAAGCGAGTGATGGTCCAAGATAGCATTAGTAGTCCTCACTATTTCGTGAAATAGTGTGATAATAATTGTAATGAGGACTCCTTGAGTATGGATATTGTCTAAATGACAATATTCCTATTAGAACTCTCGGTTTATGTATTGTCGTATGTTATACTGCACGGATGTATAATTAAGTTTGTATTTGAATTTATGTACCATATAATGGCGACCCAAGATGGGTGATGTATACCTAATTTTGGGGCGCCACGGGATCCCCATTAAGAATGGCAAACCACTAGGTGTTTCCTCCATTATGTCAATGATCGATTAGGGCATTGAAGCTTAATAAACATAATGGAATCTTCCTCTATCTTCTCCTTTTCATCCCACCATGACTCCTGTTGCATTTAGCTCTTACGTCACCAAGAGCTTTTTAATTGATTTACATGACTTCCAATTGGGCATGGTTTTGCAAAACTGCCCGGATTCTTGAACTTTGGTGGAGGAGGCACATGGGATACTAATGAAATTGGCTCATCTTCGTTGGTACTCAAAGTTAGATCTTTACCGATCTCTTTTTCTTGGTCCCCAAGTCTTTCCTCTCTTTCAACATCTATATCATTTGGCACATCCGGGTTTGTGATTTGGTTCGGGCTCACCATCGGTCCTTTAATTCATGTCATAGAGCCAAGTGTATTGAGGACGATTGTTCAACGCATGTGCTATCTGCCCCAATTGATTTTCTAGATTCTTGATCGATGCATTCTGACTTTGTATACTCAGCTCCATTTGATTAAGTTTCTTTTTATGTTCCTCATGTTTCTTTTCAGAAGCTTTAATAACTTTTTCCAAGGCTTCCTCCCAATTTGAATCTTCTTCCTGTTGTAGTGGAGATGGACACGAGAAATCCGGTGGGTATGTTGGACTTGGAGCATAAAATTGATCTTGATTAATACTCCATGAAAAATCTGGGTGATACCCCCAATCCTGATGATAGTTGTTGGGATAGACATAATTATTGGGGTAATCACCACCATACTGTACCGGCTCGAAACTGATGGCGCATTGATGACTCATATGATTTCCAGCACAATAATCACAAGTAACCGCCACGCTTTGATGACGTTGAGCTTCAAAAGCTTCAAAAATCCTCAAAAGTGTCTCCATCTGTGCTGATAATGCAGAAAGTTTCACGAGTCTGTCAATCTCCTCTCCCCTTGGTTGACTCATGTTCGTGTATGGCCATTGATACGCAAAGTCATCCATGGTACCAAAAAAGAGAAAAATATAGGAAGAGAATGAAAAATAAAAATAAAAATAAAAATAAAAATGTTTAAATTAAGACTAATTTGATTGAAATTAATATTGGTAAATAATTATTAAATTAATTCCTAAGAATTGGCGCCAAAAACTTGTTGATCGATTTCGCAATCAATGAATACGTGCAAGTATACACGGTCAACAAGTAATAAAGTGAAAGTAGAGTATTGTTCCCACGAGGAATTATTAATAAAAATTACCAATTACTAACTCTTAACCAAATTAATTTTATTTAAACAATAACAAATTGTGAATTTTCTAATTAAGAAAACTAAATTAACTAATTAAAACTAGGTTACTTTATAAATGAATTCAAATAAATAAAGGCTAAGACTCAATATCCCCAATTATGAACTATAAACCAATTATCCAATTATCCCAATTATTATGTCTCATTGAATTGTTAATGAGGAATTCTCAAATGCCAAAAGCCCTCTCTCGAGTGATCAATTGCCTTCTATTTAACCTAGATTAATTTTCCTATATCTCTATGCAAAACAATTGAATTAAACTCGTTACAATCCCAATTCCTTATGTGTTACATGCGGCAAATAGATATTCTCATTCTATTCACAAACCTAATTATTCTTTGTGCAAATAACTAAGTCACATGTCACCATGCCAGCTTCTAACCCTAGAATTCCTTTCTCAATTCCTTCTAGAGTAACAAGGTAATTACTGATCAGATAATTAATCAATAAGCACAAAGCAAGATGAACAATTCACTTCAACATAAATAATTAGAATAAATCAAATAATCAATTCATAATCATAAAAAGTTCAATTGAAATCTTAATGAAAGAGTTAGTTCATAATTAATGAATTAAAACCAAGAATCCACAGTTGAATAGACATTAAAATATAAAAGTATGATAAGAGAAGAGAATAGAATCTGTTGTCAGCAAATCTGATGCTCCCCTCTTGCTCTTGCTCTTCATTGTTCTTCAATTTGCTTCAATCTCCAATGGCTAATTAAGAACTAGGGTTTAGATTCTAATTTAATGGAGTGTTTAATCTAGTCTAATCTATGTAATTTCCCTTTATTTTATGCCTTACATCATGTATTTATAGGTTACAAGTCCAATTTTTAGTTTTGGAACAAACCCAATCCAATTTGGAGTCAAAAAGGTGTCAAAATTCGCCCAAAACGAGTCCAGACCGCACCCAACCTCTTCCCCAGCGCCCCAGCACTGGGAACGACGCTCAGACACTGCCTTATAGCGCCCCGGCGCTGGAAAATGAACTAAGAATAGCGCCCCGGCGCTGTTACAAGTTCTAAAATTTTCTGCTCCGACGTCCTTTGGGAAAATAGCCATAACTTCTTCGTCCGAACTCCGATTTTTATGATTCAAGATGATCCGGAAAGAGGAAAAGTAGATCTACAACTTTCATTCTTTGAGTATTTCGAAATAAGGTATGTAGCAATACTCAAATTTTCTCTGAAGTGACTGCTGTGTAAATGGCAAGCCGAAAACGCGAATCTAGCCACCCCAAACGTCGATCCAAGTAACTTTTGTCCCAATTCCTACAAAACAATATAAAACATGCATGAATAGACACAAACACATAAAAACATCCTAAAAGACTTGAGAACAACAATAAATTAAGCCCGAATGTATCCAATTCATGTGTATAAAACTCACTCATCAATGGTGAAATCCTTTTGTTATTCCATTCTTTATTATTCTGTGGGAATAATTTGTCTATGTGGACTAATGCATGCCTGGTGAATAACCCTTCGTATTCAATGGTTATTAAAATTGTGGAAATGATCTTTCTACGCGGACTACCGCATGACAGTTGAAAATCCATTTGCAGTTTCGTATATTGTTCATTTCAGATTCCTAACTCTAAACTTACTACGGTAAGTATTGCTTCTATAATTCTTGAAATGATCAGAAATTCCTTGAGTTTTCTTTTTTGTATCCAAGTTGTCCGTTATGGTTCCTATCTTTGATTGGATCTATGTTTTGAACTTTATTCTTGAATTTTGCTCCACAATTGATTATTATGGAGTATTCTTGAACTTGGATAAACTAAATTATGAATCCCTAATCGTGTCCTTTATCTCACTGGATTCGTTCTTTAAAATATTTTCATCATCCTCAGTTTTAAATGGTGATACTAGATAAATATCTTTGGCCTGTAGTGCAAAGATGAATGATTACCTGATGAATATCTTTGGCCCGTGGTGCAAAGATGGACAGGTTTTGAAGATGAACATGACCAACTGGTGATACAAATGAATATCTTTGGCCGGTAGTGCAAAGATGAATATTTGATTCGAGATGTATATTGATTGATGTTACAGGGATAAAATATTGATGATGGACTTTTAAATCATAGAAGATAGTAAACTATATTCTCTACTTAACTTCTAATGAATTGTTCTTTCCGCTGCAGTTGTTGATCTAAAACTTGTTGTCTATTGTATTTTATCAGATTTTTCCCTGTTGAGGACTAAGGATAATTTGTTCTACATTATCTTAGTTATAATATTCTTTAATGGGCTAGTTAAGCTCACCCTTTTCCTTTTTGTTCCATTTTTCTTCTCAGGAGGCGAGAATATAGCGGGAACTAGTCGGGGTGTGGAGTGATGTTTCAAGGCAGTTGTTTTAGTAGGACTCACTATTTTGTAAAATAGTGTATCAATAATTGTAATGAGGACTTATTTGAGTGTGGATATTATCTAGAAGACAATATTTGTATTTAAACTCATAGCATATGTGTTGTCGTATTTTGCACGACAATTGTAATAATGAAGTTGTAGTTGTTTTCTGTACCGTGTATTTGGCGACTCAGAATGGGTTGTGTGGACCTATTTTGGGGGCGTCAAAGTTGGTATCAGAGCTTAGGAATATGATCTCTGATGGAGATCTGGGGTTAGAACTTAGAAGGGAGTGACGAGTAAATCCTTCGCTAGTGTGTCCTACCAAAGCTTATTTGTGTTTATTTGGTCGGTCAGAATATAGGGGTATTATGTGGTATGTCAATTTCTTTAATTAACCCTTGTTTTTTGGCAGTATTTGAGACTGACAGCTGAAAATGTTAACAATGGAGTGAATGAGACCGTTGAGACACCTTTAATCGCCAACCAGGAGAACGTGCAACAGGACGACAATGTTCCTCCTGTAAACAACCCCACCGGTAAAACGATGAATGATGGGATGTTTAGATGTTTTTTGCAGTTCATGCAAAATAAGACGAGGGAGACTCATGTACAAAATACAGGTGGAAATGATAGCAACGTGTGACTTGTCATAGCCAAGCAGTTCAAATAGTTGGGACCACCAGAGTTTTTGGGAAAGCCGGATCCGAATAAGGCGGAAACGTGGGTTAAGCAAATTACCAAAATATTTGATGTCTTGGGATGCACGAAGGAACAAAAGGTTCCATTTGACACCTTTATGTTCCGTGGTGAGGCAGATTACTGGTGGGAATCTGTGAAGCGTACCCAGTCAGCCACACTTAATATGTCTTGGGAAGCGTTTCAGAAACTATACAATGACAAGTACTTTCCTGAAAGTATTCTTCATATAAAAGAGGTAGAGTTTATTAGACTGGAATAAAACAACATGACTGTGTCCCAGTACGAGGCTAAGTTCGCGGAGTTATCCAGGTTTGCACCTCATTTGGTAGAGAATGAGGAACGTATGACGCGGATGTTTCTAAGAGGGTTGAAACTCGAAATTCATCAATACCTTATCTCTCACAAATTTTCTCTATATTCAGATGTTGTCAACAGGGCTCAATTATTAGAGCAAGATAATGAGTATGTTCAACCAGGGGACCACAACCAGGGTCGTACTGGTGGCAGCAGTCATTAGAGTGGGAGGAAAATATCCGAACAAAAGCGGTAACAACTCTGGTGGTAATCGTGGTCATGATTGTAACAGAAGCGAGTCGGGGGAGATTTCAAAAAGAGAAGGTACAACAATGACAATGTGAAGACGTCAGCACCAGCATTAATTGTTTCTAAGGGAGAAGAACGAACACCGGTCGTATGTTATAAATGCGGGAAGGAGGGACACATAAGTCCAAACTGTTTACAGCCTTCGAAGGTATGTTTTAGTTGTGGAAAAGATGGTCACATAGCTCGATTTTGTCCTATAGCGAAAGTAAGTCCAGCTAGGACGGAGGCACCAAAGGCGAATATGGACAAAACAAAGTCAGTGGTTTCTGGAAGAGCGTCTGTCGTGACTGCCCAAAGAGTGAGTAACCCAAACTAAGTTAGCACGGGTTAGTTAATTATAAATTTTTATGAAGTCTATACCTTATTTGATACGGTTCTACCCACTCTTTTATTTCTCCTACTTGCGCTCAACGTTTAAACTTGACTCTGGAGAAATTAGACTTTGACTTATTTGTTAAGACTCCATTAGGAGAAACTTTCATTACATCCACTGTTTATAAATCGTGCTTGATCCAAGTTGGCACCATCACATTACCTATTGATCTTATCTCTTTAAAGATACTTGCATTTGATGTGATTTTAGGGATTGATTGGTTAACCATTCATCATGCTAAAATTGATTATTTTCGTATGGTTGTTAGTTTTCATATTCCTAACCAACCTATTATGCGACTTCAAACAACCAAACCACTAAAGTCAAACACTTTCATATCAAGCCATAAAGTCATTCGTTTATTGAAAAATGGATGTCAAGCTTTCTTAGCCCATGTCATGGACTTGAACAAAAATACGTCAGATTAGAATAATGTTTCTATTGTTAATGAATTTCCTGACGTATTTCCTGAAGAACTTCCTGGCCTACCCCAAGAGAGTAATATCAAATTTTGTATCGACTTTAAACCCGGTACAAAACCCATTTCCAAAACACCATATCTAATGGCTCATATTGAAATTCAGGAGTTAAAAACCCAAGTACAGGAGTTGGTACCCGAGTCTCTATCTGGTGACTTCCTTTGTGCAATGCACTAAAGCCAGACTCTCCGTAAGGGATGCCATATTCGTGTGGTGGTAAACTGATAGGTGTCATTATGACGTGCTATCCAAGATTGGGATATGAGTCAGAGTTGAGAGCAACCTAAGTTAGTAATCAAAATACGTAGCCTTCTAGGCTTAGCTGGTTACTATTGGAGATTCGTGGAAGGATTTTCTCGAATCACTACTCCATTAACTCAGCTAACTCAAAAAGATACAAAATTCATATGGAGCGAGGAATGTGAGAAGAGTTTCCAAGAACTCAAGAGGAGACTCATTTCAGCACCTGTTCTGACAATACCATCTTGTTCGGATAGATTTGTTATCTACAGCGATGCTTCAAGCAAAGAGTTAGGATGTGTTCTCATGCAACATGGGAAAGTCATACCCTATGCCTCACGACAACTTAAAGAATATAAGAGGAATTATCCTACTCATGATCTAGAGTTGGCAGCAGTCATTTTCGCGTTAAAGATCTGGAGGCACTACCTGTATGAGGAGAAAATGGAGATTTATACGGATCATAAAAGCCTTAAATATTTCTTCACCCAAAAGGAACTCAACACGTGGCGACGTTGGCTTGTGCTATTGAAAGATTACGACCATACCATTCAATACCATCTTGGAAAAGCAAACTTGGCAGCTGACGTGTTGTGTAGACAATTGTATGTGGTTACGAGTGCGATGTTCTTAACACGAAGAACCATTTCGTATAACTTGAAAATGATGATGATAGAGTTAAAGACTCTAGGGACCCACGTGATGATGTTAAATATATGAGTAAAACTAACTTTAATTGATAAAGTTAAAGTTGCTCAAGCTACAGACCAAGAGCTGATGAATATGAAGAAGAAGAAGGTGCAAGAAGTCGTTATTCCAAAAGCGAGAATTGACTATGTCAGGAATGCTCAAACTTTTGATTTATTAGTCTATTTAAAATCCTCGATCGAGTAGGAACTGTGGCCTATAGACTCGCTTTACCACTAAGTATGTCTCGTGTTTATAACGTGTTTCACATATCCGTGCTACGTAAATTTGTGAAAGACCTGAATCACATTATCGAATTAAAACCAGACGAGATAGCCAAAGATTTAACGTGTGAAGAGGTACCAGTCGAGATTTTATATAGGAAGGAGCATGTCTTATGCACAAAGGCTATACCATAAGTTAAAGTTTTGTGGAGGAACTATGATACTGAGGAAATGAACTGGGAGTTGGAATCGGAAATGAAAGGGAGGTACCCTCACCTTTTCGAAACACCAGCTATGCACGTCAATTTCGAGGATGAAATTTCATAAGGAGGGGAGGTTGTAAGACCCAAAATTTTTAAATAAAATGGAATTTCCCCTAATTATTATTTTGGAATATTATGGTGTGGATTTGATATAATGTTATAGTTGTGGGTAATATTTACAAATTTTGCAAAGTAAGCAAGTTGATATAAAATATTCATTGTGTCGGGGAATATTTGTTTGGTCGTTGAATATTCTTGTTGTTGGGGAATATTCGTATGACGGCAAAGCCATTTGTTGACCCCACAATGGAAGTATTGTCGGAATTAGAAAACAACAGAAATAATATCGGTCTAAACCTTTTTATAAAATTTTTACCTTTTCATGTCGGGGTTACTATTCACGGGTTACTATTCACAAGTTACTATTCATGAGTTATTATTCACGGGGAAATTGGTTTCTTTTTCTAACCAAATTTTTATCGTTAAACTGTTGAAATACCCAGTGATAAAACAACAGTAATACGTGTGGTTGCATAGTAGCACACGGTATTGATTATTGATGCTAACGTGAGAAGTCACTCAGTTATACTCAATTATTGCTACAGTAATTGATGCATAGTATCTCATGTTATTTGATTCAATTATTGTTACAGTATCATCTGCACAATACTTTATATTATTAAATCAATAATTGAGACGACAATGATATTCATATTATTATTATTTGCATTATTGACGATGTCTAGAAAGTTCTGTCGAGGAAGGGGGTTTGGTCACCTAATTGCGCGCCAATAGGGAGAAATCTTTATCTGAAAGCCCCTCTTTCCTAAGAATGATCTGGTTGTTAAATATTATGAGTTATAATATTAATGATGAATAATTGTTGAAAGATTAAAAATGTGTTAATTAAAGATAAGTGATTTGTGGAAAATATTTATTCAATTTTTTATATAAATAGAGGGGTTTGTTATGAGGTATTTGTTATAAGTTTGGCTTATTATTCCATGAGGAGATTTGCTAATTTTATGGACCGCTGGTGGAAAGTTATAATAGTAAATCAATATGGATCACTGGTTTAAAGTAAATCAGTATGGATCGTTGCTTTAAGTTTTAATAGTAAATCAATATGAACCGTCCGTTTAAAAGTAAATTAATCTGGGTCATTCATGAATTAGTTACTATTTAGTCCTTTTTCCTATAAATAAAAGCTCATTCCTTCATTATTTCTTACAAATTCACTGAAACTCTAGAGAGAGAAACTATAGAGAGAAAGAAGAGGAGTATTCTGCTACTACCCTACTTCAGTATTCAATCTTCTACTAAGGTAAGTGGTATTATTTATTTCATATTCGCTTACGATATATTTTTTCGTATTCGTAAGGAATATTATCTTCGTTCAATATTCGTAAGGGATATTTTTTGTTGTATTCGTAAGGGGTATTATTTATTTCATATTCGCTTACGATATTATTTTTCGTATTTGTAAGGAATATTATCTTCGTTCAATATTCGTAAGGGATATTATTTGTTGTATTCGTAAGGAGTATTATTTATTTCATATTCTCTTACAATATTATTTTTCGTATTCTTAAGGAATATTATCTTCGTTCAATATTCGTAAGGGATATTATTTGTTGTATTCGTAAGGGGTATTATTTCTTTCGTATTTATGAAGAGAGTTATTTTCTTTCAATACTTGTAAGTGTTGTTATTCCATTCTTTATTATTCTGTTGGAATAACCTGCCTACGCGGACTACCGTATGCATGGTGAAATCTTTTTGTTATTCCATTCTTTATTATTCGGTTGGAATAACCTGTCTACGTGGACTACCGCATACATGGTAAAATTCTTTTGTTATTCCATTCTTTATTATTTTATGGGAATAACCTTTCTACGCGTACTACTGCATGCCTGGTGAATAACCCTTCGTATTCAATGGTTATTAAAATTATGGAAATGATCTATCTACGCGGACTACCACATGACAGTTGAAAATCCATTTGTAGTTTCGTATATTGTACATTTCAGATTCCTAACTCTAAACTTACTATGGTAAGTATTGCTTCTATAATTCCTGAAATAATCAAAAATTCCTTGAGTTTTCTTTTCAGTATCCAAGTTGTTTATTATGGTTCCTATCTTTGATTGGATCTATGTTTTGAACTTTATTCTTGAATTTTACTAAACAATTGATTATTATGGAGTATTCTTGAACTTGGATAAACTAAATTATGAATCACTAATCATGTCCTGTATCTCACTGGATTCGTTCTTTAAAATATTTTCATCATCCTCAATTTTAAATGGTGATATTTGATGAATATCTTTGGCATGTAATGCAAAGACGAATGATTACCTCATGAATATCTTTGGCCCGTACTGTAAAGATGGACAGGTGTTGAGATGAACATGACCAACTGGTGATACAAATGAATATCTTTGGCCCGTAGTGCAAAGATGAATATTTGATTCGAGATTTATATTGATTGATGTTACAAGGATAAAATATTGATGATGGACTTTTAAATTATAGAAGATAGTAGACTATATTCTCTACTTAACTCTTCTAATGAATTATTCTTTTCGCTGCAGTTGTTGATCTAAAACTTGTTGTCTATTGTATTCTATCAGATTTTTCCCTGTTGAGGACTAAGGATAATTTGTTCTACATTATCTTAGTTATAATATTCTTTACTGGGCTAGTTGAGCTCACCCTTTTCCTTTTTGTTTTATTTTTCTTCTCAGGAGGCGAGAATATAGCGGGAACTAGTCGGGGTGTGGAATGATGTTTCAAGGAAGTTGTTTTAGTAGTCCTCACTATTTTGTAAAATAGTGTATTAATAATTATAATGAGGACTTATTTGAGTGTGGATATTATCTAGAAGACAATATTTATATTTAAACTCACATCATATGTGTTATCGTATTTTGCACGACAATTGTAATAATGAAGTTGTAGGTGTTTTCTGTACCGTGTATTTGGCGACTCAGAATGGGTTGTGTGGACCTATTTTGGGGGCGTCACAGTTGGTATCAGAGCTTAGGGATATGATCTCTGATGGAGATCTGGGGTTAGAACTAGGAAGGGAGTGACGAGTAAATCCTTCGCTAGTGTGTCCTACCTAAGCTTATTCGTGTTTATTTGGTCGGTCAAAATATAAGGGTATTATGTGGTATGTCAATTTCTTTAATTAACCCTTGTTTTTTTGGCAGTATTTGAGAATGGCAGCTGAAAATATTAACAATGGAGTGAATGATACCGTTGAGACACCTTTAATCACCAACCAGGAGAACGTGCAACAAGACGGCAATGTTCCTCCTGTAAACAACATCACCGATAAAACGCTGAATGATGGGATTTTTAGAAGTTTTTTGTAGTTCATGCAAAATTAGATGAGGGAGACTCGTGTACAAATTACAGGTGGAAATGATAGCAACGTACGACTTGTCACAGCTAAGAAGTTCAAAGAGTTGGGACCAACAGAGATTTAGGGAAAGCTGGATCCGAATAAGGCAGAAACTTAGGTTAAGAAAATTACCAAATTATTTGATGTCTTGGGATGTACGGCAGAATAAAAGGTTCCATTCGCCACCTTTATGTTCCATGGTGAGGCAGATTACTAGTGGGAATCAGTGAAGCGTACATAGCTAGCCGCACTCAATATATCTCGGGAAACATTTCAGAAGCTATTCAATGAAAAGTACTTTCCTGAAAGTATTCTTTATATGAAGGAGGTAGAGTTTATTAGAATGGAACAAAACAACATGACTGTGTCCCAGTACGAGGCTAAGTTCGCAGAGTTATCCAGGTTTGCACCTCATTTGGTAGAGAATGAGGAACGTATGACGCGGATGTTTCTAAGAGGGTTGAAACCCGAAATTCATCAATACCTTATCTCTCACAAATTTTCTCTATATTCAGATGTTGTCAACAAGGCTCAATTATTAGAGCGAGATAATGAGTATGTTCAACCGGGGGACCACAACCAGGGTCGTAATCGAAATACGTAGCCTTCTAGGCTTAGTTGGTTACTATTGGAGATTCGTGGAATGATTTTCTCGAATCACTACTCCATTAACTCATACGGATCATAAAAGCCTGAAATATTTCTTCACCCAAAAGGAACTCACCATGTGGCAACGTTGGCTTGAGCTTTTAAAAGATTACTACCATACCATTCAATGCCATCCTGGAAAAGCAAACTTTGCAGCTGACGTGTTAAGTAGATGATCGTATGCAGTTACGAGTGCGATGTGCTTAACACGAAGACCCATTTCGTCTAACTTGCAAATGATGATAATAGAGTTAAAGACTCTAGGGACCCACGTGATGATGTCAAAGATACGAGTAAAACTGACTTTATTTAATAAAGTTAAAGCTGCTCAAGATACAGACCCGGAGCTGATGAATATGAAGAAGAAGGTGTAAGAAGTCGTTATTACAAAAGTGAAAATCGACGATGTGAGGAAAGCTCAAACCTTTGATTTATTAGTCAATTTAAAATCCTTGATCGAGTATGAACTGTGGCCTATAGACTCGCTCTACCGCCAAGTATGTCTCATGTTTATAACGTGTTTCATATATCCATGCTACGTAAATATGTGAAAGACCCGAATCACATTATCGAATTAGAACTAGACGAGTTAGCCAAAGATTTAACGTACGAGGAGGTACTAGTCAAGATTTTAGATAGGAAGGAACATGTCCTACGCAAAAAGGTTATACCTTAAGTCAATGTTTTATGGAGGAACTATGCTATTGAGGAAATGAATTGGGAGTTGGAATCGAAAATGAAAGTGAGGTACCCTCACCTTTTTGAAACACCAGCTACGCACGTTAATTTCGATGACAAAATTTCATAAGGAGGAGAGGTTGTAAGACCCCAAAATTTTTAAATAAAATGGAATTTCCTCTAATTATTATTTTGGAATATTATGGTGTGGATTTGATATAATGTTATAGTTGTGGGTAATGTTTACAAATTTTGCAAAGTAAGCAAGTTGATATAAAATATTCGTTGTGTTGGGGAATATTCATTTGGTCGTGGAATATTCTTGTTGTCGGGGAATATTCTTACGACGGCGTAGCCATTTGTGGACCCCACAATGGAAGTATTGTCGGAATTAGAAAACAACAGAAATAATATTGGTCTAAACTTTCTTATGAAATTTTTACCTTTTCATGTCGAGGTTACTATTTACGGGTTACTATTCACAAGTTACTATTCATGAGTTACTATTCATAAATTACTATTCATGACAAAATCGGTTTCTTTTTCTAACCAAATTTTTACCGTTAAACTGTTGAAATATTAGGTGGTAAAAGAACAGTAATACGCGTGGTTACATAGTAGCACACGGTATTGATTATTGATGGTTACGTAAGAAGTCACTCAGTTATACTCATTTATTACTACAGTAATTGTTGTATAGTATCTCATGTTATTTGATTCAATTATTGTCACAGTATCATCTGCATAATATTTTATATTATTAAATCAATAATTGAGACGACAATGTTATTCATATTATTATTAATTGCATTATTGATGATGTCTTGAAAGTTCTATCGAGGAAAGGAGTTTGTTCACCTAATTACGCGCCAATAGGGAGAAATCCTTATCGGAAAGCCCCCTCTTTCCTTGAAATGATCTGGTTGTTAAATATTATGAGTTATAATATTAATGATGAATAATTGTTGAAAGATTAAAAATGTCTTGATTAAAGATAAGTGATTTGTGGTAAATATTTATTCAATTTTTGATATAAATAGAGGGGTTTACTATGAGGTATTTGTTATAAATTTGGCTTATTATTCCATGAGGGGATTTGCTAATTTTATGGACCGCTGGTGGAAAGTTATAATAGTAAATCAATATGGATCGTTGGTTTAAAGTAAATCAGTATGGACCGTTGCTTTAAGTTTTAATAGTAAATCAATATGGAGCGTCCGTTTAAAACTAAATTAATCTGGGTCGTTCATGAATTAGTTACTATTCAGTCCTTTTTCCTATAAATAGAATCTCATTCTTTCATTATTTCTTATAAATTCACTGAAACTCTAGAGAGAGAAACTATAAAGAGAAAGAAGATGAGTATTCTGCTACTACCCTACTTCAGTATTCAATCTTCTACTAAGGTAAGGGGTATTATTTATTTCATATTTGCTTACGATATTATTTTTTGTATTCGTAGGGAATATTATCTTCGTTCAATATTCGTAAAGGATATTATTTGTTGTATTCGTAAGGGGTATTATTTATTTCATATTCGCTTACGATATTATTTTTCATATTCGTAAGGAATATTATCTTCGTTCAATATTTGTAAGAGAAATTATTTGTTGTATTCGTAAGGGGTATTATTTATTTCATATTCACTTACGATATTATTTTTTGTACTCATAAGGAATATTATCTTCGTTCAATATTCGTAAGGGATATTATTTATTGTATTCGTAAGGGATATTATTTCTTTCGTATTTATGAAGAGAGTTATTTTTCTTTCAATACTCGTAAGGGTTGTTTGTCCATTCTTTATTATTTTGTTGGAATAATCTGTCTACGCGGACTATCGCATGCATGGTAAAATCTTTTTGTTATTCCATTCTTTATTATTCTGTTGGAATAACCTGTCTACGGCGACTACCGCATGTATGGTGAAATCCTTTTGTTATTCCATTCTTTATTATTTTGTGAGAATAACCTGTCTACACGGACTACCGCATGCATGGTGAAATCCTTTTGTTATTCCATTCTTTATTATTCTGTAGGAATAACCTGTCTACGCGGACTACCGCATGACAGTTGAAAATCCATTTATAATTTCGTATATTGTTCATTTTAGATTCCTAACTCTAAACTTACTATGGTAAGTATTGCTTCTATAATTCTTATCTTTGATTGGATCTATGTTTTGAACTTTATTCTTGAATTTTTCTCCACAATTGATTATTATGGAGTATTCTTGAACTTGGATAAACTAAATTATGAATTCCTAATCATGTCCTTTATCTCACTGGATTCATTCTTTAAAATATTTTCCTCATCCTCGATTTTAAATGGTGATACTTGATGAATATCTTTGGCTTGTAGTGCAAAGATGAATGATTACCTGATGAATATCTTTGGCCCGTAGTGCAAAGATGAATATTTGATTCGAGATGTATATTGATTGATGTTACAGGGATAAAATATTGATGATGGACTTTTAAATCATAGAAGATAGTAGACTACATTCTCTACTTAACTGTTCTAATGAATTATTGTTTCCGCTGCAGTTGTTGATCTAAAACTTGTTGTCTATTGTATTCTATCAAATTTTTCCCTGTTAAGGACTAAGGATAATTTTTTCTACGTTATCTTAGTCATAATATTTTTTACTAGGCTAGTTGAGTTCACTCTTTTCCTTTTTGTTCCATTTTTCTTCTCAGGAGGCGAGAATATAGCAGGAACTAGTCGGGGTGTGGAGTGATGTTTCAAGGAAGTTGTTTTAATAGTCTTCACTATTTTATAAAATAGTGTATCAATAATTGTAATGAGGACTTATTTGAGTGTGGATTTTGTCTAGAAGACAATATTTGTATTTAAACTCACAGCATATGTGTTGTCGTATTTTGCACGACAATTGTAATAATGAAGTTGTAGTTGTTTTCTGTACCGTGTATTTGACAACTCAAAATGAGTTGTGTGAAACTATTTTAGGGGTGTCACAAAAAAGGCTGCTCATTAATAGATTAACTAGTCCCCTTATAATACTCAATGAAGCTGCCGAATTAGGCTAGATACTAGGCAGGGACTAGTTACATCTTTGAGCTCATAATACTATTCTCATACAATAAGAGTATCATTAATATTAAAATTAATGTAGCACATTTACAAACACCCATAGCAATTCTAATATTGTCCAATAATTAAATTTGGACACTCATACATATGCATTTTATCCACCACATTTATTTAAACACATACATCATTAAAATGATGGTTTCATGTAATTTAATAACTTTATGTATTACACACCATTTATCTTATTTATCAATAAATAACATTATTGAATGAGTATAATTATATCATAATATAATTATTTCTTTGAACACGTAAGTAGTTTCATGTCAAGAACCTTTCTCAATTAAGCCATGTTGGCTTTCCTTTTTATTCTTGATATTTAAATATCATTATAATAAGGTAAATTCAATTTACCTCCTTTACTATACATAATCTTGAGATACTTAATAAATTATTAAGTAGTAAATAATTTTAAGGCCATAACAATTAGGTGTAAACAAGAAAAATTTAATACTCAAAATTTGACATAATAATAATTGAATATTACATAGAATTTTCTGAGTCATTACAGGAGAAAGCTAGTTTTGATTTTCCAAGCTCTACCAAGATCAAGTAAGAAGAAGAAGCAAGAACAAGAAAGAAGAAACAAAATGTAAATCTAAAACCATAACTTCCATTCATCTCTTTAAAGCTTTATAAATTATCTTATTGGTGGTGGTTGTGGTTTATGATGTAGATTATATGATTAAACCATATAATAATGCAAGAAAATGAACCTATACGTAAAGGATGGAAAATGAACAATATTGGAATGTTAGTGGGCTGTTTTGGGACCATTTTGTTATGATGTCTCAAATCTAAAAATTAAGTTTGAGGATGTCATGTGTTATATTTTTTGTTAAATAATATATTACAAAGTTAAATAAAAATAAATATATTCATATATTTTGGTGATGTGCCATTAAAAGAATTTAATGTGTAAATTAAATGAGTTATAATTAATATATTTATAGAAATTTGTAACTGATCAATATATATTAATATTATGACTATTGGAAGACATTAATTTTATGACTGAAAAAAATTACCATTATTTTCCTTTATTTTTTAGTACCGTTGTTCCTTTAATGTTTTGAGCACCGTTTTAATTTTTCAGCAATAAAATGTAAAGTTACCATTGCCTTTTTTCTGTATAAAATAGCTAAGTGTTTGTTATGTAGTACAATAACAAAAAGTAAAAGGTGTTTGCCAACTCAAAACCTTCTGTTTTTCTCTTACACCTACACTAAAGTTGTTTCTTATATATATTATATATTATTAATTTATGTTTCTTAAGATTATATATATATATATATATATATATATATATATATATATATATATATTGTGAGACCCCAAATTTTATGAATAAAGATTTAATTTTCTCGAAATATTTGTTTTTTTAATATTATGGTGTGGATTTGATATAATGTTATAGTTGTGGGTAATATTTATAAATTTTGCAAAGTAAGCAAGTTGTTATATAATATTCGATTGGTCGGGAAATATTCTTTTTATCGGGGAATATCCGTACGACGCACAATCATTGGTGGATCCCACAATAGAATTATTGTCGAAATGAGAAAACGACATAAATATCTTTTTATGAAAATAACGAACGAAGTTTTACCGTTAACTGTTGAACTACCCGGTAGTAAAAGTACAGTAATATGTGTGGTTGCATAGTAGCACATGGTATTGATTATTGGTGCTTATGTGAGAAGTCACTCAGTTTTACTCAATAATTGTTACAGTAATTACTGTTCAATATTTTATTTTATTGGTTCAATAATTGTTGCGTTGATATTTTATATTATTGTTGTTTCAATAATTGTCACTGCACAGTATTTCTCATTATCAAATCAATAATTCATATTATTTGAATAATATTATTAGATAGCATTATTGGCAATGTCTAGAAAGTTCTGTCAATAAGAGGTTTGGTCACCTAATTGCGAGCCAATAAGGAGAAATCCTTATCGAAAAACCCCCTCTTTCCTGGGAACGGCTTGGTTGTCATTATTGTGATTCTGTAATATTATTTGTGAATAATTAATTATTGATTTATATGATAAGGAAATAATTATTTTATGTGGGCATAAATGATGGTTAGGAAAATATTTATTTTATGTGGTTATAAATGATGGAATTAATATTGAGGTATTTTATCAGTTAAAAATTAGCGTATGATTTGTTATGAATTTTAAGATGTGTTAAAAATCATCCGTTTGTGGATTTCGGATATTTTCTGTTTTGAATTTGGAAAAACTTAAAGCTAAAAAGTTGTAGAGAATTCAATTTCGTGTGGAATGGACATAAAATTCATATTTTTCTGATAAAAGGGTTATTTATTATGAATTACTGAAGTTTTGGAAAATAAAATGATATTTATTAAAATTGGTTGGGACCCACTTTTGTTTTAAACATGTGGGCTGCCAAAAATTTTCAGATTTGGCATGCTGGTCATGGGTGGGCGTAGAAGATTGAACAAAATAAAATAATAATATTATTTTATTATTTTAGTCTCCTATGGCGTTCTAGCATTTTCCTATAAATAGGCGATTAAGTTAGAATTGAAAATCACACCAGAAACAAGTTTTCTTTCTCTCTATATTATCGAGCGTATTTTTTTGAGTATTTAGATACTTTGAGAGTTGCTATTCAGTGCATGTTTCCTTCGGCTTTACATCCGATATTCCGATCAGAACTACTGTTATTTTGAGGTAAGGAATGTTATTTTCTTAGTAAATGATATTATTTTCTTCAATATCATTATGCCGAAATATTGATATGAATTTTATTGTGGAATTTCTACCTTTTTGTGTCGAGTTCTTATTCACGATGTGTACTATTTATTCACGAATCTACAAGACTATTCACAAATCTGAGACTATTTAGAAAAATGAAATTTTCTCTTTTTCGTCCTAGATGTCTATTATGGTTAATATCTTTGATTGTATCCATGTTTTGATCTTCATTCTTGAATTTTACTACATTATTGTTTATTATGGAAAATTATTTTCGTTCAAAGGGATGTTAGTTTTGTTCAATATTCGCTTGAAATAATATTTTCTTCCATACTCTATAGTATGTAAGTAATATTATTTCGTTTCAGATTTCGAATTCAATACTTGTTTTGTTAAACTTTTGGCTTCTATACTGCATGAAATTAGTAGAATATCCTTAATATTTGCGCTTCATCCAGTATCTTTTCATGGAAATATTATTCTGAGCATTCTTGATAAGTTTTAACTTTTTTATGCCGAAGTACTATTCACGGGGTTACTATTCATGAAGTACTATTCATGGGGTACTATTCACTCGAGTACTATTCACCCAGGGTACTATTCATGATAAAAATTAATTATTTTCGGTCTAAATCATTTTTGGTACAATATTATTCTTGAATTTTACTCCACAAAGTAGTATCATGTTGACAATTTGAACGTTATTGAATTCTGGATAAATTCAATTATAAATCTTTAAAATTTATCCTTGAACTTGTTTAATTGAATTATTATGTCATTGTCATCATCCTCATGCTTATATTGTTATGAAAGTCATCTTTGGCCCGTAGTGCATAGATGGACATGGTATGATTATGACCAGGGATTATTTGGTATAATCATGACCATAATGTTACAAATGACGTGATAAAAGTCCTCATTGGTCGTAGTGCATTGATGGACAGTTTTTGGTATGATTATGGTCATGGATTCTCTTCAGCCAAGGGTGCAAAGATGAATTATTTTAAGGCATGATTATGACCGTTGATGAAAACACGATTATCTTTGGCCCGTAGTGCAAGGATAATTCGTGGTCATGATACTAAGGAATATCCTTGGCCCGTAGTGCAGGGATGATTTGATGATGTGGATTATTTATTAAGCCGAGTCTCAGCGATAAAATTGATGATAAATCTTTTAAATCATAGAAGATAGTAGATTTTATGCTCTACTTGACTCTTCTAATGGATTGCTTATTCCGCTACAGTTGTTGATCTAAAACTTGTTGCCTATTATATTCTATCAGTTGTTATACTGTTGAAGGCTAAGGATAATTTATTCTGCATTATCTTAGTCATAATATTTCTTACTAGGCTAGTTGAGCTCACCCTTTCTTTCACTGTTCTCTTCAGGAAATGAGAATATAGTTGGGACTAGCCGGGGAATGGATTGACGGTCCATATGGTTGCATTAGTAGTCCTCACTATTCTATGAAATAGTGTGATAATAAATCTATTGAGGACTTATTTTGAGTTTGAATACTGTCTAGAAGACAATATTTGTATTAAAACCCACAGCTCATGTTGTATATTTAAGTTTGTATTTGTATTCTATACCATGTATTTGACGACTCAAAATGGGTGATGTATACCTATTTTGGGGGCGTCACATATATGAACTAAGCAATTATTTTATAATCATTCATATATATATAAACAATAAATTTCATATCTATATTTTATTGTTTATACACGGCTTAATTTTGAGTTTGAGTAAAGAAAATTAGAAGTTGTTCCTGGGTCATTCAACTATTTCAAGTGCTGATTAGTTGGGTGAAAAGCCGTTGAATCCTGGAGTAAGATTTCATCATTGACCTTAGCACCGAGAAAAGTTCTCCGAGGGGCGAAATTTCTACTTAAGGACAGTGCACTGAACGCCTCTGCTCAACATAATTCGCTCTGAATCGATAAGTTCTATTTTTGCCCTTCTTTTATTTAATAGTTGAATCCTATATTTTATTCGAATTTTACCAACATCATGTTATGCTCTTATGAGTTATGAACATCACTCGATTGGAACGGAAGTAAAAGCTTTTTTTAACGAACCCATGGCGAATTTTTAAATAAAACTAGTTAAAAAGTTAAAAATGAAATTAATATAACCCCTGACCCTTGAACAGTTTTCTGTTTTAGATGGATTATTGGTAATTTTTTCTGTTCTTGGGGTTATGTAGTACATTAATTAACGAGTCCAAGGATGTAAGAATGACCTAATTCCGAGTCCGGAGGTGGGAGATATGCCACTCAGAAGGAGACTAGTTAAAACTGCCGAAACTGAGAAAACTGTTTCAGGTAGGGACTTTTGAGCCAATATTTCAACTTGTTAGAGGATTATAAATGATAATCCATTTGGGGAAATTTTTAAAAAAGGTTACGAGCTAGTATATGGCTCAACGAATTCATTCTAATGACTGAGTTATGACGTTGCAAAGTAGATGCGACGAACAAGTAAAATTGCTTGTTTTCATCTAAGGAGTTTTGTGCTAAAACAGACGGGTTTTTCCCTATTTGGATGGTCATACAGGGAGTTTAAAACTAAAGAAGACACTTCGTTTCACGTTTAACCTGTCTAGATTGGCAAACAAAGTGTTTTTGAGCTAAAATAGATAGGTCAAGCTGTGACGCCCCCAAAATAGGTATACAACATCCATTTTGAGTCGCCAAATACATGGTACAGAAACAACTACAACTTTATTAATACAATTGTCGTGCAAAATACGACAACACATAATCTATGAGTTTAAATACAAATATTGTCATCTAGACAATATCCACACTCAAATAAGTCCTCATTACAATTATTGATACACTATTTTACAAAATAGTGAGGACTACTAAGATAACTTCTAGAACCATCATTCCACACCCCGACTAGTACTCGCTACATTCTCGCCTCCTAAGAAGAAAAATGGAACAAAAAGGAAAAGAGTGAGCTCAACTAACCCAGAAAAGAATATTATGACTAAGATAATATAGAACAAATTATCGTTAGTCCTCAATAGGGAAAAATCTGATAGAATATAATAGACAACAAATTTTAAATCAATATTCGCAGCGAAAATAACAATTCATTAGAAGAGTTACGTAGAGAATGAAATCTACTATCTTCTATGATTTTAAAAAAATCCATCATCAATATTTTATTCTTGTAACATCAATCAATATACATCATAAATCAAATATTCATCTTTGCACTACAGGCCAAAGATATTCATCAGTTGGTCATGTTCATCTCAACACATGTACATCTTTGCACTAAGGGCCAAAGATATTCATAAGAAAATCAACCATCTTTGCACTACAGGCCAAAGATATTAAGTAATATCATCATTTAGGACTGAGGATGATGAAAAATATTTTAAAGAAAAACGAATCCAGTTAAACAAAAGAACAAATAATAAGGATTCGTACTTTAAATAGTCCAAGTTCAAAAATACTTCATAAATAATCATAGTGGAGTAAAATTCAAGAATGATCAAAACATGGATACAATCAAAGCTAGTATCCATAATAGATATCTATTTTGGATAAAAAAATGAAAATTTAATTTTTTCTGAATAATAGTAAGTATTCGTGAATAGTATGTCAGATATCGTGAATAGTGTCGTATACGTGAATAGTAACCTCGACACTAAAAGACAAGAATTTCACAAGAAAAATCTTACCAATATTTCGGCATAATGATATTAAAAGAAATAATATCATTTATAAAAAAAATAGCATCCCTTACCTCGAAAAGACAATACTTCTGACTGGAATACTAGATATAGTGATGAAGGGAACTTGTACCGTATAGCAACACTCAAAGTCACAAAATACTCACAAGAATACGTTCGATAATATAGAGAGAGAAAGAGAGAGAAAACTTGTTTCTGGTGTGATTTTCAATTCTAACCTAAGCACCCTATTTATAAGAAAATGCTTAGAACACTAAAGCAGAAAATTTAATAAAATAATAATATTTATTATAATTTTCTATGCCAACCTTTGAATTCAGATTTCAACATGTTTAACAACCCACTAATCATAACAAAAACGTTTTTCTTAAATAAAACAATTAAAACTTCAAAAAATTAATTATTCTGGAACTTCGGAACTTCAATAATTCATAATAAATAGCCATTTTATCAGAAAAATTTGAATCTTATGTGTTTTCCAAAGGAAATTTCATTCTCTACAACTTTGTAAGTCTAAGTTTTTCCAAATTCCAAGCAGAAATTGACCGAAATCAACAAACGAGCGATTTTACATGCTATAATCAAATTTTAGTCAAAAAATGGGCTCATAAACATGTTTAACATGTTTGAAACAATTTTTGTAACAAAAATACTCTTCCTCCTCATTTATTCATATATCACACATTCATTGTAAAATATCACCATTATTATATTATTAAAATATAATAATATATTTAAATAAATTATTTTATCAGAAAAGATAAAATATCAATTTTTCAACAATTGTCACTTTAAAATTTCCTCCATTTATATCCACATAAAATGAATATTTTTCTATACATAAATCAATAATTAATTAATCACAATCTTCTAATCAAAGTAGTAGTTCAGGAAAGAGGGGCTTTCCAATAAGGATTTTCTCTCTTCGCACGCATGATTAGGTGACCAAGCCTCTTCTTAGACAGAACTTTCTAGACATTGCCAATAATGCTATCTAATAATATTATTCAAATAATATGAATTATTGATTTGATAAAGGAAAATACTGTGCAGTGACAATTATTGAAACAACAATAATATAAAATATCAACGTAGCAATTATTGAATCAATAAAATAAAATATCGAACAGTAATTACTGTAATAATTATTGAGTAGTGCCTTCTTACATAAGAATCAATAATTGGTGCAATACCGTATCTTCTACGTGTTTTAACCCAAAGAGTATTTCAACGATATTAGTGAATAACAACTTCGATCGTTTTTATAAACAACTTATACTTGTTGTTTTCTTCATTCAATCGCTTTCCGTTATGGGGCCCACACAAGACTACGCCGTCGTACGAATATTCTCCGACAGTAAGAATATTCCACGACCAAACGAATATTCCCCGACAACAATGAATATTTTATAACCACTTGCTTATTTGAAATATTTACGCATTTTACCCATAACTAACCACATTAATCAAATCAACCCTTACTATTTCAAAATAATAAATAGAGAAATTTAATTTCATTTATAATAAGTTGGGGTCTTACAACCTCCCCTCCTTATGAAATTTTGTCCTCAAAATTGACGTAGGTACCTGGTGTTTCAAAAAGGTGAGGATACCTCGCTTTCTTTTCTGTTTCCAACTCCCAGGTCATTTCCTCAATAGCATGGTTCCTCCACAAAACTTTGACTTGTGGTATGACCTTTGTGTGTAGGACATGCTCCTTTCTATCCAAGATCTTGACAGGTACCTCTTCATGCGTTAAGTCTTCGACTATCTCGTCTGGTTCTAACTCAATAACGTGGTTCGGGTCTTTCACATATTTATGAAGCATAGATATGTGAAAAACATTATGAACACGAGACATACTTGAAGGTAACGCGAGTCTATAGGCTACTTTTCCTACACGGTCAAGAATCTGAAATGAACCAATAAATCATGGATTGAGCTTTCCTCTCTTCCCAAATCTTGTAACTCCCTTCCATGGGGTAACTCGCAACAATACATGATCCCCAATACTAAATTCCACGTCCTTTTGATGAAGATCTGCATAACTCTTTTGTCGATCTTGTGCCGTTTGTATACGTTGTCGAATCATTTAGATCTTTTCTGTAGTCATACGTACCAACTCTGGTCCCAACAATGTTGCTTCACCTACCTCGTCCCAACATACTGGAGAGCGACACTTTCGTCCATATAATGCTTCAAATGGGGCCACATCTATACTTGCCTGATAACTGTTGTTGTAGGAGAATTCCACCAATGGTAAATACTTATCCCAACTCCCTTTGAAGTTTAGGACACAGAGTCTTAATAGATCTTCAAGAGTTTGAATAGTCCTCTCTGATTGTCCGTCCGTTTGAGGATGGTATGCCAAACTGAATCACAAATCTGTGCCCATATCTTTTTGCAAGCTAACCCAAAATCGTGAAGTGAATCTTGGGCCACGATCCGAAACTATGGATACTGGTATGCCATGCAATCTCATAATCTCATTTACGTACATACGAGCAAGACATTCAAGGGAATAAGTCTCCCGTGTCGGCAAGAAATGAGCAGACTTAGTTAATCTATCAACAATAACCCAAATTAAATTTATGCCTTGAGAAACCGTGGGAAGACCCGTAACGAAATCCATGGTAATGTGTTCCCACTTCCATTTTAGAATCTCAAGTGGTTGCAATGGACCCTTAGGCACTTGATGCTCCGCCTTTACACGTTAACAAGTTAAACACCTCGAGATAAACTTTACAATCTCTCTCTTCATATTGTTCAACCAAAATGTATGTCGAAGATCACGATACATTTTGGTACTTCTAGGATGGATTGCAAATGGTGTATTGTGTGCCTCTATCATGATCTTGTATTTCAAATTAGAGTCTTTAGGAACACAAAGTCTGGAGTGGACTTGAAGTATTCCTTCTTCATCGATTCTTGCCTCTAGGATAACACCTTCTTGTACTTTCTTCTTCATACGCATTAGCTCCGGGTCTGTGGCTTGAGCAACTTTAACTTTATCGATTAAAGTTGGTTCTATGCGTATAATTGACATCATCGCACTCGTTCGTCGCATATGATCTTCTACTCAATCAATTTTCGCTACCACGTTTGCTTTTCCGGGATGGTATTAAATAGTGTGGTCGTAGTCGTTCTTTTTAATTTCGAGCCAACGTCGTTGCCGCGTGTTGAGTTCCTTTTGAGTGAAGAAATATTTGAGGCTTTTATGGTCTGAATATATCTCTACTTTCTCCCCACATAGATAGTGCCTCCAGATCTTTAGCGCGAAAATGACTATAACCAACTCTAGATCATGAGTAGGATAATTCCTCTCATATTCTTTAAGTTTTCGCTAGGCATAGGCTATGACTTTCCCATGTTGCATGAGAACACATCCTAACCCTTTGCTTGAAGCATCGCTGTAGATAACAAATCCATCTGAACCAGATGGTATTGTCAGAACAGGTGTAGAAATGAGTCTCCTCTTGAGCTCTTAAAAACTCTTTTCGCATTCCTCGCTCCATACGAATTTTGTA
Organism: Panax quinquefolius; assembly: GCA_020205615.1. NCBI lineage: Eukaryota > Viridiplantae > Streptophyta > Magnoliopsida > Apiales > Araliaceae > Panax > Panax quinquefolius. The sequence continues at coordinate 83,527,689 of CM035173.1, read as the reverse complement.
TCCTTTCGAGTAAACTGAGTTAACGGAGTAGCGATTCGAGAAAACCCTTCCACGAATCTTCGATAATAACCAGCTAAGCCCAGAAAGCTACAAACATTGGTCACCATCTTCGGTTGCTCCCAACTTTGTATTGCTTCAATCTTCGCAGGGTCGACAGATACTCCATGTTTTGACACCACGTGCCCAAGGAATGCTAATTTCTCAAGCCAGAACTCGCATTTCTTCAACTTGGCATATAGCTTATTTTCACAAAGCCTTTGGAGTACCAGCTTCAAATGGTTCTCATGATCTTCATGGCTTTTGGAATATATGAGGATGTCATCAATAAAGAAAACAACGAACTGATCCAAATATTCCTTGAATACTCGGTTCATCATATCCATGAAAGCCGCGAGGAGCATTAGTCGATCAAAAGACATGACTAAGAATTCATAATGCCCGTCTAGGAGTTCGAAGGCGGTCTTTGGAATATCCTCGATTCTAATCTTGGTGATGATATCGAATGAAGATCGATCTTTGAAAAGAATTGTGCTCCTTATAATGGTCAAACAAGTCATCAATATGAGGTAGCGGATACCTATTCTTGATGGTGACATGGTTGATTCTCGATAGTCAATACAAAAGTCGCATACTCCGTCTTTCTTTTTTACAAATAAAGCAGGAGCACCCCGAGGAGATGTACTAGGACGAATGAAACCGATGTCCAACAACTCCTGTAATTGGACCTTTAACTCCTGAAGTTCAATTGGAGCCATTCGATATGGGGTTTTAGAAATGGGCTTTATACCAGGTTCAAGATCAATAAAGAATTCAACTTCACGTTACGGGGTGGGCGGGAAGTTCTTTAGGAAATACGTCAGGAAATTTTCTAATAACAGGAATATTATTCAAATCTGACGTGTCTTTATTCAAATCCATAACATGGGCTAAGAAAGCTTGACATCCGTTTTTCAATAAACGAATAGCTTTATGACTTGATATGACAGTGATTGATTTTAGTGGTTTAGTTGCTTGAATTCGTACAAGGTTGGTTAGGAATATGAAAACTAACAACCTTACGAAAACAATCAATTTTGGCATGATGAGTAGTTAACCAATCAATCCCTAAAATCACATCAAAAGAAAGTATCTTTAAAGAGATAAGGTCAATAGGTAATGTGATGGTGCCAACTTGGATCAAACAAGATTTATAAATAGTGGATGTAATGAAAGTTTCTCCTAACGGAGTCTCCACAGATAAGTCAAAGTCTAATTTCTCCGGAGTTAAGTTTAAACGTTGAGCACAAGCAGGAGAGATAAATGAATTGGTAGCACCGGTATCTAGTAAGGTATAAACTTCGCTAGAATTTATGATTAGCTTACCTATGATCACCTTGTTTGGGTTCCTCGTATTTTGACCAGTCACGACAAACGCTCTTCTAGGAACCGTTGACTTTGACTTTTATGGGACAGCCTTTTGAGTCACCATCCCCACTGGACTTAGTTTCACTACTATACAATCTCGAGTGATATGTCCATCCTTTCCACAATTATAACATACCTTGAACTGTTGTGGGCAGTTTGGGCTGATATGTCCCTCTTTTCCGCATTTATAGCATACGACCGGTGGTCGTTCTCCTCCCTTAGAACCGATTCTTCTTTGGTCTTTGACGTCGTCTTCACATTGTCATTGTTGAATCTCCTCTTTTTAAAATCTCCCCCCGACTTGCTTCTTCTATTTTCAGGGCCATGATTACCACCAGAGTGGTTACCGCTTTTGTCCGTATTTTTCTTTCTCCGCTGGTTATCGTTGTTCTGATGACTGCTGTCACCGGTATGATCCTGGTTGTGGTCCCTCGGTTGAACATACTCGTTATCTCGCTCTAATAATTGAGCATTGTTGACAACATCTGAATAGAGAGAAAATTTATGAGATATTCACGTATGTCGGGTTTCAAACCTCTCAAAAACATCCGCGTCATACGTTCCTCATTCTCCACCAAATGAGGTGCAAATCTGGATAACTCTACAAACTTTGCCTCGTACCAGGACACCGTTATGTTGTTTTGCTCTAGTCTAATAAACTCTACTTCCTTCATATGACGAATACTTTCAGGAAAATACTTGTCATTGAATAGTTTCTGAAACGTTTCCCAAGATATCTTTGAATGCAATTTGGATGGAGTGCACGCATGATTCCCACCGATGTAATCGCCTCATTACGGAACATAAAGGTGGCGAATGGAACCTTCTGTTCATTCGTGCATCCCAAGACATCGAATATCTTGGTAATTTTCTTGACCCACGTCTCCATCTTAATCGGATCCAGCTTTCCCCAGAATTCTGGTGGTCCCAACTCTTTGAACTGCTTGGCTGTGACAAACCGTGCGTTGCTATCATTTCCACCTGTATTTTGTACACGAGTCTCCTTTGTCTAATTTTGCATGAACTGCAAAAATCTTTTAAACATTCCGTCGTTCATAGTCTGATCAGTGGTGTTGTTTACTGGAGGAACATTGTCGGCCTGTTGCACATTCTCCTCATTGGTGAGTAAAGGTGTCTCCACGGTCTCATTTGCTCCACTGTTAACATTCTCAGTTGTCATTCTCAAATACTGCCATAAAACAATGGTTAATTAAAAAAAATTAACATATCACATAATATCCTTATATTCTGACCAACCAACAAATAAGCTTAGGTTGGACACACTAGAGAAGGATTTACTCGGCTCTCCCCTCCTAGTTCTACTCCCCGATCTCCGCCAGAGATCATATCCCTAAGCTATGATACCAACTGTGACGCCCCCAAAATAGGTATACAACACCCATTTGAGTCGCCAAATACATGGTACAGAAACAACTACAACTTTATTAATACAATTGTCGTGCAAAATACGACAACACATAAACTGTGAGTTTAAATACAAATATTGTCATCTAGACAATATCCACACTCAAATAAGTTCTCATTACAATTATTGATACATTATTTTACAAAATAGTGAGGACTACTAAGACAACTTCTAGAACCATCATTCCACACTTTTGACTAGTACTGCTTACATTCTCGCCTCTCTGAGAAGAAAAATGGAACAAAAAGGAAAGGGTGAGCTCAACTAGCCCGATAAAGAATATTATGACTAAGATAATATAGAACAAATTATCGTTAGTCCTCAACGAGGAAAAAAATCGATAGAATACAATAGGCAATAAGTTTTAAATCAATATTCACGATGGAAATAATAATTCATTAGAAGAGTTACGTAGAGAATGAAATCTACTATCTTCTATGATTTTAAAAAATCCATCATCAATATTTTATCCCTGTAACATCAATCAATATATATCATAAATCAAATATTCATCTTTGCACTACAGGCCAAAGATATTCATCAATTGGTCATGTTCATCTCAACACCTGTACATTTTTGCACTACGGGCCAAAGATATTCATAAGAAAATCAACCATCTTTGCAATACAGGCCAAAGATATTCAGTAATATCATCATTTAGGACTGAGAATGATGAAAAATATTTTAAAGAAAATGAATCCAGTGAAACAGAAGAACAAATAATAAGGATTCGTACTTTAAACAGTCCAAGTTCAAAAATACTTCATAAATAATCATAGTGGAGTAAAATTCAAGAATGATCAAAACATGGATACAATCAAAGCTAGTATCCATAATAGATATTTTGGACAAAAAAATGAAAATTTAATTTTTTACGTGAATAAGTGCCGTAGTATTAAGTGAATAGTCTTTAGTATCGTGAATAAGATCAGTATCGTGAATAGTAATCCCGACACTAAAAGACAAGAATTTCACAAGAAAAATCTTACCAATATTTTGGCATAATAATATTAAAAAAAAATAATATCATTTATAAAAAAGATAACATCCCTTACCTCGAAAAGATAGTACTTCTGACTGGAATAGTGGATATAATGCTGAAGGGAACTTGTACCGTATAGCAACACTCAAAGTCTCAAAAATACTTACAAGAATACGCTCGATAATATAGAGAGAGAATGTGAGAGAAAACTTGTTCCTGGTGTGATTTTTAATTCTAACCTAAGCACTCTATTTATAGGAAAATGCTTAGAACACCAAAGCAGAAAATTTAATAAAATAATAATATTTATTATAATTTTCTACGCCAACCTTTGAATTCAGATTTCAACATGTTTAACATCCCACTAATCATAACAAAAACGTTTTTCTTAAATAAAACAATTAAAACTTCCAAAAATCAATTATTCTGGAACTTCGGAACTTCAATAATTCATAATAAATAGCCATTTTATCAGAAAAATTCAAATCTTATGTACTTTCCATAGAAAATTCCATTCTCTACAACTTTGTAAGTTTAAGTTTTTCCAAATTCCAAGTAGAAATTGACCGAAATCCACAAACGAGCGATTTTTCAGACTATAATCAAATTTCAGTCAAGAAATGGGCCCACAAACATGTTTAACATGTTTTGAACAATTTTTGTAACAAAAATACTCTTCCTCATTTATTCATATATCACACATTCATTGTAAAATATCACCATTATTATATTATTAAAATATAATAGTATATTTAAATGAATTATTTTATCAGAAAAGATAAAATATCAATTTTTCAACAATTGTCACTTTAAAATTTTCTTCACCTATATCCACATAAAATGAATATTTTCCTTATCATAATAATCAATAATTAATTATTCATAAATAATATTACGAGAATCAATCTATCGACAACTGGGCCATTCAGGAAAGAGGGCTTTCAATAAGGATTTCTCCTTACTGGCGTGTATGATTAGGTGACCAAACCTCTCCTTAGACAGAACTTTCTAGACATTGCCAATAATGCAATCTAATAATATTATTCAAATAATATGAATTATTGATTTGATAAAGGAAAATACTATGCAGTGATAATTATTGAAACAACAATAATATAAAATATCAACGTAGCAATTATTGAATCAATAAAATAAAATATCGAACAATAATTACTGTAACAATTATTGAGTAGTGCCTTCTTACGTAAGAATCAATAATTGGTGCAATACTGGTGTCTTCTTATTTTAACCACCAAGTATTTCAACAAGATAATTAGTAATAACTACTGTAGTTTTTTATAAACAACTTATACTTGTCATTTTCTTCATCCAATCATTTTCTGTTATGGGGCCCACACAAGACTGCGCCATCGTACGAATATTCCCTGACAGTAAGAATATTCCACGACCAAACGAATATTTCCCGATAACAATGAATATTTTATAACCACTTGCTTATTTGAAATATTTACGCATTTTACCCATAACTAACCACATTAATCAAATGAATCCTTACTATTTCAAAATAATAAATAGAGGAAATTTAATTTCATTTATAATAAGTTGGGGTCTTACACAAGCCATCTGTTTTATACCTGAAGCATGAAGTGAAGAGTAAAAGTTGGGCGTATTGATTAAATCATTAAACGCGAACAATAAGAGATGAAATGGAATTAATATAGTCATGGAAGAACTTTAATATGTTAGTCTAAATTATGATTTAGGCGAAGCAGGAAGTAAACCAAAGTGTAATGGTTTTCAAAAGCCGAGTAGTCGGGCAATGTTATGTTATGTTGTTCTGAACTATATAAGACAAGCGTAATAAAAATTAATTAAAGAATGATTTAAGATGTCTAAGCTATGAACGAAGTTAAAAGAGAAATATACCGGAGTGCATAAAGTTAAGTACATTGTGTCGAGTTATAAAACCCGAACATCGTAAATATGAAATAAGCTAAGATAAGCTAAAGTAAACCAATATTTGGGGACAATACTTGACTAATTGATATATTCGACCTTAATGATATATCTAGGTCGCTTGAAGAGCAATATAACGTAAGTTGTAAATCAGTGCTTAAGGAAAGTTTTCCTAAACTTACTCAAATTTTATTGAGCAAGTTTCTAATTCTTGTTTAATTGTTGATATTAAGCAAGTTTCTTAACTTCATTCAAATTGTTGAATTAAATGCAAGTTTCATGTCTTTGTTCAAACATGCTATAATTGTATAAGGTGCTTAGCTACGAATTGTTCTATTATTGAATTGTTTACGTTTTTACAGTTCTGTTGATGCATGAGTTGAGTTACGATTTAGTCCATGCTAATTGTTTCAGCTGGGCACATGTTAAGATGTTACATGAAAATAAATGCATATTGTGTTATGACAATGATATAGAAATTGTTGATGTCAAATTGTATGTTTTTAATATAAAAAAATCTGAAAGTCAGTAGGACTAGTTATTAAAGATTTTGATGTTTAGGAATGATAAGAATTTAAGTTATTCATGTTTGTTTGAATTCCTTCTCAACTATTGTTTTGTTGATGAAGTTTACAGAGAATACTGAATTGATTCTTGATTTTTGTTCTTTATTCAACTGCTATAACTTGTTGGGCAATTAAATGCTCACCCTTCCAAAACTCTAAAACTTTTGCAATTAGAGCGGATGGACTTGAATATTCAGACAGTATTAAGCGGAAGGAATTGTTAAAATTTAGAGGTGATAAGTTTCCAACTTTTAATTTATGTTGATGATAACAATAATTAGTAATTAAATTAATTAAAAGAGTAATCCTCTCTATAGGTTTTATTCTTTAATTACATTAACTATCTTATTTTATTTTGACCTAAAATATTTTCTTAAACATATTGAACTGATTTTATTGACCTTGATAATTTAAATATAAAGTGTTAAATAAATTAGTTTATAAAATAACATTTTCTAAGGTGAGGAGATCTATTATTTTCAAAAACACTTTTATAAAAAGGGCAAATGTTTTTTTGCCTGCATATATATATATATATATATATATATATATATATATATATATATATATATATATATATATGTGTGTGTGTGTGTGTGCTTGTACATATATATATAATTATATGTATATAATTATATATACATATAATTATATATGTATGAAGAACATTAAATGAAAGGCTTATTGCCTTTGACCGTGTTTAAGAATGCTAAAAGTTTAAAATTCGGGAAAAAGGTTTTGGGAAAAATCTTTGTGTGTACATGGAAATGAAATTAAGGTGCATATGATTATTATATTGGGACAATGTATGGTCAAAATCGTGTACATGCTGAAGTTTTAAATTGAGAAGAATTTTAGCATGTGTTCAATTCATTTAATGTACTCCCTCTGTTCTTTAATATAAGTCGTTTTAGAAAAATAGTTTTTATTCCTAGATATAAGTCGTTTGAGGATTTCAAGTAAGCATTAATTGCTTAGTTTTCACTATTACCCCAAGTAAAAAATATAACTTTGGTTCTCTCACTATTTTTTACCCAATAAATAACACCCTCTTTTTCCAATACAAGGGCAATATAGACAATTGATAGTATATTTAATACTTTACAATCATTACCTTAATACTTGTGCACAACTCTAAAACGACCTATATTAAAGAATGGAGGGAGTACAAAGTTGGTAAAAATATGTACGGGCTGAAACATTAAAATCGTCAGTGTGAAAATTTGGTTATCCGCGTGAATTTTTTTTTTTCATTTAAACCATCCATTTCAAAAATTAAAATCCAAGCCATTGATTTTAAATAAAAACCACAAAATTACTTTTTGTCCCTAAGCTCAGAAAAACTATAAATAGGAGGTTTTTCTTTCATTTCCAATTTGCTAATTCACTTAAAATGAAAAGATTACTCTCCTTGCTTACATACTCTCTCTCTAAAAAGTTTTTCTTATCAAAGTTATGATCATTTGAGAAGAGAAAATTTGTCTAAGTAATTGAGATAAGTTATTTAGTTTAAATTATTTGAATTATCTTTTGCTTATTTAAATTTATAGATATATGAATATAAATTGTTATACACATATATATATATATATATATATATATATATATATTTAATCTATTTATCAAATAAAAGTTAGTACTTAGACACCGAGACTACGAAGATATTCCTCTTAAGTGAGGGAATCGAACCGTACGATTTCTCAAAGTCCTAAGTGACTTTTTATTGATATTATTTATATAAATTTCGTAAAGTGGATCCACTTGTTAGTTCAAAACAACCGTGAGATATTCCTCTAATAGAGAGTGAATCATCCAAATCGAATTTGAAAATCTAAGCAATCTATCGAAAATATTTATATAAATATGAATTGTGAAACTATAAATTTTCTCAATACTTAGACATCGAGGCTACATAGATATTCTTCTTAAGTGAGTGAGAGAATTAGACCACACGATTTTTCAAAATGCTAGGTGACTTTATTTATAATCATTTACATAATAGATAAAATATCATTATATATTTTTTGAGTTAAACAAATATATTTGTTAATCAAGTATTGTTTAACTGATTAAATCATTATACTTGATAACAATCGCTTAATTGATTTACTCATTATATTGTTTATCACAAATATTTAAACATAAATTCATTCATTTAATACTTGTTAGATAACATCCGAAATTAAAGTTATAATTTGTTTAATCTATAGAAAAACATTCTTTATTATAAAGAATAAGTATTTCTTTATAAAATTGTATTAAATTATATATCTACTTTTACGAAAGCACTTTTTGACCTAAATTGAACTTGACTTATATTCTTAATTAAAAAGCACATTTATATAAATATAATAGTTATATAAACTTTTATAACTGAGTTGAATTTCACATTTGCTTACATAAGAAGCACATTTCACATATAAAAGTTATTGAACTTTTACTTGATCTTTAATTGTTATCTGATTATTTTAGAAGCATATATGTATCAAAAATATTTTGTAAAAAGAGAAAAGTAAGAGTTAGTTTATTTATGTACCTGTGAGAAAATCAAGTAATTCTTTGACCAAGACCAGAGTCTTAGAGAGGTCAATTGTGAGTTAGGTCTCTAGTGTACTTGTCAAGTGGGGAAGAGACTGTTGTTTTAAGACCAGATCATAGAATAGAACTGAACTTAAAAGAAGTACAATTAAGCTTGAGGAGGGAGCTGGGAGTTTGCTGTCCAAGATAGAATAGTTAAGAATAGTTAGAAGTTTTTCTATAAAATTTTGTAAAGGCTTCTCTGCCTGATTGAAAGAGTTTTTATTACAGGAAGTAATAGGATCTAAAGTCTTGGAGAGGAGCTTGAGACTGGACGTAGCAACATACCCGGGATGTATGTTGTGAACCAGAAAAATCTTTGTGCATTGTGTGATTAATTTTTTTTATCTTGTATATTAATTTCTAAAAATGAAAATTAATTATTTAAAAAATCAAAAGGGCCTAAAATAAAATTTTAATCTGTAATAATCTATTCAATCCCCCTTCAAAATTATTATTAGACTTTCAAGAGGACTTCATTTTGTGACGTAATATTTTGCTATAATTATAATATTTTCACAATGTAATATTTATTAATATTATAATTTGAATATGCAAAGGTCTTAGAACCTGGGATTTGCCGTGATATGTTGTAATAATATATTACTTACATTCATGTCTTAAGGTTATGTTGAATGGGTAGTACCATGACGCACCGAACTCAGGTTTGGAGATAGACCAAGTTTCGGGGGCTTTATAGTTCGTATCAGAGATGTAGGTTATAAACTTTAGGTGAGAAGAACCTTAGGCTATATCCTTGAGGAAATAATGAAGATAATAATAAGATAAACTTAGATGGAGTTTTAAAGAGTAAAACGAAATATATTGTTATGTTATAATCAAGGTATTAAAATCAATTATAAGAAGAAGAATGTTAAAGTCAATCATATTATTAATGAAAAGCTAGTAATTGTACCTAAACAAATAAATGTGGTATTAACTAAGGCTGAATAAAAAAAATAGAGATGATAAACTCTAGGTGGAGTTAGTGATGAATAACCCTAATATTAGGGATAGTTTTATATTGAAATTTAAAACAAACATAAGTTGATGTTAAACCCAAACTCAAGACACAAGTTGGTGTCAAATATATACACAAGTGTCAATTAAAATATAAGTTAGTGTCAATTAAAATACAAGTTGGTGTCAAGTAGATACAAGTTGGTGTCTAATAGATATAAGTTGATGTCAAGCCAAAACGCATGTAATCGTTTTTAAAAAATGTAGAAGTTTGGAGAAGTAAGAAATTTCCTAATCAGATAATTGATAGGAAATACTCAAATTTTGAGAAATAAGGAAGCTGACCTTAGATGAGTGTTAAAATGTTGTAAGATCAAAATATTAAGTCCAAGAGTTATAGGACCTTTTGCAGTATTAAGAGGATTACATATGAATTAGCAGAAAGCTATAAAATGAAAATTAAGAAGTACTTGGAGATGCATGTTAATATAAATATGTATATTAATATATGCAATGTGATGATTAAAGTTTTAGTATTAATAATAAATGCTTTAAGATGAAGGATGAGAAAATAATATATTTTATTATACAGAATAATCCTGCCAAGAAGAGATCAGCGTGATCAATTCGAGGCAAAGGATGAGAATAGAGATCAAGAACATGTTATGCAACAGTTTGTGGATCGATTAATAGGGGCTATAAATCGAAACCCCGTCGGAGTAAATAATAATCTTCTAGCTTTACCAATGGCAGACTTTAAGGATTTTAACATTGTGGGACCGCCTGAGTTTAAGAGGACCACTGAGCCTATAGAGGCTCAATCGTGGATTAAGAAAATTGAAAAGGCGTTTATCATCGCCAAGGTAGGAGAGGAGCAAAAAAAGAATTTTTCTACCTATATGATGAAAGGTGAAGTTAATTCCTGGTGGGAGGTCAATTAGAATAGAGTTTTTGAGGAGATAGTGACTTGGGAACGGTTTAAGTAGTTGTTCTTCGAGAACTAATTTTCCAAGTACATGTAGGGTCAAATGGAGATAAAATTTCTTGAGCTGAAGCAAGGGGACAAGTCGGTTTCCTAATATGCTATCAAATTTAACAAACTGGAAAGGTTTGCTCCACATCAAGTGAACACTGAAGAGAGAAAAACACATAGGTCTTCGAAAGGTTTGAAACCATCGCTCTATGATAAATTATCAGTGTTAAAGATTGACTCTTTTGGGACGATATTGGAAAAGGCCATGATAGGTAAGGGAAGAAATAAAGAGTTAGATCAACGAAGTTACAAAGAAAAGATCAAGAAGGAACAAGGAGAAAGTAATGCTGAAGGAAGCAATACACGAAAATGGAGTAACCATTCTGAAGAAGGGCAATGAGACCCAAAGAAAAGGGTTCAAGTTTGTGAGAGTTGTGGAAAGAATCATATAGGGGTGTGTAGAAAAGCAAAGATGTTCTATAACTGTGGGCAAAAGGGACATATCTCTCCTAATTGTTCCAACCCCAAAAAAGGTGTATGTGTTACTTGTGGATTAGCGGATCATCAAGCGAAAAATTATCCAAAGAAAAGGACAGGTGGGAAGAGTAGTGGAAATTTAACGCTTGCTAAATTTGTGAATATGTAAATTATACCTTGGATGATGGTAGTAATAGAAAGTCATAAGTGTTATGATGTAATTTTGTAATAGTGATTCTGGGGACGAAATCCTTATAAGGGGGAAGGATATGATGACCCGAGAAATAGGATGACCTTGTAATAGGTTTTTAATGTGAATATCTAATAAAATAAAATTTTATTAATATTATTATGTGTTATGTGATTTAAGTCGATTAATGGCCTAGTTTACGTGTTACATGATTATGTAAAAGTGTTGGGAATTTTTGGGAAAAAATAAATTTTTTAAGAAAAACACTAAATCACAATTAATAAAAATCAAAAAACGATTTTTCATTTTTTTGAACTTTTCGAATTACAGCATAGCGTTTATTTGGAAAAAAGAGACGAAATCTCCAATAAAAATATTTTTTTATCATAAAAGACGTAAAATCACTATTCACGCTAAAAACGTGTTTTCGTATTTTTGAATTTTTGAACTTTAACATATTATTTGTTCGAAAAATGGGGATGGAAAGTGAAATTGAAATTTAGAAAAGTGAAAGTTAATATTTTGACTAAATGTAAAAGTTAGAGAAACTAACTAAAAAGAAAGAAAAGAAACTAGAAATAATAATAATATTAATAAGTTAAGAAATAATCAAGCCAAGTGAAGCCTAAGAATTTAAAATGTCTTGGTAAGGAATTAAAATGGTTTGGCTTTGAATTTAAAATGGCTTGGTAAGGAATTAAAATAGCCTGACTAAGATTTAAAATGGCTATGTTAGGGAGGCTTAAGTTTTGAAGTCATAGCTTGAGGACTTAAGCCAAACTTGGAGCCAAAGCTTTGCAATTCCATGTGCTTGATTAAAAAAGTTGATAAGCATGTGTCATTTGCTAGATTATTTGCACATGGGATAAGAAAATATTAAAAGACTAAGAGGTGAGTCATTGAGCTAGGAGAGGCAAGTGACACTTGCTAATTTAATGACATGTGGTGAACTGAATTTGGAAAAAGAAAGGAAGAGAATGGAGTGGGCGGATGGCAAGAGGAGAAGAGATAAGGTGGATGTAAACTTTTTATTTTTGGTAAGTTTCTCTCCAATTAAGCTAGCATTTAATGCTTTGTTCCCTCCAATCCAATTAATTAGCCAAACATGCCCTTAACTGGTCTTAGCTTAGTTCATTTAATGAGAGTTAAGTAGCCTAACCAAGCAAGGTTTAGTTAGGTGTTGGGTGATTTAATTAATCATCCAACACTTAGCCATTTTATTCATTTCACTTTCATAAGAAAAAGAGAGAAAAAGAAAAGAAAAAAAAAGAGAAAATAGAGAGAGAGAGAGAGAGAGAGAGAGAGAGCTAGTTTTGATTCTCCAAGCTCTACTAAGATCAAGTAAGAAGAAGAAGTAAGAACAAGAAATAAGAAACAAAAGTTAATTCTAAAATCCTAACTTCCATTCTTTTTAAAGCTTTATGAATTATTTTGTTAGTGGAGGTTGTGGTTTATGATGTATATTATATGATTAAACCATGTAATAATGCAAGAAAATGAAAGAAAATGAACTTATGCGTAAATGATGGAAAATGAACAATAGTTGACTCTTAGTTGGCTATTTTGGGACCATTTTGTTATGATGTCTCAAATCTAAAAATTAAGTTCTAGGGTGTCTTATGAGTCATGAACATCATCCAATTGGAACGGAAATAAAAGCTTTTGTTACGAAGCCGCGACGAATTTTTAAGTAAAACTAGTTAAAAATTGAATTAGTGTAACCCCAAACCCTTGAGCAAATTTCTGTTCAAATGGGTTGCTGGAATTTTTTTTTATGTTTTAGAGGTTATTTAGTAAGTTAAGTAATGAGTCCATGGACGTAAGAATGACCTCATTCCGGGTCCAGAGGTGGGAGATATTCCCTTCGGAAGGATAGTAGTCAAAACTACCAAAATTGGGAAAACTGTTTCAGGTAGGAACTTTTGAGCCAATATTTTGACTTGTTATGGGATTAGAAATTTTACATAATGTAGAATCAATCAATTTAGGGAATTTTGGCATGCATCCGAAAAATATAAGTATGAATAGAGAAAGAAAGCGAAAGAGGACAACAACTCCATCCAACTCTAATTGGACGAAGAAAAGTATTTTTTTTAAGCTACAATTTTGGAAAGATTTGAAGGTCAGACATAAGCTCGATGTAATTCACATCGAGAAGAATATTTGTGATAACATACTTGGGACATTACTAAAGATTGAAGGTAAAAATAAGGACACTTATAAGGCTTGACAAGATTTAGAGGATATGAATATACATAAAGAGGTGCACTTATGATCAAGGGGAGATAAGTTTGACAAGCCACAACTAGCCTTTTCTTTTTCCAAAAAAGAGAGACAAATTCTTGTCCTTTATACGGTCTGTCAAATTCCCAGACGGATATGCATCAAATATTGCTAGATGTGTTAATACAAGTGATAATAACATGTCGGGATATAAGACGCATGACTGCCATGTTCTTTTACAACGATTAATCCCTGCTGGAGTGCGAGGGAATCTTAATGACGATGTGGCAACAAAATTAACTAAGTTGGGTGCATTCTTTAAGAATCTATGTAGTAGGACACTAAAAGTGAATGACTTAAGAAAAATGGAGAAGGATATTATAATTATCTTATAAAAGATTGAGAGGATTTATCCATCGACATTCATTGATATTTGTGTTCACTTGGTTGTTCATCTACCACAAGAAGCAATGTTTACAAGCCCTGTATGCTATTCGTGGATGTATCCAATTGAAAGGTATGCAACTATATATTTCTGGTTATCTATGAACTTTATAGTTGTTTCATACTTCATTGCGTAATTTTTTTTTAAAGGTATCTATGCATGTTGAAAAAGTATGTAAGGAACAAAGCACATCCAGAAGGATCAATTACTGAAGGGTATGTCGCAAATGAATGTTTGACATTTTGTTCATTGTACTTACCATGAAGTGAGCGCAAGTTCAATAAAAAGGACCGTAATCCTGATGGAAAAGTTAGAAAAGATGTTCTTTCTGTCTTTTCTCAAAATGTTAAACCATTAGGTGGTTTTCATTTTGAGTATGCTGATTCCAATGAGATTCAAATAGCTCATTGGTATGTCTTGAATAATTGTGAAGATGTGCAACCTTATATTGAGTAAGTTATACATTTTATCATTAAATTATTCAAATAATTATTACTTCATACTAGTTTTTTGTACTAATATTATTCTTATAGGGAATGTGAGGAGGAATTGAAACTAGCTTACGAAAACAACATCGAATTGGAAAAAAGATTTCCAAAGTGGTTTAAAAAGAAGGTAAAATATGTTTTCTTCCCCTTTTAAAGTTGTTTGTTGCTATTTGAAAATCAATGATTAATTTAAATTTTTTCCTCTAATAGATTCATCATCTTTGGAATACCACATCAAATGTCATTAGTGATCAACTATTTGCATTAGCATGTGGTCCAATTTTACGAGTATGGAAATATAAAGGATGCATTGTAAATGGAATAAGGTTTCTTGTCAAAGATCGTGACAATCGTAGGCGAAGCCAAAATAGTGGAATATCATGTGAAGGAGAACACGATGGGAAAAGTATCGACTTTTATGGCTTATTAAATGATATTATCAAAATAGAGTATGGAAAAGGGTATAATGTGTTTATATTTTCTTGTGAGTGGTTTGATTTATCTAATTGGCGTATGGGTATTAGGAAGGATACACACTTTACAAGTGTAAATGTAAGTAGCACATGGTATAGAAACGATCCATACATATTAGCTTCTCAAGCAAAACAAGTTTTTTTGTTGATGATTTGAAATTAGGCGGCAACTAGAAAATTGTTCAAAGGTTTAACCATCGACACGTATTTGATGTTCCGGAGGATGAAATGGACGAGATTGAAGAATATACCACTGACAATGTTGTTAACCATGATGATGACTCACCCGATATTGACATTGTTGTTCAAGATCGGGATATAGGGTCAATGAATAGAGATGATGTTGATCTAGAAACAATAAATAATAGTGTCTTAAGACAAAGAACTCAAAAAATTAACATTGAACACAATATCTTATTGGATGGAGACATAGATGATGATGTCGATGAGGATGATTTTGAGGAGGATGAACTCGATGAGGGGAGTAGTGAGGATGAAACACTTGTAGATTATCGTAGCGAAGAAGAACAAAGTATGGACGAGGAAAAGAAAGATGATCAGAACTAGCATCAAATAAGGTATGCCTTTCATCTTATCAAAGTTGAAACATTTGAATGCTGCTTAATTATTTAGTTTACCTTGATTAATCGTTATATATATTTTCATCAGCAGCAGAACATATCACATCCAAGTACGTGCGAAAGTTTAGTCAAATTGAACAACTCTCTTTTTGGCTCTATCCTGTTCAGTCTTGTTCTCAACCATAAACAAGTTTTTTTCATTTCACATGGATACATACACGTTACTAGCTCACCTTTCATTTTTTCTTTCTTAATTGCTTCGGTAGTCCACAAATTATAATAAAATCATTAAATTGTAATAGTTTATCTGTTCAACATTGATACGATAAAAATCACTAATTAAGTCTTAAGTTGTAAGAGAATGAGCTTAATAAACATGGAATGCTATTAGCAGTCACATCCCATTATAGGAAAACATCTGTATGGAGTGATTGTCTTACATTGGAAGATAAGTAAATTAACAAGCAAATGACCTTATTCATTGATGTCCTGTTACTTCTCTTTCTATGTTATCTTCTTGAAGCCCTGTCCAATACTCTCTCTCTCTCTCCCCTGTATTTGTTACTTGTTATTAACTTTTACTCTTATTTGGCCTAAGTTTTTTCTATAACTTTGTTATAACTTTCTTACTTTTGCAAGTTTATAAAATATGGCCAGAACAGTCGAAGATTGGTTGAGGATCATCTATGTGGTTTTTCCATTTTGCACTGCCCTCTGTTTTGGGGCACTCAAAAGTATGTAATATCTTAATTTGCTTGCTAGTTTTGATTTGTTCATGTTTATGAAATTTTGCCATCTTCAAATATGTTTGCCTATAAAATGTTTTTTCAGGTGTACTGGTGGGTCCAGTTGCTGCTCTGATAATGCTATTTGGGAATGTTAGGGTAAGTTTGGACCTTTTACCTGCACATGTTTCCTGTACAGTTTACACCCTTCTCAAGTAATTACTTTTGAAACGTCCTTTCAATTACCCTTTTTCGATTCCTTTACAAAAAGTATGTTTCTTTGTTGTGTAGTGTTTGATTTTGGACAATATTGAACTATGTGGATTTCTCCAACTGCTTACAAAAAAGTAATAATCACAGGACTGAAAGGTTTGATGCATTACTTAAAGTGGCTTTGATGTTAGCTTTGCCTGCATTATTTGGTATCTGGGTGGGTCTAAGCATAGCTGGTAGTGTTCTTGTAGGGGTGGGTTACGGGTTCTTCACTCCATAGGTTTCAGCTTGTGAGGCCTCCAGACATTACTGATAATGAGTTCAAGAAGTTCTTCCACTGCATTGTCGTAAAACCTTTAATTTGTCTCTTGATTAACCTTACTTTTGGTTCAACTCCTTTTCCATTCCAGCAGATCGCACAAAGCGTGTCTATCCTCCTTGTGATACATCAGGACTCCAGGTTTAAAATTTCTTAGTTTCTATAGTCATGCTCCTCCCTGTTCAAATGTTTATATTTGTATTACTTGCATCATGTTGTGGGTTCTAATCTGTTTTAGTTGAACAGGCGCTTCCACTGGAGAGGTCAACAATACCACCAAAAAATTTTTTCGTGGCTCAATTTCATCCAAAGAAGGTGAACATTTTTTATAATATAAACCTTATGTGCACAAGGTAGTATAGTTGTAGTCTCTAAACCTTATGCTACTAAATTCTTGTTTCTCAGGCACACTCTCTTAACTGGAGGCATTTTCACTTGCCATCAAGAATTTAGATGAGGACTTGCCTAAACCGAAACTCCAATTTGTTGGTAGTAGTCGGAATAAGGCAGATGAAACTAGGTTGCAGAATTTGAAAGACCAAGCTATTGAACTGAAGGTTGATGAGCATGTGGAGTTCTTCAAGAATGATATGTACATGTTTGTGGTGGCAATTCAAATTTATATATCGATTGCTTCTAACGCATACATGTATAGTTTGGGCACTATGCTGATCATGAGCTGTTTGTTCCTTCTTATAGTCCAATGCTTATTGGATGGATATTCCATAAATCCATATACAGTATGTATTCAGGTTATTTTGCCTGTGGGCATTTCATTTCTGGTTAGAGCTGTCTTTTTTATGTTCTGTTAGAAAAATATGGCCTTTGTATAATATCTTGGTATACAAGTTGCTAATCTGACTAATAAATTTGAGGCTTTACATGACTTGTTAGTTAATTTCCTTTCTATTTCTACTAGAATAGCAACAATATCCTTTAATTCTGATGTGATGCTATGTTAATGCCAATAGTGAGTAGAAAATCTAGACAACGAGCAAGAGTTTACCTATTCAAATTAGACACTATTATACGAAAAATGCAGGCATGCCTATATGCATTCTTTTGCACGGGTATTACCTTTGTCAATTATTGCTCTACTTTTTGATGGTTATAAACTTTATGCAGATATGCCTTCAAGTGTCATCGGAAATCAGAAGCTGGAAGAGACATTGTCTACCCTGTAAATGCCATCGCATTTCACCCCATGTGAGTTGACTAGATAATTTAATTTATTTCATTTTTAAGTATTGCCTTTATCATGCACCATGTTTTGTTGAGCACTAAAGGGGAAAGCTCTCAATTCATTATTCAGCATACATGTTTAATGTTTTACAAGAAAATATACAAAAATAAAGATTATAGATGTCAATCGGGACAAATTTTAGGATCATTTTGTCTCAACTCTCAAGTATTCCATAATTGGTTGGGCTTAGTTGAGTTAGTTTGAAGAATGACTGATTTTCTTGGCCCATGTAAATTTCTATATCCAACCTGTCCAGGAGCCCTCAATCAGTTGGATAGGTAGCCGAGATTTAAGTTAAAGAACCCAATGATGAAAAAATTAACAATTTTAATATCTTCATTGAATTACTGGCATGTGTTATTTGCTTTTTAGTTGCGGGCATGCTTTGACAACTGAAATACTTTTTCTGTAACTGGTGAATGGATGAAATTCTATATTCAATCCAGTAAATATCTTCGAATACTGAAAATGGAAAAAATGATATGGACCAAAGATGTTCAGTATGCGAGCACTAAAATGGAGCAATCGATATATAAATTTTGCCTTTGTATGAGCAGCTATGGAGGCTTGTGTCATATCTATCACTTGATTTGGGGTTATAGTCTGTTACTAAATTTCTCAGATGTTTTCTGTCATTGAGAAGTTATTTTTTTACTTTATTTTATTTTTTCGTTTGAACGGCATGAATTTGGTGTCTCTTAGGTGGTGCAGTTGCAGGAATCCATTCCATGAAAGATGAGCATTTTGGCATTAGCGTTGTAGAGTTCATGGCAGCAAGAGCCATACCAATCGATATGCAATGTACTTTTGTTCCTATCATATACTATATCTTACATTGAAAAGAGAGCCATACCAATTGGTATGCACTGTACGAAGTTTGATTGTAAAGATGATGAATGATCATGTGTCGGATGATTTTATTTAATTAATAATATTTTAGTTTTTTGGAATTTCTGTCATAATTTGTTATGGGGTTATTGAGACATATTTTTTTTTTGTTTATAAAATAATTTTGACATTCTTTACATAACAAAAGAAAAGGCAATATTTATATCGTTGCAAATTATAACAAATTTCGTTGCACATGAAAAGTAAATAATAATGTATAGTGTCGTTGCTAATTGACAATAACTTTTGTTGCTATTTAAAAACAATCACCTTCGAATAGTATCGTTTCTAATTCATCATAATTATCCATAAAAAAAACCAATGTCAACGCAAAATTTCGTTTCGAATTAATATATAATTGGTTTATTTTGTACATTTAGCAACAAACAGTGTTACCAAAAAGTATACAATTAGCAATGAAAACCAATTAAGGCAATAATTTCTATATTGTTCAGTAACGACAAACTTCATTGGCAAATGTGTATCAAATGCAACGAATTTTATCTTCGTTGGAAAATAAAAAGATTCTTTTCATTTCCAATTAGGCGTATTTTGCAATGAAAATTATTTTTTAGTAACAATTTCTTAATAAATTTGCTACAAAATATTTCGTTGCTAAATGATTTATGATGTTACACGAAAAATAAAATTTCTTTGCGAAATATATTACTTTCTGCAATGAAACAAAAAATTCGTTGCTAGACACTTAGCAACGCTCATTGCGCAACGAAATGTCCAACGAACGAAAAATCGTTGCAAATGACGGCAACACAAAATTTCGTTGCAAATTAATATATAACTGGTTTATTTTGTACATTTAGCAACAAACATCATTACCAAAAAGTACACAATTAGCAACGAAAAGCAATTAAGGCAATAATTTCTATATTGATCAGTAACGGCAAACTTCGTTGGCAAATGTGTATCAAATGCAACGAATTTTATCTTCATTGGAAAATAAAAAGATTCTTTTCGTTTCCAATTAGGCGTATTTTGCAACAAAAATTGTTTTTCAGTAACTACTACTTAATAAATTTGCTACAAAATATTTCGTTGCTAAATGATTTATGATTTTACACGAAAACAAAATTTCGTTGTGAAATATATTACTTTCTGCAACGGAAAAAAACTATTCGCTACTAGACAATTAGCAACTCTCATTGCGCAACGAAATGTCCAACGAACAAAAATTCGTTGCAAATGGCATTTGGCAACGAAATTTTGCACATTTAACAACGAAAACTATTTGTTACAAAATCACCATTTTTTGTAGTGGTTTCACCCCTAGGAGAATATATGCTCATTTCCTTCCTCTAAATCTCTATTCTAATACACAAGATACTTAGTCATACACATGTAGAACTAGGGTACCTTGAGTATTAGACCATAACCCCCATATAAGGTGACTTGAAATTTATGGTTATTACAATTCTCCTTTCTGTTGCTGCGCATGGGGTGGTGGACTGCATGTCCTCTGTTTTGGTGTCGGATTTTTTTGGCTGGTTTGTTATGGTTGTTTTTGGTTTTCACTTTCTTATGGGATTGCTTTATTCCGTGCTTTGATGCTGCTAGTCTGTTTTTTATGTTTTAATTCTCGTTATAGTATTGTAACTTCTTGTTAGGCTTGAGGCCTTGTAATCTTTTATAGTAATGACATCATGGGGCTTGTCCTATGATGTCTATACTATATCCTGATTGGAGTTCTCCCACGAGGTTGTAATCTTTTCTCTTTTAATACAGTCTAAATTTAGCAAAAATAAAAATCTTCTTTGTAGTTGAAGTAATAACTTCTGATGTTGTTAAATGTTTACTAATATTATCAATCATACCTCACCTTACAATGTTATTAAAGTAGCATATTGTAGCTCTTAACTTGTGCATAAACATTTACTGTTTTCATTAACTACCTATTTCTAGGACTAAGAATTACTGTTTTTATGTGTTGGACATTAACTAACCATTTCTAGGGGTCTTTCTCAATTTCGTAGCATAGGTAATTAGATATTGATTTGTACAAATTGTGAACATTCATTTTTTCCATCTTTCTATTTTGCCTTTATCAATGTCTCATTTCTATACTTATGAATGGATTCCGGTTCTCAATTTTAACCTGTAGTTTACTAGACTTCAGAAAAACAAGTTGTATTGAACTCTGATCACTTTCAAACAGAAGTTACCGCTATTGGTTTCTTAACTTAGACTAAGATAGCAACTATAAATCCTAGGAGACTTCCTTGCTAATAGTACTTGCCAAAATAGAAAAAACAATACGATCATTATAAACTACATTCAATTTATTACAAACTCTAATTTTTGTAAATTAGAGAAATATATTTATATGTGCTTAATTTTAATTTCAAAAATTATAACTCATGACAAAAAAAATTAAAACTAGACATTAATTTTGAGATGGAGGGAGTAAAACATTTGACAGTATAAATTTGTGTCCAAAAAAATAAAAAATTTAAAATGTAAAATGATGCATTTTGGGGGAAAAAAATCCGAAACATGCTTATTGGGCAACAAGTTACTAGTCTTTGCAAAAAATTATACAAAATACGCAATGATTTTTTTTTTGATAATGAATGTGGCCCATATTAGACAACTAAATATAGCAACAAAAAAATATTCGTTGCCCACGATGAGGAGAAATCACATTGGCAACAAAAAAGCAAATAGGCGGGGATTTTTTTTTCCCGCCAACGAATTGGCAATGAAATTTTAGAATAACCTATGAATTTCGTTACGAAAAATGAAAGCCTTTCACAAACTGCAACGAATGACATATTTCGTTGCTAAACAAGCATTTTTGGCAACAACTTTAAAAGTCGTTGTCCAATGAAAATTTGCCTCAAACCTGGATTCGTTATCAAAGCAACTTTATCGGACGGAGCCATAAGATTGGAAGAGATGGATGGTGAAGTATTCCCGTAACTGATCAACTATGATTCAGTGAAATGGTACTATGTATGAGAACTATCTTAGCCATCATCAACCCATTATCCAATAAAAAATCCAAACCACAATCAATCAGGCTAAGCCGAAACTACAAAAGACCTAATCTCTCATCCTTTATGGGGGTACGTAGGCACCAATGTATGATGTGGTCTGACCAAACACCAGAAAAAATATAAAGAAAATACAATCAATCATGCCAAGCCTGAACTACAAAAGACTTGATCTCCTATCCTTTATGGGGGTATGTAGGCAACCATCTATGGTGTGGTCCGAGCAAACAACTGAAAAAATAAAAAGAAAAGACAATCAATCAGGCCAAGCCTGAACTATGAAAGATCTGATCTCCCATCATTTACAGGGGTACGTAGGCAACCATCTATGGTGCGGTCAAACCAAACAAATATTTTTCAAATCCCCAATACAGAGTAGTAATCATAATCAATCAGGCCAAGTCTGAACTACGAAAGACCAGATCTCCTATCCTTTAGGGGAGTACGTAGGCATCCATCTATGGTGCGGACAGACACTCAAAAAACCCAAATCAAATTTGTAACCCTTAAAATCAAATGAAATTCAAAACCAAAACCCATATATACCTAAAATCCCTGATCAACAACCCATGCTGAGAATATCCAATGACATTTCAAAATCGCTTCATCAAATCTGGCATGAGTCTCGAAGATGACAAAAATAGTGATATGTCGAGATGGCAAGTCAAGGGGATAAAATGACAATCAGCCCACAAGGTCAAGACATACTGAAACAAAATAGGGAAGTGAACTAAACATGTTACTTTTTTATATAAAGTTATTTTAATATACAAAAGTAATCCTATATATGTGGAAAAAGAGAACAACCTAGTTTATACTGGAAAATAGGGCATACCTAAAAATCTGATGTTAGAAGAGCCAACAACTCAAAATATCTAGCAGTCTCTGCAGTCTGAGGCGCAACCCTAAGCGCCCGCTCTAATGTTTTAATATGCCTCATAAGCATCAATGTAGACCGATAGGTACCCACGTGACCCTGGATCACATCAAGGGTGTGGTCAACCAATCCACTCACCAAAGTCCTTAGTGTGTCCATTTCAACCCTGCCCTCATCTCTAGTTGTAACGGCTGCATCCCTTTTAGCACTAGCGACATCCCTACTTGCCAAAGCTGTCAACATCAAGGTCTTGGCCTGATCCCTCTCAAAATTCAGAAGGTGCACCTGGTGATCCAACACCTATCGAGATACTAGAATCAAACTCAGGGCCACACTAACTAGAGCCTCTGTCAAAGCAACAAACAACTCATCCTCTGTTGAAGAAATAGAATCCTCTAGAGGCTCCTCATCCTCTGTAGATCGACCCTCATTGGCTACCAAATCAAGTGCATCTGATGTTAAATTTGCCTATAGCCAAGCTGAATACTCTGCAGACCTGCCCGGATGGCTGCCTCTGAACTCTGTATTCTGGATCTGGGACCAAAATCTGTAGACTCGCGCCAAATCTGCCTCAGTAGCATGACAAATAGGGAAGTGCTAGTCATCAACCACCTTAGGCAAATAAATCTCTTGACACTAGTCAAATTGGCCCATAACCCCTAGTCGATGATAAGTAGTCACGCCCTTCAAACCAACCAGGGGAATATAGTCCAGATTATCTGCATGTGTAGAGAAACTCAGAAATGAGCAATATCCTGATTACATAATCATCTCAAATGGATCCTCTATGTCATCTGTGACGCCCCCAAATACGAGTTACCTGACCCCCGAATTTGGCGCTCACGATCCACAATATAAATAACATCTAACTACCCATATATTTATAAATAGCAATACATATCCCATTAACAGATATTGTTAATACATTCATCCCAGGTTATCTAACCTTAACATTACAAACATACCCTTTAGATATACAAAAAGGGTTTACAAATACAACATAATAATAATGTTCATTACAACTACTCTAGCACTATGCCTTTGCCTTTGTTCTTTTTAGCCCCGATAGCCTCTTCGTTCCTAGCTGAAATATTTTATTTAGCAAGGGTGAGCAACAAATTTGCCCCACAAGTTAAGACATAAAATGAATGTATAAGAATCAAGAATAACAGAGTATCTATTTTGATAGAATGACTCCAAAGTTCGGGGAACTTTGAAATAGCTAAACAATTCGTTAATCACGAATAAGACTTCTCGCATCCTAAGCAACACAATAATTTGATAAAGAAAGAGTATAACGCTTTTAAAGTTTCTACGATATTCAATTGAATAACAAGATGGAAATATTCTTTAGAGTTTATGTTGAGTGATCCCTAATGATCTTGAACTTCTTTTCTCGAGTAACTATCGAAGATTTACTTTGATATACCCAGGTATATCAGATAACCATAAAGATTAAATAATACTCCTCTGCAAGTACTTAGAGCGGCCAACTCCTTGTACACTATATTATGCATAATACTTACACGCGCGCAAAGGCCGAATATACGACCAAAAATGTTACCTTTGTATAAAAGGTTATTCTTCTCAGTCTTAGAATCAAAATTTAATTTAACAACAAAATACAATGATTTCAATATCTAATCACTTCTCTTCACTTCTCTTCTCGAACTTATCAAGTTTACTTTCACGATCTAGCCGAAATAATTGGCATCGATCTGTCAATAATAATTGAATTCTCTTCTCTTCTCTTCTCGAACCTATCAAGTTCTAACAAATATTTGTCTAGCCAGAACAATTAGCTAAGACATTTCTGAACATAATTTGACAATAGACAGGAATTATCTGTACTATCAATAATAGCTTGTACGGATGTAAGTATCCAACAACAGTTATTCTATAAGTATATTCTCAGAATCACTAATTCAATTTGAATTAATAAACATGCACTAACTGCGAATAATCAAGAAAAATTCTCAAACGTGGTATAATCAACAATAATTAACCACCATAATATTTAAAAGTATAACTCAAGGTTGAGTTAAGGAAACTTGCCTTCTCCGTTCATTACTGTTACTCAATATACTTATCTGCGTTTGAAAGACCTATAATCACAATATCGGTCTCTCAATTAGAACAATAATTCACAACATGCAATACTATAATTTACAGTCAATCTTTCTCCTAGGGACACTACCACATAGTCACATCAGTGTTTATAACTTATATAAATACTCATCAAGTCTAACTAGTTCGGTCTGGTTGGACTTCAGTCTATTCTCGATATACTGGTCACCCTATCTAGCAATTAACACTTATATTGTCAACTAAACTCGGTCTCAAAGCTTCAATATTATAATAGATAAGTCATATATCATTTATAATATTTTTTGGAAGCTTTTAATAATTTTCAAACAATTATTATAATTCATAATAATTTTTCAAACACTGGAATCATTTTTAAATAATTTAAATATCAAATAATCCCATCATCATTAATATTTAATAATATTAAAATATTAATGACATACTTATCAAAATATTAAAGTTATCAATAATAATTTAAAATATTTTTAAATCACCAATATTCTACTTAATCGATTTTTAAAATAATTAAAATTATTTTAAACCATCACCATTAATATTTAAATATTAATGAAATTCTCATCAAATTATTAAAAGCCATTAATTATAACTTAAAATATTTTTAAATCATTTTTCTCATTTTTAAATGATTTTAAATCAATAAAATTATTTTTCTATCATTTATTTAATATAATAATTAAATAAATGTAATATCATTAATATTAATTTATTAATGAAAATTCTTCAAAAATATTAAAAGTTATATTTATAACTCAAAATATTTTTAACACTTTATTCTTATTTAAAATAATTTTTATAATATTAAAGTCATTTTCTCTAATTTATTTAGTATACTAATTTAATAAATTAAATATCATTAATATTCAAATAATTATAAATATTAATAAAAATATTCCAAATTATCAAAAGTTATTTTTCATGACTTAAAAAAATTTAAAACCATTTTTGTAATTTTTAGAAATTTATTTCTATTTTTCATCATTTTTCAGAAATTTAGAAAATAAAAATAATTAAAATCGTCGTTATAGGCTATAGCGACAGTAACCGTCGCTGTTGGTGTTCTTGGGCTCAAGAACACTGACAAGCCAGTGTTCAAGGGGTCTTGTTTGACCACCTTTAATTCTCTGCTCATGTTTGTTCTGGGCAATCTAAGACTTGGATATTGTAGTATTATTGTAACACTACAAAATCCAACCATTAGTTTGGTCATAAAACATCACAACAAGGAGATCAGAGTCTCCAAAATCGTTGTCAAACATCATCTGGGTTTTCTGGGTAACCTAGAAACCCAGACAGTTTAATAGTGTCTCTTTGAAGCTCGATTTTCCTAATGTTCTGGTCATTGTATTGGTGTTCTTAAGGTTCAAACCTATAGTACTCATGTCATAGAACATAACTATAACAACAGATCTGTCCAACAATATTAACATCACCAGATTCAGTCCGGTCAAACATGGTCAGAAACGATGTTCATACAGTTTCTGGAAATTCCAGAAAAGTGTCTTCGTGATCAGATGGGCTACTTTGACCATCCATTACAACCAATATATTTGTTGTTTAAGGAATCTAAAGGCATGGATCTAAAGTCCATCTAACAGGCTACAAAATGATTTCCATAACATCAACATATCTCTTATCATCTAACAGATCAAGGCGATAAAAAACGTTGTTAGACACTGATATATGATTTCTGGGTTACCCAGAAATCACCTGGTCATGCTCAGTCAACGGGGTTTGACCGTTAATAATTTATAATCTGGACATGGAATGACTAGGATTCCACTTCTAGATCACAGACCTCATGTCAAACTACAAATTTAAAACTTAAAACAATAAAAATCATAAATAGAGAAAGATCTAGGACCACTGACATTCTGTTTTCAGGCCACTCTTAGGGTTCTTGAGCAGTTTTTTAAAAACTTCGTCTTTAAGGCCTTTTGATGCTATAGATCTATGTTGGATCATCATAGATCATCATAAAACATCCTTTAACACAAATCTAAACACATAAACACATAGTTTGACTAAGCATACAAGATTGAACATGGGTTAGTGTTGTATACCTTCTTGTCCAATCCTTGATCCTATTTCTTCTCCACTGATCTTGATGATCTAGGGGGTGTTATTGGGACTAATCTACTTAAGGATTTCAGAGGTTAGGAGAGAGAGAGAGAGAGTGTAGGTTGAGTGTTTGAGAGAAAAATGACCAAATATTTAGACTTCCTCTTTCTTTATCTCTTAGATTTGATACACTGTATCTATATAATGCAAGTGGCATATAAAATCAGATATTGGTTGCGATATAAGTCACATGCTTAGTCAAGAGTTGGTCACCAACTCAAAATATGGCAAGATTTACAAGTTACATATTAAAGAATGTGAAAATGGCAATTTGGTCATTTGCATTGTAATTTTAATAGCATTCTAGACATTTGTCCCAACCCTTAGGTTTTAACCCTAAGGGTATAACCCTTAGGTTTTACAACTTTAATTTCTAGGATTTTTCTAATTAGGGTTTTTAATAAAAAATTAAGATTTCTAAAATATAATTAGTGTTTCCTAAATATATTAAAGTTTACTAATCACATTAGGGCTTACTAATTAGGATTATTGTTTCCCAATTAGGGTTTAGGGTTCTTAAATTTAAAATTAGGGTTTCCCCAGTATTTGATTAAGGTTCCTAATTGTGCGTTAGGATTTCTTAATTTGAGATTAGGGTTTCTTATCCCTTATTAGGGTTTACTAAGTTTATACCCTATCCGATCAATCACTGATCCCAAATTCTCTACAGTACAAACACGTACTCATCAATACAATTATTATAATTTTATTTTCTACCGAAACACTATCCGAAACTAGGGTTAGGGTTTCTATTCTCTGTTAAGCACAACTCTACTCGTATTTCTCAGTCAATACACAAATTGACCACATCTCTAGACTCGTATCATAGATACTCGGCACAATATTGATACTCAATATCAATATTAAATACTCCCTCCGTCCCATAGTTATAGGCTGATTTCTTTTGGCACATAGTTTAAGAAAATCAGTTTAAGTTAATTTTAACACAAATTTTCCACATATACCCCTTAATATAGAATTAATGAATACATTAATTACTCCTTACTTATCACATTGAAACTCTTAACTTCATTGATTGTTGGTACAATTGTCTTTTATACACAAAATATGTTAAACTAGTAAAGCCTAAAAAGTTAAACTCTTTTATTGAGAATACAACAACATTAAATGTGGTGATAAAAATAATGGCATTAAAGGTTGTTTCTTCAAAAAAAGATTAATAGTTGAATATTTATTATAAGGGCATAAAAGTAAAATAATGAACCAACTAAATTTTATAAATAGTAAGTAGCCTATATATTGGGACATCTCAAAATTGAAAATCAGCCTATAACTATGGGACGGAGTGAGTAAAAAAATTATTCGCAAAATTCGACTATTCGAAATCCTAGGTTATCACATTCCCCCTCCTTATAAGGATTCCGTCCTCGGAATCACCACTTTCTTATTCTCTACAATCTTTTAAAGTTATATCATCAATTCATTCTTATCAACACAATACTAATTTGTGTTCCATATTCTAACCTATGACTTGGATTCGAAAAAGAAAATAATTCACAGCGATATCTATCCAATATTTCTCGCGTAATTTAATTTCTAAATGAAATTGTTACCTATTGCCACCTCCTGGGAAGCCACTGTATCTTGTGCCGTCATATTAAATGTACAGGCCGTTGGTCTTCTTGGCTAAGCAGGTCCTCGAATCGCCAAGGTTCCGCTACCGGGTCCCTTGTTGGCACTTCCCTTCTCCACATTCCTCTTTGGACAGTTCCGAACCAGATGATCTGTCGATCCACATGCAAAATAACCTTGTATCTTCTTTGGACTGGGATAATTGGGCGACATGTGTCCCTCTTGACCACAGTTATAGGAAACTCCCTTTTTCTTCAGACAAACTCCCGAATGGTTCTTTCCACAACTCGCACATGGCTCCCTTCTGTCTTATTACTCGATTGGGTATTCTCGCTCCACTTTCTTTTGTTCGGATTACTACCAACACTACTACCTCCTTCATTTGTCTTCTTCTTCTTCTCCTGATTATAACTGGATGCAACTTCACTCCCCCCTTCAGCAATTATTGCCTTCTCCAACAAAGCCGTGAACGTATTAATCTGCAACACAACTATTTTGTTGAATATCCCTGCCTTCAATCCATTCTCAAATCTTCTCGCCTTTCTTGCCTCCGTGTCCACCTGATGAGGTGCAAATCTTACTACCTCATTGAATTTGGCAGCATACTCAGAAACCGACATATTCTCCTGCTTTAGTTCTAAAAACTTAACTTCCATTCGAGGTTGCATACTCGGTGAAAAATAGTTCTCAAAGAATAACTCCTTGAATCTTGTTCAAGTCACCACAGCTATACCAGCTCTCACCATATTAGTCTCCCACCAATAATTGGCTTTTCCCTTCTTCATCAAGTATGTTGCAAAAGCTATCTTTTGTTCTTCCGCTACTCTCATAATATTGAATGCTTTCTCCATTTCTTTCACCTAAGTTTGGGCTTCAATCGGATCCGTAGTTCCCTTGAATTCTGGCGGTCTTACCACTTTAAAAATATTTAAAGTTAGCCAATCTATCGGCTGGCTGATTTCTCACTCTTGCTCTTTTTGCTGGAGCTCTATTTCCCATATCTTGGGCTAACATGTCCAAAAAATTCTGCATTGGGTCCACTTGACCTCCTTCATTATTCATTGACTGCTCTTCTCTTTGATTTCAATTCTATCGTCTAGGCGGCATTATCTGATTTAAATAAAAAAATCTTACATTAATTCTCTTTCTCTACACAAATTCTTAACACAATAAGAATTAAACACATATTTCTCATATAATCGTATATTTGTTAAAATAGCACACCGTACATTTAGTACATAACACATATTACTATCCCATTTTAAATAATTTCAGGATTAGCAACACAACTTTACACAAAAAGTTGCAATTCTCTATTCCCACATAGCTATTCCCAATTCGTCAAACTTAACACACTTATGAGTTCAGGAACTTGCCATAATTATATGAGTTTATGAACTTATCCTAGTCTGACCATTGGCGTCTATTCGCTGAGGGATTCAAAAACTTTTCATATAATTATGAGTCACGAATTTACCATAAGTATGTGTTTTAAGAACTCGCAACTTAATCTTATATTCATATAATGAAAATAAAGATTTCATTCATACAAACATATATATTTATATTTACATATGTTCACACATCGTTCTCGATATTACAACCTTTAATATCATATCCTACTACCAAAAGATATACCACTTATATCTAAGTTGTCTATCGTCCACTCCCTTCATCAGTCTTCTTCTTGCTGGGACACTTGTTGAATCCGTGACCCGTTCTCCTATATGAAAAACACTTCTTCGTATTCGGCTTAGGACAATGTAGGGAAATATGTCCTTCTTGCTTACAATTGAAGCACACGTTCTTTCACATCATGCATTCTCCCACGTGAGTCTTTCCACACTTACCAAAGACTTGCTTCTTCTTCGGGTTTGAATTTTTAAAATTATTATCACTGTCGTTATCCCTCTTTTCCTTATTGCTTCCTCCCTTCTTCTTGACTGTTCCCTCCGACGATCCACCACCTTCAGCTTTCATTCTATCCATCTGCGCCTTCAACTCATTCCGTTCTTCGGTCATCTCGTGTAACGCCCTTTCTGTCTTCCACAACTCCTCAAAGAGAAATACTTTACTCCGGAGTTCCTGAATTTCTGCAGATTCTTGATCTTTTTCTTCAACTTTAGTCTTACTCTTTGACTCCACCTTAGCTTCTTCGGACTCCGCCTCCTCATCTTCATTCAGATACACCTCGGGATAATCATCATGATGACTCCCCAGATTTACCATGGGTTCATTTTTTTCCACCTCCTCAACTGACTTGCTCTGCGCTGACACCTCAGCTACTGACATTGGTGCAACAGCCGCTAACATCTCCGTACTCATTTCATCTTCTCCTGACATCCTACAATCATTTTAAACAACTTGATTAGTACTTCACCAGTACGAAATTCTCACACTATGTGACCACATATCTCACTATCAATACACTTCGGCAATCCCTCACTTAGTACTCTAAATGATTATTCTATATATCGCTTATGGTTATATTCCTAGGGTTTTCCCCCACCCACTTAAGGTTTATAACCTACAGCTCTGATACCAACTTGTGACGCCCCCAAATCTGGGTTACCTGACCTTCGAGTTTGGCGCTCACGATCCACAATATAAATAACATTTAACTACCCATTTATTTATAAATAGCAATACATATCCCATTAATAGATATTGTTAATACATTCATCCCAGGTTATCTAACCTTAACATTACAAACATACCCTTTAGATATATAAAAAGGGTTTACAAATACAACATAATAATAATGTTCATTACAACTACTCCAGCACTATGCCTTTGCCTTTGTTCTTCTTAGCCCCGCTGGCCTCTTCGTTCCTAGCTGAAAAATTTTATTTAGCAAGGGTGAGAAACAAATTTGCCCCGCAAGTTAAGACATACAATGAATGTATAAGAATCAAGAATAACAAATTATCTATTTTAATAGAATGACACCAAATTTCTGGGAACTTTGAAATAGCTGAATAATTCGTTAATCACGAACAAGTCTTCTCGCATCCTAAGCAACACAATAATGAAAGAGTATAACGCTTTCAAAGTTTCTACGATATTCAATTAAATAACAAGATGGAAATATTCTTCAGAGTTTATGCTGAGTGATCCCTAAGGATCTTGAACTTCTCTTCTCGAGTAACTATCGAAGATTTACTTTGATATACCCAGGTGTATCAGATAACCATTAAGATTAAATAATACCCTTCTGCAAGTACTTAGAGCTGCTAACTCCTTGTATCCTATATTATGCATAATACTTACACGCGCGCAAAGGCCGAATATACGACCAAAAATGTTACCTTTGTATAAAAGGTTGTTCTTCTCAGTCTTCGAATTAGAATTTGATTTAACAATGAAATACAATGATTTCAATATCTAATAACTTCTCTTCTCTTCTCTTCTCGAACTTATCAAGTTTACTTTCACGATCTAGCCGAAATAATTGGCATGGATCTGTCAATAATAATTGAATTCTATTCTCTTCTCTTCTCGAACCTATCAAGTTCTAACAAATATTTGTCTAGCCAGAACAATTAGCTAAGACATTTCTGAACATAATTCGACAATAGATAGGAATTATCTGTACTATCAATAATAGCTTGTACGGATGTAAGTATCCAACAACAGTTATTCTATAAGTATATTCTCAGAATCACTAATTCAATTTGAATTAATAAACATGCACTAATTGCGAATAATCAACAAAAACTCTCAAACGTGGTCTAATCAACAATAATTAACCACCATAATATTTAAAAAGTATAACTCAAGGTTGAGTTAAGGAAACTTGCCTTCTTCGTTGATTACTGCTACTCAATATACTTATCTGCGTTTGAAAAACCTATAATCACAATATCGACCTCTCAATTAGAACAATAATTCACAACATGCAATACTATAATTTACAGTCAATCTTTCTCCTAGGCACACTACCACATAGTCACATCAGTGTTTATAACCTATATAAATACTCATCAAGTCTAACTAGTTCGGTCTGGTTGGACTTCAGTCTATTCTCGATGTACTGGTCACCCTATCTAACAATTAACACTTATATTGTCAACTAAACTCGGTCTCAAAGCTTCAATATTATAATAGATAAGTCATATATAATTTATAATATTTTTCGGAAGCTTTTAATAATTTTCAAATAATTATTATAATTCATAATAATTTTTCAAACACCGGAATAATTTTTAAATGGTTTAAATATCAAATAATCCCATCATCATTAATATTTAATAATATTAAAATATTAATGACATACTTGTCAAAATATTAAAGTTATCAATAGTAACTTAAAATATTTTTAAATCACCAATATTCTACTTAAATAATTTTTAAAATAATTAAAATCATTTTAAACCATCACTATTAATATTTAAATATTAATGAAATTCTCATCAAAATATTAAAAGCCATTAATTATATCTTAAAATATTTTTAAATCATTTTTAAATCATTTTAAATCAATAAAATTATTTTTCTCTAATTTATTTAATATACTAATTAAATAAATTAAATACCATTAATATTCAAATAATTATAAATATTAATAAAAATATTCCAAATTATCAAAAGTTATTTTTCATGACTTAAAATAATTTTTAAAACCATTTTTGTAATTTTTAGAAATTTATTTCTATTTTTCATCATTTTCCAGAAATTCAGAAAATAAAAATAATTAAAATCGTCGCTATAGGGTATAGCGACAGTAACCATCGGTGTATGTGTTCTTGGGCTCAAGAACACTGATAAGCCAGTGTTCAAGGGGTCTTGTTTGACCACCTTTAATTCTCTATTCATGTTTGTTCTGGGCAATCTAAGACTTTGATATTGTAGTATTATTGTAACACTACAAAATCCAACCATTAGTTTGGTCATAAAACATCACAACAAGGAGATCAGAGTATCCAAAATCGTTGTCAGACATCATCTAGGTTTTCTGGGTAACCCAGAAACCCAGACAGTTTCATAGTGCCTCTTTGAAGCTCGATTTTCCTAATGTTCTGGTCATTGTATTGGTGTTCTTAAGGTTCAAACCTATAGTACTCATGTCATAGAACATAACTATAACAACAGATCAGTCCAACAACACTAACATCACCAGATTCAGTCCGGTCAAACATGGTCAGAAACGATGTTCATACAGTTTCTGGAAATTCCAGAAAACTTTCTTCGTGATCAGATGGGCTACTTTGACCATCCATTACAACCAATATATTTGTTGTTTAAGGAATCTAAAGTCCATCTAACAGGCAACAAACTGATTTCCATAACATCAACATATCTCTTATCATCTGACAGATCAAGGTAATTAAAAACGTTGTCAGACACTGATATATGATTTCTGGGTTACCTAGAAATCATTCGGTCATGCTCGGTCAACGGGGTTTGACCGTTAATAACTTACAATCTGGACATGGAATGACTAGGATTCCACTTCCAAATCATAGACCTCATGTCAAACTACAGATTTAAAACTTAAAACAATAAAAATCATAAATAGAGAAAGATCTAGGGCCACTGACATTCGCTTGTCAGGCCACTCTTAGGGTTCTTGAGCAGTTTTTTAAAAACTTCATCTTTAAGGCCTTTTGATGCTATAGATCTATGTTGGATCGTCATAGGTCATCATAAAACATCCTTTCGCACAAATCTAATCACATAAACACATAGTTTGACTAAGCATACAAGATTGAACATGGGTAAGTGCTGTATACCTTCTTGTCCAATCCTTGATCCTATTTCTTCTCCACTGATCTTGATGATCTAGGGGGTGTTCTTGGGACTGATACACTTAAGGATTTTGGAGGTTAGGAGAGAGAGAGAGTGTAGGTTGAGTGTTTGAGAGAAAAATAACCAAATGTTTAGACTTCCTCTCTCTTTATCTCTTAGATTTGATACAATGTATCTATATAATGCAAGGTGGCATATAAAATCAGATATTGGCTGAGATATTAGTCACATGCTAAGTCAAGAGTTGGTCACCAACTCAAATATGGCAAGATTTGCAAGTTACATATTAAAGAATGTGAAAAGGGCAATTTGGTCATTTGCATTATAATATTAATGGCATTCTAGACATTTGACCCAACCCTTAGGGTTTAACCTTAAGGTTCTAACCCTTAGGTTTTACAACTCTTATTTCTAGGATTTTTCTAATTAGGGTTTTAAATAGAAAATTAAGATTTCTAAAATATAATTAGTGTTTCCTAATTATATTAAAGTTTACTAATCACATTAGGGCTTGCTAATTAGGATTAGTGTTTCCCAATTAGGGTTTAGGAATCCCGAATTTAAAATTAAGGTTTCCCCAGCATTCGATTAAGGTTCCTAACTGTGCGTTAGGGTTTCTTAATTTGAGATTAGGGTTTCTAATCCCTTATTAGGGTTTACTAAGTTTATACCCTATCCGATCAATCACTGATCATAAATTCTATACAATACAAACACGTACTCATCAATACAATTATTATAATTTTATTTTCTACCGAAACACTATCTGTAACTAAGGTTAGGGTTTCTATTCTCTGTTAAGCATAACTCTACTCGTATTTCTCAGTCAATACACAAATTGATCACATCTCTAGACTCGTAGCACAGATACTCGACACAATATTGATAGTCAATATCAATATTAAATAAAAAAAATTTATTCGCAAAATTCGGACTATTCAAAATCCTGGGTTATCACATCATCCAAGAACTCGATCACTGCCATGCCATGTCCAAAGTAGAATCCATGACAGCGAAGCCATCCAATCGGCGTCAAGTGGGTCATAAACCATACAAAAGGACAAGACTGCCTCTGAACTCCTGATCCCAAACAGTCCGACAATAGGACGCTGATATCAATATCTCAGCCAACAAATGAGGAATGCTGTTAAATTCAGCTGTAAGGGCTCTGACCACCATCGACATCCTAACATCCAAGTGATTAGCATAAAAAGGCTGGTAGAGATATGTTGTGATACACATAATCATGGTATCTACCCGTGCAATCCTCCATCTTTCCTCAAATATGGTGAAATCTCCTTGATAGACGGCGAAGCTATTAGCAGATGTAGAATGATCAATCATGAAATCCATCGAAATGATGTGGCTACCGCCCACCTCAGATAGGACCACTAACCACCTCAAACATGTGGTTGTCATAAACTGTCGGGCATATGCCCGACCGCCACCCTGGCACAGGGACCAACCATCTGCAAGCCAGAAATTCTATGATACTCCTCTAGAGTGGGAGTCAGTGTTAGGTTTGTAATATTCATGAACGCAATCAAATTGCACAAAATAAGGGGAAGCATGGAAAATCAGAGTTTTAAAATTTTACACACCATATACCTGGATCATCTTTTATGCACAATTATTAATTAAACGAAAATATGGAGAACAAGAATCATACCCTTGAAGATTCGAGCTTCCTCAGGTACAAGCTCACCTCCAATCTTTTTCGCGTTCAACTTGAATCCACTGGGTTTGATTCCTTCCTTTGATCAATGTTAGCCACCCAAGTGTTTGACCTCTAGAGGTGATCCACCAAGGAAGAAGAAATATTCAACAAGAAGGGTGATTGGCTAAACCCTAGTTTTCTATCTCTATAGAAAAAGAACGTACTCTCCAACTATTGGAATTGCGTATGTTGTTAAAAAGTCAACAACCACTCACTCATAATAAGACTCCTCTTATTTATAGATGTGGGCAACCCTCCTTAACAATTAAGGAATTAGGTTTTATTTTAATTAATTAAAATCTTTTAATTAATTAGCCTCTTAATCTTATTAGGAATAAATGAGAGTACTAATATTAAATTAATTCCCAAACTCTTTTAGAAATTAAAATAATAATAATTGTAATAATATTAATAAGACTCCTCTTATTAATTAATATTTAATATTTCTAAAATATTAAATAATAAATATTAAGCTATTTAATTTATTCTATCACCATAGATTAAATTAAATACACTTAACATATTATTATTACGATTATGCCATTAACTTCTTAAATAATTATTCTTCCTTTTATGGTGTGACCCTTTAGGTTCTCCATATTAAAGCAGGTTGTGAATAAATCAATTAGAATAATTCTAATCTTATTTAAATAAATAAATTAAACTATTAATTTATTTAAATAAATAATATTTATTCTACAATAGGGATAAGCCTCCCTAGCGATTAACGACTTTCCAGATAATATAGATTTCAACATTAATCATAAAAGAAACTTTAAGTAAATAGTTACTGTACAATTCAATCCTTCTACCATACAATGTCCCAATTAAATATAAGATATGGAATTACTGTCAAGTCTTATTTTATTTAATTATATGTATTTCGATTCTTAAATGCACAACTCCAAATAATGCAAATTAGAAACTCCTTTTTAATTTCATTCTGCCTTGGCCAAGGACTACTGAGTTGTCATTTATCGAATCACATAGGACATTTCTCTTCTTTTACTAAAAGCGGTAGATTCTTTATTGATCATACATTATCTCCATATACGACTTATTATACCCAAGCATACCCTTTGATATACCCTAAGGGTCTTAAGGAATAAGTCAAAGTATAACTCATTATACACAAGATACTATGATGATCTCAAGTCCAAAGGATCACTTGTACTACTATCACTACAGGAATTCCTATTGATAGACAAGTAAAACTCCATTAGGTATTCCTTAGCGAGCCACGTTTAGTGAACTTATTCTCTAATAAGCACTTATATACTTGTTTTAGTGTCTCCGAACAAATGATCATGAGATCAATCATCCTCATCCAATGAGCAAGCAACGTATGTACCAATCTATCCGGATTCACTAATCCCCAATTTAGTAATCCAATGATTGGGAACTATTTTAGTTTTAAGCTTTCTAAGAATTTAGATCTCATTAGAATGATCATCATCATTATTCTAAAAGCATTGCTTAAAACTATGGGTTTATCACATATTATAAAGTGGCATCATGTAGATAATTAAAAGCCTTTAATAAATTAATACTTTTTATTAATAAATGAATAAGATTGTTACAAAGTATATGCTTTATCATCAAACATGATTGGCTTGTGTGCATACTACTTTCAGTCAGCTCATCCGAGCCAAATCTAAATACGTGGTGTGCTGGGATCATGTAATAATCCAGAATTTTTATATGTATTTTTAAATATTTATTGAATTAAATAAATATTTTAGTTGATGTGTTTATTATTAAACAAATATTTGTTTAATTTGATTATTTATTAGTTGAATAAATAATAATTCATGAGTTGTGGGAAATGTTAATTAAGTTACTATTTGGTAATTTGGTATGTTGAAGTTAATTTAATCAAAAGAGTGATGAATTAATTATTATGTGATAATATTCTAATTTAATTTAATAATTAAATTAGAGAGTTGATAATGATTAAATGAATTATTATGTTGTTTTAATTTAATTTAGTAATTAAAAAGTGAAATAATAATTTATTAAATAAAATTATAATGAAAATTATAATTTTGTGGCAATGTGATAATGTGGCATTGATTTAATAAGTGTTGTTAGCTTTAATTTAATTGAATTTGAATGTGGGAATTTAATTAAATAGGATGTGACAATAAAATATATAGTAAATGAGTTATTAAAATAAATTAAAAGAGTTTTAATTCAGTTTTGACAAACAAGACTTAAGGCTTTTAAGTCTTTATTTTAATTTAGTTTTTCCAAATTAGCCTTAGTGGCTTTTGAATTTAAAAAAATGTAACTGACATGTCGTTAAGTTGATATTATATTATAGTCAGTTATATATTATATTTTCAGTTTAGTTTACGTAAAGTTATATCTTATATTACGTTAGTTCTCTAAGTCAGTTGGTTTAGAGAGAAGGAAGAAATAAGAGAAACAGAGAAAGAAAAAGAGACATCTCTAGAGAAATTTAAGAGAAAATTAGAAGAAGAGGGGGATTATCAAAGAAATTTGCTATCATCTAACAAAGCTAAACAAGCAATTGAAGCTATAATTTTAGTTTTAAAGTTTAAGTTTTATTTTATTTAAAAAGTTCTCTGTAATTGATTTTTATAAATAATTATTAAAGATATGGTTAATATGTGTATATAAACTATTTTTATATGTTTAGTATATGATTTAGAGTAGGATAATCCATTAAAATATGATATAAGTGAAGAAATTATGTTTATAGAGAAATACAGTTATGTATATATGATATGACTTATTTTGTAATCAAAATTTATGTTCAATTTATGTTATAAAGAGTACATTGATCTTTGATTATGAAAATACACGAAGAAACAAAAATAATGGGTTTTAAACAAACTGTTTTAGTTGAAAAACAAATTCACAATGATTAATTTCGCTAAGAATGTCAAAAAGTTAAGAAATAGTAAATATAATGAATTTAAAGGTTGTAATTTGGAAGTTTATGTGTTTATATGGTTAGAAACATGTTAGGAATATTAATTGTTGTTTTTATGAAGTTTATACAACTTTGGTAAGTTGGAATGGTTATTAGAAATGTGTTTTTAGGCCAATTTGGCTTTGTTTTGTGTTCTGCGAGAACACCGCATCTGCGTCTTGTTGTTTATGGCGCCTTAACGCCTTGATTCTATAAAAAAAGCAGGCGTTGCGGCGTTACTCGATGCTGTTGGCGAAGCAATCTAATGTACTTGCAATCTGGGTTACGTGAGTAAACAAAAAAGCAACTGCGGCGCTTGACTTGGTGACCGCATGCAGGTTCTAAGTACAAATTAGGTGGCTGCAATACCAGTTAGCAGTTTGGCCCAGAAATTTGATTTTTAAATATACAATTCTATAGTTGTTAATATAGTAAAAATTTATGAATATTAAATGTGATTTATCATATTATTGTGTTGTTATAATACCAAATATGAAAATTATTATTAGTAATTATTGAATTATGTGATAACTAAAGATTTGTGTTATTTCATTAAAAGTGTGGTTTAATCATGTGGTTAAACCTAATACGAAAGGGTTATTAATAAAATAGATACTCATTTATGTACTATGATCACGTGGAAACTAATTATGTCATGATGACATGAGTATAGGATATTTGGGAACGTGAATTATAACAATTTAGCTTACACGCAAGGCAAGTTCCTAAACCTTACTTCTTTACATTGAGTAAGTTCTCTAATCATAACTTTATTTAAGCAAGTTCTTGAAATCTGTTTTCAAAGTTTTCAATCTTGTTTCCTTGTTGGGAATTGTAACCTTAGCGTACCTTGTTATTTGAGCTAGGTTTATTATATCTTTTCAATGCTTTGAACTGTATTCTTAAAGCATGAACTTGCTGCTTATAATATTCATTTATGGTTCATAACTACTTTATTTTATGTTGTTGTTAAACCTTTAAATTGTCATTGAACTTTTGATTCAACTAATCCTTAGTTAATGTACGTTGAACTCTAAATTACCCTTGAAACTTATCCAAACCAAACTTCCTTTGGTGCGGACTCGTATGTTAAACTGAGATGAACAACTCTATTATAGGGGATTATTTACGCGAAAGCGTTTAGATGTTTGTGAACAATACATGGTACGAAGGGTTGATACCCCTAAGTACGAGAAAGAAGGTCTATATAGTCTAAGGACTGTTAAAGGTTCTAGTAGAAATACTTCTAACCTGGGACATAGTTCATGGTCTTATGACCCTTAGATGAATTTCAATATCAGTTCTTGATTATCAATACTATAATATGTTATCCAATTCAATTAAACTTTTTCATTGCCAGTTATTATGTTTTCATTAAGTGAGCATTTGTTTAGCTCACTCTTACATATATATAACCATTGCAGCTAAAATTAAGAAGGTTGATGAGCCAACCACTAGCAAAGGGAAAGGAAAGATGAACAAGTGTTGAAGACTTGTTAATTTATTAAGATTTATGTTGTCAGAA
Organism: Panax quinquefolius; assembly: GCA_020205615.1. Lineage (NCBI taxonomy): Eukaryota > Viridiplantae > Streptophyta > Magnoliopsida > Apiales > Araliaceae > Panax > Panax quinquefolius. The sequence goes on along the minus strand of CM035173.1, from coordinate 83,486,986 downwards.
TTGATTTAGTTATGTGATATGTAATTAATTAATTTTTAGCATTTGATGAATGTTTTAAGGTTAGAGAACTTGAGATTTATCAGATTTAATTATATAACCCTTTAATGGAAAGATTTACTATTTAAATTTTATTAAATTTGGATAGTTAAAAATGAATGTTTGGACAGTGAACACCAAATCCTGTGAAAATGAAGTACCCAAATTTGGGGGTGTCACAAGTTGGTATCAAAGCTTTAGGTTATGAACCTTAGGTGGGGAAAAACCTTAGGAAGTAGCCTTATAGGGCATTGTAAAGATAGTGGTGATAAACGTTTATCATGTTTTAAGGAAGAAATAATAAAACACTCTATGTGTTTATGTGGTTGCAACCTATGTGGTCGTGAGTGTCGAGTAATGACGATTAGTAATTAAAAACTTAAAATTTTTGTTGTCAGGATGGCTAATGTGGGAGAATCTAGTCAGGTTAGGGAGGAGGGACCTCAGATACCTAGAGAGGAGGAGCCTCGAGATGTTCAACTAGTTTGGAAACAACTAGTACCAAAAGAGTCATCTCTGTTGGTTACAATTGTTGGATACCCAGAGTTTGAGCAGGAGGGATTAGTAAATGATGAGGATGAGGTAGAGACAGATGAAGACCCTGTGGAGCTACCACAAACAGATGAGGAGGAGGAAGAGTTTCCACCAAAATCTATTGCAACTCATATGTATGATGACGTGTATGACTGTAACATTGAACTTCAGGATAGAGTTAGGGAATTGGAGGAAGTAGTAGATGAACATCAGACTTCGATGGCATAGAAGGATGATGAGATTCATGATCTTGATGAGCGTCTCGGTAATGTGGAATGGAAGCTGGTTCACACAGAGGGGGAAAAGGAGCAGCTAATGGAGGAGGTTGCAAAACTGAAGGATAACCTAAAAGAAGAATCCGCCAAGAGAGCAAGAGTTGAAGATGCTTACGAGAAGGCTTCCCAACATGCAGAGGTTACAGAGGGAGAGGTGCAGGCAAAGAAGGTCAAGATGGAAGAGATGGATTGTGTTTTCCACACTGTGATAAACAGAGCTCAAGACCGAGTCATGTACTATCCGATTCATTTGAGGAGTTGCCATGGTATATGTTAGACAGTAGAACGATGTTCCGTATCATGGAAGAGGAGCGTCGTAAGGTTGTGCAACGCCTTAGTAGGCCTTAATAGGAAGTGTAATTATTGTATGAATAATTATATAATAAATAAGATGTAAAACCCAAGAGTTATGTGACTAATGGGATATGGTGATGTTATCCTGAAACTTTATTTGTTCAGGAAATTGATGTAAATAGTGATGATATTGTTAGATTTGTAATATTCATGGGCGCAATCAAATTGCATAAATTAAGCGGAAGCGTGTAAAATCAGAGTTTAAAAAATTTACAAACTATAAACCCGGATCACCCTTTATGCATAATTATTAATTAAACGAAAAGATAAAGAATAAAATCATACCCTTGAAGATCAAGCTTCCTCAGGTACAAGTTCACCTCCAATCCTTTTCGCGTTCAACTTGAATCCACCGGGTTTGATTCCTTCCTTTGATCAACGTTAGCCACCCATGTGTTTGGCCTCTAGAGGTGATCCACCAAGGAAGAAGAAAATTCAAGAAGAAGGTTGTTTATGGCTCAAACCCTAGTTTTCTATCTCTATAGAAAAGGGTACTCTCCAACAAATTGGAATTCTTACGTATGTTGAAAAATCAACTACCCATACCCATAATAAGACTCCTCTTCTTAATAGATGTGGGCAACCCATCTTAATAATTAAGGAATTGGGTTTTATTTAATTAATTAAATTCTTTTAATTAATTAAGCTCCCTAATCATATTAGGGATAATTAATTAAACTCCTTTAACTAATTTTCCTTCCTAATCCAATTAGGAATAAATGAGAGTACTTATATTAAATTAATTTCTAAACTCTTTTAGAAATTAAAATAATAATAATTGTAATAATATTAATAAGACTCCTCTTATTAATTTATATTTAATATTTCTAAAATATTAAATAATAAATATTAAGCTATTTAATTTATTCTATCACCATAGATTAAATTAAATATACATAACATATTATTACGATTATGCCATTAACTTCTTAAATAATTATTCTTCCTTTTATGGTGTGACCCTTTAGGTTCTCCATATTAAACCTAGGTTGTGAATAAATCAATTAGAACAATTCTAATCTTATTTAAATAAATAAATTAACAATTAATTTATTTAAATAATATTTATTCTACAATAGGATAAGCCTCTCCTAGCGATCAACGACTTTCCAGATAATATAGATTTCAACATTAATCATAAAAGAACCTTTGAGTAAATAGTTACCGTATAATTCAATCCTTCCACCATACAATGTCCCAATTAAATATAAGACATGAAATTACTGTCAAGTCTTATTTTATTTAATTATATGTATTTCGATCCTTAAATGCACAACTCAAATAATGCAAATTAGAAACTCCTTTCTAATTTCATTACGCCTTAACCCGAGGACTACTAGGTTGTCATTTATCGAATCACATAGGACATTTCTCTTCTTTTATTAGAAGTGGTAGATTCTTTATTGATCATACATTATCTCCATGTACAACTTATTATACCCAAGCATACCCTTTGATATACCCTAAGGGTCTTAAGGAATAAGTCAAAGTATAACTCATCATACACAAGATACTATGATGATCTCAAGTCCAAGGATTACTTGCACTACTATCACTACAGGAATTCCTATTGACAGGCAAATAAAACTCCATTAGGTATTCCTTAGCGAGCCCACGTTCAAATGAACTTATTCTCTAATAAGCACCTACATACTTGCTTTAGTGTCTCCACACAAATGATCATGAGATCAATCATCCTCATCCAATGAGCAAGCAACGTATGTACCAATCTATCCGGATTCACTAATCCCCAATTTAGTAATCCAACGATTGGAAACTATTTTAGTTTTAAGCTTTCTAAGAATTTAGATCTCATTAGAATGATCATCATCATTATTCTAAAAGCATTGCTTAAAACTATGGGTTTATCACATATTATAAAAAACGACATCATGTAGATAATTAAAAGCCTTTAATAAATTAATACTTTTATTAATAAATGAATAAGATTGTTACAAAGTATATGCTTTATCATCAAACATGATTGGCTTGTGTGCATACTACTTTCAATCTCCCACTTGCACTAAAGCCGATCGTCATGGTATCCCATACTCTTCTTCTCTAAGTGACGATTATCCTGCTTTGTTGGATAAGCTTTAGTTAATGGATATGTAATGTTGTTCATGAGAGTCCACTATCTCTATAGTGATTTCCCATCTTTCAATGATTCTAATAATCAAATGAAAGTGCCACAACACATGTTTAGATCCAAGATGAGACTTAGGAACTATTCCTAGTTACGTAATGAACTTTTAATCCAAACAATCAACTTGCGACTTCACTTATAGCTATATACTTTGTCTTTATCACTAAACCAAAGCAACTCTTTCTTTGTTTGAAACCTTTCAATTCACTACACCCTCATTCAAGGTAACACTTTATCTTAAAGTGGATTTTCGGTCGTCTTGTAAAAATGCGAAAAACTTGAGTCTCAGTAAAGCCCTCTAGTTTTAATTCAGACCCACCATGTTTGTTCACATCCTTAGTGCCGGTTAAAAACTTTAAGATGTTTTTCACTGTCTTACAGTGATCTTCTCCAGAATATGACCGATCAACATCAGGTCTCGTATATTTCATTGCATACATGATTGTCACTCATGCGACCTCTCTTTTCAGGAGTCTGTGGGGACAATTAAGAGAGATACACTCCATAGCTCATCGACATGAGACATCTCTTGGAGTTTTCCATGCTAAACAACTTTAGCATCAAATGAATATACGTTCCTTGGGTTAAGTCGAGCATCCTCTTAAATCTATCTATATAGATTTATATCCCCAATTAAGATACTCTTCCAAATCATTCATGGAGGAATGTTTAGACAACTTTATCTTTACTGATTGTAGCATTGGTATGTAATTCCTCATCCGTAGTATATCAACATATAATACTAGAAATTTCACGACGCTCCCATCGACCTTTTTTGTACACACTAGAAGTCTTACCTCATCGAATGTAACTCGGATCATCATCTTCTATGATGTGTACCTCATCATCATCATCCATGATGAATCCATACCTCCTAGGTATCTTTGGTACTATTCGATTTTACGATTAGGTTGTGGTATAATAGGTCTATCTCTGAGGTTCCTCTTATTTGACTTATAGTATTTTGTGGTTCTTGAACTCTTCAAGATCTATTATCCTCCCACTAGCCCCTTTTAATGATAAACACCTTTATCTTAGAAGGCGTGGTGTTTCGTAATAAACACCTTTTTGCTATGTAGGATTATAGAACATATGCCCTAAACTTACTTTAGGATGTCCCACAAATCATACATGTCAAATTTTGTCCCAAGCTTATCCTTTGAAACCTTTTCACATAAGTTGGACAAACCCTTATCTTAACATACTTAAGATTAGAATCCTCCCGATCCATAACTTTTATGGAGTCTTGGGTTTGGATTTTGAGGTTACCTTTTCGTAGATATCTGACCATTTCTAGGATATGACCTAGAGGGATCTTTGAAATGTCGGTAAAATCATTATGGACCGCACCATGTTCAACAAGGTATGATTTTTCCTTTCAGATACATCAATCAATTATTATGTATCGAGAGGCGTCCATTATGAGAAAACCATTTGAGATGATCTAGAAACTTATTGCACAAGTATTTATTCCTTGATCTAATCAAAGAATCTTAATACATTGTCAATTTGTTTCACTTCTAAATTGTTTGAACCTTTCAAATAATTCATACTTGTATTTCAGCAAATACACACATTCAACTCTTTGAATGATCATCTCCTTTTCTTATACTAGTTTGTTCAATTTGCAAAATATATTTTTTCACGTAAGTCAAGTATACAAAATTTATTAAGTAATATTCGATTCTATACAAAACATTATTATTATAAATAGATCAACAATTGTTCTTAATTATAATACTAAAGATTTCATTGTCAACAATAAAATGGAAATAATATTTTAACAAGAAGCTGGAATACAATAACAACTTATTGACTTAATAGATTTGCTCGTGGCGATGCTAAACTATAAGTTTCTATAGTTAATGCAAACAACCTTTGCTTCATTTTCCACACATAGGATTACTTATCTTTGTTTAACTTTCTACTTACGCTTGGTCCCTTCATAAATCTATATTTATGATAACCAAAGTCGGTATCCAATACCCAAGTAGAACCTTGACTTAAAGAAAAAATTATTTCAATCATGAAACAAAAGCGTATTAAACCGAAACTTCACTAAGCTTCTTTGGTTAGCCTCTGCAAGATGTTTCTCATGATTTCTTTCCGATTGTCGAGCTTATTGCGGTGGAAGCAAACTCCTTTGCTATCCGTATCGGTTTTGTTCTTATTATCCTTTGTTTTTGCCTTTCTATATACCTTCTTTGAATCGTTCTTCTTTCGGAAGATCCTTTGGCCCCTACCGGTAAGACATGGTCTTTCTTGGTTGGAAAGTGACTCTCAACATTTTTCAACATGTTAAGCAAATCGGTGAAGTCGATATCTAGCTTGTTTATATGAAAAATTCACAACAATTGTGAAAGGAGTAAGGAGTGAGTGCAAGATCAAATCTTGGCTCAACTATCCATCCATGACAAAACCGGTTGTCCTAATTGATCAATCAAATTGATTATGTTAAGAACTTATTATGCATACTTATATAGTGTCATTGGCCATTCTAGATCGGAAGAGCTCCTTAGATATCGATATCTATCGATCCTACTTTCCTCACCATCAACTACTTGATGTGGGGAATATAGTAGGAGCATCCATAGTTTTATGTTGTATTTGAAGCTCGTTACTCATAGATGCGAGCATGATGCATTGAGCCAATTGTGCATCATCTTGCCACTTTCTAAAAGTAGCAATGTCTTCCTCGGAGGCATTATGCGCAACCATTCGAGGATAGGCGTATTAAGGACATAAGATAGCTTTTCACTATGAGAACTATTCTCAAATTCCTTAACCAATCCGTTTAATTGATGCCCGATTAACTTAGCATCTAATATGCTTCGCAGATGATAGTAATTTTAGTCATTGTAAAATTACGTAAATGAATTTGTAATTAACAACATTTTAACATACATTCTTTTATTAATTACCAAAATAATTTAGGTCTTGTTTTAAATTGGTATCTCCCACTATTTTCCTTAAACTATATTACCCTCACTTATATAGTTCTAAGCAAAATCGATTAAAGATTTGCTAGTGAGAATAAGGATCCCATTTCAAATGTATATAGCCTTGTGGTGACACAACAAACTATATATAAATAAATAGGTAGACAACTTTTGTCAATTACATCAACTATGCAACTCCTTTTATTTTGCCTCTTAGATTATTTTGAAGTGGTGGCACATCCGAATCAAAATTATCCAAGTTAAGTCCCGGACCTAGCACTCCATATATTCAAAAAAGAAAAATATCATCCTTGTGGTGACACAACAAAACAATATTGTTCAATTTTCTTTATAAGCATCAAATGTGATAAATTAACATCTTAAATACTTAATACTTGCCTTGTGGTGACACAACAAACTCATATTAAATATTTAATACTCTATTAATTTTATCATGCTGAAAGGCGACGTTCGATATTCCAAATATCTTTTGAACACTTAGGACTTAATATAAAAATTGAGGGTTTGTTATTAATTTGTCTCATCTTGTTTAGCGCATACATATATATATAAAATACGCGTATATATTAATGAACATGCGAAGCATGTTTGCATAATATATAATATATATAGTATAAGCATGCACATATAGAATACTATATTATATTCTACGGATTGATTATGGACTTTTATTCTAGTTTGGTTCACTAGAGCCACCAAGTGAACCAAAAGGTCAAACCCTAGGGGTGCAAAAAATTATATTTAAATATAACTATTACATTTAAACCAGGGCTCCATTACAACGGGTCTTTAAGCGCTCCTTGCCCTTGATCTCCAATTCTTCAAAATAATTCTAACTATTCTATTACAAAACTATTTAAAATAAATAGAAACCTTGATCGTGATCGAGGGAAGTACATAGGAGGAGATAGAATTTACATTAAGAAAAATTAGAAGAGGCGAGTACATGGACCCCATTTAATAAAAAACCCATACATTCATGCATCCAACTAAAATAAAATCCAATCATATTGGTCGATAGTCCATAATCAATCCCATTTATTATCATACACATCATCATATGCATCAATAAATAACATTCATCTCATGAATAATAAACATTTAATATATATATATTGATATCATTTAATGGGCAAATTTAGTTAGTATAAAATCTATTTTTGAATCAAAATAAACACCTTTATTTTAATCCAAATTTAAATCAAAATAAAACTATTTTATTTTAATTTATCTAATTTTGAATAAAATAAACTATTTTATTTTAATCAAAATTTTTAATCAAAATAAACTCCTTTATTTTAATTAATTATGGAATCTAATTCCATGTAATAAAAAAAATCTTTAATTAAAATAAACTCTTTTATTTTAATTAATTATGAATCAATTCCATAAAAAAAAATCTTTATTAAAGGAAACGGATTATCTTTCCTATTCACAAATAAACTCCTTTATTTTGAATAATATGAAATCTTATTCCATATTTAAATAAACTCTTTTATTTAAGAAAATACGGATTTTCTTTCCTATTCACAAATAAACTCTTTTATTTTGAATAATATGAAATCTTATTTCATATCTAAACAAACTCCTTTATTTTAAGGAAAGATGGATTTACCTCCCTATTCACAAATAAACTCCTTTATTTTAGGAAAAATAAAATCCAATTTCAACTACAATTAGTTATCATGGAATCCAATTCCAACTCTAATTAGTTAGCATGAAATTTAATTTTAAAATTAAAATAAACTCTGTTATTTTAATATTAAAATAAACCTTTTATTTTAAGATTAAAATAAACCTTTTATTTTAATTATAAAATTATTTAAAATTAAAATAAAACTTTATATTTTAATATTAAAATAAACCTTTTATTTTAAAATTAAAATAAACTTTTATTTTAATTATATAATAATTAAGATATATATATATATATATATATATATTATATATATATTATATATATATATATATACCATATATATATATATATATATATATATATATATATATATATATGGTTATATATATATATATATATATATATATATCCGTTCCTCCTTTTTATTTTAAAATAATTCGTGTACTGCTTGATTGCGTGCAACAAGTCTGTTTTTTTTTTTTTTTTTTATTACGTGGCCTGCTTGCTTGTTTTGAAACCTGATAACATGCCAAAACATAGAAGATTCAGAATAATCAAACTTACCGTGGCCTTTAAAAAAAAAATGTTGCTGGGTTGTTCCTTTTAAACAAATGACACTGCGTCCTTAAAAAAAAAGCAATGACACGTTTTTTTTTTTTTTTTTTTGATTTCTTTATTAAATTTTTTATACAATAAAATTACGCCCAATTAAATTGTTTCTAAACACATATCAATATAATATCAAATTAAAACAATTAATAATTTACATAAAGGTTTGGGCTCGATGCCATTTGTTAGGTTTTTGTAATATTTAAGAGGGCAATCAAATTGCATAAATTAAGCTTAAGCGTGTAAAATCGAGTTTAAAAAATTTACAAACTATAAACCCGGATCACCCTTTATGCTGATAATTATTAATTAAACAAAAGATAAAGAATAAAATCATACCCTCAAGATCGAAAGCTTCCTCAGTACAAGTTCACCTCCAATCCTTTTTCGCGTTCAACTTGAATCCACGGGTTTGATTCCTTCCTTTGATCAACGTTAGCCACCCGTGTGTTTGGCCTCTCAGAGGTGATCCACCAAGGAAGAAGAAAATTCAAGAAGAAGGTTGTTTATGGCTCAAACCCTAGTTTTCTATCTCTATATAGAAAAAGGTACTCTCCAACAAATTGGAATTCTTACGTATGTTGAAAAATCAACTACCCATACCCATAATAAGACTCTCTTCTTAATAGATGTGGGCAACCCATCTTAATAATTAAGGAATTGGGTTTTATTTAATTAATTAAATTCTTTTAATTAATTAAGCTCCCTAATCATATTAGGGATAATTAATTAAACTCCTTTAACTAATTTTCCTTCCTAATCCAATTAGGAATAAATGAGAGTACTTATATTAAATTAATTTCTAAACTCTTTTAGAAATTAAAATAATAATAATTGTAATAATATTAATAAGACTCCTCTTATTAATTTATATTTAATATTTCTAAAATATTAAATAATAAATATTAAGCTATTTAATTTATTCTATCACCATAGATTAAATTAAATATACATAAATATATTATTACGATTATGCCATTAACTTCTTAAATAATTATTCTTCCTTTTATGGTGTGACCCTTTAGGTTCTCCATATTAAACCAGGTTGTGAATAAATCAATTAGAACAATTCTAATCTTATTTAAATAAATAAATTAACAATTAATTTATTTAAATAATATTTATTCTACAATAGGGATAAGCCTCTCCTAGCGATCAACGACTTTCCGGATAATATAGATTTCAACATTAATCATAAAAGAACCTTTGAGTAAATAGTTACTGAAGACAATTCAATCCTTCCACCATACATCTGATGTCCCAATTAAATATAAGACATGGAATTCTTGCCAAGTCTTATTTTATTTAATTATATGTATTTCGATCCTTAAATGCACAACTCAAATAATGCAAATTAGAAACTCCTTTCTAATTTCATTCGCGCCGCCAAGGACTACTAGGTTGTCATTTATCGAATCACATAGGACATTTCTCTTCTTTTATTAGAAGTGGTAGATTCTTTATTGATCATACATTATCTCCATATACAACTTATTATACCCAAGCATACCCTTTGATATACCCTAAGGGTCTTAAGGAATAAGTCAAAGTATAACTCATCATACACAAGATACTATGATGATCTCAAGTCCAAGGATTACTTGTACTACTATCACTCTGAGAATTCCTATTGATGAGCAAATAAAACTCCATTAGGTATTCCTTAGCGAGCCAATGCGTTCAAATGAACTTATTCTCTAATAAGCACCTACATACTTGCTTTAGTGTCTCCACACAAATGATCATGAGATCAATCATCCTCATCCAATGAAAAGTTAACGTATGTACCAATCTATCCGGATTCACTAATCCCCAATTTAGTAATCCAACGATTGGGAACTATTTTAGTTTTAAGCTTTCTAAGAATTTAGATCTCATTAGAATGATCATCATCATTATTCTAAAAGCATTGCTTAAAACTATGAGTTTATCACATATTATAAAACAAAGATCATGTAGATAATTAAAAGCCTTTAATAAATTAATACTTTTTATTAATAAATGAATAAGATTGTTACAAAGTATATGCTTTATCATCAAACATAATTGGCTTGTGTGCATACTACTTTCAGATATCGTTTCTATGTCTTTAAAAGATTATGAATAAATAAAATGTTAATATTTTTTTAAGACGTTATGTGTTATGTGATGATCATTTATGATGTATAAGTTAAGTAGAAAGTACTTAAGAAATTGAGTAATGATCTAATAAGTGTATTTTAAATAGAAAATGCCTCCAAGAAGACGTCAACCACGACAAAGAACCCCTGAAGGGTCTACCAATAACAACAACGCCAATGCTAACACGGTTTAGCAATTGGTGACATTACTGTCGGAAGCATTGCAGAATTAGTCGTAGAACCAAGCTGCGACCTTTAAAGATTCTAAGGCGGTTGGACCACCAGAATTTCGTGGGTCCATAAATCCAGTTGAGGCACAGACCTGGATCATGAAAATAGAGAAGGTTTTTGACGTTGCTAGAGTCGGTGAAGACTAGAAGACTGCTTTTTCAACGTTCATGTTAAAATCAGAAGCCAGCTACTGGTGGAAAGTAAACAAAACACGAGGGGGTCAGGGATTAATGTCATGGAATAAGTTTAAGGAGATATTTTTTGAGACCTATTTTCCAAAGAGCTCATAGAATCAGATGGAGGTCCAGCTTTTAAAGCTGAAGCATGGTACGATAACGGTGTTGGAATATGCGACAAAATTTAATGAGTTAGCGAGGTTTGCGCCGTATCAGGTTAACATAGACGAGCGCAAGGCAAGAAAGTTTGAACATGTATTAAAGCCCTGGTAATACAACAAAGTCTCTATGTTTCAGTTGAAGACATTTGCAGCAGTTCTTGGAAGGAGGAAGCGATGCCTTAACAAAATATAATCAAGAACAGAGAAAGAAGAAGAGTGAAAATGAAGGTAAAACTGGTGGTAGCAGTGGTGGGAATAATAACCCAAAGAGAAAGTGGAATTAGAGTGTAGGTGTTGGAAGTTAGCAGAGTAGCCAGCAGAAGAGGAAAATGTTAGAACCTGAATTTTTAGAAAATATTAAAATAAGAATTTAGTGAATAAAATTCTTAAAGCATGAGATGGGTTCGAACAAGAATATATAAGTGTGTTACGACGTATGTGGTATTGTGAGCTATGTGATAAGTGATGTTGTGTTTAATAAATATATTCCATTATTATATATTTATTATATATTATAGAGATAAATTATTAAGAAGATGGATAAAGATTTATCTATTGATGGTAAATAAATTATGTGAAATTATTTTATAATAATAAGTTGGTGACATTATATATCTTTGTTAATCACCAATTTCTCAAGTGTTTGTATGAGTGTGTATCAAGTCTAAAGTAGTGCAATCATACTCTTTAATGGTTGATGTATAGGAGCTGGGCTAAATGATTCCTTCAGAGAGCGGAGGTATATACGAATTGGTAACCGATCTAACTCCATTTGAAAAAGCAGGTGTATTTAGAGCGAAACTAATTTGTTGGTTGTTTGTGGGAAACAACTTAGTGTACTATATTGTACTATTAAAGACTCGACGCGTGCTGTGTTTAGACTTGTTTGCGTGTACGTTGTTGGCGAGAGAAGAAAATCGATATACCTTTAAAGTGGTTAGGGAATTATTGAGTAAATTGAGACATGGCGAGAAGTAAAGAGCTAAGGAATGTATGTATGTGTTACATTCTAGTTGTGTTATTGGTGGTAAGAAATCGTAAAGGAGTTGTATAGTTGGTTAAACTAATAAGGGAAAATAGAGTTTTAGAACTCTAAGTGTGATCCTTAAATCGTTAAGGAAAATAATAACCGATGAGGTGTAATACAAGAGAGGATTGATGTTAGACGAGTTAACGCTCAAGGGGGATGTGTAAAGTATTTAGAAGCGTAAGGGTTTGATTCATGGCGTCTGAACTTGTTCCGCTCGAAATTTGGTATAAATGGCAATTGCGCCATTTTCAAGCATGTGACTAGCCTTGGCATAATTGTACGGTCTATAAAATCAGTTTTTAGAATTTAAAGTTTAAGGAATGGGTATTAAGGACTCATAAGGATACTAAAAATCTTAAATGATGGTTAAGTTGCCCATGAATGGATTTGAATAGGGTTTAATTAATTAACCCGAATTAATTATTGGTTAAGCGATATTATAGAATATTATATTCGATTAATTAGAGGATTGCATAATAGTTATTGAAAAGAAATGAGTAATATTAATTAATTATTGTGTGGGTTGAAAATACCCAACTAAATAATTTTTAGCCCAATTAAATATTAATGTGGGTATAATCATTAAATAATATTACCAGGGATAATATGGAAAATGTGAGTAGTAGTAATATATAATACCTACGGCTTAAGAATACGTGAGGTATGACATTTAATTGAGACTAATGATATAAGGTACTAAGTGGTACACTGAAATCACATGTAGTGGTAATACAGAAATAATTAAATATCTGTGTATTCTAGAAACTGAGAAAGGAAATCAATGTTTTAATTAAACATTAATGTTAAATAAGGTATAATATGATTATGTGAGTAGTATAAATAATTATGGAACTACTCAGATAATAATACCCGACTGCGATATTTTATTACATGTATTTAATGTACATGGATTATTTGATGTGAGTATAAAGTTTATCCCTAAATTTTATAATATGGTAACAATTGTACATTTAAAATTTCATTTGGGAAATTAAGGTAACCAACTGAACCAATTGAAGCACATTGTGCAATATAGATTTATCAGTTGAGCAAGGTACATGAACAGTAGCCTAAGGCTAATTTACGTAACTTCCAAGTATAAATTAGTGGCTAAGCTTAGGTGATGATTGCTAGGCCAATGGCTGGGAAGGAGTGGTTGAACCACTCTTGATTAACCCGTGTGTCTCCCTTCTACACCATGGATGCAATCTGTGTTGTAAAGCTTTTAGCCAGTTCACCATTTCTCTATAAATAGGAATTTCATTTCTCAGTTTTTACGTTGGTTGCTTTTGGTCCATTAAAACACTGATAATGTGAGAGTGAGAGTTTGTTGCTCAATGAGGAGTCTAGCAATCTCAGAAAGAGGAACTAAGAAAAACTAAGCATCTAGAGGTAATGATTCTAACATATATGCTTTTGAATTTCTAAGTTTTGAATTCCTAGAAAAGTATATAGAAACAGTGCTTAGTCCAAAAATTGATGCCTAAGGATTGTTATAATCCATGAATTGATGCTAGATACTGTTAAGATAGTGAAATACGAAATCAACAGAAGTTAAACGAACCAATTTGGTTGAGAAACGAATTAATAGTGATTATTGTGGCGCCCCAAAATTTGGTATCGTCACCCATCTTGGGTCGCCACTTACATGATACGTAATTTAAATACAACTTACTAATATAAGCTGCCGTGTACAATACGACATAAAGCGTGAGTTTGAATACAAATATTGTCTACTAGATATTATACAAACTCAAAAGGAGTCCTCATTACAATTATTATCACACTATTTCACGAGAATAGTGAGGACTACTAATGCTATCCTCGGACCATTACTCCGTTTCTCGACTCGTCCCCAACTATATTCTCATTTCTGAAGAGAAAAAGTGAAAGAAAGGGTGAGCTCAACTAGCCCAAGAAGAAATATTATAACTAAGATAATGCGAGAATAAATTATCAATAGTCTTCAACAATGTTAAAGCGATAAAATACAATAGACAACCCGGTTTAAGCTGCAATGAATATGCAATCCATTAAAAGAGTCAAGTAGAAAATAAAGTCTACTATCTTTTAGGTTTTAAAAGGTTTTCATCAATTTTATCACTAAGACTCGGTTTAATGAATAAACCACAATATCTAATCATCCACGTGTACCACGGTCAAGGATTTTCATCAAATTATCAATGGTCATGACTACTATTAGAATCACCCCCGATCATAATCATACCAAAAACTATCCATCATCGCATTACAGGCCACCGAGGACTTTTGTCACATCATTTATATATCAAGTGATTATTATACCGAATGATCTCTTGTCATAATCATACTAAGTTCATCTATGCCCGTAAGCAAAGATAACATAATATAACATGAGGATGATGACAATGACATAATAATTCACTAAAACAAGTTCACGAATTAATTTATTTAGGAACTAATAACGTCCAAATTGTCAACATGATCTTTACTTTGTAGAGTAAAATTCAAGAATGATCGGAAGAATATTTCCATGAAAAGATTTGGATGAAACACAAATATCAAGAATATTCTACTAATTTCATGGAGTATAGAAGTCAAAGTTTTAACCATTTGGGTATAATAAAGAATGGAATAACAAAAGAAATCACCATGCATGCGATAGACCGCATCGCAGACGAGTTATTCAGCAGAATAATAAATAACGGAACGGTCGGTGAAATTCACCGCATGGGATGTTCAAATGAATAATAATAGAGATGGAACCCGGTCGGTGTAAAACACACAAAGGATGTTCAGCAGAATAATAATAAAGAAGCGGAACTCGGTCGGGTGTAAAACACATGCATGAGGATGTTCCAAGCAGAATAATAATAGAGAGCGGAACCAAGGTGCAAAACACATGCATGGATGTTTCCAATGAATAATAATAAAGAGCGGAACCGGTCGGTGTAAAAACCTGCATGAGCAGGATGTTCCAGCGAGAATAATAAAGAAGGAATAATATAAGGATTTCACCAAGTATAGGGGAGTTCTGCTTGGCGTATCTGAGTTATTCAACAGAATAAATAAGAATGGAATAACATAAGGATTTCACCAAGTATAGGGTATGCCGCGTATACAAAGTTATGTATAGGGTATGTCACTTATATCAAAGTTATTCAATAGAATAATAAAGAATGGAATAATGAAGTTCTCTTCATGAATAAGAAGAAGAATAACACCCCTTACGGGTACAACAAATAATATCCCTTACCTTAGAAGAGCTGAATATTGGAAAAGTGAAGTAGCAAAATACTTTTCTTCTTTCTCTTTATAGTTTCTATCTCAGAGTTTCAATTGAATTCGTAAGAAATAATGAAGGAATGAGCTTTCTATTTATAGAAAAAGCGAGGGTGGCTCTTGGTCTTAACGAAGGTCAAAATGACTCTTGGTAATATTGAAGAGACAACTACTATTTGCGAAGGGTAATTAACCCTTGGAACAAGAAGAAAGCAGTTAACTCTTGGTAATATTGAAGGGACAACTACTATTTGCGAAGGGTAATTACTATTTGAAGGTAATTAAGGTAATTACTATTGACAAAGGTAATTACTATTCACAAAGATAATTACTACTATTTAACTATTCACAAAGGTAAATACTATTGACGTAAATACTAAGAGACACTTAGATGATGACATATGGGCCCCCATAAAATAATCAAACTTACCACAAACGTCTCATAACAGACTCTTTATATACATCAAGGATTGAATAAATATTACCACAAATCATTTTATTTTTAATCAACACATATTTAATCTTTCAACAATTATTAATCATTTATAACTTGTCGTCTCAATTAATAATATAACATATTATACGGATGATCTTTGTGACAATAATTGAATCAATAATATAAGAGATATGATGCAAACAATTCTTTGTAGTAATAATTGAGTATAGCTAAGTGACTTCTCACGTAAGCATCAATAATCAATATCGTGTGCTACTATACGACCACGCGTATTCTTTGTACTTTTACTACTAGGGTAGTTCAACAGTTTTGACGGTAACACCTCTGTCGTTATTTTTTATAGAAAAATAATTTTGTCGTTTTCTAACTACGACAATACTTCCGTTGTGGGGTCCACCAATGATTGAGCCGTCGTACGAATATTCCCCGACAAAAAGAATATTCCCCGACCAAACAAATATTTTATAACAACTTGCTTACTTTGCAAAATTTATAAATATTACCCACAACTATAACATTATATCAAATTTATTCCATAATATTCAAAAATAATATTTATAGAAAATTCATCTTTATTTATAAAAAGTTGGGGTCTTACAACCTCCCCTTCTTATGAAATTTCGCCCTCGAAATTAGGGTACGTACCTGATATGATAAAGAGGTGAGGATACCTTGAATACCTTTATCGTTAAAAATATTAAATTCATCTTCGCAATCCGCCAAAGATATTCATTAACAATTCATTTTTGCACTACATGCTAAAGATATACAACCGTAAAACCAATAATGCTGAGACGCAGCTTAATAGTATCACGACCACGAATTATCCATGCACTACTGGCCAAGGATATTCATGTTTTCAATTACGGTCATGATTATACCGAATAATCCTTGGTCATAATCATACCAAGTCTATCAATGCACTATGGCCAAAGATGACTTTTACCACATCCATGAATTAATATTTCATTCTTTGAGACTCATTTCGATAATTAATCCATATCATCGAATCATCCCCGCACTACTGAGCCGAGGATATTCATTAGTATCATCACCACGAATTATCCATGCACTACGACCAAAGATAATCGTGTATTCATTAGTATCACGACCACAAATTATCCATGCACTACTACCAAAGATAATCGTGTATTCATTAGTATCACGACCACAAATTATCCATGCACTACTACCAAAGATAATCGTGTATTCATTAGTATCACGACCACAAATTATCCACAAATTATCCACTACGACCAAAGATAATCGTGTTTTCAATTACGGTTATGATTATACCGAACAATCCACGGTCATAATCATACCAAGTCCATCTATGCACTTCTGAAGCCACGAGATGACTTTCAACATAATATAAGCATGAGGATAATGATATAAAGAATCAATCAAATGAGATAAAGGATAAATATTAAACATTTATAATATAATTTATCCAGGATTCAAGAATATCCCCATGTTATCAATCACTTAATAATCTCATAATCTAATATCATTAATATTATAACAATATTTTAATTACTTCTTAAATTTATAAACAATTTATCTCAATTGTTTACGCTTTTTACCATATAATGCATTTAATCATTCCAAAATGCCATACTCATAAGATATCATCACCAATTATCAAATCCTCATCAAAAAAAAATATGCATATACTCTATATAGGATTCTCTAGCCATAAAATCCTATTTTCAACTTTGTTACTTTACATAACATATTTAACTCATATGTTTCGTAACTAAACTATTTTCATGAAAAATACCAAATCAGTCCCAAAAATATTTCTTTTCTGGGATTTAGCATAATATAGTCCCATAATGAAAATATATATTTTCTCGGAATTTTTAAAATTCATTTACTATTTTTCAAAAATCAATTTCTAATTAATTCCTTAAGAAATTAGCTACCTCAAGTTTAACTCCAAAATTCCCAAATCTTGGCAGGGACCTTACACATGTTAATGTGAGCCTCGATTTAAATTTCATGGTCATCTGAGTTATAGAACTCTAGTTATAGCATTTTAAGTCAAAAAAACCTAAATATTGAAATGGTCATAACTTGCTCATTTTAAGTCGGAATGAGCTCATTTTTGGACACGATGTTCTTTATACCATATACTTTTATGTCCCAAAAGGCCTGAATTTTTCTCACTAATTAAGTGGCCGAAATAGCCCTTACAAAAAAACGTGGCAGCAACTTTTTGGACATTTTGAAGTTTTGACTCCTTTGCTAAAATCAGTCCCACGAAAATCTACAACACCTTTTCATTGATTCCACTTGGATTAGTTAGGTAACTCATAGATCTAACTCTAGGACTTAACCACACTCAAAAATTCAAAATATAATAGGAGATTTGGTCGATTGAATTTCATATTACGTTTTTCACCAAAATCGGTTTTAACTCCTTGTGATTTTTAAGAAACTTTCATGTTTTCACATACTAACCAACATAACTCATCATAACACTTACTAATACCACGTATACCCATGATTTTCATTAGTCCAATGCTTTTATTATGACTTTCATCATAAACCACGTAAACTCTTCATTTTAGTTGAAGAAATATTTGAGGGTTTAAGAAATGGGTTTTTATCTTTGGGGTCAATACGAAATTCGATTTCACGCTCTAAGTAGGCTAAGAAGTCTTCAAGAATACGCCAGAAATTTATTAATAATAGAAATATCATTCAAAAAGCGTGACTCTCATCCAAGACTTGGATAGACGTCACATTGATACCAACTGTGACTTCTATCCCTTAACCTAGATAGCACCTCACAATGATACCTATAAACTTGCCATCTTCATTCACGATGTCGCCTCTGAAAAGTAAAAGCGGTGCATTCCACACAAGGAAGTCAACAACGAAAGGTTCGGGGCTCTTTACTTATGGCTTGATATGACAATAATTGACTTTAGTAGTTTGGTTACTTGAATTTGCACAACAGGTTGGTTATGAATATAAAAGCTAACAACCTTACGAAAAGCATGATGAGTAGTTAACCAATTGATTCCTAAAATCACATCAAAGGCAAGTATTTTCAAAAAAATAAGATAGACAGGTAACGTGAAAGTGTTTATTTGAATCAAACAAGATTTAAAAATAGTAGCGGTAACGAAGGCTCCTACTAACGAAGTTTCAACCAATAAGTTAAAGTTTAACTTCTTGAGTCAAATTTAAGCGTTGAACACAACTAGGTGAAATAAAAGAGTGGGTAGGCGGTATCTAACACGGTATAGACTTTGCAAGAGCTTATGATTAACTTACCCGTGATAATTTTATTCGGGTTCCTCGTCACGAGAAAAAAACGCTCTCTTAAACTACCAGGCTTTGGTTTATGCAGGATGACCTTTGGTGCCTCCATCCTAGTTGAATTTGTCTTGATGGCGACAAAATCGAGCTAAGTGACCTTCTCTTCCACAATTATAACATGCTTTGGACGACATGGCGCGATTCGGATCGATGTGTCCCTCTCCTCGCATTTGAAGCATATGATAGGTGGTCTTTCTCCTTCCTTAACAACGGGTCTTTGGTGTTGACGCGTCTTTCCATCATTGTTGAATCTCCTTTTCTTGAAATGTCCATTCTTATTGCTTTGACCACGATTACCACGAAGTGGTTACCATATCGCTTTGTTGATTCCCTCCACGCTTGTTGTCATCGCTTCGATGACTACTCTTTGGTATTATAATTTTGCGTATTTGCTCTCTTTTAGTTGCGTTGACTCGTTATCGCGCTCCACTAATCGAGCCCTATTTACAACATCTCGAATACAAACACGGTTTATGAGAAATAAGATGTTGACGTATCTCGACTTCAAACCTCTTAAAAACATTCGCGCCATTCTCTCTTCATTATCCACCAAGTGGGACCTTGAAATCGTGTGATAACTCCGCAAATTTTGCCTCGTATTGGGACACGGTCATATTGTTTTGTTCCAACTTGATAAACTCCACCTCCTTACGTGTGGCGAATACTTTAAGGAAAGTATTTGTCGTTGAAGCGACTCTGGAACTTCTCCCAAGATATCTTGAAGACAATGAGGTTGAGTACGTTTTACCGATTCCCCACCATAATGTCTCTCTCCGCGCAACATAAAAGCGGCAAAGGGAACCTTTTGCTCCTCGGAGCATCCCAAGACATCAAATATCTTGGTAATCTGCTTTATCCATGCTTCCGCCGAAGTGGTTTGGCTCTCTCCTTAAACTCCGGTGGTCCCGGCTCCTTGAATTGTTTAGCGGTGACCGCCGAGAGTTTTCCGTGTTTCCACCTACGTTTTGGGCCGATGAAGTCGCTTTACCGATGTTGCATGAATTCTAAAAACCTCTTAAACGCATCACTCGTCGTTCGTCGATTGATCGGTGTTGTTGTTTACGGGAGGATTATCGCCATCTGTTGCACATTGTCACGATTATTGATGCGTGGAGAATCAACGATCTCTCGTGTGCTCCATTGCTATTCTCAACATTCTCGGATGCCATTTTCAAACAACGCCACAAAATAAGGGTTAATTGACATGCAACATATTATCACTATACTCTGACCGACCAATCAAATACCAAATAAACTTAGGTAGGTCATACTAGCAAAGGAATTCCCTATCTCTCCCCTCCTAGTTCTAGTCTCACATCTTAGCTAGGGATCATATCCCTAAGCTCTGATACCAACTGTGACGCCTCCAAAATTAGGTATACGTCACCCATCTTGGGTCGCCACTTACATGATACAGAATTTAAATACAACTTACTAATATAAGCGTAGGTGTACAATACGACATAAAGCGTGAGTTTGAATACAAATATTGTCTACTAGATATTATACAAACTCAAAAGGAGTCCTCATTACAATTATTATCACACTATTTCATAGAATAGTGAGGACTACTAATGCTATCCTCCGGACCATTACTCCGTTTCCGACTCGTCCCGCTATATTCTCATTTCACGAGAGAAACGGTGAAAGAAAGGGTGAGCTCAACTAGCCCAAAGAAGAAATATTATAACTAAGATAATGCGAGAATAAATTATCAATAGTCTTCAACAATGTTAAACCGATAAAATACAATAGACAACCGGTTTAAGCTAGTGTGAATATGCAATCCATTAAAAGAGTCAAGTAGAAAATAAAAGTCTACTATCTTTTAGGTTTTAAAAGGTTTTCATCAATTTTTATCACTAAGACTCGGTTTAATGAATAAACCACAATATCTAATCATCCCTGTACCACGGTCAAGGATTTTCATCAAATTATCAATGGTCATGACTATACCGAATCACCCCGGATCATAATCATACCAAAAACTATCCATCACTGCATTACAGGCCACTGAGGACTTTTGTCACATCATTTATATCAAGCCATGATTATACCGAATGATCTCTGGTCATAATCATACTAAGTTCATCTATGCACGTAAGCCAAAGATAACATAATATAACATGAGGATGATGACAATGACATAATAATTCACTAAAACAAGTTCACGAATTAATTTATTTAGGAACTAATAACGTCCAAATTGTCAACATGATACTACTTTGTAGAGTAAAATTCAAGAATGATCAGAAGAATATTTCCATGAAAAGATACTGGATGAAACACAAATATCAAGAATATTCTACTAATTTCATGGAGTATAGAAGTCAAAGTTTTAACCAACTGGGTATAATAAAGAATGGAATAACAAAAGAAATCACCATGCATGCGATAGACCGCGCGCAGCGAGTTATTCCAGCGAGAATAATAATAACGGAACCGGTCGGTGAAAAACACATGCAAGCGAGGATGTTCCAAAGAATAATAATAGAGAGCGGAATGAGTCAGGTGTAAAACACATGCATGGATGTTCCAGCGAGAATAATAATAAAGAGCGGAACCAGTCAGGTGTAAAACACATGAGGATAGGATGTTCCAGCGAGAATAATAATAAAGAGCGGAACCAGGTTAGGTGTAAAAACACATGCAGGATGTTCCAGCAGAATAATAATAAAGATGAACGAGTTAGGTGTAAAACACATGAGCGAGGATGTTCCAATGTAATAATAATAGAGAGCGGAACCAGTCCGGTGTAAAACACATGATGTGATGTTCCAAATGAATAATAAAGAAGGAATAATATAAGGATTTCACCAAGTATAGGGAGTAAGCGTATCAAAGTTATTCAATAGAATAAATAAGAATGGAATAACATAAGGATTTCACCAAGTAGGAGGGTATGCCACGTGATACAAAAGTTATGTATAGGGTATACACGATACTGAGTTATTCAATAGAATAATAAAGAATGGAATAATGAAGTTCTCTTCATGAATAAGAAAGAATAACACCCTTATGGGTACAACAAATAATATCCCTTACCTTAGAAGAAGTGAATATTGGAAAAGTGAAGTAGCAAAATACTTTTCTTCTTTCTCTTTATAGTTTCTCTCTCAGAGTTTCGATGAATTAAGTAAGAAATAATGAAGGAATGAGCTTTCTATTTATAGAAAAAGCGAGGGTGGCTCTTGGTCTTAACGAAGGGTGAAAATGAATCTTGGTAATATTGAAGAGACAACTACTATTTATTGAAGGGTAATTAACCCTTGGAACAGAAGAGGTAATTAACTCTTGGTAATATTGAAGGGACAACTATTATTTGCGAAGGGGTAATTACTATTGGCGAAGGTAATTACTATTCACAAAGGTAATTACTATTCAAAGGTAAATACTATCGAAGGTAATTATTATTGAGAAAGGTAATTACTATTACTACAAAGGTAATTACTATTATCGAAGGTAATTACTACAAAGGTAAATACTATTCACAAAGGTAATGAAGAGACTCTTAGATGAGAGACTCTTAGATGATGACATAGGCCCCCATAAAATAATCAAACTTACCACAAACGTCTCATACGCCAGACTCTTTATATACATCAAGGATTGAATAAATATTACCACAAATCATTTTATTTTTAATCAACACATATTTAATCTTTCAACAATTATTAATCATTTATAACTTGTCGTCTCAATTAATAATATAACATATTATACAGATGATACTGTGACAATAATTGAATCAATAATATAAGAGATATGATGCAGCAATTACTGTAGCAATAATTGAGCATAGCTGAGTGACTTCTCACGTAAGCATCAATAATCAATATCGTGTGCTACTATTATCTGACCAGACAGCGTATTCTTTTACTTTTACTTAGGGTAGTTCAACAGTTTTAACGGTAACACCTCTGCCGTTATTTTTATAGAAAAATAATTTTGTCGTTTTCTAACTACGACAATACTTCCGTTGTGGGGTCCACCAATGATTGAGTCGTCGTACAAATATTCCCCGACCAAATGAATATTTTATAACAACTTGCTTACTTTGCAAAATTTATAAATATTACCCACAACTATAACATTATATCAAATTTATTCCATAATATTCAAAAATAATATTTATAGAAAATTCATCTTTATTTATAAAAGTCAGGGTCTTATAGTGACTATTATGTATTCAGAGGCGATCGGAGAGATGAAATGAAAACACATACGCAAGTATAGTGCTCCGACGATGGATTATGTTATTCCAAGTGATATAACATGAAACTGCATGATAATATACATGTCATATAGCTAAGATTACTTTACTCATAATGTAATTCTTTAGCATAACTAGTATGTGTTTTTGAAAAGAAACTTGAAAGGTTGAAAAACGAATATTGACGAACATTGAGTCTTTGAAGTTATGATATTTTAACACATACATATTGTTAAGTTATGAGTATACCTAAGCATGAGAAGTTATTTAAAGTTGCTTTACTATTATCAACTTACAATAGCTTAGTTGAAAATGATTTCTAAAGAAAACTTGAAACTTTGAGAACGAACTTAAAGTAACTTATGGACTTAAAGTTCTAAATGTAATAACATACATACATGGCTTAAAAATGAGATTTAGAGTTGCACCTAGTTGCTTTAACTTGGTTTAAAATGACTTTTAAATGAATGCCTTGCGAAACTAAGCTTGTAAACATCGAATCTTGTTAAAGAAAGTCGTTAAGCCTTAAAGTGGGAAAACAACTTTGAATAAACACAAGAAGTTTTAAACTTTGACAAATGACCTCTTAACATGTATAAATATTATGTGTTAACATTCATGCATGTTAAGAAATAAAGTCTGAACTGAGAACTAAATATTTCAAATGCAGTGCGGCGAGGGGATCTACAAGCAATTGCTGCCAAATTTGAAGCCAAACTACTACAGTAGACGAATCGTCAAGCGAGGCGGTGTTGTCAAACTATTTTAGTAGTCATCTGAACTTTAAAGCATATGTGTAATGAATGTCTAAAGCTATAATACTTGACATAAATTATAAGACCCCAGCTTTTATAAATAAAGATGAATTTTCTATAAATATTATTTTTGAATATTATGGAATAAATTTGATATAATGTTATAGTTGTGGGTAATATTTATAAATTTTGCAAAGTAAGCAAGTTGTTATAAAATATTTGTTTGGTCTGGGAATATTCTTTTTTCGGGAATATTCGATGACGACTACTCAATCGATGGTGGACCCCTAACGGAAGTATTGTCGTAGTTAGAAAGCGACAAAATTATCTTTCTATAAAAATAACGGCAGAGGTGTTACCGTTGAAGCTGTTGAACTACCCTAGTAAAGTAAAAGTACGATGTCTGGCGTGGTTGCATAGTAGCACACAAAGATTGATTATTGATGCTTACGTGAGAAGTCACTTAGCTATACTCAATTATTCTACATGAAGAATTGCTTTGCATCATATCTCTTATATTATTGATTCAATTATTGTCACAAGATCATCATCGTGATAATATGTTATATTATTAATTGAGACGACAAGTTATAAATGATTAATAATTGTTGAAAGATTAAATATGTGTTGATTAAAAATAAAATAATTTGTGGTAATATTTATTCAATCCTTGATGTATATAAAGAGTCATTATGAGACGTTTGTGGTAAGTTTGATTATTTTATGGGGGCCCATATGTCATCATCTAAGAGTCTCTTCGTCAATAGTAATTACCTTTGTGAATAGTATTTTACCCAATAATAGTATTTACCTTTGTGAATAGTAATTACCTCTCTTCAATAGTAATTACCTTCGTCAATAGTATTTACCTTAAATCAATAGTAATTACCTTTGTGAATAGTAATTACCTTTGTGAATAGTAATTACCTTCGTCAATAGTAATTACCTTCGTCAATAGTAATTACCCCTTCGTAAATAGTAGTTGTCCCTTCAATATTACCAAGAGTTAACTACCTCTTGATTGTTCCAAGGGTTAATTACCCCTTCATGAAATAGTAGTTGTCTCTTCAATATTACCAAGAGTCATTTTGACCCTTCGTTAAGACCAAGAGCCACCCTCGCTTTTTTCTATAAATAGAAAGCTCATTCCTTCATTATTTCTTTTACGAATTCATTGAAACTCTAGAGAGAGAAACTATAGAGAGAAAGAAGAAAAGTATTCGCTACTTCACTTTTCCAATATTCAGTTCTTCTAAGGTAAGGGATATTATTTGTTGTATTCGTAAGGGTGTTATTCTTTCTTATTCATGAAGAGAACTTCATTATTCCATTCATTATTATTCATTGGAATAACTTTGTAAAAGTGGCATACCCTATACATAACTTTGTGATACATGACAATACCTATACTTGGTGAAATCCTTATATTATTCCATTCTTATTTATTCATTGAATAACTCAGATATCGTGGAATCCCCTATACTTGGTGATCTTCTTCTCGTTATTCCATTCTTTATTATTACATTGGAATATATCCGTCTTTTGTGTTTTACAGGACTGGTTCCATTGTTTATTATTCGCATTTATTATTCTCGTTGGAATATCCACATGCGTGTGTTTTACAGGACCGGTTCCATTATTTATTATTCGCATTTATTATTCTCGTTGGAATATCCTATACGTGTGTTTTACAGGACCGGTTCCATTGTTTATTATTCAACATTTATTATTCGTTGGATCATCCACGCTTGTGAATTTCACACACTCGGTTCCGTTATTATTATTCATTGGAATAACCTTTGCTCATGTGAAGTACCACATGCATGGTGATTTCTTTTGTTATTCCATTCTTTATTATACCCGGTTGGTTAAAACTTTGACTTCTATACTCCATGAAATTAGTAGAATATCCTTGATAATTGCGTTTCATCTAATATCTTTTCATGGAAATATTCTTCGATCATTCTTGAATTTTACTCTACAAAACAAGATCTTGTTGACAATTTGGACGTTAATAATTCCTAGATAAATTAATTCTTGAACTTGTTTTATTGAATTCTTATATCATTGTCATCATCCTCATATTTTATATTATGTTGAAAGTTATATTTCGCTTACGTGCATAGATGAACTTAGTATGATTATGACCGTGGTTCATTCGGTATAATCATGGCTTGATATAAATGATGTGACAAAAGTCCTCAAAGGGCTGTAATGCAATGATGGATAGTTTTTGGTATGATTATGACCGTGGGTGATCGGTAAGATAGTCATGACCATTGATAATTTGATGAAAATCCTGACCGTGGTGGTGTGGATGATTAGATATTGTGGTTTATTCATTAAACCGAGTCTTAGTGATAAAAATTGATGAAAACCTTTTAAAACCTAAAAGATAGTAGACTTTATTTCTACTTGACTCTTTTAATGGATTCAGATATTCACCGCAGATTAAACCGGTTGTCTATTGTATTTTATCGTTTAACATTGTTGAAGACTATTGATAATTTATTCGCATTTTATCTTAGTTATAATATTTCTTCTTTTGGGCTAGTTGAGCTCACCTTTCTTTCACCGTTTCTCTCGTGAAATGAGAATATAGTGGGACGAGTCGGGAACGGAGTAATGGTCCAGAGGATAGCATTAGTAGTCCTCACTATTCGTGAAATAGTGTGATAATAATTGTAATGAGGACTCCTTTTGAGTTTGTATAATATCTAGTAGACAATATTTGTATTCAAACTCACGATTTTAAGTCGTATTATTATTACGCACGCTTATATTAGTAAGTTGTATTTAAATTACGTACCATGTAAGTGGCGACCCAAGATGGGTGACGATACCTAATTTTGGGGCGTCACGGTTGGTATCGAGCTTAGGATATGATCCACAAGCTAAGATGTGAGACTAGAACTAGGAGGGGAGAGATAGGGAATTCTTCGCTAAGTATGACCTACCTAAGTTTATTTGGTATTTGATTGGTCGATTCGAGTATAGTGATAATATGTTGCATGTCAATTAACCCTTATTTTGTGGCGGTGTTTGAAAATGGCATCCGAGAATGTTGAGAATAGCAATGGAGCACAGGAGACCGTTGATTCTCCACGATCAATAAATAGGACAATGTGCAACAGGATGGCGATAATCCTCGTAAACAAAGAACAACGATCAATCGACGAACGACGCAGACGCGTTTAAGAGGTTTTAGAATTCATGCAACATCGGTAAAGCGACTCTGCCCAAAACGTAGGTGGAAACACGGAAAACTCTCTGGCGGTCACCGCTAAACAATTCAAGGAGCCGGGACCACCGGAGTTTAAGGAGAGCCAAAACCACTTCGCGGAAGCATTGATAAAGCGATTACCAAGATATTTGATGTCTTGAATGCTCCGAGGAGCAAAGGTTCCCTTTGCCGCCTTTTATGCGCGGAGAGGAGATCTTTGGTGGGAGTCAGAAACGACTCAACTCTTGATCAAGATATCTTGGGAGAAGTTCTAGAGTCTGTTCAACGACAAATACTTTCCGAAAGTATTCGCCACATGAAGGAGGTGGAGTTTATCAAGTTGGAACAAAACAATATGACCGTGTCGCAATACGAGGCAAAATTTATGAGTTATCACGGTTCAGTGTCCCACTTGGTGGATAATGAAGAGAGAATGACGCGAATGTTTTTAAGAGGATTAAAGTCGAAGATACGCCAACATCTTATTTTCATAAACCGTGTTTGTATTCGGGATGTTGTAAATAGGGCTCGATTAGTGGAGCGCGATAACGAGTCAACGAACTAAAAAGAGAGCAAACGTAAGCAAAATTATAATACCAAATGAGAGTAGTCATCAAGCGGTGACAACAAGCGTGGAAGGAATCAACAGCCGGATATGGTAACCACTTCGGTGGTAATCGGTCAAAACAATAAGAATGGACATTTCAAGAAAAGGAGATTCAACAATGATGGAAAGACGTCAAAGACCTGACCCCGTTGTTAAGGAAGGAGAAAGACCACCCATCATATGCTTCAAATGCGGAGGAGAGGGACACATCATCTCGAAGCTGCGCCATGTCAGTCAAAGCATGTTATAATTGTGGAAGAGAAGGTCACTTAGCTCGATTTTTTGTCGCCATCAAGACAAATTCAACTAGGATGGAGGCACCAAAGGTCGTCCCTGCATAAACCAAAGCCAGTAGTTTAAGAGAGAGCGTTTTTTTTCTCGTGACGAGGAACCCGAATAAAATTATCACGGGTAAGTTAATCATAGCTCTCATGAAGTCTATACCGTGTTAGATACCAGTTCTACCCACTCTTTTATTTCACCTAGTTATGTTCAACGCTTAAATTTGACTCAAGAAGTTAAACTTTGACTTATTGGTTGAAACTTCGTTAGTAGCCTTCGTTACTCTCTCTCGCTTTTTTAAATCTTGTTTGATTCAAATAAACATTTTCACGTTACTGTCGATCTTATCTCTTTGAAAATATTTGTCTTTGATGTGACTTTAGAAATCGATTGGTTAAATACTCATCATGATTTTTGTAAGGTTGTTAGCTTTCATACTATTAACCAACTTTGTTATGCTTAATTCAAAGTAACCAAACCACTAAAGTCAATCATTGTCATATCAAGCCATAAGTAAAGAGCCCCGATCCTTTCGTTGTTGACTTCCTTGTGTGGAATGCACCCGCCGCACTTTCTCAGAGGCGACGTCATGGATCAAGATAGCAAGTTGATAGGTATCATTGTGAGGTGCTATATCGAGTTAAGGGATAGAAGTCACGATTGGTATTAATGTGACGTACTATCCAAGTCTTGGACGAGAGTAGCGATTTTGAATGATATTTCTATCATTAATAAATTTCTTGACGTATTCTTGAAGATTTCCTAGCCTACCCTAGAGCGTGAAATCGAATTTTGTATTCATAACACAATCAAATTGCATAAAAGTGCGGAAGCGTGTAAAAATCAGAGTTTAAAAATTTTACAAACCATATACCCGGATCATCCTTTATGCATAATTATTAATTAAACGAAAAGATAAAGAATAAATCATACCCTTGAAGATCGAGCTTCCTCAGGTACAAGTTCACCTCCAAATCCTTTCGCGTTCAATCTTGAATCCACCGGGTTTGGTTCCTTCCTTTGATCAACGTTAGCCACCCAAATGTTTGGCCTCTAGAGGTGATCCACCAAGGAAGAATAAAATTCAAGAAGATGGGTGTTATGGCTAACCCTAGTTTTCTATCTCTATAGAAAAGGCATACTCCCAACAACTTGGAATTATTACGTAGTTGTTAAAGTCAACAACCCATACCACCCATAATAAGACTCCTCTTATTTATAGATGTGGGCAACCCACCTTAACAATTAAGGAATTGGATTTTAATTAATTAATTAAATTCTTGTAATTAATTAATCTCCCTAATCTTATTAGGGATAATTAATTAAACTCCTTTAACTAATTTTCCTTCCTAATCCAATTAGGAATATTCGAGAGTACTTATATTAAATTAATTCCTAAACTCCTTTAGAAATTAAAATAATAATAATTATAATAATATTAATAAGACTCCTCTTATTAATTTATATTTAATATTTCTAAAATATTAAATAATAAATATTAAGCTATTTAATTTATTCTATCACCATAGATTAAATTAATTATACTTAACATATATTATTACGATTATGCCATTAACTTCTTAAATAATTATTCTTCCTTTTATGGTGTGACCCTTTAGGTTCTCCATATTAAACCGGTTGTGAATAAATCAATTAGAACAATTCTACTCTTATTTAAATAAATAAATTAAACAATTAATTTATTTAAATAATATTTATTCTACAATAGGATAAGCCTCCCTAGCGATCAACGACTTTCCGGATAATATAGATTTCAACATTAATCATAAAAGAACCTTTGAGTAAATAGTTAAAGTATAATTCAATCCTTCCACCATACAATGTCCCAATTAAATATAAGACATGGAATTCTTTGTCAAGTCTTATTTTATTTAATTATATGTATTTCGACTCTTAAATGCACAACTCAAATAATGCAAATTAGAAACTCCTTTCTAATTTCATTCCGCTTCGCCAAGGACTCTTTGGGTTGTCATTTATCGAATCACATAGGACATTTCTCTTCTTTATTGAAGTGGTAGATTCTTTATTGATCATACATTATCTCCATGTACAACTTATTATACCCAAGCATACCCTTTGATATACCCTAAGGGTCTTAAGGAATAAGTCAAAGTATAACTCATCATACACAAGATACTATGATGATCTCAAGTCCAAGGATCACTTGTACTACTATCACTACAGAATTCCTATTGACAGCAAATAAAACTCCATTAGGTATTCCTTAGCGAGCCAATGCGTCAAAGTGAACTTATTCTCTAATAAGCACCTACATACTTGCTTTAGTGTCTCCACACAAATGATCATGAGATCAATCATCCTCATCCAATGAGCAAGCAACGATGTACCAATCTATCCGGATTCACTAATCCCCAATTTAGTAATCCAACGATTGGGAACTATTTTAGTTTTAAGCTTTCTAAGAATTTAGATCTCATTAGAATGATCATCATCATTATTCTAAAAGCATTGCTTAAAACTATGGGTTTATCACATATTATAAAACAAAGATCATGTAGATAATTAAAAGCCTTTAATAAATTAATACTTTTTATTAATAAATGAATAAGATTGTTACAAAGTATATGCTTTATCATCAAACATGATTGGCTTGTGTGCATACTACTTTCAATCTCCCACTTGCACTAAAGCCAATCGTCATGGTATCTCATACTCTTCTTCTCTAAGTGACGATTATCCTGGCTTTGTTGGATAAGCTTTAGTTAATGGATATGTAATGTTGTTCATGAGATTTCACTATCTCTATAGTGATTTCCCATCTTTCAATGATTCTAATAATCAAATGAAAGTGCCACAACACATGTTTAGATCCAAGATGAGACTTAGGAACTATTCCTAGTTACGTAATGAACTTTTAATCCAAACAATCAACTTGCAAACTTCATTTATAGCTATATACTTTGTCTTTATCACTAAACCAAGAACTCTTTCTTTGTTTGGAACCTTTCCAATTCAACGCACCTTTGTTCAAGATAACGCTTTACCTTAAAGTGGATTTTACGTCATATTAGTGCATGTCGAAAACTTGAGTCCATTAAGCCCTCTAGTTTTAATTTAGGACCCACCATGTAAGCTCACATCTTTAGTCTTGGTTAAGAACTTTAAGATGTTTTTCACCGTCTACATGTGATCTTCTCCGTAATATGGTGATCAACATCGGGTCTCTCGTACATTTCATTGCATACATGATTGTCACTCATGCGATCTCTCTTCTTTGGAATCTATGGGGACTATTAAGAGAGATACACTCCATGGCTCATCAACATGAGACATCTCTTGGAGTTTGCCATACTAAACGACTTTAGCATCAAATGAATATCGTTCCTTGGGTTAAGTCGAGCATCCTCTTAAATCTATCTCGTATAGATTTATATCCCCAACTAAGATACTCTTCCAAATCATTCATGGAGGAATGTTTAGACAACTTTATCTTTTCTTGATTGTAGCATTAGTATGTCATTCCTTATCCGTAGTATATCAACATATAATATCGGGGAATGTCACGATGATCCTAATCGACCCTTTTGTACACACTAGAACTCTTACCTCATCAATGTTACTCTCGGATCATCATCTTTTATGATGCGTACCTCATCATCATCATCTATGATGAATCCATACCTCCTAGGTATCTTCGGTACTATTCTAGATTTACGATTCAGTTGTGGTATAATAGGTCTATCTACAGGTTCCTCTTATTTGACTTATAGTGTTTTGTGGTTCTTGAACTTTTCAAGATCTATAATCCTCCCACTAGCCCTATCAATGATAAACACCTTTATCTTAGAAGGCAGCGTGTTTCGCAACAAACACCTTTTGCTAAGTAGGATTATAGAACATATACCCTAAACTTACTTTAGGATGTCCCACAAATCTGTACATGTCAAATATTGTCCCAAGCTTATCCTTTGAAACTGTTTCACATAAGTTGGACAACCCCTTATCTTAACATACTTAAGATTAGGAATCCTCCACATCCATAACTTTTATGGAGTTTTGAAATTTGGATTTTGAGGTTACCTTTTCGTAGATATCTGACCATTTCTAGGACATTATCCCGAAGGATATTGGAATGTCGGTAAAATCATTATGGACCGCACCATGTCCAACAAGGTACAATTTTTCCTTTTAGATACATCAATCAATTATTGCGTATCTGGAGGCGTCCATTGTGAGAAAACCATTTGAGATGATCTAGAAACTTATTGCACAAGTATTTATTCCTTGATCTAATCAAAGAATCTTAATACATTGCCAATTTGTTTCACTTACAATTCTTTGAACCTTTCAAATAATTCACACTTGTATTTCAACAAATACATACATTCAACTCTTTGAATGATCATCTCCTTTTCTTATACTAGTTTGTTCAATTTACAAAATAATTTTTCACGTAAGTCAAGTATACAAAATTTATTAAGTAATATTCCAGTTCTATACAAAACATTATTATTATAAATAGAACAACAATTGTTCTTAATTATAATACCAAATATTTCATTGTCCAACAATAAAATGGAAATAATATTTTTAACAAGAACTGGAATACAATAACAACTTATTGACTTAATAGATTTGCCCGTAGGCATTGCTAAACTATAAGTTTCTATGGCTAATATGGCAACCTTTGCTACATTTCCTTATTATAGGATTACTTATATTTGTTTAGCTTTCTACTTCGCTTGGTCCTTTATAAATCTATATTTATGATAACCAAAGTCGGTATCCAATACCCAAGTAGAACCTTGACTTAAAGAAAATTTTATTATAAATCATGAACAAATTTGTATTTATAATAGAAACTTCACTAAGCTTCTTTGGTTAGCCTCTGCAAGATACTTCTCGCATTTCATTCCAAAGTGTCGGAAGCTTATTGTAGTGGAAGCAAACTCCTTTGCTATCCGTATCGGATTTTGTTCTTATTATCCTTTGTTTACGCCTTTTCATTTACCTTCTTTGAATCGTTCTTTCTTTGAGAAGATCCTTGGCCCCTACCAAAGATAACTTGATCTTTCTAGGTTGGAAAGTGACTCTCAACATTTTTCAATATGTTAAGCAAATCATTGAGGTCGATATCTAGCTTGTCCATATGAAAAATTCACAATAATTGTGAAAGGAGTCCGGAGTGAGTGCAAGATCAAATCTTAGCTCAACTCTCCATCCATGACAAAACTGTTATTATCTAATTGATCAATCAAATTGATAATGTTTAGGACTTTTTGTCTGCATTTATAGTGTCATTGGCCATTCTAGATCGGAAGAGCTCCTTAGATATCTCGATATCTATCGGTCCTACTTTCCTCACCATCAACTACTTGATGTGCGTGGAATTTAGTAAAGCATCCATAGTTTCATGTCGTGACAAGCTCGTTACTCATGGATGCGAGCATGATGCATTGAGCCAATTGTGCATCATCTTGCCACTTTCTAAAAGTAGCAATGTCTTCCTCGGAGGCATTATCTGCAAACCATTGCGAGGATAGGCGACATGACATAAGATAGCTTTTTCACTATGAGAACTATTCTCAAATTCCTTAACCAATCCGTTAAATTGGCCCCGATTAATTTAGCATCTAATATGCTTCTGATGATAGTAATTTTAGACATTGTAAAATTACGTAAATGAATTTGTAATTAACAACATTTTAACATACATTCTTTTATTAATTACCAAAATAAATTAGGTCTTGTTTTAAATTGGTATCTCCCACTATTTTCTTCAAACTATATTACCCTCACTTATATAGTTCGGCAAAATCTAATTAAAGATTTGCTAGTGATAATAAGGATCCCATTTCAAATGTATATAGCCTTGTGGTGACACAACAAACTATATATAAATAAATAGGTAGACAACTTTTGTCAATTACATCAACTATGCAACTCCTTGTATTTTGCCTCTTAGATTAAGTGGTGGCACATCCGAATCAAAATTATCCAAGTTAAGTCCGACCTAGCACTCCATATATTCAAAAAAGAAAAATATCATCCTTGTGGTGACACAACAAAACAATATTGTTCAATTTTCTTTATAAGCATCAAATGTGATAAATTAACATCTTAAATACTTAATACTTGCCTTGTGGTGACACAACAAACTCATATTAAATATTTAATACTCTATTAATTTTATCATGCTAGAAGGCGACGTTCGATATTCCAAATATCTTTGAACGCTTAGAACTTAATATAAAATTGAGGGGTTTGTTATTAATTTGTCTCATCTTGTTTAGCTAGCATGCATATATATATATATAAAAACGCTATTATATTAATTAACATGCTAAGCATGTTTGCATAATATATAATATATATATATAGTATAGCATGCATATAGAATACTATATTCTACCCGGATTGATTATGGACTTTTATTCTAGTTTGGTTCACTAGAGCCACCAAGTGAACCAAAAGGTCAAACCCTAGGGGTGCAAGAAATAATATTTAAATATAACTATTACATTTAAACTAGGGCTCCATTACTAAATGGGTCTTCATGCGCTCCTTGCTCCTTGATCTCCAATTTTTCAAAATAAATTCTAACTATTCCTATTACAAAACTATTTTAAAATAAATAGAAACCTTGATCGTGATCGAGGGAAGTACATAGGAGGAGATAGAATTTACATTGAAAAAAAATTAGAGAAGCGAGTACTGTGAGACCCCATTTAATAAAACCCATACATTCATGCATCCAACTAAAATAAAATCCAATCGCATTGTCAATAGTCCATTAATCAATCCCATTTATTATCATACACATCACCATATGCATCAATAAATAACATTCATCTCATGAATAATAAACATTTAATATATATATATTGATATCATTTAATGGGCAACATTTAGTTGGTCATAATAAAATGAATGTATGTTAAAATGTTGTTAATTAAAAATTCGATTCTTGTTAAAATATTATTTCCATTTTATTGTTGGACAATGAAATCTTTGGTATTATATTTAAGAACAATTGTTGTTCTATTTATAATAATAATGTTTCGTATAGAACTGAAAGATTACTTAATAAATTTTGTATACTTGACTTACATGAAAATAATTTTGCATATTGAACAAATTAGTATAAGAAAAGGAGATGATCATTCAAAGAGTTGAATGTGTGTATTTGCTAAAATACAAGTATGAATTATTTGAAAGGTTCAAAGAATTCAGAAGTGAAAGAAATTGACAAAGTATTAAGATTCTTTGATTAGATCAAGGAATAAATACTTGTGCAATAAATTTCTAGATCATCTCAAATGGTTTTCTCATAATGGACACATCTTGATACGCAATAATTGATTGATGTATCTGAATGAAAAATCGTACCTTGTTGGACATGGTGCGGTCCATAATGATTTTACCGACATTCCAGTATCCTTCTGGGATAATGTCCTAGAAATGGTACTGACATTCACGAAAAGGTAACCTCAAAAATCAAATTTCAAGACTCCATAAAAGTTATGGACATGGAGGATTCCTAATCTTAAGTATGTTAAGATAAGGGTTGTCCAACTTATGTGAAAAAAGGTTTCAAAGGATAAGCTTGGGACAAGATTTGACAAATCTGATTTGTGGGACATCCTAAAGTAAGTTTAGGGTATATGTTCTATAATTCTACTTAGCAAACGGTGTTTGTTACTGAAAACACGCCTTCTAAGATAAAGGTGTTTATCATTCAAGGGACTAGTGAGAGGATAATAGATCTTGAAGAGTTCAAGAATCACAAAACACTATAAGTCAAATAAGAGGAACCTATAGATAGACCTATTGTACCACAACCAATCGTAAATCGGAATAGTACAAGAAGATACCTAGGAGGTATGGATTCATCATGGATGATGATGATGAGGTACACATCATAGAAGATGATGATCCCGAGTTACATTCGATGAGATAAGACTTCTAGTGTGTACAAAGGGTCAATGGGGAGCATCGTGACATTCCTAGTATTATATGTTGATATATTATGGATAAGGAATGACATACCAATGCTACAATCAAGAAAGATAAAGTTGTATAAACAATCCTCCATGAATGATTTGGAAGAGTATCTTAATTGGGGATATAAATCTATATAGATAGATTTAAAAGGATGCTCGACTTAACCCAAGGAACGATATTCATTTGATGCTAAAGTCGTTTAGCATGGCAAACCCAAGAGATGTCTCATGTGGATGAGCTATGGAGTGTATCTCTTAATAGTCCCCATGCAGACTCAAAAAAGAGAGGTTGCATGAGTGACTATCATGTATGCAATGAAATATACGAGAGACCCGATGTTGATCGGTCATATTCGGAGAAGATCATTGAAGACAAAGTGAAAAACATCTTAAAGTTCTTAACCCAAGCACTAAGGATGTGAGCAAACATGGTGGGTCCGAATTAAAACTAGAGGGCTTTACAGACTCAAGTTTTTCGAATGCATCAAGACGACCAAAAATCCACTTTAAGGTAAAGCGTTATCTTGAGCGATGGTGCGTTGAATTGGAAAGGTTCCAAACAAAGAAAGAGTTCTTTGGTTTAGTGATAAAGACAAAGTATATAGCTATAAATGAAGCCGCAAGTTGATTGTTTGGATTAAAAGTTCATTACGTAACTAGGAATAGTTCCTAAGTCTCATCTTGGATCTAAACATGTGTTGTGGCACTTTCATTTGATTATAAGAATCATTGAAAGATGGGAAATCACTATAGAGATAGTGGACTCTCATGAACAACATTACATATCCATTAACTAAAGCTTATCCAACAAACAGGATAATCGCCACTTAGTGAAGAAGAGTATAAGATACCATGACGATTGGCTTTAGTGCAAGTGGGAGATTGAAAGTAGTATGCACACAAGCCAATCATGTTTGATGATAAAGCATATACTTTTGTAACAATCTTATTCATTTATTAATAAAAAGTATTAATTTATTAAAGGCTTTTAATTATCTACATGATGTTTGTTTTTATAATATGTGATAAACCCATAGTTTTAAGCAATGCTTTTAGAATAATGATGATGATCATTCTAATGAGATCTAAATTCTTAGAAAGCTTAAAACTAAAATAGTTCCCAATCATTGGATTACTAAATTGGGGATTAGTGAATCCAGGATAGATTGGTACATACGTTTGCTTGCTCATTGGATGAGGATGATTGATCTCATGATCATTTGTGTGGAGACACTAAAACAAGTATGTAGGTGCTTATTAGAGAATAAGTTCACTGAACGTGGCTCGCTAAGGAATACCTAATGGAGTTTTATTTGCTGTCAATAGGAATTCTGTAGTGATAGTAGTACAAGTGATCCTTGGACTTGAGATCATCATAGTATCTTGTGTATGATGAATTATACTTTGACTTATTCCTTAAGACCCTTAGGGTATATCAAAGGGTATGCTTGGGTATAATAAGTTGTACATGGAGATAATGTATGATCAATAAAGAATCTACCACTTCTAATAAAAGAAGAGAAATGTCCTATGTGATTCGATAAATGACAACCCAAGTAGTCCTTGGTTATAAGCGTAATGAAATTAGAAAGGAGTTTCTAATTTGCATTATTTGGAGTTGTGCATTTAAGAGTCGAAATACATATAATTAAATAAAATAAGACTTGACAAAGAATTCCATGTCTTATATTTAATTGGGACATGTATGGTGGAAGGATTGAATTGTACAAGTAACTATTTACTCAAAGGTTCTTTAATGATTAATGTTGAAATCTATATTATCCGGAAAGTCGTTGATCGCTAGTGGAGACTTATCCCTATCATAGAATAAATATTATTTAAATAAATTAATTGTTTAATTTATTTATTTAAATAAGATTAGAATTGTTCTAATTGATTTATTCACAACCGGTTTAATATGGAGAACCTAAAGGGTCACACCATAAAAGGAAGAATAATTATTTAAGAAGTTAATGGCATAATCGTAATAATATGTTAAGTATATTTAATTTAATCTATGGTGATAGAATAAATTAAATAGCTTAATATTTATTATTTAATATTTTGAAATATTAAATATAAATTAATAAGAGGAGTCTTATTAATATTATTACAATTATTATTATTTTAATTTATAAAAGAGTTTAGGAATTAATTTAATATAAGTACTCTCATTTATTCCTAATTGGATTAGGAAGGAAAATTAGTTAAAGGAGTTTAATTAATTATCCCTAATAAGATTAGGGAGCTTAATTAATTAAAAAGAATTTAATTAATTAAAACCCAATTCCTTAATTGTTAAGGTGGGTTGCCCACATCTATAAATAAGAGGAGTCTTATTATGGGTGGTATGGGTTGTTGACTTTAACAAAGTACGTAATAATTCCAAGTTATTGGGAGTATGCCTTTTTCTATAGAGATAGAAAACTAGGGTTAGCCATAACACCTATCTTCTTGAATTTTATTCTTCCTTGGTGGATCACCTCTAGAGGCCAAACATTTGGGTGGCTAACGTTGATCAAAGGAAGGAACAATAAAATCTTCAACTAAAATGAACAATTTACGTGGTTTATGATGAAAGTCATAATAAAAGCATTGGACTAATGAAAATCATGGGTATACGTGGTATTAGTAAGTTTTATGATGAGTTATGTTGGTTAGTATGTGAAAACATGAAAGTTTCTTAAAAATCACAAGGAGTTAAAAACCAGATTTTGGTGAAAAACGTAACATAAAATTCAATTGACCAAATCTCTTATTATATTTTGAATTTTTGAGTGTGGTTAAGTCCTATAGTTAGATCTATGAGTTACCTAACTAATCCAAGTGGAATCAATGAAAAAGGTGTTGTAGATTTTCGTGTGGACTGATTTTAGCAAAGGAGTCAAAACTTCAAAATGTCCAAAAAGCTGCTGCCACGTTTTTGTAAGGGCTGTTTCGGCCACTTAATTAGTGAGAACAATTCAGGCCTTTTGGGACATAAAAGTATATGGTATAAAGAACATCGTGTCCAAAAATGAGTTCATTTCGACTTAAAATGAGCAAGTTATGACCATTTCAATATTTAGGTTTTTTTGACGAAAAATGCTATAACTGGAGTTCTATAACTCCGATGAGCATGAAATTTAAACTGCAGGCTCAAATTAACATGTGTAAGGTCCTGCCAAGATTTGGGAATTTTTGGAGTTAAACTTGAGGTAGCTAATTTCTTAAGGAATTAATTAGAAATTGATTTTGAAAAATAGTAAATGAATTTTAAAAATTCCGAGAAAATATATTTTCATTATGGGACTATATTATGCTAAATCCCGTAAAAGAAATATTTTGGGGACTGATTTGGTATTTTTCATGAAAATAGTTTAGTTACTGAACATATGAGTTAAATATGTTATGTAAAGTAACAAAGTTGAAAATAGGATTTTATGGCTAGAGAATCCTATATAGAGTATATGCATATTTTTTGATGATGGATTTGATAATTGGTGATGATATCTTATGAGTATGGGCATTTTTGAATGATTAAATGCATTATATGGTAAAGCGTAAACAATTGAGATAAATTGTTTATAAATTTAAGAAGTGATTAAAATATTGTTATAATATTAATGATATTAGATTATGAGATTATTAAGTGATTGATAACATGGGGACATTCTTGAATCCTCGGATAAATTATATTATAAATGTTTAATATTTATCCTTTATCTCATTTGATTGATTCTTTATATCATTATCCTCATGCTTATATGGTGTTGAAAGTCATCCTGCGGGCTTACGTGAATAGATGGACTTGGTATGATTATAACCGAGGATTGTTCGGTATAATCATAACCGTAATTGAATACACGATTATCTTTGGTAGTAGTGCATGAATAATTTGTGGTCGTGATACTAATGAATACACGATTATCTTCGGCCGTAGTAGTGCATGGATAATTCGTGGTCGTGATACTAATGAATATCCTCGCTTCAGTAAAGGTGGATGATTCGATGATATGGATTAATTATTGAAGTGAGTCTCAAAGAATGAAATATTAATTCATGGATGTGGTAAAAGTCATCTTTGGTCAGTAGTGCATTGATAGACTTGGTATGATTATGACCAAGGATTATTCCGGTAAGATAATCATGACCAGTATTGAAAAACACGAATATCCTTGGCCAGTAGTGCATGGATAATTCGTGGTCGTGATACTATTAAGCTGCGCCTCAGCATTATTGGTTTTACAGTTGTATATCTTTAGCCTGTAGTGCAAAGATGAATTGTTAATGAATATCTTTGGCGGATTGCGAAGATGAATTTAATATTTTTAACGATAAAGGTATTCAAGGTATCCTCACCTCTTTATCATATCGTGCAATGCATTCTAATTTCGAGGGCTAAATTTCATAAGAAGGGAGGTTGTAAGACCCGGCTTTTATAAATAAAGATGAATTTTCTATAAATATTATTTTGAATATTATGGAATAAATTTGATATAATGTTATAGTTCAGGTAATATTTATAAATTTTGCAAAGTAAGCAAGTTGTTATAAAATATTTGTTTGGTCTGGGAATATTCTTTTTGTCGGGGAATATTCGTGACGACGGCTCAATCATTGGTGGACCTAACGGAAGTATTGTCGCAGTTAGAAAAGCCACAAAATTATTTTTCTATAAAAAATAACGATGAGAGGTGTTACCATCAAAACTGTTGAACTACCGGTAGTAAAAGTACGATGAATACGCGTGGTTGCATAGTAGCTACGGTATTGATTATTGATGCTTACGTGAGAAGTCACTTAGCTATACTCAATTATTACTACAAGAATTCTTCACGATCATATCTCTTATATTATTGATTCAATTATTGTCACAAAGATCATCTCTGTATAATATGTTATATTATTAATTGAGACGACAAGTTATAAATGATTAATAATTGTTGAAAGATTAAATATGTGTTGATTAAAATAAAATGAATTGTGGTAATATTTATTCAATCCTTGATGTATATAAAGAGTCTCATTATGAGGCGTTTGTGGTAAGTTTGATTATTTTATGGGGGGCCCATATGTCATCATCTAAGAGTCTCTTCGTCAATAGTAATTACCTTTGTGAATAGTATTTACCTTCGTCAATAGTATTTACCTTTGTGAATAGTAATTACCTTCTTCAATAGTAATTACCTTCGTCAATAGTATTTACCTTCGTCAATAGTAATTACCTTTGTGAATAGTAATTACCTTTGTGAATAGTAATTACCTTCGTCAATAGTAATTACCTTCGTCAATAGTAATTACCCCTTCGTAAATAGTAGTTGTCCCTTCAATATTACCAAGAGTTAACTACATCTTTGGTGTTCCAAGGGTTAATTACCCCTTCGCAAATAGTAGTTGTCTCTTCAATATTACCAATAGTTATTTTGACCATTCGTTAAGACCAAGAGCCACCCTCAGTTTTTCTATAAATAGAAAGCTCATTCCTTCATTATTTCTTACGAATTCATTGAAACTCTAGAGAGAGAAACTATAGAGAGAAAGAAGAAAAGTATTCTGCTACTTCACTTTTCCAATATTCAGTTCTTCTAAGGTAAGGGATATTATTTGTTGTACTGTAAGGGTGTTTTTCTTTCTTATTCATGAAGAGAACTTACGTTATTCCATTCATTATTATTCGTTGAATAACTTTTGTAAAAGTGGCATACCCTATACATAACCTGTATACGCGGCATACCCTATACTTGGTGAAATCCTTATATTATTCCATTCTTAATTATTTTGTTGGAATAACCTGTATACGTGGAATCCCTATACTTGGTGATCTTCTTCGTTATTCCATTCTTTATTATTCATTGGAATATCCCGTCTTTGTTTTTACAGGGACTGGTTCCATTGTTTATTATTTCGCATTTATTATTACGTTGGAATATCCATGTCGTGTGTTTTACACCGGACCTGGTTCCATTGTTTATTATTCCGCATTTATTATTCTGTTGGAATATCCTGTCATTGTGTTTTACACCGGACCTGGTTCCATTGTTTATTATTCAACATTTATTATTCTGTTGGATCATCCCGCTTGTGAATTTCACCGACCGTTCCGTTATTATTATTTCGTTGGAATAACTCGTCATGCGCGAAGTACCACATGCATGGTGATTTCTTTTGTTATTCCATTCTTTATTATACCCAGTTAGTTAAAACTTTGACTTCTATACTCCATGAAATTAGTAGAATATCCTTGATAATTGCGTTTCATCCAAAGATCTTTTCATGGAAATATTCTTCCGATCATTCTTGAATTTTACTCTACAAAACAAAGATATTGTTGACAATTTGGACGTTAATAATTCCTAGATAAATTAATTCTTGAACTTGTTTTATTGAATTCTTATATCATTGTCATCATCCTCATGTTTATATTATGTTGAAAGTTATCTTTGGCTTACGTGCATAGATGAACTTAGTATGATTATGACCAGGGTTCATTCGGTATAATCATGGCTTGATATAAATGATGTGACAAAAGTCCTCAAATGGCTTCAGAATGCGTTGATGGATAGTTTTGGTATGATTATGACCAGGGGTGATTCGGTATAGTCATGACCATTGATAATTTGATGAAAATCCTTGACCGTGGTACATGGATGATTAGATATTGTGGTTTATTCATTAAACTGAGTCTTAGTGATAAAAATTGATGAAAACCTTTTAAAACCTAAAAGATAGTAGACTTTATTTTCTACTTGACTCTTTAAATGGATTGATATTCACTGCAGCTTAAACCGGGTTGTCTATT
This sequence comes from Panax quinquefolius, assembly GCA_020205615.1. NCBI lineage: Eukaryota > Viridiplantae > Streptophyta > Magnoliopsida > Apiales > Araliaceae > Panax > Panax quinquefolius. The sequence continues at coordinate 83,443,818 of CM035173.1, read as the reverse complement.
GTATTTTATCAGTTTAACATTGTTGAAGACTATTGATAATTTATTCTGCTTTTATCTTAGTTATAATATTTCTTACTGGGCTAGTTGAGCTCACCCTTTCTTTCACTGTTCTCTTCAGGAAATGAGAATATAATTCGGGACTTAGCCTGGGGAGCGGAGTAATGGTCCGGAGGATAGCATTAGTAGTCCTCACTATTACGTGAAATAGTGTGATAATAATTGTAATGAGGACTCCTTTTGAGTTTGTATAATATCTAGTAGACAATATTTGTATTCAAACTCACAGTTTAAGTCGTATTGTACACGACAGTTATATTAGTAAGTTGTATTTAAATTCTGTACCATGTAAGTGGCGACCCAAGATGGGTGACGTATACCTAATTTTGGGGGCGTCACATAAATGATGTTTTAAGCATGAGAGCATGTAATGGTTATATAAAACCCAAATTTGCTAATTTTATTAAAGTTTGCAAAATGTAAGAACGATGTGGATCGCGTATCTATAAACTTTAAATATATGTCGAACACATAGCGAGTCAAGTGTGTGGTAGCTATATATGAATGTTGATGTCAAGTACGAGTGGTTAAGGTATACCTATACATACCTAGGGTATGAAAGGAAAGTAAAGTGTAGGTCTTATGAACCTAGTTAGGAAACAATGTAACATTGTTATTACATTAAGAATGCATGAATTATGTGACTAATGGATGTAAATCCATGATTATATAACTGTGTAGGAATACATGAAGTGCAGATAAGCTCTAAGTAGTTAAGTCGTAGTTCATAAACTACGAATCATGCAAGTTTTTCAATTACTATTTGTTATATGAATTCGATAACTGTTAGTTATATTAAGCCATGAGAATGTTGATGTATATATATGAAATGCATATGAGATATGTATGAAATGCGAAAGTTGATCTTTGATGATATGCTTGTGGTATAAACCTCTATGACTGTTATGTGAGAAGTAACATGCGTAGTAACTGTTGATCGATTATGAATGCATGAACTGTATATGTTATTATATGCTACGTGCTACATGAAAACTGTTAGAATTGCCGGGCTGTCGAGCTCACCCTTGCAAATAACCACTTTTGCAGGTTAAGGATTCACGGTAAAGGTTACGTGCTATTTGATTGATAAAGTTCAATGGTATCGAAGGAGATTGATTTATTATTTAACTAGATGCTCTTGAACCATGTTTAGGTTCTAGTAGATGTACATGATAGTAGTTTATAATGTGTAATACATGTTAAGTTGTAAAGTTGTACTAGGCGGTACATAGTGAAATTCGAATTGAGATGTGAATATTTATACAATAATTCGAATAGAAGGAATCATAACATAATTTGATTCAGGGATTTGTAATTGATTTAAGTTAAGAAATCAATAAAAGATTATTTTCAAAGGAGATTGAAAAAGTTTAAATTATTTCGTATATTTATATAACATCGAATATGATGTAAGACAGGAATGGTAAATGACCAAGATTTGAAACTTATAAAAGTTTGGGGTCATTACATAGATCCTGGAAATGGAAAGAATTTATATTCTACATTGTAATAAATAAAGCTATATTCATTAAGTTATGAATAATTGATAATAATAGTTTGACGATAGTAGTATCGTGGCGGACCGAATCTGAGGTTCAAAGGGACCTGGATTTGGGGGCATCATAGGTTGGCATCAAAGCTGTAGGTTATAAACTTTAGGTAAGTGTACCTTAGGCTATAACCTGAGAGAGAGAAAGATAAAGATTAAAATATATGTGAAGATTCAAAGAAGAATCTTGAAGTATCTAAGAGAATGAGAATTCAGGAGTTTCCTAACTCCAGTAATAAAAATATTATGACGGTGTCAATATGACGAAGATAATAAGAATGAACTCGAGTGGAGTTTTGTTGATAATAGGGAAAGAACCCTAAGGAAAAATTGATGATCATGACGTGATCGGATTAAGCTATGAAGTGATAAATAGTCTGTAATGACTAAGTGTGTATAGCTTGATGCTATAAATGAATGTACTATGAAATGGTACGATATGAACTCACGAGGAGTTATATGTGATGAGATACGAAGAATTCGTATCGAGAAAAGTGTAAGATAGAGTTAACTGGGATTTCAATTGAGGACCCATGTCAGTAGTTGAGTTGTATGATTCCTTGTTATGGGCGGGGAATTGTACTTGGTGTAAAAACCACTTAGTTCTGGCACTGATAATCATTGAAACGTTTGTGTTGCGCTATTTGCTATATACCTGTTGAGAAGGTGATTCTTTTCTCATGTGTATAACAAATAGATAGGTTAAAGTTAGAGAATATAAGGTTAAGTTGTGAGTTCTTAAAACTCATACTTATGGTACGTTCGTGACCCATAATTATATGAAATGTTTTTTAACCCCTCAGTGAATGGACGCCTGTGGTCTAACTAGGGTAAGTTCTTAAACTCATATGATGAAGGCAAGTCCTGAATTTCCAAAGTGTGGTAAGTTTGATGAACTATATCGGGTATATATATGTTATGAAGTTAGAAATTTTGGTATAGTAAGCATTGATGGTGTTAAAGATTGATAGAATGAAGCAATGGAGTAAAGTTGATGGAGAAACATGGATTTTCTAAATCTTCTAGCTCTGCTAGATTTTCAAAATTTATTGACTTCGTGCTAATGTTGGCATTTCTGTTTTCTCGAAAAACTTTGGATCATGTGATTGAACCAATGATGTTTAAAAACGATACCGTTATTCTTATGTCTATGATAATTGTTTCGGCTAAGACAAAAATGATTTGAAAATTTTCAAAATGTATTTCTAACCATGTGCATCATTTGATATGGTGTAGAAATGGTAAACGATGGAGTCATCAACGCAGTTGAACCTAGTGTTGGTTGTGATCGAAAGATCGTCAGCCCACTATGGTATAATGTAATATGACAAAGTCACATAATGGCGGAATCCTCAACGTACTACTAATCTGGTACGGTATCATGACGTCATAAAAGAATTTTGGTTTTCTTTTAAGTTATAAAGAAGGTCAATTAAGTTGGCAAAATTATTTCGATTGATGTCCGAATTGTTGATAAAAGTCTAAGCTATTTGATTTGGCTAGACGACTGTTGAAAAATATTTGTGAAATTCAAGCATTCATGACTATATACGCCAAGCCAGATTGCTCTGGTGCGGATTCGGATATGGAAACAAAAACAAAAACAAAAGCTGAGGTGAACAACCCTATAAGGGGACATGTTTTCAGAAAGAATGGTTTCGAGCGTAACGCATGTAGTCGTTACAAAACACTACGTTGCGGCCCAACGTAGTGGTACAATAGGCTGGCCACCTAGTGTACATGTGGATGGTGTTTTCAGTCTTCGTGATAGATAAACACTCTGGTTTGTAGTGCGAAGGATTGTGATGAAGCACTGGTTCACAGTCTAGTGTGACCCCTCAGCATAATTTGGAATCTGAGTTATTCATACTACTTCCTAATTATTGAAAAATCGTGGAAGACTCTTATTCTTCTGTGTGATGAATGTAGTGAGTAGAATGTTCCTTAGAAAGGAGAATGTGGTAGAATGCAAGTGAGCAAGTTATAATGAAACTTCCGAAAAGAGAATGGATTTAAAAGAATATGTAATATTCAAAATAGCACCGAGTAGAGGAGGTTTCGGTGATTCCGAGGACGGAATCCTTATAAGGGGGAGAGGATGTAAGAACCCGAATTTTCAGAAAATATTAAAATAAGAATTTAGTGAATAAAATTCTTAAAGCATGAGATGGGTTCGAACAAGAATATATAAGTGTGTTACGACGTATGTGGTATTGTGAGCTATATGATAAGTGATGTTGTGTTTAATAAATATATACCATTATTATATATTGTAGAGATAAATTATTAAGAAGATGGATAAAGATTTATCTATTGATGGTAAATAAATTATGTGAAATTATTTTATAATAATAAGCTGGTGACATTATATATCTTTGTTAATCACCAATTTCTCAAGTGTTTGTACAAGTGTGTATCAAGTCTAAAGTAGTGCAATCATACTCTTTAATGGTTGATGTATAGGAGCTGGGCTAAATGATTTCTTCAGAGAGCGGAGGTATATACGAATTGGTAACCGATCTAACTCACTGTGAAAACAGTGTAGACGAGACAGAAACTAATTTGTTGGTTGTTTATGGGAAACCACTTAGTGTACTATATCGAATACTGTTAAAGACTCGATGCGTGCTATGTTTAGACTTGTTTGCGTGTACGTTGTTGGCGAGAGAAGAAAATTGATATACCTTTAAAGTGGTTAGGGAATTATTGAGTAAATTGAGACATGACGAGAAGTAAAGAGCTAAGGAATGTTTTGTATGTGTTACATTCGAGTTGTGTTATTGGCGGTAAGAAATCGTAAAGGAGTTGTATAGTTGGTTAAACTAATAAGGGAAAATAGAGTTTTAGAACTCTAAGTGTGATCCTTAAATCGTTAAGGAAAATAATAATTGATGAGGTGTAATCAAAGAGAGGATTGATGTTAGACAAGTTAACACTCAAGGGGGATGTGTAAAGTATTTAGAAGCGTAAGGGTTCAGTTCTGCTGATGCAGAACTTGTCTGCCTGGAAATTTGGTATGGCGCAGCTGCGCCATTTCCAAGCATGTGACCAGCGTAGCTGCGCCGGTCTGTAAAATTAGTTTTTAGAATTTAAAGTTTAAAGAATGGGTATTAAGGACTCATAAGGATACTAAAAATCTTAAATGATGGTTAAGTTGCCCATGAATGGATTTGAATAGGGTTTAATTAATTAACCCGAATTAATTATTGGTTAAGCGATATTATAGAATATTATATTCTATTAATTAGAGGATTGCATAATAGTTATTGAAAAGATATAAGTAATATTAATTAATTATTGTGTGTGTTGAAAATACCCAACTAAATAATTTTTAGCCCAATTAAATATTAATGTGGGTATAATCATTAAATAATATTACCAGGGGTAATATGGAAAATGTGAGCAGTAGTAACATATAATACCCACGGCTTAAGAATACGTGGGGTATGACATTTAAGTGAGACTAATGATATAAGGTACTAAGTGGTACACTGAAATCACATGTAGTGGTAATACAAAAATAATTAAATATCTGTGTATTCTAGAAACTGAGAAAGGAAATCAATGTTTTAAATAGACATTAATTTTAAATAAGGTATAATATGATTATGTGGGTAGTATAAATAATTATGGAACTACTCGGATAATAATACCCGGCTGCGATATTTTATTACATGTATTTAATGTACATGAATTATTTGATGTGAGTATAAAGTTTATACCTAAATTTCGTAATATGGTAACAATTGTACATTTAAAATTTCATTTGGGAAATTAAGGTAACCAACTGAACCAATTGAAGCACGTTGTACAATATAGATTTATAAGTTGAGCAAGGTACATGAACAGTAGCCTAAGGCTAATTTACGTAACTTCCAAGTATAAATTAGTGGCTAAGCTTAGGTGATGATTGCTAGGCCAATGGCTGGGAAGGAGTGGTTGAACCACTCTTGATTAACCCGTGTGTCTCCCTTCTACACCCTGGATGCAATCTGTGTTGTAAAGCTTTTAGCCAGTTCACCATTTCTCTATAAATAGGAATTTCATTTCTCAGTTTTTACGTTGGTTGCTTTTGGTCCATTAAAACACTGATAATGTGAGAGTGAGAGTTTGTTGCTCAATGAGGAGTCTAGCAATCTCAGAAGGAGGAACTAAGAAAAAATAAGCATCTAGAGGTAATGATTCTAACATATATGCTTTTGAATTCCTAAGTTTTGAATTCCTAGAAAAGTATATAGAAACAGTGCTTAGTCCAAAAATTGATGCCTAAGGATTGTTATAATCCATAAATTTATGCTAGATACTGTTAAGATAGTCAAATACGAAATCAACAGAAGTTAAACGAACCAATTTGGCTGAGAAGCGAATTCGTAGTGAATGAATTCGCTAAACTTTTCAAAATATGAAAACTGAGTATGAGCATGAGTTTAGATTGATATTTGAGTTATTTAGTGATTATGTTAATTGTTGGGTAATTGGTATGTTATAGTTTTATGAGTTACGAACCCATAGAATCGAAAATGGACTGATTTAAATGAGTATAACTCATGTTATGAAAATCGGAAGGAGATGAGGTCTGTGTAATCGCGAAGAGCAGAGCTTGAGGGCCTGTTCTGTGACTTGGGGCGCAGCTGCGCTGCCCCCAAGGCCATTTAGGGTGCAGCTGCGCCAGACATCAATAACTGATGGACTAGTTTGACCTGCTACAGTAAATTAGGCATAACATTTTCATACGAACTCCGATTGAGGTGATTCAAAATGATCCGGAACGAGGACGAATAGACCTATAACTTTAGTTCTTTAAGGTTTTCAATTTGAGGTCGTTAGGAAGGGTCAAAATAGTCATCTTTGTGACTATTATGTATTCGGAGGCGATCGGAGGGCGTCGAGCGAGCACATATGCAAGTATAGTGCTCCCGACGATGGATTATGTTATTCCAAGTGATATAACATGAAACTGCATGATAATAGACATGTCATATAGCTAAGATTACTTTCTCATAATGTAATTCTTTAGCATAACTAGTATATGTTTTTGAAAAGAAACTTGAAAGGTTGAAAAACGAATATTGACGAACATTGAGTCTTTGAAGTTATGATATTTTAACACATATATATTGCTGAGTTATGAGTATACCTAAGCATGAGAAGTTATTTAAAGTTGCTTTACTATTATCAACTTACAATAGCTTAGTTGAAAATGATTTCTAAAGAAAACTTGAAACTTTGAGAACGAACTTAAAGTAACTTATGGACTTAAAGTTCTAAATGTAATAACATACATACATGGCTTAGAAATGAGATTTAGAGTTGCACCTAGTTGCTTTAACTTGGTTTAAAATGACTTTTAAATGAATGCCTTGCGAAACTAAGCTTGTAAACATCGAATCTTGTTAAAGAAAGTCGTTAAGCCTTAAAGTGGGAAAACAACTTTGAATAAACACAAGAAGTTTTAAACTTTGACAAATGACCTCTTAACGTGTGTAAATATTATGTGTTAACATTCATGCATGTTAAGAAATAAAGTCTGAATTGAGAACTAAATATTTTAAATCATATGGTTGTGGGACTGCAAGCAATTGCCCATCCTAAGCCAAATCAGCAGCAAGTCAACATGGGTCGTCATGGCAAATGTTGCCAAACTATTTTAGTAGTCATCTGAACTTTAAAGCATATGTGTAATGAATGTCTAAAGCTATAATACTTGACATAAATGATGTTTTAAACATGAGAGCATGTAATGGTTATATAAAACCCAAATTTGCTAATTTTATTAAAGTTTGCAAAATGTAAGAACGATGTGGATCGCGTATCTATAAACTTTAAATATGTGTCGAATACATAGCGAGTCAAGTGTGTGGTAGCTATATATGAATTTTGATGTCAAGTACGAGTGGTTAAGGTATACCTATACATACCTAGGGTATGAAAGGAAAGTAAAGTGTAGGTCTTACGAACCTAGTTAGGAAACAATGTAACATTGTTATTACATTAAGAATGCATGAATTATGTGACTAATGGATGTAAATCCATGATTATATAACTGTGTAAGAATACATGAAGTGCAGATAAGCTTTGAGTAGTTAAGTCGTAGTTCATAAACTATGAATCAAGCAAGTCTTTCAGTTCCTATTTGTTATATGAATTCAATAACTGTTAGTTATATTATGCCATGAGAATGTTGATGTATATATATGAAATGCATATGAGATATGTATGAAATGCAAAAGTTGATCTTTGATGATATGCTTGTGATATAAACCTCTATGCCTGTTATGTGAGAAGTAACATGCGTAGTAAATATTGATCGATTATGAAAGCATGAACTGTATATGTTATTATATGCTACGTGTCGCATGAAAAACCGTTAGAATTGTCTGGGTCATCGAGCTCACCCTTGCAAATAACCCTTTTGCAAAAGTTAAGGATTCACCAGAAAGGTTACGTGCTATTTGATTGATAAAGTTCAATGGTATCGAAGGAGATTGATTTATTATTTAACTAGATGCTCTTGAACCATGTTTAGGTTCTACTAGATGTACATGATAGTAGTTTATAATGTGTAATACATGTTAAGTTATAAAGTTGTACTAGGCGATACATAGTGAAATTCGAATTGAGATGTGAATATTTATACAATAATTCGAATAAAAGGAATCATAACATAATTTGATTCAGGGATTTGTAATTGATTCAAGTTAAGAAATCAATAAAAGATTATTTTCAAAGGAGATTGAAAAAGTTTAAATTATTCCGTATATTTATATAACATCGAATATGATGTAAGACAGGAATGATAAATGACCAAGATTTGAAACTTATAAAAGTTTGGGGTCATTACATAGATCCTGGAAATGGAAAGAATTTATATTCTACATTGTAATAAATAAAGTTATATTCATTAAGTTATGAATAATTGATAATAATTATTTGACGATAGTAGTATCATGGCGGACCGAATCTGAGGTTCAAAGGGACCTGGATTTGGGGGCGTCAAAGAAAATGGAAGATAGCTCGCGAGAGTCCTAAGAAGATAGCTGGAAGTACAACTAGAAGCAAGGGAGGTGGCGGTGGAGGTACATTGGCTATTACTGGACCAATGTCGTTAAATGTGCCCACGACCGTAACCTTCAACACGACCGCAAGGTGATCTTTCGCAATCAAAAGATGTGGTGTCAGTTATCATTCGAATCAATGATATAGATGCTTATGTATTATTTGATTTGGGTGCTACTTGCTCATTTGTATCTAATGAATTTGCTAAGAGTTTGAGGTTTCCTAATGAAGAGTTAAATTTCCCTTTGAATATAGAAATTGCGAATAAGGAGGTGATTCCTGTTAGATTCGTATATAAGAATTATAGGGTGATTATTAAGGGAAACGTATTGACAGTAGATTTAATCCTGATTAAACTTGGGGAATTTGATGTTATATTAGGGATAGATTTTTTATTCAATTATGGAGCGATAATTGATTGGCAAAAGAAATGTGTAAACCTTATGACTCCGTCAAGGGTAGTTTTCTATGGTAGCAAATCGCCTAGACAAGCGAGTTTTCTGACGATTATGTAAGCCAAGAAGTTATTAAGGCAAGGCTGTATAGGATATTTAATTTACATAGTCGATACTCAGAAGAAGGGTGTAAAGTTGGAGGAGATACCAGTTATTAGGGATTTTGTGGACGTATTTTTGGATGATTTTTCAGGACTTCCGCTTGACAGAGAGATTAAGTTCATTATCGATTTAGCACCAGGGACTGCTCTGACATCAAAGGCCCCGTACCGGATGGCTCTGGTGGAGATGAAAGAACTGATAGTATAACTGCAAGAGCTGCTAGACAAGAAATACATTCAGCCAAGTGTATCGCCATGGGGGGCGCCAATGTTATTCATGAAGAAGAAGGATGGGTCGATGCGTCTTTGCATTGATTATAGGGAATTAAACAAAATCACTATTAAGAATAGATGTAACGACCCAAAAATTCATACAATTTAATTCTCGACTTCGGTCGTTAACAATACATTCAACCTCTAATTTTATATCACTAAACAATAATACAACCATTGAAATTGGCGGAATAATTAAAATTTTGTATTACAATTAAAATTTTGTATTACAAACTATTCTCGTTCCTAGAACTTTCAACCTTTACATCTAAATATCTCAGAATCATTTTAATACTACAAGAGTTTTCATCACAAAACGATATTACAATTCAACATTAATACATTATTCGGAACCTTAAACATGGTTTAAATAATAATAACTCAGCCAAAGTATATTAATCTTCAAGTATCACATCTGATTCATATCTTTCAAGTAGCACATAACTTTACCTTAAATCTTTAACCTGCAAAAATGGTTATTTGCAAGATTGAGCTCGACAGCCCAGCAAAATCTAACAGTTTTCATGCATCACATAACACATAATAACATGCTTTATATACATCTCATAAACATTGGACTAACATAACATACATGTTGTAGTTCATATAACAAGTATAAAGATTGAGTTCCTTACTCAATCAACGTAGTCATAAATTGACTTTAACATTTCATACTTTCAACATTAATATAACACACCATGCTATTTTCAATAAAGATTTCAAATAGTTCATCATCAAAATCACATAGCAAATAGGAACTGAAAGACTTGCCTTGAGCGTTGTTTACCAATAACAGTTTAACAGCTTACAGTTATCTTCACTTCACGTGCCCTACACAATTATATAATCATACACATCAATTATTAGTCACATAACAACATATAGTAATTATAATGTAAACTCTACTCCACATCTCATAATCCATCCTGTTAATTAGCACACAATGTTCAATTAGATTGTGTTAACTTTTGGACTTATGTAATATTCAAAATTTATTCAAGTGTTTAAGTCTTGCTAGGAATACTTATGGGTTTTATATTAAACCCATTTCATATCTTATAATATTCATTTCATTCGACTTAAAACACTTTTTACGTTCACTAACACTTATCACGACGTTTCGGCATTTATTCGTCACACGCCCGATTTGTCTCTCTTGTGTATGCTTACTATGCTTATACAACTAATCTAATACATTATATATAAATGTTAAGCATCATTATTTTTACTAATATTCATGTTTTATAACTTAGAACAACATCTTTATCGTCCGAACCACTACACATGCATACGTGCATGCCCGACGCCCTCCGATTGCCCCCTAAAACAAAATAGTCCTACGGATTACCATTTTTATCCCTGTGAAACACTTAAAGAACAAAAGTTGTAGGTCTACTCGTCCTCATTCCGGATCATCTTGAATCATCTAAATCGGAGTTCGTATGAAAACATTATGCTCATTTTAGTAAAACATGTCCGGTCAGTTTTTTTTTCTTCACAATTTGGCAAAACACACCACCACCACTCTCTTCACCGGGGCTGGGGTTTTACACTAGGGTATCTCCGGCCAATGGGGTCCCTTCGCTAGTTCGCGAATTATGATCCCGAACACTACAGAAAGCCAAATTAGGCCTACAAACTCTTTTCTAACAACCATACCAACCTACCCAAGGTGTAATATGTTTACAGAAACATAAACTAATGTTTCTAACACGTTTCTAACCATATAAACAATATAAACATCCAAATTAAAATCTTTAATTTCACTATTTTTATTATTTCTTCTTCTTTTGACATTCATAGCAAAATTCTTCACTGTGAATTCGTTTTACAACCAAATATATTCATTCAACTTGCGTTCTTCTCATTTCTTATCGTATTAACATAATCCATCACCAATTTTACATATAACTCATGCTCACATCAAAGATTTAAGAACAATTTTCAACATAACTTCATAATCAAACACTATGAACATGATTTCATCATGTTCATCATATCTTTGTGAATTGAAACTTTTGAACAACTATAAAAATCTCATATAAGAATATATATATATATATATATATACACACACACACACACACATACACACACACACACATCCCATTCACATATTAAAATTATGAAGTTTCACCAAAAGATTTTTACATAAAACTCTAAAACTATGAAAACATAGAAGAACATGATTTTAAAACTTGTTTTTACAACAATTGTATTGTGAAAATCCTTTCATGGCATACAATCACATATGAAAACATATGAACACCATATATACATATAAATTCATAATCATGAAAACCTAATTTTACAAAGACTAAATACAAAATATCTTAATTTAGTATAAGGGTTAGTTTGATACCCTTCTAGGTTGAATTAGGAGAAAAGATGGAGATGATGAAAGCTTTTCTTTTGTTTTCTCAAGGTTTCCCTTCTTCTTCTTCTTCCTCTTCTTCTTCTCTGTATTCTCTCGTCTTCTCTTTGTTCTTAGTTTAGACTTAGGTTTAGAAAACTAACGTAACTTAGTGTATATACAATATACGTATAACACATATAATTATAGAATATGTAACTCCCAATATAACTACATATACTAATTATCAATTTTAATTTATAAGTTACAAAAATTAGAATTTTAAAAGCTCTAAGGCTTGTTTGGCAAAACCATATTATTTTAAAATCAGATTTTAATAGTTAAGGTCTTGTTTGGGTAATACAGGTTTAAAACAAAAGTAAGGCCTTATTTGGGAAAATTGTGACGCCCCCAAAATAGGTATACATCACCCATCTTGAGTCGCCAAATACATGGTACAGAATACAAATACAAACTTAATTATACAACTGTCGTGTAATATACGACAAAACATAGCTGAGAGTTTAAACAGGAATATTGTCTTCTAGACAATATCCACTCTCAAATAGAGTCCTTGTAACGATCCAAAATTTTAAATTTGTAATCCAAATATTTATTGAGTTATATAAATATTATTTGAGGTGTTTATTGTTAAGTAAATATTTTATTGATGTGATGGTTGATGAATCTAAAAGTATTAGAGAATTTTCTAAATTAAACTAATTATTAAATAATTAATTAGAACATGAGGTGTTATGTTGTTGTGTTGATTTAACAATTTAGGTGGTATGTTAAATTATTAAATAAAGTTATAATGAAAAATTATAATTTGGTGATATTTGCTAAAAAGGTTATATTTAATTAAAATATAGTACGTGATTAATTTAATGGGTTAATGTTGGATATGAAAATAATATGTGATTATAGTTTATAAACTAAAGTGTCAATTAAAATAAATTAAAAAGGATTTAAATTAGTTTGTCAAACAAGGCTTAAGTATTTTAATTTTTAAAATTTAAATGGGTTGTCAAACAAGCCTTAGGCTTTTGGAATTTCTAATTTTGAAAATAAATAAAATAAATAAAATAATAAATATAATATATTTATATTATATACATTAGTAACAGATTTTGCATTTAGTAGAGTTATTAAGGGGTATCAACTTATTCTTGCGCTTGAATACCAGTTGATTTTTTTTTATTATTATGCATTCTATTGTGAGAGTACTGAGTTCTGAGAAAAGTGAGAGCTTGAGAGAGAATTGGAGAGGGGTCTAGGAATTTTCACGTCAATTCCAGTGTGCTTAGCAAGAATTTCTGTCAAGCAACAAAAGGTATGTTCTAATATTTTAATATTTTTTATGAGTATCTCGGTAAAATTTTGCTATACTCTTTGAACTCTAGCTTTCTGTAAAATTGTTGTTATGTAATCTGTTGATGGTAATTAGATATAGTGATGATTAGAAAGTGTGTTTAGACAATAATTGCATGCTAATTTCGGTTTACAGTAGAAGAAATATTTCGTCAGTGTATGTTTATATATATATTTTCATACATAGCTTGGGTAAGTATCGATTTTAGTGGCCAATTCGTATGTAAAATCATAAATTGAAACTTGTATTTGGTAGTTCATTGAGATACGAGCATAACATAATTTGAATAGAGTGATTTGGCCAAATAATGAATTCACAGTGATGATTTCTAGAATGAATATAAAAAAAATTGAGTTTTTATTTGAAAATATGAATTTTGAGAAATTAAAATAGTTTTAGTTGGTGTTAAATTGTTCTAATTGGTTGTAAATGTGAGCAATCATGTTTATGATAGTTGTATATTTATCTTACGTGTTATTATCACTGTTTGGTGGGTGAAATTTGTGTTTGTTGGGCTAAAGCTCTGCCTCTCGCTCATTAGCCTTTCTGCGTCTGTTCAACACCCAAGACAAATTGCAATGCTTGTAAGTTGCAGAAAAAAGAGCTATGTTATGCATACTAGCCTATTCTTGGGCTTATCCCAAGTCTTTGTATGGCACAGCTGCGCCATACCCTGGTTTGTGATTCTGGCTTCTGCTGTTGCTGCAGACTTGGGATAGCGTCATAACATGGTCTGAAATTATGTTAGCATGCTTTAATGGGTAATGTTAAGGTTAACATAACATAGTGAAATGTGGTTAGTAATTCGAACGTTGTAAAAGTTGGTAAACTATGAAAGGGACGTGTTTGATTTATTAAGCATGATAAATAGTGAATAGGTGTTGCGAAGTAAAACACTTAGAGTTTCTGAAATGTGAATGGTAATGAACATGTTATGATATGTTAGCATGTTTAATAGGTGTTGTGGTTTTAAAATTATGTATAGGTGATCGTGAGTTTAACTTTATAGCTTACGCTCAAGGAAAGTTTTCTAACTCTATATTTACATTGAGCAAGTTTCTAAACTTCTCTTTTTACATTGAGAAAGTCTTTTATCCTTACATTTATGTTGATCTAGTTCTTACTTTAAAGTTTCGTTAAACGAACTATTGTATTCTTAATCATGATTTGAACAATCTAGCTATGACATTATTTTATTCAAACAAGTTTGAAGTCCAATACTTATTGATGCATTCTAACTTGTTTATTGTTAGACAAGTTTCATTATTGTTATTCGAATATTATGAATACAGTTTTCTTGAATTCTAATTTCAAATGTTGAATTATTATAGTTCATTTACTTGACACAAGTCATTCTCATGATAAGTAAGCTTTATTTTCAGCTTGCTATTACTTAATGTTTATTCAATAATTCATAGTCCTAGCTTAATTTTATTCAAGCAAGGTTTATTATTGTCATTCAATACTTATGCTTTGTTGTTGTTTCTAAGCATGAGATCAAGTATTGTCAGTTCGCTTACACTTATTCATTGTTTCATATTATGTTATTATTGATCAACTGTTGTATTATCAAACACTATTGATTCAACTAGTCCTCTAGTTAATGTTCGTTAAACTTCAAATTACCCTTGAAAGCTTATCCAAATCAAACTTTCTTTGGTGCGGACTTGTACTCTAAATACTGAGATGAACAACCCTATTATTATTAGGGGATAACTTACGCGTAGCGTTAAAATGTTTGTGCACAATACATTGTACGAAAGGTTGATCCCCCTAAGTATGAGGAGTCCTTATAGTCTTATGACTGTTAAAGTTGGAGTTGAAAGATTACTTGCAACTGTGGACATGGTTCATGGTCTTATGACCCTCAGTTATGTGTATTCCATATTTTGGATTTCGGTTCTTGATTATCATTGTTAGAGTACTATCCAGTTTGACAAGCCGATTTGTTGGCAGTTATTATTATTATCCTGTTGCCGATTCTTTGTTATATTCAGTGAGCAATTATTTTGCTCACTCTTGCATATTTATAAACTCATTGCAGCTAAAGTGGAGAAGGTAGATGAACCTTCAACTAGCAAAGGAAAGGGAAAATTGTACAAGTGATGCTGATTTGTACTTTTATTTATTATGATGATCTTAGACTTTATTTTAATGATGTTATGTAATAATTTAATTCCGCATTTGAATGACGTTTAAAGGTTAGATAACCTGGGATGTTTTGAGTTTAATTATGTAACCTTATTTAAAGGGAGGATTTTATGGTTTAAATATTATTTTATTTGGGTTGATAGTATGAATGTTTGAATAGTGAACACCAAATATTGTGGGAATGAAGTACCTAGATTTGGGGGTGTCACAGGTTGGTATCAAAGCTTTAGGTTATGAACCTTAGGTGGGGGAAAAGCCTTAGGAAGTAACCTTTGAAAAGATAGTGATGATGAACTCTTATCGAGTTTTTGGAAAGAGAAAGTAATAAAACACTTATGTGCTTATGTGATTACAACTTATGTGCTCGCCAGTGTCGAGTAGTAATAGTTAGTAATTAAAACTTAAACTTTGATTGACAGGATCACTATTATAGTAGGATCTAGTCAGGCTAGAGAGGAGGAGCCTCGGGATATTCAGGTGATTTGGGAACAACTATTACCACGGGAAACAGTTCTGTCGGTCACAGTAGTTGAGCAGGAGAGGGTACCTGACGAGGATGATGAGATAGAGACGGACGAGGAGGACCCCGTGGAGCTTCCACAGTCGGAGGATGAGGAGGACGAGGAGGAAGAGCTTCCACGCAACTCGATAGCTGCCCGCATGTACGATGAGGTGTATGGCCACAATGTGGAACTTCAAGACACCGTCGAGGAGTTGCAGGAGATAGTAGCTGAACAACAAACCTCGATGGCATAGAAAGACGATGAGATCCAGGATCGAGAAGAATGATTGAACAACGTTGAAGAGAAGTTGATTCATACAAAAGGGGAAAACGAGCAACTGATGGGGAAGATTGCAAAACTAGAGAATAAGCTGAAGGAGGAAGCTACCAAGAGGGCAAGAGCTGAAGATGCGTACAATGAAGCTTATCAACGAGCCAGAATGGCAGAGAGAGACGCACAAGCAAAGAGGAGGAAGATGGAAGAAATGAACAACGTATTCAACACAGTGATCAATCGAGCTCAGGATCGGGTCATGGGTTATCCAATTCAGTTCGAGACGCTACCATCATACATATTGGATCGCCAAACAATGTTCCGAATTATGGAGGAGGAGCATCGTAAAGCTACACAGTATCTTAGTAGAACATTGTAGAGAATGTAATTGACATGTGATTAGAAAATAAACGAAATGTAAATCCCAGGTATGATATAACCAATGGGATGTGATGTTGATGATGTTGACCCGTAACTGTTATAGTTCATGAAAGTAATGTAAATAGCAGTGATGCTATTGTTTTGATGTTTTTTAAAAGATGATGAATGAATAAAAGTTATTATTTTATTCAAAGTGTTATGTGTTACATGATAAACTTTTATGATGTGCAACCTAAGTATATAATACTTAAAAAGGTTGAATAAAAGCTAATGGGTGTATTTTAACAGAAAATGGCTTCAAGACATCAACCACCACGACGGAGAACCACTGAGGAAAACAACAATAATGTGGAAGGAAACCCAGTTCAACAGCTAGTGACGTTACTGACGAATGCTTTGCAGAATCAACCTCAGAATCAAGGTACTATGTTTAAGGATTTCAAGGCGGTTGGACCACCTGAATTATGTGGGTCCATGAATCCAGTCGAGGCACAGACCTGGATTATGGAGATCGAGAAGGTTTTTGATGTTGCTAGGGTAGAGGATAACCAGAAGACTGCTTTTGCAGCGTTTATGTTTAAAGCAGAGGCTAGTTATTGGTGGCAGGCCAACAAAACACGGGAAGGACCAGGAGTGATGACCTGGGATAGGTTTAAGGAGCTGTTTTTCAAGACCTATTTTCCAAAAAGCTCGAAGAGTCAGTTAGAAGTGCAGTTTCTGGAATTGAAGTAGGGAACGATGTCGGTGTTTGAGTATGCCGCAAGATTTAACGAGTTGGCGAGATTTGCGCCATATCAAGTCAGCACATACAAACACAAGGCAAAGAGGTTCGAGCAGGGGCTAACACCCTGGTTGTACAGTAGGGTCTCCCTGTTCCAATTGAAGACATTTGCAGCAGTGATGGAGAAAGTGATTCTCGCTGAAAGTGCAGGCGAGGCAGTAATAAAACATAATCAAGAGCAGAGGAAGAAGAAAGGTGAAGGTGAAGCTATGAGTAGTGGTAGTAACGGTGGAAATGGCAACAACAACCTGAAGAGGAAGTGGAATGCTAATGGGGGAGCTGGAAATCAGCAAAGAAACCAGCAAAATAAGAAGTTCGAAGCATGTGCTACGTGCGGAAAGTTTCACAAGGGAGTGTGTTTGCTGGGGAAATAAGTATGCTTTAATTATGGCCAGGAGGGTTACATAGCCCCAAATTGCACTCAAGCTAAGAAGAATATGTGCTTCACGTGCGGATCCAAAGATCACTTTGCTCGTGAATGCCCTAAGAAAAGATCGGGTGAAACAAATGGGAGCAAGGGAAATGCTAGTGGAGGTGCACTGGCTATTGCTGGACCAACAACAACAAATAAACCCATAGCCAGAACCCTCAATATGACGGTGCAAGACGCAGTGCAATCAAAAGATGTCGTGTCAGGTATTATCCTAATCAATGATATAACTGCATATGTATTATTTTATTCAGGTGTTACTTGCTTGTTTATATCTGATGATTTTGCTAAGAAATTAGAAATACCTTGTGAAGAGTTGAAATTCCCTTTAAATATAGAAATTGTGAATAGGGAAGTGATTTCTGTTAGGTTCGTATACAAGAACTGTAGGGTGAACATTAAGGAGAATATTATGGCAGTAGATTTAATTCCGATAAAACTCGGAGAGTTCGATGTTAGTTTGGGAATGGATTGGCTGTTTAATTATGGAGCGATAATTGACTACCAAAAGAAGTATGTAAACCTTATGACTCCGTCAAAGGTAGTTTTTCATGGTAGCAAATCGCCTAGACAAATGAAATGTCTGATGATGATGCAGGCCAAAAAGTTACTGAGTCAGGGCTGTGTAGGGTATTTAGCTTATATAGTCGATACTCAAAAGGAGAAGGGTATAAAATTGGAGGAAATACTAGTGGTTAGGGAATTCGTGGATGTGTTTCTAGAGGATTTGCCAGGACTTCCGCCTAACAGAGAGATCGAGTTCATGATCGATTTAGCGCCAGGAACCACTCCGATATCGAAGGCCCCGTACAGAATGGCTCCGGTGGAGATGAAAGAACTAATGGTGCAACTGCAAGAACTGTTAGGCAAGAAGTATATTCAATCGAGTGTGTCACCATGGGGAGCACCGGTGTTATTCGTGAAGAAGAAGGATGGGTCAATGCGTCTTTGCATTAATTATAGAGAATTGAACAAGGTCACTATTAAGAACAAATATCCATTGCCTAGAATAGTTGACTTGTTTGATCAATTGAAGGGTGCTAGATATTTCTCAAAAATAGATTTGAAAAGTGGATATCACTAATTGAAAGTAAGTAACGAAGGAGGATGTACTGAAGACGGCATTCCAAACTCGGTATGGACATTACGAATTTTTGGTGATGTCTTTTGGTTTGACAAACGCCCTTGCAGCGTTCATGGGTTTGATGAACAAGGTGTTTAAACCATTTTTAGACAAATTAGTGATGGTGTTCATCGATGATATATTGGTGTACTCTAAAACTCAAGAGAAACACATGGAACACTTACGTTTGACATTAGAGACGTTAAGAAAGGAAAAGTTGTACGCGAAATTTTCTAAATGTGAATTTTGGCTGGAACGTGTGCAATTTCTTGGACATGTAATTGATAAGGATGGGATTTCTGTAGATCCATCAAAGGTTGAAGCTGTGATAAATTGGGAACAACCAAGAACTCCATCTGAAGTAAGAAGTTTCTTGGGGTTGGCTAGATATTACAGACGGTTTATTCATGATTTTTCCAAGATTGCCACTCCATTGAAAAATTTGATAAGGAAATCTGTAAAATTTGTTTGGACGGAGAAGTGTGAAGAAAGTTTTCAAGAATTGAAGAAAAAGCTTAGTGTGGCACCTGTGTTGTCATTACCGGATAATACAGGAAACTTTGTAGTGTATAGTGATGCTTCACACAAATGATTGGGTTGTGTCCTTATGCAGAACGACAAGGTTATTGTGTATGCATTAAGGCAACTAAAAGACTATGAAAAAGGTTGTCTGACTCATGATTTGGAGTTGGCGGCGGTTGTGTTTGCACTAAAGATACGGAGACACTATCTCTACGGAGGAAAATGTGAGATCTACACGGACCATTAAAGTCTGAAGTTTATTTTCACATAGAAAGACCTGAACATGCGGCAAAGGAGATGGATGAAATTGATAAAAGATTATGATTGTGAGGTCTTTTATCATTCAGGTAAAGCTAATGTGTTTGCAGACGCATTGAGTAGGAAGGGCAGAGAAAAGTTGATGATGTTAACTGATAAGGAATAGCTCATCTCAGCAATGGCAAAACTAGAGCTGGAAATCAAATTTCTAGAAGAATCCGATGAAAAATTGTTCCAGATAGAGGCTAGTCCAACTTTGGTGGACAAAGTGAAGAACGCACAACTTCAGGATGATGAATGCAAGAAAATAAAGCAAAGTGTAGTCGAGGGTAAAGAAGCGAAGTATAAGGTCGATACTGAGGGAATGCTAAGATTCGAGGGACGCATTTGGGTTCCAACAATGCAGGATATTAAAGAAGACATCTTGACGGAAGCACATAGCTCAAGATATTTAATTCTTCCAGGAAGTACGAAAATGTATCAAGATTTGCGGTGTCATTTTTGGTGGCCAAACATGAAAAGAGATGTTGCAGAATGCATTGCAAAGTGCTTGACATGTCAGAAAGTGAAGGCCGAACATCAACGACCAAGAGGATTACTTCAACCGTTGGAAATACCAGAATAGAAGTGGGAGCATATCACAATGGATTTTGTGGTAGGTCTTCCAATGACTCAAAAAGGATACGATGCGATATGGGTGATAGTGGAAAGATTAACAAAATCTGCACACTTTTTGCCAATAAAGATTAGATTTATGTGACGCCCCCAAAATTAGGTATACATCACCCATCTTGGGTCGCCACTTACATGGTACGTAATTTAAATACAACTTATTAACATAATCGTAGGTACAATAACGACATAAATCGTGAGTTTAAATACAAATATCGCCTACTAGATATTATACAAACTCAAAAAAAGTCCTCATTACAATTATTATCACACTATTTCACGTAATAGTGAGGACTACTAATGCTATCTTCAGACCATCACTCGCGTTTCCCGACTCGTCGTCCCGCCTATATTCTCATTTCTCAAGAGAACGGTGAAAGAAAGGGTGAGCTCAACTAGCCCAAGAAGAAATATTATGACTAAGATAATGCGTAATAAATTATCAATAGTCTTCAACAATGTTAAACCGATAAAATACAATAGACAACCGGTTTAATCTGCAATGAATAAGCAATCCATTAAAAGAGTCAAGTAGAAAATAAAGTCTACTATCTTTTAGGTTTTAAAAGGTTTTCATCATCGTTATAGTCGAGACTCACTTTAATAAATATTCCACATCATCGAATCACCCCGCACTACTACCAAGGATATTCTTTTAGTATCACGACCACAATTATTCATGCACACACGCCAAGAATATTTGTGTATTCATTAATGGTCATGATCATGCCAACAATCGGCCCACCAATGCACTACTACCATCGAGGATTTTTATCACATCATTTGTAACATTACGGCCATGATTACACCGAATAGTCTCTCGTCATAATCATACCAAGTCCATCTATGCACTATGTGCCACTGATGACTTTCAACATAATATAAACATGAGGATGATGACAATGATATAAGAATTCAATAAAACAAGTTCAAGAATTATTTTATCCAGAATTATTAACGTCCAAATTATCAACATGATCATTGTTTTGTAGAGTAAAATTCAAGAATGATCGTAAGAATATTTCCATGAAAAGATATCGATGAAACGCAAATATCAAGGATATTCCACTAATTTCATGGAGTATAGAAGTCAAAGTTTTAACCAACTGGGTATAATAAAGAATAGAATAACAAAAGAAATCACCATGCATGCGATAGATCCGCACAGCAAAAGTTATTCCAAATGTAATAATAAATAACGGAATCAGTGTCCGCAGAAAACGCATGCATGTGATGATGTCCAATGTAATAATAAAGAATGGAACCAGTCCCACAGAAACACACGACATGTGATGTTCCAATGTAATAATAATAAAGAGGCGGAACCAGTCCGGTGTAAAACACATGATGTGATGTTCCAATGTAATAATAATAAAGATTTTAACCGTGTCCGGTGTAAAACACATGCACAAGATGTTCCAATGTAATAATAATAAAGACGGAACCAGTCCGGTGTAAAACACACGCATAGGATGTTCCAATGTAATAATAGAAGAATTTCACCAAGTATAGGGTAAACCACGATACAAAAGTTATTCCAATGTAATAATAAGCAATGGAATAACAACAGCTTTCTTCATGAATAAGAAAGAATAACACCCCTTACTTTTGGTAGAGATTGAATACCGCAGCAGTGTAGTAACAAAATACTCTTCTTCTTTATCTCTTATTCTCTATACTCTCTCTCTATAGCTTGAATGAATTGTGAAAATAATGAAGCCCTCAGCCTCTATTTATAGAAGATTTCTAGCTTAGACCGCCGTGTGAAAAGGCAAGTGGCTTGGACGACTAATGATGTGAAAAGAAAAGTGGTTTGACCTTTTGTAATGTGAAACGACAAGTGGTTCGGACGCTCTGTAATGTGAAACGACAAGTGGTTCGACGTCGGTAAAGGTAATTACTATTAACGAAGGTAAATACTATCGACGAAGGTAAATACTATTCACAAGGGTAATTACTATCGACGAAGGTAATTACTATCGACGGAAGGTAAATACTATTCACAAGGGTAATTACTATCGATTGAAGGTAATTACTATCGACGAAGGTAAATACTATTCACAAGGGTAATTACTATCGACGAAGGTAATTACTTATCGATTTAAGGTAAATACTATCGACGAAGAGACTCTTAGATGATGACATATGAGCCCCCATAAAATAATCAAACTTACCACAAATCATTTTATTTTTCATCAACACATATTTAATCTTTCAACAATTATTAATCATTTATAACTTGTCGTCTCAATTATTGATTTAATACTATAACATATTATATGAGATGATATTGTGACAATAATTGAATCAATAATATAAGAGATATGATGCAAAGAATTATTTGAGTAATAATTGAGCATAATGAGTGACTTCTCACGTAAGCATCAATAATCAATACTGCAGTGTGCTACTATGCAACCACGCCAGACATCGTATTTTTACCACGGGTAGTTCAACAGCTTTTAAGCAGAACACCTCCGCCGTTATTTTTATAAAATATTTTTGTCGTTTTTCAATCCGACAATAATTTTGTTGTGGGGTCCACCAATGATTGAGTAGTTGTACTTAATATTCCCTAAAAAGAATATTCCCGACCAAACTAATATTTTATAACAACTTGCATACTTTTTGCAAAATTTATAAATATTACCCACAACTATAACATTATATCAAATTTATTCCATAATATTCAAAAATAATATTTATAGAAAAATTCATCTTTATTTATAAAAGTGGGTCTTACAACCTCCCTTCTTATGAAATTTTCGCCTCGAAATTAGGGCACGACTGGTATGTTGAAGAGGTAAGGATACCTTGATTTTATTTTGATTCTAACTCCCAAGTCATTTCCTCAACATCGTGGTTCCTCCACAAAACTTTCGATTGAGGTATAACCTGGAGCGTAAAATATGTTCCTTCTTATCCAAAATTTGAACAGAACCTCTTCATACGCCAAATCTTCCGCTATTTTTTTGGTTCTAACTCAATAATATGGTTCGGTTCTTTTACATATTTACGTAACATAGATATGTAAAAAGCGTTATGAACACGAGTATATTTGGCGGTAAAGCGAGTCTATAGGCCCACGCTCCTACTCGATCGAGGATTAAAATGGACCGATGAATCGAGGATTAAGTTTTCCTCTCTTTCCAAATCTTGTAACTCCTTTCCATGGAGCAACTCTTAACAACACATGATCTCCTATATCGAATTCCACGTCCTTTCGATGAAGATCAGCATAACTCTTTTGTCGATTTTGTGAGGTTTTTATACGTTGTCGGATCGTTTGAATCTTTTCCGTAGTCATACATACCAACTCTGGTCCCAACAATGTTGCTTCACCCACCTCATCCCAGCATACTGGAGAACGACACTTTCTTCCATACAATGCTTCGAATGGAGCCATGCTAATACTTGCTTGATAACTGTTGTTGTAGGAAAACTCCACCAATGGTAAGAACTTGTCCCAACTCCCCTTGAAATCAAGGACACAGAGTCTTAATAGATCTTCAAGAGTTTGAATAGTCCTCTCCGATCGTCCGTCTCGTCTCGAGGATGATATGCCGAAGCTAAATCGTAAGTCCGTGCCCATAGCTTTTTGCAAACCAACCCAAAATCGTGAAGTGAATCTTGGGTCTCGATCGGAAACTATGGATACTTAAGCATACCATGCGTCTTACAATCTCGTTTATGTACATACGAGCAAGACGCTCAAGTGTATAAGTTTCTCAGATCGGTAAGAAATGAGCAGACTTGGTCAATCTATCAATAATGACCCAAATCGCATCAATGCCTTGAGAAACCTTAGGAAGACCTAGACGAAATCCATGGTAATGTGCTCCCACTTCCATTCGGAATTTCAAGTGGTTGTAATGGACCTTTTGGTACTTGATGCTCGCTTTAACTCGTTGACAAGTTAGACACCTTGAGATAAACAGCCGCTATCACTCTCTTCATATTGCTCCACCAAAATGTATGATTTAATATCATGATACATTTTGGTACTCCCGGATGGATTGCAAATGGTGTGTTGTAGCGCTCCATCATGATATTATACTTTAAATCGTGGTCGTTAGGAACACAAAGTCTAGAGTTGACTCAAGTATTCCTTCTTCATCGATTCTTGCTTCGGCAGATAGCACCTTCTTGCACTTTCTTCCTCATACGCATCGCCTCCAGTGTCCGTAGCTTGAGCGACTTTTAACTTTATCGATTAAAGTCGGTTCTACTCAGATACTCGCTATCATCACACGCGCCCTCGAGTCTTTAACTCTATCTCCATCCTTTGCAAGTCACACAAAATGGGCCTTTCGTTGACAATATCGCACTCGATTTTGCATATGATTTTCTACTCAATGCGCCGCCTACCACGCTCGCTTTCCGGGATGGTATTAGATGGTATGATCATAATCTTTCAACAGTTCAAGCCAACGTCGTTGTCGCATGTTGAGTTCCTTTTGAGTGAAGAAATATTTGAGGCTTTTATGATCCAGTAAAGATCTCTACTTTCTCCCCATACAAGTAATGCCTCCAAATTTTAAGTGTAAAGACAAATATCGCCAACTCTAGATCATGAGTAGGATAATTCCTCTCATATTCTTTGAGTTGTCATGAGGCATAGGCTATAACTTTTCCATGTTGCATAAGAACACATCCCAACCCTTTGCTCAAGCATCATCAGAGATGACAAATCCTCCGAGCCGATGGTATTGTCGTAACAGTCTTTGAAATAAGTCTCCTCTCGAAGTTCTTGAAAACTCTTCTCACATTCTTCGCTCCAACCGAACTTTGTATCTTTTCAAGTCAGTCACCGAGTTAATGGAGTAGCGATTCGAGAAAATCCTTCCATGAATCTCCGATAATAACCGGCTAAACCGAGAAAGCTACGTACTTGATCATCGATTTAGGTTGTTCCCGACTTTGAATAGCTTCAATCTTTCTTTGGGTCAACAGATATTCCATGACTTGATACCACGTGCCCAAGGAATGCTACTTCTTCTTCAACGTAACTCACATTTCTTCAACTTGGCATAAAGCTTATATTCACGAAGCTTTTGGAGTGTCGACCTCAAGTGTTGCTCATGATCTTCACGGCTTTTGGAATAAATAAGGATGTCATCAATAAAGACGCGACCACAAAGTGATCTAAATATTCCTTGAATACTCGGTTCATCATATCCATGAAGGCGTTAGGAGCATTAGTCAATCCAAAGGACATGACTAGAAATTTATAATGCCCGCATCGAGTTCCTAAAGCCGTCTTTGGAATGTCACGGTTCTAATCTTCAATTGGTGATATCCTAACGAAGATCAATCTTTGAAAAGAATTTGGCTCCTTCGTAATCGGGTCAAACAGTCATCAATACGTGGCAATGGATACCTATTTTTGATGGTGACATGATTTAACTCCCGATAATCAATACAAAGTCGATACTCCCATCTTTCTTCTTCACGAATAGAACAGAGCACCCCAAGGAGAAGTACTAGGACGAATAAAGCCAATGTCTAACAATTCTCGCATTGGGTCTTTAACTCGAAGTTCAATAGAGCCATTCGACATGGGGCTTTGGAAATAGGTTTTGTACCGGGTTCAAGGTCGATACAAAATTCAATTTCACGCCCGGGGTAGGCTGGGAAGTTCTTTGGGAATACGTCGGAAATTTATTAACAATAGAAATATCGCTCAAAATCGATTTATTTTTGTTTAAATCGTGACATGAGCTAAGAAAGCTTGATATCCGCTTTTTCAATAAACGAATAGCTTTATGGCTTGAGATGACCGTGATTGATTTTAATGGTTTGGTCGTTTGAATTCGATAATAGGTTGATTAGGAATAGGAAAGCTAACAACCTTACGAAAACAATCAATTTTTTGCATGATAAGTAGTTAACCAATCAATCCCACAGAATCACGCCAAATGCAAGTATTTTTAATGAAATAAGATCTAAGGGTAATGTGAGGGTACCGATTTGAACAAAACAAGACTTATAAACAAAGTGGATGTAATGAAGGTTTCTCCCAACGGAGTTTCCACAGATAAGTCAAAGTCTAATTTGTCCGAGTCAAATTTAATCGATGAGCGCAAGTAGGAGAAATAAAAGAATGGGTAGAACCCAGATCAAATAAAGTATAGACTTCATTAGAGTTTATGATAAGCTTACCCGTGATGACCTCATTCGGATTCCTTGCTCTTTAGGGGAGGTCACAATAAACGCTCTCCTTGACTAACGGTTTTGAATTTTCGGGATGGCCTTTGGTGCCTCCATCCTAGTGAATTTGTCTCTTGTAAACGACAAAATCGAGCTAAGTGACCTTCTCTTCCACAATTATAACATGCTTTGGACGGCATGACGCAGCTTTGATCGATGTGTCCCTCTCCGCATTTGAAGCATATGATAGGTGGTCTTTCTCCTTCCTTAACAATGGGTGTTTGGTCTTTGACGTCTTTCCATCATTGTTGAATCTCCGCTTTCTTGAAATGTCCATTCTTATTGTTTTGGCCTTGATTACCACCGAAGTGGTTACCATATCGGCCCGTTGATTCCCTCCACGCTTGTTGTCACCGCCGATGACTACTCTCACCGGTATTATAATTTTGTGCTTACCGCTCTCTTTTAGTTGCGTTGACTCATTATCGCGTTCCACTAACTGAGCCCTATTTACAACATCTGAATACAAACATAGTTTATGAGAAATAAGATGTTGACGTATCTCCGGCTTTAAACCTCTTAAAAACATTCGCGCCATTCTCTCTTCATTATCCACCAAGTGGGGACGAACCGTGATAACTCCGCAAATTTTGCCTCGTATTGCGACACGTTCATATTGTTTTGTTCCAACTTGATAAACTCCACCTCCTTCATGTGGCGAATACTTTCAGGAAAGTATTTGTCATTGAACAGCTCCTGGAACTTCTCCCAAGATATCTTCAAGACAATGAGTTGAGTACATTTTACCGATTCCCACCAAGAATCGCCTCTCGCCGCAACATAAAGGCTGAAAGGAACTTTTGCTCCTCTGAGCATCCCAAGACATCAAATATATTGGTAATCTGCTTTATCCATGCTTGCCGCCGAAGTGGTTTTGGCTCTCCTTAAACTCCGGTGGTCCCAACTCCTTGAATTGTTTAGCGGTGCCCGAGAGTTTTCCGTGTTTTCACCTACGTTTTGGGACAGAGTCGCTCGCTTCATTGTTGCATAAATCGTGATAAAGCCTCTCGAACATTTGATCATTCATCATTTGGTCGGTGTTGTTGTTTGCATGAGGATTGTCGCCTTCTTGATGCACATTATCCTGATTATGGATATGTGGTGAATCAACGATCGCCTGCGCTCCATTGCTATTCTCAACATTCTCAGATGTCATTTTCAGACATCGCCACAAAACAAAAGGTTAATTGACATGTAACAAATTATCCCTATCTTGACCAACCAATAAAATAGCACATAAACTTAGGTAGGTCATACTAGTGAAGGTATTCCCCGCTCTCCCCTCCTAGTACTATTCTCACATCTTAGCCAGGATCATATCCTAAGCTCGATACCAGCTGTGACACCCCCAAAATTAGGTATACATCACCCATCTTGGGTCGCCACTTACATGGCATGTAATTTAAATACAACTTATTAACATAAGCTGTAGGTGTACAATACGACATAAATCGTGAGTTTAAATACAAAATATCGCCTACTAGATATTATACAAACTCAAAAAAAGTCCTCATTACAATTATTATCACACTATTTCACGTAATAGTGAGGACTACTAATGCTATCTTCATGACCATCACTCGCTTCCCGAGCTTCGTCCCAACTATATTCTCATTTCACAGAGAAAAAGTGAAAGAAAGGGTGAGCTCAACTAGCCCAAGAAGAAATATTATGACTAAGATAAAGCGTAATAAATTATCAATAGTCTTCAACAATGTTAAACCGATAAAATACAATAGACAACCCGGTTTAAGCTGCGGTGAATAAGCAATCCATTAAAAGAGTCAAGTAGAAAATAAAGTCTACTATCTTTTAGGTTTTAAAAGGTTTTTCATCATTTGTTATAAATGAGACTCACTTTAATAAATATTCCACATCATCGAATCACCCCTCGCACTACGGCCAAGGATATTCTTTAGTATCACGACCACAATTATTCATGCACTACGGGCCGGGAATATTTGTGTATTCATTAATGGTCATGATCATGCCAACAACCGTCCACCAATGCACTAATTAATTAATCGAGGATTTTTATCACATCATTTGTAACATTACGATCATGATTATACCGAATAGTCTCGGTCATATTCATACCAAGTCCATCTATGCACTACTGAGCCACATGATGACTTTCAACATAATATAAACATGAGGATGATGACAATGATATAAGAATTCAATAAAACAAGTTCAAGAATTATTTTATCCAGAATTATTAACGCCCAAATTATCAACATGATCATTTTGTAGAGTAAAATTCAAGAATGATCGGAAGAATATTTCCATGAAAAGATATTGGATGAAACGCAAATATCAAGGATATTCCACTAATTTCATGGAGTATAGAAGTCAAAGTTTTAACCAATTTGGGTATAATAAAGAATAGAATAACAAAAGAAATCAAATGCGATAGATAGCACAGCAAAAGTTATTCCAACGAATAATAAATAATCTGAACCAGTCCCAACAAGAAACGCATGCATGTGATGTTCCAATGAGAATAATAAAGAATGGAACCAGTCCGGAGTAAAACACACATGCATGGATGTTCCAAGCAGAATAATAATAAAGAGCGGAACCAGTCCGGTGTAAAACACATGCGTACAGGATGTTCCAACAGAATAATAATAAAAAGGCGGAACCAGTGGGTGTAAAAACACATGAGCAGGATGTTCCAATGAGAATAATAGAATAATGTCACCAAGTATAGGGTAAACCACGTATAAAAGTTATTCCAATGTAATAATAAGCAATGGAATAACAACGGTTCTCTTCATGAATAAGAAAGAATAACACCCCTTACTTTTGGTAGGAGATTGAATCTTGCGCAAGTGTAGTAACAAAATACTCTTCTTCTTTCTCTTATTCTCTCTATACTTTTCTCTCTATAGCTTGAATGAATTGCGTGAAAATAATGAAGCCCTAGGCCTCTATTTATAGAAGATTTCTAGCTTAGCACTTCCGTGTGAAAAGGCAAGTGGCTCGACGACTAATGATGTGAAAAGAAAAGTGGTTTGGCCTTTTGTAATGTGAAACGACAAGTGGTTTGAAGTTCGTAATGTGAAACGACAAGTGGTTGACGTCGGTAAAGGTAATTACTATTAACGAAGGTAAATACTTTTTTGAAGGTAAATACTATTCACAAGGGTAATTACTATGACGAAGGTAATTACTATTGATGAAGGTAAATACTATTCACAAGGGTAATTACTATTGACGAAGGTAATTACTATATCGACGAAGGTAAATACTATTCACAAGGGTAATTACTATTGACGAAGGTAATTACTATTGATGAAGGTAAATACTATTGACGAAGAGACTCTTAGATGATGACATATGAGAGCCCCCATAAAATAATCAAACTTACCACAAATCATTTTATTTTTCATCAACACATATTTAATCTTTCAACAATTATTAATCATTTATAACTTGTCGCCTCAATTATTGATTTAATACTATAACATATTATACTGAGATGATCTTTGTGACAATAATTGAATTAATAATATAAGAGATATGATGCGCAATTATCGTAGCAATAATTGAGCATAGTTGAGTGACTTCTCACGTAAGCATCAATAATCAATACCGCAGTGTGCTACTATGCAACCACGCCAGACATCGCATTACTTTTACCACCGGGTAGTTCAACAGTTTTAACCAGTAATACCTCCGCCGTTATTTTTATAAAATATTTTTGTCGTTTTTTCAATCCGACAATAATTACATTAATGGGGTCCACCAATGATTGAGTAGTTATGCGAATATTCCCTAAAAAGAATATTCTCCACCAAACGAATATTTTATAACAACTTGCATACTTTGCAAAATTTATAAATATTACCCCAACTATAACATTATATCAAATTTATTCCATAATATTCAAAAATAATATTTATAGAAAAATTCATCTTTATTTATAAAAGCTGGGGTCTTACAATTTAATCTTGATCACCTGGTAAAGCTATACGTTAAGGAGGTCGTCTCAAGACATAGAGTTCCAGTGTCAATTGTGTCAGACAGAGATCCGAGGTTCACATCAAACTTCTGGAAGAAACTTCAAGAATGCATGGGAACACAACTGAAAATGAGTACAGCGTATCTTCCGCAAACCAATGGGCAAAGCGAACGAACGATCCAGACGCTAGAGGATATGCTTAGAGCGTGCATCATGGATTTCAAAGGAAACTGGGATGATCATCTACCGTTGGTGGAATTTGCATACAACAACAGTTACCATGCAAGCATTTGTATGCCACCGTACGAGGCATTATACGGCAAAAAGTGCAGAACTCCACTATGCTGGGATGAAGTTAGAGAATGTCAACTGTTAGGCCCAGAACTGGTTCAGCAGACCGCTGAAATTGTCAAACTCATAAGAGCAAGATGGGTAGCTACTCAAGATCGACAGAAAAAGTATGCTGATCAACACCGGCAGAGTCGTGAATTTAAAACAGGAAATTTCGTATTCCTGAAAGTTTCTCCTTGGAAGGGGAAAATTTATTCTGGAAAGAAAGGAAAGCTCAGCCTGAGGTTTATTGTAGCTTTTGAAATTTTACGAAGAGTGGGAGAGGTGGCTTATGAGGTAGCTTTACCTCCAGAATTAGAGCATGTGCACAATGTTTTTCACGTGTCGATGTTGCGACCGTATAAACCCGATTACAAGCATGTGATTGAGTATGAACTGTTGCAGTTTAGTAAAGATTTGTCTTACGAAGAGATTCCTATCCAGATAGTCAACAGGAAAGAACAAGTGCTCAGGAATAAAGTGATACCTTCTGTGAAGGTGATATGGAGGAACCACAACGTCGAAGAGGCTACGTGGGAACTCGAAGCTGATATGATGAAGAATTATCTTGAGTTATTTGTTTAGTCTATGTATTCGATTATGGGGACAAAATCTTTGTAAATAGGGGAGAATGTGACGATTTAATTATTTGAATTGTGATTCTGGGGACAGAATCCTTTTAAGGAGGGAAGGATGTAACGATCCGAAATTTCAAATTTGTAATCCAAATATTTATTAAGTTATATAAATATTATTTGAGGTGTTTATTGTTAAGTAAATATTTTATTGATGTGATGGTTGATGAATCTAAAAGTATTAGAGAATTTTCTAAATTATATTAATTATTAAATAATTAATTAGAACATGAGGTGTTATGTTGTTGTGTTGATTTAATAATTTAGGTGGTATGTTAAATTATTAAATAAAGTTATAATGAAAAATTATAATTTGGTGATATTTGCTAAAAAGGCTATATTTAATTAAAATATAGTATGTGATTAATTTAATAGGTTAATGTTGGATATGAAAATAATATGTGATTATAGTTTATAAACTAAAGTGTTTATTAAAATAAATTAAAAAGGATTTAAATTAGTTTGTCAAACAAGGCTTAAGTATTTTAATTCTTTAAAATTTAAATGGGTTATCAAACAAGCCTTAGGCTTTTGGAATTTCTAATTTTTGAAAATAAATAAAATAATAAATATAATATATTTATATTGTATACATTAGTAACTGATTTTGCATTTAGTTGGGTTATTAAGGGGTATCAGTTTATTCTTGCGCTTGAATATCAATTGATTTTTTTTATTATTACGCATTCTATTGTGAGAGTACTGAGTTCTGAGAAAAGTGAGAGCTTGAGAGAGAATTGGAGAGGGGTCTAGGAATTTTCACGTCAATTCCAGTGTGCTTAGCAAGAATTTCTGTCAAGCAACAAAAGGTATGTTCTAATATTTTGATATTGTTTATGAGTATCTCGGTAAAATTTTGCTATACTTTCTGAACTCTAGCTTTCTTTAAAATTGTTGTTACGTAATCTGTTGATGCTAATTAGATATAATGATGATTAGAAAGTGTGTTTAGACAATAATTGCATGCTAATTTCGGTTTACAGTAGAAGAAATATTTCGTCAGTGTATGTTTATATATATGTTTTCATACATAGCTTGGGTAAGTATAGATTTTAGTGGCCAATTCGTATGTAAAATCATAAATTGAAACCTGTATTTGGTAGTTCATTGAGATATGAGCATAACGTAATTTGAATGGAGTGATTTGGCCAACTAATGAATTCACAGTGATGATTTCTAGAATGAATATCAAAAAATTGAGTTTTTGTATGAAAATATGAATTTTGAGAAATTAAAATAGTTTTAGTTGGTGTTAAATTGTTCTAATTGGTTGTAAATGTGAGCAATCATGTTTATGATAGTTGTATATTTATCTTACGTGTTATTATCACTGTTTGGTGGGTGAAATTTGTGTTTGTTGGGCTAAAGCTCGCCATCGTTCATTAGCAGCCTTCTTCTGCGTCTAACGAACTTTAAGTGGCAATTGCTACGGAATCCCTAAGTTTTGTATGTAATAAATTGCGCATATACCACGGTTTGTGATTTTGGCTCACTCATGCATTTGCAGAGACTTGGGATAAGCCATAACATGGTAGTGCGAAATTATGTTAGCATGTTAAATGGGTAATGTTAAGGTTAACATAACATAGTGAAATGTGGTTAGTAATTCGAACGTTGTAAAAGTTGGTAAACTATGAAAGGGACGTGTTTGATTTATTAAGCATGATAAATAGTGAATAGGTGTTGCGAAGTAAAACACTTAGAGTTTCTGAAATGTGAATGGTAATGAACATGTTATGATATGTTAGCATGTTTAATAGGTGTTGTGGTTTTAAAATTATGTATAGGTGATCGTGAGTTTAACTTTATAGCTTACACTCAAGGAAAGTTTTCTAACTCTATATTTACATTGAGCAAGTTTCTAAACTTCTCTTTTTACATTGAGCAAGTCTTTTAGCCTTACATTTATGTTGAGCTAGTTCTTACTTTAAAGTTTCGTTAAACGAACTATTGTATTCTTAATCATGATTTGAACAATCTAGCTATGACATTATTTTATTCAAACAAGTTTTAAGTTCAATACTTATTGATGCATTCTAACTTGTTTATTGTTAGACAAGTTTCATTATTGTTATTCGGATATTATGAATGCAATTTTCTTGAATTCTGATTTCAAATGTTGAATTATTATAGTTCATTTACTTGACACAAGTCATTCTCATGATAAGTAAGCTTTATTTTCAGCTTGCTATTACTTAATGTTTATTCAATAATTCATAGACCTAGCTTAATTTTATTCAAGAAAGGTTTATTATTGTCATTCAATACTTATGCTTTGTAGTTGTTTCTAAGCATGAGATCAAGTATCGTCAGTTCGCTTACACTTATTCATTGTTTCATATTATGTTATTATTAATCAACTGTTGTATTATCAAACACTATTGATTCAACTAGTCCTCTAGTTGATGTTCGTTAAACTTCAAATTACCCTTGAAAGCTTATCCAAACCAAACTTTCTTTGGTGCGGACTTGTACTCAAAATACTGAGATGAACAACCCTATTATTATTTGTGACGCCCCCCAAAATAGGTATACATCACCCATCTTGGGTCGCCAGATACATGGTACTGAATACAAGTACAAACTAATTATACAACAGTCGTGTAAAATACGACAAAACATATGCTGTGAGTTTTAATATAAATATTGTCATATAGACAATATCCACACTCAATGGAGTTCTCACTACATTTATTATTACACTATTATTAGGTTTACGCCTCATGGCTTGCATGCCGATCGCAGTATATATTACTCAAGGCCATGCATACTTTCACGCCACAACGCCTTTATCCGTGTCGCAGTATCGGCCGTGGTAGTCAGAGTACCGAGAATGAACTACATATGGGGCAGCAATACCACTCTGCAGTTTGTCCAAGAATGAGCATTTTGATGGTTTCATGTTAGGGACTATAATGGTAACCTAATCAAATGAACATAATAATGTATTAGTCACATGATGAGATATTAAAATAAGTTTTTATCAAGTCAAGAAGACATCTATATGTTAATTGAATCGTTTATTATATAATTAACTTGTTGTTCGTGTAGTATAATATTATGTGAAAACAAGTATGGTAATTTGGCTAAGTATAGTCATGAATTCAAGTTAAACAGAAAGAATGAACTTGTGATGTTTAGTACGTTATAATTGACTAGTATTGTGAACGTAAATGATATGTAGGATTTAATTCAAGGAACGAGTTTAATTAACGTGTAATCTATGCACGAGGCAAGTTTTCTAACCCTACTTGTTATCGTTATATAAGTTGATAAATTCACCTTTCTACATTGAGCAAGTTCTCATTATTATTGATCAAGTCTGTTTTGTTATATCAAAGCTTATTAATCTTTTAAGCATGATGCTGTTATACAATACTTATTCAATTGTATACCTCTTGAGATTGTTATTCAAATCAAATTTTTAGTTATTGTTAAACCTGGTTAGACTAGCGAACCCATAATGATTCGACTAGTCCATAGTTGATGAGTGTTCTAAATTTCAGAACCCTTGATGATTTATCCAAACCAAACTTCCTTTGGTGTGGACTCGAATGTCAAACTGAGATGAACAACCCTGTAAAGCGGATTACTTATGCGTTAGCGTTAAGATATTGTGTGCTGATGATGATACTAAGAAGTGATCCCCTAAGTACGAGAAGAAGAGTCCATAGTCTTATGACTGTTAAAGGTTTCAAGTATAAACACTTGACAACCTAGGACATAGTTCAAGGTCTTATGACCCTCAGAAGTTCTTTTGTCTCTTGTTATTTATTCTTGATTCAAAAGTTGAGTTTCCATTTCAGAAGTCTTTAATTTACTCGCATGTTATTATTCATTGTTATATTGTTATACTTATGGGCAATCGTGCTCACTCTTGCGTAATAATAACATTGCAGTTAAGAACGAAAGAGCAGACGAGCCTTCCACTAGTAAAGGTAAGGGCAAGATTAACAAGTAATGAAGACTGATTATTTATGTGGTTATGTAATGATAATTAGACTTGATGTTACTTAAGACTTATTATTTGTTTATGATTCTGCACATATGTTTAAGGTTAGAGTAACCTGAGATTTTATTATTATGTAGTTGATGTAACCCCATAAGGGGAGATTTATTTATTATTTCTATCTATTGCATGGTATGCATTTATTATGGGTAGATAGATGAGCGATATTTATATAAATGAACACCAAATCTCGTGGAAATGGAAATACCGGATTTGGGGTGTCACAACTTCAGCATAAACAAAGTTATTCCAATGAGAATAATAAATAACGGAACCAGTCCGGTAGTAAAACACACGAGCATGGATATTCCAATGAGAATAATAAAAAGCGGAACCAGTCAGGAGTAAAAGCATGCATACATGATATTCCAATGAGAATAATAAATAATGGAATAACAACAAAATTTCACCATGTACGATGCGGTACTCAGCATAGGCAAAGTTATTCTAGTGAA
Organism: Panax quinquefolius; assembly: GCA_020205615.1. NCBI lineage: Eukaryota > Viridiplantae > Streptophyta > Magnoliopsida > Apiales > Araliaceae > Panax > Panax quinquefolius. The sequence continues at coordinate 83,407,902 of CM035173.1, read as the reverse complement.
TAATAAATAATGGAATAATGGAAGAATTTTACCAAGTATAGGGTAGAGCCAGCGTATACAAAGTTATTCCAATGTAATAATAAAGAATAGAATAATGAAGTTCTCTTCATGAATATGAAAAAAAAATACCCCTTACGAAAGTACAACAAATAATATCCCTTACCTTTGAAAGAAGAGTACTTATTTGGTAGGCGAGGATATACTCAAGAAAACTTGCACTATGCTCAAAGCTTTCTTAAACTCTAAAGAAATACGCCAAGATTATAGAAGAAGAACTCTCTCTATAGTTTCTCTCTCTAGAGTTTCAGTGAATTCGTAAGAAATAATGAATGAATGAGCTTCTATTTATAGGAGAATGAACTGCATAGTAACTAATTCATGAATGGTCCAAATTGATTTACTTTAAAGCAGACGGTCCATTGATTTAATAAAATATTCTAATAAAACAAAATCTTTTAAATAAAATATAATATATTCTATTTATAATCTAATAAAATGAATAACTTTATAAAATTATTTGCATTTTATATAAAAAGATTTTACTATGCAAAACACTATGCAACATTATGCATAATAAAATATAATATATTTTAATTATTGTCTAATAAAATAAATAACTTTATAAAAAAAGTATTACATTTTATATAAAAAGATATTACTATGCAAAACACTATGCATAATAGAATATAATATATTCTATTTATAGTCTAATAAAATGAATAACTTTATAAAAGTATTCTATTTTATATAAAAAGATATTACTATGCAAAATACTATGTAAATAGAATATAATATATTCTATTTATAGTCTAATAAAATGAATAACTTTATAAAAGTATTATGTTTTATATAAAAAGCTTTTTTTGTTTTATTACATTAATAATACTAATAAAACAAAACTCAAATTGACTTATCACGTAAGCATCAATAATCAACCGTGTATATACTCTTATGCAACCACGTGTATTACATCGTATTTTTACTAATGAGTAGTTCAACAATATTAACAGAAAGCTTCCGCCGTTATTTTCATAAAAATATTTTGTCGTTTTCTCAATCAAATGATAATAATTCCGATTCATGGGTCCACCAATGATTGTGCCATTATATTTAATATTCCCCGATAAAAGCGAATATTCCCCGACCAATCGAATATTATATAACAACTTGCATACTTTGCAAAATTTATAAATACTACCCACAACTATAACATTATATCAAATCCACACCATAATATTCAAAAAAAATTATTTCGAGAAAATTAAATATTTATTCATAAAATCTGGGGTCTCACAATCTCCCCTCCTTATGGAATTTCGCCCTCAAAATTTACATATGTACCTAGTATGCTAAAGAGGTGAGGGTACCTTGACTTCATTTCAGATTCTAACTCTTGAGGTATAACCTTTGAGTGTCGAATATAATCCTTCTTATCCAAGATTTTAACACGTATCTCCTCATACGTTAAATCTTCTGCTATCTCGTCCGGTTCTAAATCAATAATGTGGTTCGGGTCGTCCACATATTTACATAACATCGATACGAGAAAAAAAAACGTTATGAACACGCAACATACTTGGCGGTAAAATAAGTCTATAAGCCACAGTTCCTACTTAATCGAGGATTTCAAATGGGCCAATTAAATCGAAGGTTGAGATTTTCTCTCTTCTTCGATTCTTGCTTCTAGAATAACGCCCTCTTGAACCTTCTTCTTCACATTTCATCAGATTCAGTTGTGTAGCTTGAACGACTTTAACTTTATCGATTAAAGTCGATTCTACTCGTATATTCGTTATCTTCACGTGGGGCTCTAGAGTCTTTAATTCTATCTTCATCATTTGTAAGTTATACGATATGGGTTTTTGTGTTAACAACATCACACTCATAAACGCATACGATCTTCTACTCAACGCGTCAGCTACCACGTTCTCTCTTCCACGATGATAATGAATGGTATGATTGTAATCTTCAACAGCTCGAGCCAGCGTCTTTGGCGCATGTTACGTTCATTTTGGGTGAAGAAATACTTGAGGGTTTTAGAAATGAGTTTTGTACTGGGGTCAGTACAAAATTCGATTTCACGCTCTGGGGTAGGTTAAGAAGTCTTCAAGAATACGTCAGAAAATTTATTAATAATAGAAATATCATTCAAAACTGTGACCCTCATCCAAGACTTGGATAACACGTCACCTTGATATCTATCAACTTGCCATCATCATTCACGACGTCGCCTACAGAAAGTCTGGCTTCGGTGTATTCCAAGACTTGAAAGTCACCAGCGAAAGGTTCGGGGCTTTTTACTTATGGCTTGATATGACAATGATTGACTTTAGTGGTTTGGTTACTTGAATTCGCATAACAGGTTGGTTAGGAATATAAAAGCTAACAACCTTACAAAAATAATCAATTTTGGCATGATGAGTAGTTAACCAATTGATTCCTAAAATCACATCAAATGCAAGTATTTTCAAAGAGATAAGATCGACAGGTAACGTGAAAGTGTCGATTTGAATCAAAATAGATTTATAAATAGTGGAGGTAACGAAGGTTTCTACTAACGAAGTTTCAACCAATAAGTCAAAGTTTAACTTCTCTAGGGTCAAATTTAAACGTTGAACGCAAGCAAGAGAGATAAAAGAATGGGTAGAACCGGTATCTAATAAGGTATAGACTTCATAAAAATTTATAATTAACTAACCCGTGCTAACTTCGTTCGGGTTACTCGCTTTTTGATAAGTCACGAAAAATGCTCTTCTTGAAACCATCGACTTTGTTTTGTCCGTATCAGCCTTTGGTGCCATCGTCCCAGCTGGACTTGATTTCGCTACAGGACAAAATCGAGCTATGTGACCATCTCTTCTTGAAATTTCCACTTCTATTATCTTGGCCATGACTACCACCGAAGTGGTTACCATTCTTGGCATGATAATTTCCCCCACGATGGTCATCATTATTCCGATGGTCGTTGCCACCGGTACGATTATTATCGTGTTGTTGGTCATTACCTTTTGGTTGTGCTAACTCATTATCGCGCTCCAATAATTGAGCCCTATTCACAACATCTGAATATAAACAAAGTTTATGAGAAATGAGGTATTGACGTATATCGGGTTTCAAACCTCCTAGAAACATTCGCGTCATTCGCTCCTCATTATCGACCAAATAGGATGATAACCAGGATAACTCCGCAAACTTAGCCTCGTACTGCTATACGATCATATTATTTTGCTCCATTGCTTATCTCAACATTTTCAGATGCCATTTTCAAACACTATCACAAAACAAGGGTTAATTGACATATCACATATTATCCCTATACTATGACCGACCAATTAAATACCAAATAAACTTAGGTAGGTCATACTAGCGAAGGAATTCCCCGTCTCCCCCCTCCTAGTTCTTGTCTCACATCTCAGTCAAGGATCATATCCCTAAGCTCTGATACCAACTGTGACTCCCCCAAAAATAGGTATACATCAGCCATCTTGGGTCACCAGATACATGGTACTGAATACAAATACAAACTAATTATACAACAGTCGTGTAAAATACGACAAAACATATGCTGCGAGTTTTAATATAAATATTGTCATCTAGACAATATCCACACTCAATGGAGTCCTCATTACATTTATTATTACACTATTTCATAGAATAGTAAGGACTACTAATGCACCATCTAGGACCATCACTCTGTTCCTCGACTAGTCCCAGCTACGTTCTCATTTCCTAAAGAGAACAATGAAAGAAAGGGTGAGCTCAACTAGCCCAGTAAGAAATAATATGACTAAGATAATGTAGAATAAATTATCGTTAGCCTTCAATAGTGTTAAACTGATACAATATAACAAACAACAAGTTTAACTGCAGTGGAACAAGCAATCTATTAGAAGAGTCAAGTAGAGAATAAAATCTACCATCTTCTATGATTTAAAAAGTTTTTCATCACTTTTATCGCTGGGACTCAGCTTAATAAATAACCCACATCATCCTTGTACTACGGCCAAAGACATTTTTTTTAGTATCAGGACCACAAATTATCTATGAACTACGGGCCAAAGATAATCGTGTTTTCATCAATGGTCCTGATCATGCCATAAACCAATTCATCTTTGCACCCTTGGCCGAAGAGAATCCATAGCCATAATCATACCAAAAACTATCCATCAATGCACTACGGGCCAATGAGGACTTTTTTCACATCATTTGTAACATTATGGTCATGATTATACCGAATAATCCCTGGTCATAATCATACCAAGTCCATCTATGCACTACAAGCCACAAATGACTTTCAATATAATATAAACATGAGGATGATGACAATGATATAAGAATTCAATAAAACAAGTTCAAGAATTAATTTATCCAGGAACTAATAACGTCCAAATTGTCAACATGATACTTCTTTGTAGAGTAAAATTCAAGAATGCTCAGAAGAATATTTTCATGAAAAGATACTGGATGAAGCGCAAATATCAAGGATATTCTACTAATTTCATGGAGTATAGAAGTCAAAACTTTAACCAACTGAGTATAATAAAGAATGGAATAACAAAAGAAATCACCAGGCATGCGATAAACCGCACAGACAGGTTATTCCAATAGAATAATAAATAACGGAACCAGGTCAGGCGTAATACGCACTGACAGGATATTCCAACAGAATAATAAAGAATGGAATAATAACAAAAATCACCATGCATGCGGTATTTCGCATAGACAGGTTGTTCCAACAGAATAATAAATAACGGAACCAGGTCCAGCGTAAAACGCACAGACAGGATATTCCAACAGAATAATAAAGATGGAACCAGGTCCAGCGTAAAATGCACAGATAGGATATTTTAACAGAATAATAAAGAATGGAATAACAACAAAATTTCACCATGTAGCGGTACTTCATATAGACAGGTTATTCCAGCAGAATAATAAATAATGAAATAATAGAAGAATTTCACCAAGTATAGGGTAGACTGCGTATACAGGTTATTCCAACAGAATAATAAAGAATGGAATAACAGAAGTTCTCTTCATGAATATGAAAAATAATAATACCCCTTACGAGTACAACAAATAATATCCCTTACCTTTGAAAGAAGAGTACTCCGACTGGTAAGGCGAGGATATACTCGAAGAAAACTTGCACTATGCTCAAAGCTTTCTTAAACTCTAAAGAAATACGCTCAAGATTATAGAAGAAGAACTCTCTCCATAGTTTCTCTCTCTAGAGTTTGGTGAATTAAGTAAGAAATAATGAAGGAATGAGCTTCTATTTATAGGAGAATGGACTGCATAGTAACTAATTCATGAACGGTCCAGATTGATTTACTTTAAACGGACGGTCCAGATTGATTTAATAAAATATTCTAATAAAACAAAATCTTTTAAATAAAATATAATATATTTTATTTATAATCTAATAAAACGAACTTCAAAAAAGTATTATGTTTTATATAAAAAGATTTTCCATGCAAAACACTATGCAGGCACTATGCAATACTATGCATAATAAAATATAATATATTCTAATTATTATCTAATAAAACAAATAACTTTATAAAAGTATTATGTTTTATATAAAAGATATTACTATGCAAAACATTATGCATAATAGAATATAATATATTCTATTTATAGTCTAATAAAACGAATAACTTTATAAAAGTATTACATTTTATATAAAAAGATATTACTATGCAAAACACTATGCAAATAGAATATAATATATTCTATTTATAGTCTAATAAAACAAATAACTTTATAAAAGTATTCTATTTTATATAAAAGCTTTTCTATTTTATTACATTAATAATACTAATAAAACATAAGCGATTGACTTATCACGTAAGCATCAATAATCAATACTGAAGTGTACTATGCAACCACGCGCGTATTCTTTGTACTTTTACTACCGAGTAGATCAACAGTATTAACGATAAAACTTCCGCCGTTATTTTCATTAAATATTTTTGTCATTTTCTCAATCCGACAATAATTACGTTGCGTGGTCCACCAATGACTGTGTCATTATACGAATATTCCCTGATAAAACGAATATTCCCCGACCAATCAAATATTATATAACAACTTGCATACTTTGCAAAATTTATAAATACTACCCACAACTATAACATTATATCAAATCCACACCATAATATTCAAAAAAAATTATTTCGAGAAAATTAAATATTTATTCATAAAATCTGGGGTCTCATATTATTAGGGGATAACTTACGCGTAGCGTTAAAATATTTGTGCACAATACATTGTACGAAGGGCTGATCCCCCTAAGTACGATGAGTCCTTATAGTCTTATGACTGTTAAAGTTGGAGTTGAAAGATTACTTGCAACTGTGGACATGGTTCATGGTCTTATGACCCTCAGTTATGTGTATTCCATATTTTGGATTTCGGTTCTTGATTATCATTGTTAGAGTACTATCCAGTTTGACAAGCCTATTTATTGGCAGTTATTATTATTATCCTCTTGTCGATTCATTGTTATATTCAGTGAGCAATTATTTTGCTCACTCTTGCATATTTATAAACTCATTGCAGCTAAAGTGGAGAAGGTAGATGAACCTTCAACTATCAAAGGAAAGGGAAAATTGTACAAGTGATGCTGATTTGTACTTTTATTTATTATGATGATCTTAGACTTTATTTTAATGATGTTATGTAATAATTTAATTCAACATTTGAATGACGTTTAAAGGTTAGATAACCATGGATGTTTTGAGTTTAATTATGTAACCCTATTTAAAGGGAGGATTTTATGGTTTAAATATTATTTTATTTGGGTTGATAGTATGAATGTTTGAATAGTGAGCACCAAATCTTGTGGGAATGAAGTACCTAGATTTGGAGGTGTCACAGTCCTCATTACATTTATGGTCACACTATTTTATAGAATAGTGAGGACTACTAATACACCAACTCGGACCATCACTCCGTTCCCTGACTAGTCTCGGCTACGTTCTCATTTCCTGAAGAGAACAATGAAAGCAAAAGGGTGAGCTCAACTAGCCCAGTAAGAAATATTATGGCTAAGATAATGCAGAATAAATTATCATTAGTCTTCAACAATGTTAGCCTGATAAAATACAGACATCAAGTTTAACTTCAGCGGAATAAGCAATCCATTAGAAGAGTCAAGTAGAGCATGATATCTACTATCTTCTATGATTTAAAATATTTTCATCAATTTTTATCGCTGAGACTCAACTTAATAAACAAACCACATCATCGAGTCATCCCTGCACTATGGGCCAAAGATATTCATTAAATCATCAATGGTCATGACTATACCGAATAATCCCTGGTCACAATCATACTAAAAACTGTCCATCAATGCACTACAGGCCACTGAGGACTTTTACCACATCATTTATAACATTACAGGTCATGATTATGCCGAATGATCCCTAATCATAATCATACCAAGTTCATCTATGCACGTAAGTCGAAGATGACTTTCATCACAATATAAGAATGAGGATGATGACAATGACATAATAATTCAAAAAAACAAGTTCAAGAATAAATTTTAAAAATATATAAGTTAATTTATCCTGAAATCAATTACGTCCAAATTGTCAACATGATACTGCTTTGTAGAGTAAAATTCAAGAATGCTCAGAAGAATATTTCCATGAAAAGATATTGGATGAAGCGCAAATATCCAGGATATTCTACTAATTTCATGGAGTATAGAAGCCAAAACTTTAACCAACTGAGTATAATAGAATATATGAAACTGCAAATGGATTCTCGTCTGCCATGTGGTAATCCACGTAGACAGATCATTTCCACAATTTAATAAGGAATGAATAGAAAGGATCATTCACCATGCATGCGGTAATCCACATAGGCAAAGTTATTCCAGCGAGAATAATAAAGAATGGAATAATGAGAAGAATTCACCAGCATCCGATAGACCGCATGAGATAGGTTATTCCCAATGAATAATAAAGAATGGAACCGGTCATGCATAATCACGCATGACGGGATATTCCAATGAATAATAAAGAATGGAACCGGTCGTGCGTAATCCGCATGCAGGACATGATGTTCTAATGAGAATAATAAAGAATGGAATAACAATAGAATTCACCGGGCATGCGATAGACCGCATGACGAGTTATTCCAACAAAATAATAAAGAATGGAATAATGAAGAATTTCACCATGTATTCGGTACTTGGCATAGGCAAAAGTTATTCCAACATAATAATAAAGAATGGAATAACAACTCTTACAGTATTGAAAGAAAATAACTCTCTTCATGAATACGAAAAGAATAATACCCTTACCTTAGAAGAAAACCTGGATACTAGAATAGTGAGGTAGCAGACTTCTCTTCTTCTTTCTCTCTATAATTTCTCTCTATAATAATTGCTCTATAGCTTTAGTGAATTGGTGAGAAATGAAGAAAGAATGAGCTTCTATTTATAGGAAAATATAGTTTCGATAATTGCACATTTTGGGGCTCAAAATATTATAGTATAATACCTTCCTCTTTTTTTTCATTTTTAATTTAGTCCTGCAACTATTATCAAACTTACACCACCTCCCCTAATAATAAATAATGTGAATCAATAGTTCAATCATGTGAATCAATAGGTATAATCATGTGAAAATATGAATTACAGTATAGTACCTTCATCTATACCTCCATTTTTAACTTAGTCATGCAAGTATTAACAATCTTGCACCAACTCCCCTAATAGTACAAGAATGTGACTCAATAGTACACACATGTGAACAAATAGTTATAATCATGTGAATTAATAGCAATTAATTACTCATTTATCCGATTAATTACCCGACTGGTCAGTAAAGCTTCCAGACATCAATTAATATCGAAATAAATGTCGATTTCTACTAACACTAATAATTCCAACACAATGGAACCATCAATTTCATCTTTAATCAACACGAACTTATTCATCATTAATATTATAACTCACAATATTTAACAACCAAGTCGTTCCCAGCAAAGAGGGAGGGCTTTCCGATAAGGATTTCTCTTTATTAGCGTGCAATTAGATGACCAAACATCTCCTTGACAGAACATCTAGACATTGTAAATATTACAATTTAATAATATGAATAACTTTGGCGTCTCAATTATTGATTTAATAATATAACATATTATGCAGATGATACTGTGACAATAATTAAATCAATAATATTAGAGATATGATGCAACAATTACTGTAGCAATAATTGAGTATAACTGAGTGACTTCTCACGTAAGCATCAATAATCAATACCGTAGTGCTACTACGCAACGACCACAGCAGATATCTTGTACTTTTACTACCAGGTAGTTCAACAGGTTAACTGTAAAACTTCCGCCGTTATTTATATAAAAAGATAATTATGTCATTTTCTAACTATGACAATACTTCTGTTGTGGGGTCCACCAATTATTGTGCCGTTGTACGAATATTCCCTGTTAAAATGAATATTCCCCGATCAATCGAATATTATATAACCACTTGCTTACTTTGCAAATTTTGTAAATATTACCCACAATTATAACATTATATTATATCCACACCATAATATTCAAAAATATATTTCGAGAGAAATTAATCTTTATTCATAAAAGTTGGGGTCTTACAACCTCCCCTTCTTATGAAATTTCGTCCTCAAAATTAGGGTGCGTACCTGGTATATCGAAGAGGTGAGGATACCTTGATTTCATTTCAGATTCTAACTCCCAGGTCATTTCTTCCACATCGTGGTTTCTCCACAAAATTTTAACTTGAGGTATAACCTTGGAGCGTAGAATATGATCCTTCTTATCCAAGATTTTAACAGGTACCTCTTCATATGTTAAATCTTCCTCTATCCTGTCTGGTTCTAGTTCAATAATATGGTTTGGGTCTTTCACATATTTACGTAACATAGATATGTGAAAAACGTTATGAACACGAGACATACTTGGCGGTAAGGCGAGTCTATAGGCCACAGTTCCTACTCAATCGAGGATTAAAAATGGGCCAATGAATCGAGGATTGAGGATTCCTCTCTTTCCAAATCTTGTAACTCCTTTCCATGGAGCAACACGTAACAACACATGATCTCCAATATTGAATTCCACGTCCTTTCGATGAAGATCAGCATAACACTTTTGTCGATCTTATGAGATTTTTATACGTTGTCGGATCGTTTGAATCTTTTCCGTTGTCATACGTACCAAATTCGGTCCCAACAGTGTTGCTTCACCCACCTCATCCCAACATACTGGAGATCGACAATTTCTTCCATACAACGCCTCAAATGGAGCCATGCCAATACTTGCTTGATAACTATTATTGTAGGAAAACTCCACCAATGGTAAGAACTTGTCCCAACTTCCCTTGAAGTCAAGGACACAGAATCTTAATAAATCTTCAAGAGTTTGAATAGTCCTTTCCGACTGCCCATCCTTTTGAGGATGATATGACGAACTAAATCGTAAATCCATACCCATAGCTTTTTGCAAACTAACCCAAAATCTTGAAGTGAATCTTGGGTCTCGACCAGAAACTATGGATACTGGCATACCATGCAATCTTACGATCTCGTTTATGCACATACTAGCAAGATGCTCAAGTGTATAAGTTTCTCGTATCGGTAAAAAATAAGCAGACTTGGTCAATCTATCAACAATGACCCAAATCGCATCTATGCCTTGAGAAACCTTGGGAAGACCAATAACAAAATCCATGGTAATGTGCTCCCACTTCCATTCTAGAATTTCAAGTGGTTGCAATGGACCTTTCGGCACTTGATGCTCTTCCTTGACTCGTTGACAAGTTAGACACCTTGAGATAAACCCCGCTATCTCTCTCTTCATATTGCTCCACCAAAATGTATGTCAAAGATCACGATACATTTTGGTACTCCTAGGATGGATTGCAAACGGTGTGTTGTGCGCCTCCATCATGATTTTATACTTCAAGTCAGAATTGTCAGGAACACAAAGTATGGAGTTGACTCGAAGTATTCCTTCTTCATCGATTCTTGCTTCTGAAATAGCACCTTCTTGCACTTTCTTCCTCATACGCATCAGCTCCAGGTCTGTAGCTTGAGCAGCTTTAACTTTATCGATTAAAGTTGGTTCCACTCGTATATTCTCCATCATCACATGGGTCCCTAGAGTCTTTAACTCTATTTTCATCCTTTCCAAGTCACACAAAATGGGCCTTTGTGTTGACAATATTGCACCTATGCCGCATATGATCTTCTACCCAATGCGTCAGCTACTACGTTCGCTTTTCCAGGATGGTATTGGATGGTATAATCATAATCTTTCAACAACTCAAGCCATCGTCATTGCCGCATGTTGAGTTCCTTTTGAGTGAAGAAATATTTGAGGCCTTTATGATCCGTATAGATCTCCACCTTCTCTCCATACAGGTAATGCCTCCAAATCTTAAGCGCAAAAACGACTGTTGCCAACTCTAGATCATGAGTAAGATAATTCATCTCATATTCTTTGAGTTATCGCAAGGCATAGGCTATGACTTTCCCATGTTGCATGAGAACACATCCTAACCCTTTGCTTGAAGCATCACTGTAGATGACAAATCCCTCCAAGCCAGATGGTATTGTTAGAATAGGTACTGAAATGAGTCTCCTCTTGAGTTCTTGAAAACTCTTTTCACATTCCTCGTTCCAACCGAATTTTGTATCTTTTCGAGTCAGCTGAGTTAATGGAGTAGCGATTCGAGAAAACCCTTCTACGAATCTCCGATAATAACCAGCTAAGCCGAGAAAGCTACGATATTTCATCCAACGACTTAGGTTGCTCCCAGGTTTGAATTGCTTCAATCTTTGTCGGGTCAACAGATATTCCATGATTTGATATCACGTGCCCAAGGATTGCAACTTCCTCTAGCCAGAACTCACATTTTTTCAACTTGGCATATAGCTTGTTTTCACGAAGCTTTTGGAGTATCAGCCTCAAGTGTTGCTCATGGTCTTCACGGGTTTTGGAGTATATGAGGATGTCATCAATAAAGAAGACCACAAAGTGATCCAAATATTCATTGAATACTCGGTTCATCATGTCCATGAAGGCAGCAGGAGCATTAGTCAATCCAAAAGACATGACTAGGAATTCATAATGCCGTCTAGGAGTTACGAAAGCGATCTTTGGAATGTCATCAGTTTTAATCTTCAACTGATGATATCCGGAACGAAGATCAATCTTTAAAAAGAATGCGAGGCAATGGGTACCTATTTTTTATGGTGACATGATTCAACTCCCGATAATCAATACAAAGTCGCATACTTCCATCTTTCTTCCTCACGAATAGAACAGGAGCACCCCAAGGAGACGTACTAGGACGAATGAAACCGATGTCTAACAATTCTTGTAGTTGGGTTTTTCACTCCCGAAGTTCAATAGGAGCCATTCGATACGGGGCTTTGGAAATGGGTTTTGTATCAGATTCAAGGTCGATACAAAATTCAATTTCATGCTCGGGGTAGGGTAGGGAAGTTCTTGAGAATCGTTAGGAAATTTATTAACAATAGAAATATCATTCAAATCTGACGTATTTTTAATTAAATCCATGACATGGGCTAAGAAAGCTTGACATCCATTTTTTAATAAACGAATAGATTTATGACTTGATATGACAGTGATTGATTTTAGTGGTTTGGTTGCTTGAATTCACATAATAGGTTGGTTAGGAATATGAAAGCTAACATCCTTACGAAAATAATCGATTTTAGCATGATGAGTAGTTAACCAATCAATCCCTAAAATCACATCAAATGCAAGTATTTTTAAGGAAATAAGATCGACAGGTAACGTGCGGTTACCGATTTGAATCAAACAAGACTTATAAACCGTGGATGTAATGAAGGTTGTAGTCACTCAAATTTTTTTTCATGCCTGTTATTAACATTATAGGAGGGCAGATTCTTCTTTCGGAGATAACCCTGGAAGACAGCTTACATCCATTTCGGATACAACCGGAAGTGCAGTTCCAACCCAGAACACAAACCGGGAACTTCATCTCAAACCCGGAGCACACGCCAGGAATGTCATTTCCAATCTCGGAGATAACCCCTAGGTTTGCAAGATCAAAAGACCGACAACAACACCGGAGAGGACAGTTCTGTCTCGGCGATAACACCGCGATGTTCAGTTCCGGTCCTAGAAACAACACTGGGAGTAGCAACTCCATCCTTGGTGATAGCCCCAAGGGATGCTTTTGCAGTTCCGGCGATAACTTCGGAATTGTTTGTTTCAAACACATGCGACCAGCTTCAAGCTCAGACCTCCTACCGAGGCAATCATACCTCAGACCCGGAGCTAACAACGAGCAGATAGGTTCTTTCACAGATGACCTTGCGGTATTCAAACACTTGTAGCAGTCCAGTCTTAGATTTAACCCTGAGCAACGTCTGCTTTCCGCTCAAATCGGCGATAACCCCGATAAGGAGTCAAAAACGTCATCTTACCACCTCAACAAGATGATATAGCAGTATACCTGTAAGACCCCAACTTGTTATTAATGAAATTTAATTTTTGTATTTATTATTTTGAAATAGTAAGGGTTGATTTGATTAATGTGGATAGTTATGGGTAAAATACACAAATATTTCAAAATAAGCAAGTGGTTATAAAATATTCATTGTTGTGGGGGAATATTCAGTATGGTAATGGAATATATGCATTTGTTTGGGAATATTAAATGACGTAGTAGCGACCATGTATGGGCCCCATAATGTGAAAAGCGATTGGATGAAGAAAACAACAAATATAAGTTGTTTAAAAATAACAGCGTAGTTGTTACCGTTAATACTGTTAAAATACTCGGTGGTTAACACACAGTAGCACACGGTATTGCACCAATTATTGATTCTTACGTAAGAAGGCACTACTCAATAATGTTTACAGTAATTACTGTTCAGTATTTTATTTTATTGATTTAATAATTGCTGCGTTGATATTTTATATTGTTGTTGTTTTAATAATTGTCATTACACAGTATTTTTCATTATCGAAGCAATAATTCATATTATCTGAATAATATTATTAGATAACATTATTGGCAATGTCTAGAAAGTTCTGTCTAAGGAGAGGTTTGGTCACCTAATTGCGGCGCTGATAAGGAGAAATTCTTATTGGAAAGCCCCCTCTTTCACAGGAATTGCACGGTTGTCAATATTGTGATTACGTAATATTATTTGTGAATAATTAATTATTGATTCATATGATAAGAAAAATATTGATTTTATTTGGATATAGATGGAGAAATTTTTTAATGTGACAATTGTTGAAAATTGAAATTTTATCTTTTTCTGATAAAATAATTCATTTAAATATATTATTATATTTTAATAATATAATAATGATGATGTTTTTACGATGAATGTGGGATATATGAGTATATGTGAAGGAGGAGTATTTTTGTTACCAAAAATATTTAAAGCATGTTTTATGTGTCGGTGGACCCCATTTCTTGACTGAAATTCGATTATAGCATGTAAAATCGCTTGTATGTGAATTTTGGTCAATTTCTGTTTGGAATTTAGAAAAACTTTCTTCTGTAAAGTTGTAGAGAATTGAATTTCCTATAAAAAGTTGCGAGTTTTGAATTTTCTGACAAAAGGGCTATTTATTGTGAATTATTGAAGTTCTGAAGCTCCGAAATAATTGATTTTTGGAAGTTTAAATTATTTTAAATTAGAAAAACGTTTTTCTTACTTTTTCTAGAAGGTGGCATGTGCTTATTGAGCTAAAATCAGATTTCAAGAGTGGCGTAGGAATTTTGATATATATATTTATATTTTATTAAATTTTTTGCTTTGGTGTTCTAAGCATTTTCCTATAAATAGGGTACTTAGGTTAGAATTGAAAATTACACCAGAAACTGAAGTTTTCTCTCTCTATATTATCGAGCGTATTCTTGTGAGTATTTTGAGTATATTTTGAGTATTGCTATATGGTGCAAGTTCAAGTCATAGCCTATATCCGGTGTTTCAGCTAGAAGTACTGATCTTTCGAGGTAAGGGATATTTTTTTAAAAAAATGATATTATTTCTTCTAATATCATTATGCCAAAGTATTGATCTGAACTTTTAATCAAATTTGGAACTTTTTGTGTTGGGGTTACTGTGAGACCCCAGATTTTATCAATAAAGATTTAAATTTTGTCGAAATAATTTTTAATATTATGCTGTGAATTTGAGATAAATATTATAGTTGTGGGTAGTATTTATAAATTTTGCAAAGTATGCAAGTGGTTATATTATATTCGATTGGTGGGGAATATTAGGTTTAACGGGGAATATTCGCATACAACTACTCAATCATTGGTGGACCCCACAATGTAATTATTGTCGGATTGAGAAAATGACAAAAATATTTTATTGAAATAACGGCGGAAGTTTTACCGATTGATACTATTGAACTACTTTCGGTAGTAAAGTGTACGAGAATACGTGTGGTTGCATAGTAGCACCGGTATTGATTATTGATGCTTATGTGAGAAGTCACTCATTGATTCCATTATTGTCGATTAATAATACGAATTATTATAGCGATAATGGACGTTTTTTTTTATTATTCGTATTATTAACGTAATAAAAGCGAAACATCTTTATATAAAACAAAATACTTTATTAAAGTTATTCTATAAATAGAATATATTATATTTTATTATGCATAGTGTTGCATAATGTTTTGCATAGTGTTTTTGCGTAGTGTTGCATATAGTGTTTGCATAGTAAAATATTTTTATATAAATAGAATATATGATATTTTATTTAAAAGATTTTGCTCTAAATATGGACCGTCAGATAAAAGTAAATCAATCTGGACCGTTCATGGATTAATTACTATGCATTCTATTTTCCTATAAATAGAAGCTCATTCCTTCATTATTTTCTTACGAATTCATTGAAACTCTAGAGAGAGAAACTATAGAGAGAAAGAAGAAAAGTATTCTGCTACTTCACTTTTTCAATATTCAGTTCTTCTAAGGTAAGGGGTATTATTTGTTGTAAATTCGTAAAGTGTTATTATTTTCTTATTCATGAAGAGAACTTACATTATTCCATTCATTATTATTCATTGGAATAACTTTTGTAAAAGTGGTATACCCTATACATAACTTTTGTAGATACGCAGATACCCTATACTTGGTGAAATCCTTATATTATTCTATTCTTATTTATTACATTGGAATAACTTTTGTATCTGTGGAATCCCCTATACTTGGTGATCTTCTTACATTATTCCATTCTTTATTATTTTGTTGGAATATCCGCATACATGTGTTTTACAGGATTCGGTTCCATTGTTTATTATTCGCATTTATTATTACATTGGAATATCACATGCGTGTGTTTTACAGGACACGGTTCCATTGTTTATTATTCAGCATTTATTATTACATTGGATCATCCGCTCGGTGTGAATTTCACGACACTCCGGTTCCTTTATTATTATTACATTGGAATAACTTGTCATCGCAATACCGCATGCGTCGTACGGTGATTTCTTTTGTTATTCTATTCTTTATTATACCCGGTTGGTTAAAACTTTGACTTCTATACTCCATGAAATTAGTTGAATATCCTTGATATTTGCGTTTCATCCAAAGATCTTTTCATGGAAATATTCTTACGATCATTCTTGAATTTTACTCTACAAAAGCAAGATCATGTTGACAATTTGGACGTTAATAATTCTGGATAAAATAATTCTTGAACTTGTTTTATTGAATTCTTATTCATTGTCATCATCCTCATGTTTATATTATGTTGAAAGTCATCGTGGCTGTAGTGCATAGATGGACTTGGTATGATTATGACGAGAGACTATTCGGTGTAATCATGACCGTAATGTTACAAATGATGTGATGAAAGTCATCTTTGGCTTACGTGCATAGATGAACTTGGTATGATTATGACCGAGGATCATTCGGTATAATCACGACTGCTTATAAATGATGTGACAAAAGTCCTCGGTGGTATTGTGTAATGCGATGATGGATAGTTTTGGTATGATTATGACGAGGGGTGATTCGGTATAGTCATGACCATTGATAATTTGATGAAAATCCTTGGCCGTGGAATGCGGGGATGATTAGATGTGGTGGTTTATTTATTAAAAGTGAGTCTCAAATGATAAAAATTGATGAAAACCTTTTAAAACCTAAAAGATAGTAGATTTTATTCTCTACTTGACTCTTTTAATGGATTGCATATTCATTGCAGATTAAAGCTGGTTGTCTATTGTATTTTATCAGTTTAACATTGTTGAAGGCTAATGATAATTTATTCTGCATTATCTTAGTCATAATATTTCTTACTGGGCTAGTTGAGCTCACCCTTTCTTTCACTGTTCTCTTCAGGAAATGAGAACATAGCTGGGATGAGTCGGGGAACGGAGTAATGGTCCAGAGGATAGCATTAGTAGTCCTCACTATTCTGTGAAATAGTATGATAATAGTTGTAATGAGGACTCCTTGAGTATGGATAATAGTCCTCACAGTTTATGTCGTATTGTACACGACAATTATATTAGTAAGTTGTATTTGAATTTATGTACCATGTAAGTGGCGACCCAAGATGGGTGACGATACCTAATTTTGGGGGCGTCGCGATTTGGTATCGAGCTTAGGATATGATCCACGGCTAAGAGGTGAGAATAGTACTAGGAGGGGAGAGACGGGAATACCTTCGCTAGTATGACCTACCTAAGTTTATGTGCTATTTTATTGGTGAATTGGAATATAGGGATAATTTGTTACATGTCAATTAACCCTTGTTTTGTGACAAGTGTTTGAGAATGGCATCCTGAAAATGCTTTGAGATAAGCAATGAAGCACATGAGAGTGTTGATTCAACTCAAACAAAAGGTAACGACCAACAACACGATAATAATCATACTGGTGGCAACGGCTATCAGAATAATGATAACCATCGTGGGGGAAATTATCATGCCAAGAATGGTAACCACTTAAATTGGTAATCATGGCAAAGATAATAGAAGTGGAAATTGCAAGAAGAGAAGTTCATTTAGCCCAATTTTGTTGTGCACCAAAGTCAAGTCTATTTGGGACGGTGGCACCAAAGGAGGATATGGACAAAACAAAGTCGTTGGTTTTAGGAAGTGCATTTTCATGACTTCTCAAAAGAAAGTAAACCGAACGAAGTTAGCACGGGTTAGTTAATTATAAATTGCGAAGTCTATACCTTATAAGATACCGATTCTACCCATTATTTTATCTCTCTTGCTTGCGTTCAACGTTTAAATTTGACTCCGGAGAAGTTAGACTTTGACTTATTGGTTGAAACTTCGTTAGTAGGAGCCTTTGTTACCGCTACTATTTTTAAATCTTGTTTGATTTAAATAAACACTTTCACGTTACCTGTCGATCTTATCTCTTTGAAAATATTTGTCTTTGATGTGACTTTAGAAATCGATTGGCTAAATACTCATCATGATTTTAGTAAGGTTGTTAGCTTTCATGCGAATTCAAAGTAACCAAACCACTAAAGTCAATCATTGTCATATCAAGCCATAAGTAAAGAGCCCCGATCCTTTCGTTGTTGACTTCCTTGTGTGGGAATGCAACGAAGCCAGAATTTCTGTAGGCGATGTCGTGACTGAAGATGGCAAGCTAATAGGTATCATTGTGAGGTGCTATCCAGGTTAAGGGATAGAAGTCACAGTTGGTATTAATGTGACGTACTATCTAAGTCTTGGATGAGAGTAACAGTTTTGAATGATATTTCTATCATTAATTAATTTCTTGGCGTATTCTTGAAGACTTCCTAGCCTACCCTAGAACGCGAAATCGAATTTTGTATTGACCCTAGTACAAAAACCCATTTCTTAAACCCTCAAATATTTCTTCAACTAAAAGGATCTGTTTACGAGGATTATGATTAAAGTCATAATAAAAGCATTGGACTAATGAAAATCATGGGTATATGAAGTATTAGTAAGTGTTATGATGAGTTATGTTGGTTATTATGTGAAAACATGAAAGTTTCTTAGAAATCACAAAGAGTTGAAAATTAGATTTTGGTGAAAAACGTAACATGAAATTCAATTGACCATATCTCCTATTATATTTTGAATTTTTGAGTGTGGTCAAGTCCTAGAGTTAGATCTATGAGTTACCTAACTAATCCAAGTGGAATTACTGGAAAAGATGTTGTAGATTTTGTGTGGACTGATTTTAGCAAAGGAGTGCAAAGCTGCAAAAAGCAGAAAAAAGTCTGCTGCCATGATTTTAGAAGGGCTGTTTCGGCCACTTAAATTATGAGAAAAATTTTGGCCTTTTGGGACATGAAGGTATATGGTATAAAGTACCTCCTGTCCAAAAATGAGCTCATTCGACTTAAAATGAGCAAGTTATGACTATTTCAATATTTAGGTTTTTCCGATTTAAAACGCTATAACTTAGGAGATCTATAACTCCAGATGACCATGAAATTTAAACTAGAAGCTCACGTTAACATGTGTAAGGTCCTTCCAAGATTTGGGAATTTATGGAGTTAAACTTGAGGTAGCTAATTTCTTAAGGAATTAATTAGAAATTGATTTTGAAAAATAGTAAATAAATTTTAAAAATTCCGAGAAAAATATATTTTCATTATGGGACTATATTATGCTAAATCTCAGAAAAAAAATATTTTTGGGACTGATTTGGTATTTTCATGAAAATAGTTTAATTACTGAACATATGAGTTAAATATGTTATGTGAAGTAACAAAGTTGAAAATAGGATTTTATGGCTAGAGAATCCTATATAGAGTATATGCATATTTTTTGATGAGGATTTGATAATTGGTGATGATATCTTATGAGTATGGCATTTTGAATGATTAAATGCATTATATGGTAAAGCGTAAACAATTGAGATAAATTGTTT
Organism: Panax quinquefolius; assembly: GCA_020205615.1. Taxonomy (NCBI): domain Eukaryota; kingdom Viridiplantae; phylum Streptophyta; class Magnoliopsida; order Apiales; family Araliaceae; genus Panax; species Panax quinquefolius. The sequence goes on along the minus strand of CM035173.1, from coordinate 83,387,996 downwards.
ATAAATTTATGAAGTGATTAAAATATTGTTATAATATTAATGATATTAGATTATGAGATTATTAAGTGATTGATAATATGGGGATATTCTTGAATCCAGGATAAATTATATTATAATTGTTTAATATTTATCCTTTATCTCATTTGATTGATTCTTTATATCATTATCTTCATGCTTATATTATGTTGAAAGTCATCTGTGGCCTGTAGTGCATAGATGGACTTGGTATGATTATGACCATGGATTGTTTGGTATAATCATAACCGTAATTGAAAACACGATTATCTTTGGCCGTAGTGCATGGATAATTTGTGGTCGTGATCTAATGAATACACGATTATCTTTGGCCGTAGTGCATGGATAATTTGTGGTCGTGATCTAATGAATACACGATTATCTTTGGCCGTAGTGCATGGATAATTTGTGGTCGTGATACTAATGAATACACGATTATCTTTGGCCGTAGTGCATGGATAATTTGTGGTCGTGATACTAATGAATACACGATTATCTTTGGCCGTAGTGCATGGATAATTTGTGGTCGTGATCTTAATGAATACACGATTATCTTTCGTCAGTAGTAGTGCATGGATAATTTGTGGTCGTGATACTAATGAATACACGATTATCTTTGCGTAGTAGTGCATGGATAATTCGTGGTCGTGGATACTAATGAATATCCTTGGTCGTGATCTTAATGAATATCCTTGGCACGTAGTGCGGGGATGATTCGATGATATGGATTAATTATTGGTGAGTCTCGACAATGAAATATTAATTCATGGATGTGGTAAAAGTCATCTTTGGTAGTAGTGCATTGATAGACTTGGTATGATTATGACCAAAGATTATTCGGTATAATCATGGTAGTAGATTGAAAACACGAATATCCTTGGCGATAGTGCATGGATAATTCGTGGTCGTGATACTATTAAGGCTGCGTCAAAGATTATTGGTTTTTGAGTTGTATATCTTTTGCTTTGTAGTGCAAAGATGAATTGTTAATGAATATCTTTGGTAGGATTGCAAAGATGAATTTAATGTTTTCAACGATAAAGGTATTCAAGGTATCCTCACCTCTTTATCATACCAGTGCGTACCCTAATTTTGAGGGGCGAAATTCCATAAGGAGGGGAGATTGTGAGACCCCAGATTTTATCAATAAAGATTTAAATTTTTGTGAAATAATTTTTAATATTATGGTGTGAATTTGAGATAAATATTATAGTTGTGGGTAGTATTTATAAATTTTGCAAAGTATGCAAGTGGTTATATTATATTCGATTGGTCGGGGAATATTCGGTTTAACAGGGAATATTATACAACGTCTCAATCATTGGTGGACCTACAATGTAATTATTGTCGGATTGAAAACGACAAAAATATTTTATTGAAATAACGGCGGAAGTTTTACCGGGTTGATCTTGTTGAACTACTCGGTATTTAAAATGCGATGTACGTGTGGTTGCATAGTAACATGCGGTATTGATTATTGATGCTTATGTGAGAAGTCACTCGGTTTGATTCCATTATTGTCGATTAATAATATGAATTATTATAGCGATAATGACGTTTTGTTTTATTCAGTATTATTAACGTAATAAAAGCGAAACATCTTTTATATAAAAATGTAATACTTTATTAAAGTTATTCTATAAATAGAATATATTATATTTTATTATGCATAGTGTTGCATAGTGTTTTGCATAGTGTTTGCATAGTAAAATATTTTTATAGAAATAGAATATATGATATTTTATTTAAAAGATTTTGCTTTAAATATGGACCATCGATTAAAGTAAATCAATCTGGACCGATTCATGGATTAATTACTATGCATTCTATTTTCCTATAAATAGAAGCTCATTCCTTCATTATTTTCTTACTTAATTCATTGAAACTAGAGAGAGAAACTATAGAGAGAAAGAAGAAAAGTATTCTTCGCTACTTCACTTTTTCAATATTAGGTTCTTCTAAGGTAAGGGTATTATTTGTTGTACCGTAAAGGGTGTTATTCTTTCTTATTCATGAAGAGAACTTCATTATTCCATTCATTATTATTACATTGGAATAACTTTTGTAAAAGTGGTATACCCTATACATAACTTTTGTATACGTGGCATACCCTATACTTGGTGAAATCCTTATATTATTCCATTCTTATTTATTACATTGGAATAACTTTGATATCTGTGGAATCCCCTATACTTGGTGATCTTCTTACATTATTCCATTCTTTATTATTACATTTGGAATATCACATGCCATGTGTTTTACAGGACTGGTTCCATTGTTTATTATTCCACATTTATTATTACATTTTGAATATCCATCGTGTGTTTTACAGGACCTAGTTCCATTGTTTATTATTCAGCATTTATTATTACATTTGGATCATCATCGATTGTGAATTTCACGACACGGTTCCATTATTATTATTACATTGGAATAACATACATCTAAATACCGCATGCATGGTGATTTCTTTTGTTATTCTATTCTTTATTATACCCGGTTGGTTAAAACTTTGACTTCTATACTCCATGAAATTAGTTGAATATCCTTGATATTTGCGTTTCATCCGAGATCTTTCATGGAAATATTCTTACGATCATTATTGAATTTTACTCTACAAAAGCGAAGATCGTGTTGACAATTTGGACGTTAATAATTCTTGGATAAAATAATTCTTGAACTTGTTTTATTGAATTCTTATTCATTGTCATCATCCTCATGTTTACATTATGTTGAAAGTCATCTGTGGCCTGTAGTGCATAGATGGACTTGGTATGATTATGACCAGAGACTATTCGGTGTAATCATGACCGTAATGTTACAAATGATGTGATGAAAGTCATCTTTGGCTTACGTGCATAGATGAACTTGGTATGATTATGACCAGGGATCATTCGGTATAATCATGACCTGCTATAAATGATGTGACAAAAGTCCTCAGTGGCCTGTAATGCAGTGATGGATAGTTTTTGGTATGATTATGACCAGGGGTGATTCGGTATAGTCATGACCATTGATAATTTGATGAAAATCCTTGGACCGTAGTAGATGCGGGGATGATTAGATGTGGTGGTTTATTTATTAAAGTGAGTCTCGGTGATAAAAATTGATGAAAACCTTTTAAAACCTAAAAGATAGTAGATTTTATTCTCTACTTGACTCTTTTAATGGATTGCATATTAAGCTGCAGATTAAACCGGTGGTTGTCATTGTATTTTATCGGTTTAACATTGTTGAAGGCTAATGATAATTTATTACGCATTATCTTAGTCATAATATTTTTCTTTGGGCTAGTTGAGCTCACCCTTTCTTTCTTTATTCTTCTTGAAATGAGAACATAAATTTGGGACGAGTCGGGGAGCGGAGTAATGGTCCAAAGGATAGCATTAGTAGTCCTCACTATTACGTGAAATAGTGTGATAATAGTTGTAATGAGGACTCCTTTTGAGTTTGTATAATATCTAGTAGACAATATTTGTATAGGACTCACGGTTTATGTCAGTATTGTATACCTACAATTATATTAGTAAGTTGTATTTGAATTTATGTACCATGTAAGTGGCGACCCAAGATGGGTGGACGTATACCTAATTTTGGGGGCGCCAGAGTTCTTATTCACGTATACGACCTTTATTCACGATATGACACTATTCACGAATACGATTTACATTATTCACGAAAAATTAAATTTTTTTGTTTTCGTTCAACATATCTATTATGGATACTAGCTTTGATTGTATCCATGTTTTGATCATTCTTGAATTTTACACCACTATAATTATTTTTGAGGTATTTTGGACATGGATAAAACAATAACTTAATCCTTAATCCTTGTCATTTTGTTTCACTAGTTTCGTTTCTTTAAAATATTTTTCATCATCCACGGTCTTAAATGATGATATTATTGAATATCTTTGGCCCTGTAGTGCAAAGATGAATGATTTGAAGAATATCTTTGGCCAGTAGTGCAAAGATGAGCAGTGTTTAGATGAACATGACCAATCGATGAATATCTTTGGCTGTAGTGCAAAAGATGAATATTTGATTCGGATATATATTGATTGATGTTACGGGGATAAAAGATGAGCGATGAACTTTTAAATTCATATATAGAAGATAGTAGTTTGCATTCTCTACTTAACTCTTCTAATGAATTATTATTTCATTGCGAATATTGATTTAAAACTTGTTGTCTATTGTATTCTATTAGATTTTTTCCTGTTGAAGACTAACGATAATTTGTTGTATATTATCTTAGTCATAATATTCTTTTTCTTGGGCTAGTTGAGCTCACCCTTTTCCTTTTGTTCCATTTTTCTTCTCGGGAGGCGAGAATATATAGCGAGTAGTAGAGGGGGTATGGAATGAAGGTTCTAGAGAGAGTTGTTTAGTAGTCCTCACCATTTTTGTAAAATAATGTATCAATAAATGTGATGAGGATTTATTTGAGTATAGATATTGTCTAGAAGAAAATATTTGTATTCAAACTCACAGCTTTTTCTTGTTGTAATAATAAAGTTGTAGTTGTTTACATGCCATGTATTGACAACTCGAGAATGGGTGATGTATACCTATTTTGGGGGCGTCATAGTTGGTATCGAGCTTAGGGATATGATCTCTGGCGGAGATCGGGGAATAGAACTAAGAGGGGAGAGACGAGTAAATCCTTCGCTAGTGTGTCCTACCTTTGCTTATTTGTTAGTTGGTTAGTATATAGGGATATTATGTGATATATTGATTTTCTTAATTACCCTTGTTTTATGACAAAGATTTGAGAATGTCAATTGAGAATATTAATGATGGAAATGAGACCGTGGAGACTCCTGTACTCACCAACGAGGAGAACGTGCAACTGTGAGTTGACAATGTTCCTCCATGTGAACAACACCGGTGAGCGAGATGATGAGCGAGGGATGTTTAGAAGCTTTTTGCAGTTCATGCAAAATCGAGACGAGGAGACTCGTGTTCAAAATACTGAGGAGGAAATGATAGCAATTCACGGGTTGTCACAAATGCAAGCGATTCAAAGAGTTGGGACCACGAATTTAAGGGAAAGCGAGATCCGATCATGGCGGAAACATGGGTCAAGCAAATTACCAAGATATTCGATGTATTGGGATGCACGGAGAACGAAGGTTCCATTCGCAACCTTTATGTTTCAGTGGCGAAGGATTCTCGGTGGAGTCTCGTAGCGTATACATCCAAACCGCACTCAAGATGTCTTGGGAGGCGTTTCAGAAACTATTTAATGACAAATACTTTCACGAAAGTGTTCGTCATATGAAGGAAGTGGAGTTCATCGATTAGAACAAAAAACAACACGCGGTGTCTCGAAGACGAGGCAAAGTTTGCAGAGTTATCCGAGTTTGCACCTCATTTGGTGGAGAATGAGGAGCGTATGACGCGGATGTTTCGAGAGGTTTGAAACCAAAGATACGAAAATATCTCATTTCTCATAATTTTTCTCTCTATTCGGGATGTTGTAAGCAGGGCTCAATTATTAGAGCGAGATAACGAGTACGGTCAACCGAGGGACCACAATCGAGGATCATACAGGAGATAGCGATCAACAAAACAACGATAACCACGGTGAGGAGAAAAAAAAGACGGACAAAAATGGTAACCACTCTGGTGGTAATCATGGCCATGAAAATAGAAGAAGCGAGTCGGGGAGGAGATTTTAAAAGAGGAGATTTAACAATGACCATGTGAAGATAGCGGTGCAGGTTTAAACAAATCGGTTCTAGGGAGGAGAACGACCACCGGTCATATGCTATAAATGCGGGAAAGAGGGACATATTAGTCCAAACTGCCCACAACAATTCAAGGTATGATATAATTGTGGAAAGGAAGGACATATCATTTGGAGATTGTACAGTAGCGAAACCTAGTTCAAAGATGATGGTGACTCAAAAGATCATCCCGGAAAAAGTCAAAGTCAACGGTTCCTGGAAGAGCGTTTGTTGTGACTGGTCAAAATGCGAGGAACCCAAACGAGGTGATCACGGGTAAGCTATTTATAAATTCTTGCGAAGTTTATACCTTACTTGATACCGGTGCTACCCATTCATTTATCTCTCCTTCTTGTGCTCAACGTTTAAACTTGACTCCGGAGAAATTAGACTTTGACCTATCTGTGGAAACTCCGTTAGGAGAAACTTTCATCACATCCATCGTTTATAAATCTTGTTTGATTCAAGTTGGCACCATCACCTACACCGTTGACCTTATCTCTTTAAAGATACTTGCTTTTGATGTGATTTTAGGGATTGATTGGTTAACTACTCATCATGCCAAAATTGATTATTTTCGTAAGGTTGTTAGTTTTCATATTCCTAACCAACTGTTATGCAATTCAAGCAACTAAACTATTAAAATCAATCACTTTGTCATATCTAATCATAAAGCTATTCGTTTATTGAAAAATAGATGTCAAGCTTTTTTAGCCCATGTTATGGATTTGAATAAAGACACGTCAAATTTGAATGATATTCTGTTGTTATTGACTTTCCGACGTATTTCTGAAGAACTTCCGGTCTACCCCCGTAACGTGAAGTTGAATTCTTTATTGATCTTGAACACGGTACAAAGCCCATTTCTAAAACCCCATATCGAATGGCTCCTATTGAACTTCGGGAGTTAAAGGTCCAACTACGAGAATTGTTGGAATCGGTTTCATTTGGCCTAAGTACATTTCCTTGGGGTGCTCTGTTTTATTCAGTAAAGAAGAAAGACGGGAGTATGCGACTTTGTATTGACTATCGGGAATTGAACCATGTCACCATCAAGAATAGGTATCCTCTACCTCTTATTGATGACTTGTTTGACCGATTGCAAGGGCACAATTTTTTCAAAGATCGATCTTCGATTACGGATATCATCGGTGAAGATTTAGGCGAGGATATTCAAAGACTACCTTTAGAACTCGATGCGGGCATTATGAATTCTTAGTCATGTCTTTCGAATTGACTAATGCTCCTGCGGCTTTCATGGATATGATGAACAGAGTATTCAAGGAATATTTGGATCAATTCGTTGTTGTCTTTATTGATGACATCCTCATATATTCCAAAAGTCGTGAAGATCATGAGCACCATTTGAAGCTAGTACTCCAAAGGCTTCGTGAAAACAAGCTTTATGCCAAGTTGAAGAAATACGAGTTCTGGCTTGAGGAAGTAGCATTCCTTGGGCACGTGGTGTCGAAACATGGAGTATCTGTTGTTCTGACGAAGATTGAAGCAATACAAAGTTGGGAGCAACCGAAGTCGGTGACTGAAGTACGTAGTTTTTTGGGCTTAGCTAGTTATTATCGGAGATTCGTGGAAGGGTTTTCTCGAATTGCTACTCCATTAACCCAGCTAACTTGGAAGGATACAAAATTCGTTTGGAGCGAAGAATGCGAGAAGAGTTTCCAAGAGCTTAAGAGGAGACTTATTTTAAGACTGTTTCTAACAATACCATCCGGTTCGGATGGATTTGTTATCTACAATGATGCTTGGGAAAAGGGTTAGGATGTGTTCTCATGCAACGTGGGAAAGTCATAGCCTATGCCTCGCGACAACTTAAAGAATATGAGAGGAATTATCATACTCATGATCTAGAGTTGGTAGCAGTCGTTTTCGCGCTAAAGATATGGAGGCACTATCTATATGGGGAGAAAGTGGAGATAGATTCAGACCATAAAAGCCTTAAATATTTCTTCACTCAAAAAGAACTCAACATGCGGCAGCGACGTTGGCTCGAGCTATTGAAAGACTACGACCACACTATTCAATACCATCCTGGAAAAGCGAACATGGTAGCTGATGCGTTGAGTAGAAGATCATATGCAGGAATGAGTGCGATGATGTCAAGTATACGATAGAGCCAACTTTAATAGAAAAAGTTAAGGTTGCTCAAGCCACCAGGCCAGAAATGATCGCGTATGAAGAAGAAAGTACAAGAAGGTGCTATTCCGAGCGAGAATTGATGAAGAAGGAATACTTCGAGTCCACTCCAGACTTTGTGTCCCTAACAACTCTGATTTGAAGTACAAGATTATGATGGAGGCACACAATACACCATTTGTAATCCATCCTGGAAGTACCAAAATGTATCGTGATCTTCGACATACATTTTGGTGGAACAATATGAAGAGAGAGATTGCAAAGTTTATCTCAATGTGTTTAACTTGTCAACGTGTAAAGGCAGAGCATCTAGTACCTAAGGGTCCGTTGCAACCACTTGAGATTCCGAAATAGAAGTGGGAACACATTACCATGGATTTCGTTACGGGTCTTCCTACGGTTTCTCAAGGCATCAATGCTATTTGGGTTATTGTTGATAGATTAACCAAGTCTGCTCATTTCTTGCCGATACGGGAGACTTATTCCCTTGAATTTCTTGCTAGTATATATGTAAATGAGATTGTGAGATTGCATGGCATGCCAGTATCCATAGTTTCGGATCGTGACCCAAGATTCACTTCAAGATTTTGGGTTAGCTTGAAAAAAGCTAAGGGCACGAATTTACGATTCAGTTCGGCATACCATCCTCAAACGGATGGACAATCAGAGAGGACTATTCAAACTCTTGAAGATTTATTAAGACTCTGTGTCCTAGACTTCAAGGGCAGTTGGGATAAGTATTTACCATTGGTGGAATTCTCCTACAACAACAGTTATCAGGCAAGTATAGGTGTGGCTCCATTCAAGCATTTATATGGACGAAAATGTCGCTCTCCAGTATGTTGGGACGAGGTGGGTGAAGCAACATTGTTGGGACCCGAGTTGGTACGTATGACTATGGAAAAGATCCAAATGATTCGACAACGTATACAAATGGCACAAGATCGACAAAAGAGTTATCCGATCTTCATCGAAAAGGACGTGGAATTTAGTATAGGGGATCATGTATTGTTGTGAGTTGCTCCATGGAAGGGAGTTACAAGATTTGGGAAGAGAGGAAAGCTCAATCCACAATTTATTGGTCCATTTCAAATTCTTGACCGAAAGTAGGAAATGTAGCCTATAGACTCGTGTTACCTCAAGTATGTCTCGTGTTCATAATGTGTTTCACATATCTGTACTTCGTAAATATTTGAAAGACCCGAACCACGTTATAGAGTTAGAACCGGACGAAATAGCCGAAGACTTAACGTATGAGGAGGTACCTGTCAAGATCTTGGATAGGAAGGAGCATGTCCCTACGCATGAAAGGTCATACCACAAGTTAAAGTTTTGTGGAGGAATCATGCTTTATAGAGGAAATGACACAGGGAATTGGAAGCGGAAATGAAAGCGAGGTTTCCTCACCTTTTCAAAACATCAGGTACGTACGTCAATTTCGAGGATGAAATTTCATAAGGAGGGGAGGTTGTAAGACCCCAACTTGTTATTAATGAAATTTAATTTTCTCTATTTATTATTTTGAAATAGTAAGGGTTGATTTGATTAATCCTGGATAGTTATGGGTAAAATACATAAATATTTCAAAATAAGCAAGTGGTTATAAAATATTCATTGTTGTCGGGGAATATTCGTATGGTCGTGGAATATTTAAATGACTCACTAGTTGACCATGTATGGGCCCCATAACGAAAGCGATTGGATGAAGAAAACGATAAATATAAGTTGTTTAAAAATAACTAGCGTAGTTTTTACCAATTATAATATTGTTAAAATACTACCTTGGTTAACACACATGAGATATTACTGCAGTATTGCACTAATTATTGATTCTTACGTAAGAAGGCACTACTCAATAATGGTTACGATAATTACTTTATTCGAAGATTTTATTTTATTGATTTAATAATTCTTTGCGTTGATATTTTATATTGTTGTTGTTTCAATAATTGTCATTATACGTTAGTTTTCATTATCGAAGCAATAATTCATATTATCTGAATAATATTAATAGATAACATTATTGGCAATGTCTAGAAAGTTACGCTCTAAGGAGAGGTTTGGTCACCTAATCATAAGGCGCGCCAAGAAGGAGAAATTCTTATTGGAAAGCCCTTCTTTCCTAAGAAGCATGCAGTTTGTCAATATTGTGATTCGTAATATTATTTGTGAATAATTAATTATTGATTCATATGATGAGAAAAATATTGATTTTATGTGGATATAGATGGAGAAAATTTTTAATGTGACAATTGTTGAAAATTGAAATTTTATCTTTTTCTAATAAAATAATTCATTTAAATATATTATTATATTTTAATAATATAATAATGATGATGTTTTTACGATGAATGTGGGATATATGAGTATATGTGGAGGAGGAGTATTTTTGTTACCAAAAATATTTAAAGCGTGTTTTATGTGTCGGTGGACCCCATTTCTTGAAGGAAATTTGATTATAGCCTGTAAAATCGCTTATTTGTGGATTTCGGTCAATTTCTATTTGGAATTTGGAAAAACTTTCTTCTGTAAAGTTGTAGAGAATTGAATTTCCTATAAAAAGTAGCGAGTTTCAAATTTTTTGATAAAAGGGCTATTTATTGTGAATTATTAAAGTTCCAAAGCTCCGAAATAATTGATTTTTGGAAGTTTAAATTATTTTAAATTAGAAAAACGTTTTTTCTTACTTTTTCTAGAAGGTGGCATGTGCTTATTGAGCTGAAATCAGATTTCAAGAGTGGCGTAGCATTATACATGTCAGACCTTTTTCACTTGTTTTTTTAAACAAATCGCACATTAACATGAGAACACCAAAGAACAAGTGCTTGAAAAGGACACTCAAAAATCCACGGCGTCGACGACGGTGGCGACTCTTTGGGGACTCAAAGAAGAGGGCTTAAGCCGCTATTACAAGCTTTTCAAAATTGTTATATGCTTGTGTGTGAATGTTGCATTTATATTTATGATTAATGTGTACGAATGCATCTTAATTACTGCACTGCTAAATATATATCTATGATATTAGTGCTTCGCACATGTCATCATTTTGCATAAATGGTGAGACAGGTTGTATGTGAATGTATGTTGTGTGGTCCCTCCACCAGGAGGTTATCCTGTCGGTGTTTGATTACTGGACTCGTGGGAAGAATAATTCATTGGGGCTCAAGAAAGGCATCACTCAGATTCGCTCCAATTGAACGACCGGATTAAATTCCTTTCAAGTAGATTGTGATGATCTAGGAACCTTCATGCCAAAAATCCGCTAGAGTAACCCTAAGATAGGTCAGCCTCTGATAAACCAAACGCAGAGGAAAGTCTCTTCATACTTTCCATTTTTAATTACTTGTAAAAGCATTTACTTGTAATTTTATTCCATGTTCATCCATATGTAATGGAAAATATGAAGAATATATGTACATGCATGACATATTATCAATTAACAACCAGTTTTGCAGGAAAAAATTCCTAAATGGACATGTTATGATAACATTTACATTACCCTAAGACTAAACTACGTAAGTCTTTTGTAGGGAAGCAATTAGGCCTATTACACGCTCAAAATCCAAAAAGGCCACGAGCCTACAACCAATCATGTCTTCTTCTGACCAGTCTAATGCTGTCTCCCGAGAAGAATTTGACGGATTAAGTAAACAAATTGCAAACTTGGCTGTTCTACTGAAAGAAATGCACCAGTCCACTCAGGGTACGAAGATACCTACATATACAGAATCCCCTACACAAGGAGGAGTTCAAGGTCTGGAAAAAAAATTCGGAACCTCAGTTGGATACAACCAACAAAGACCTTGAAAACACCCATCTCAAAGGAGATCCAGACAACGGTGATATAAGGAAGAAGGTCCTTCAAATGGAGGAAACTATTCTTGTTCTCAAAGGGATTGGAACACATGGCAGTGTTTCATATACAGACCTTTGCATATTTCTTGGTGTTCATTATCCAGAGAAATTCAAAACCCTTGATTTTGAGAAATATGACGGATTAGAGGAGCCTTATACACATTTAAAAGTGTTCATTGGAGAACTTGGGTCTTACGCAGAAAATGAAAAGATTAGAATGCAGCTGTTTTAGAAAAGTCTGACTGGAGAAGCCCGTTCATGGTATACCAGATTAGACAACTCAAAGATCCATAGCTGGGAAGAGCTGGCTCACGTCTTCCCTACTTAATACAGTTTTCAATCTCAAATGGCTCCTGACCTGTACCAAATTACCAAGGTCAAGAAACAGTCTAATGAGTCATTTAGAGAGTATGCTCAAAGGTGGAGGCGCCTTGCTGCTCAAGTTATTCCTTCCATGACAGAATCAAAAATGGTCATGACTTTCATAGATGTACAGGAAGTTCCTTTCTATGAAAGAATTCTAGCTGGTATTGGCAAACCATTCTCTGAAATGATCAAGCACGGAGAAATGGCTGAGATGGGAATGAAGTCCGGTTAAATTCAAGACCTAGCCGCTCTTAAAGCTGTTGCTGAGCACATCCAGTCCGGATCTTATGGAAACAACCCCCGGAGGGTCCATAAAAAGAAAGAAGAGGATGTTTTCTTGATACTACAAGGACAAAAAGGCAATCAAAGCATACCTATGCAGAGGAGAAACTACTCCCCTTTTCCAGCACAATCTTCAAACCCTCCATTGTCTAAAAGTGGAGAAGTAAAGCGGCCTCGAACGTTTACACCCTTAGGGGACTCGCTCGAGAATATTCTTGCTCTTCTGACTGCTCAGAAGAAAATTACACATCTTCTTCCACTAGCCAACCCTAATGGGAGGGGTTTTAATGCTACTCGGAAGTGTGCCTATCATGCCGGAGCACCTGGACATGATATTCAAGATTGTTGGGCCTTGAAGCACAAGATTCAAGATCTAATAGACAACAGTGAGATTGTGGTCACCAAACCATATCAACCTCATGTGCAAGACAACCCTCTTCCTCAACACAAAGAAGAAGAGGTCAACATGATCAGTTGGAGCACTATACAAGGTTCCAATTCTAACGGAGAATCATCCCAATCCATCAAAGACGGTGTTGACAAATGGGATTATAAAAAGTTCTAGTTTACCATGGAACGAAAGATGAAAGCTCTTTCCAAACAAATTGAAGAATCGCGAGCTGGTGACCCACCAAAGATCAAGTCACACGCCAATTAATCAGGCAGTAGCATGCCTATCTCCTTCCTTTTGTTATGAATGCCTCCTCACCACCTTCAGAAAGCGAAGCTATGGAGGATAAGCTTGCGAAGAGAGCAAATTCTAAAGCCCGTCGGGATTTTGCCAATCAGAGGGAATTCACCTATTTGGGCCAATCTATGGAGGAGATACTACAGATGTTGATCAACGAAGGAAGAATTACCTTCCTTCTCCCTCCAATCAATCCCCGTTCAAGACCGTTTAATCCTGATGAAATGTGTCAATATCATTCACATTCTCGCGGTCACAGCACAGAAGAATGCTGGGCACTCCGCCATCTCATTCAAAATCTTATTGATAGCGGTGTCCTGCAAATAGCAGATGATTATACTGTACAACTCAAGGGTGGGAATGTATGTTCTACCAAATGGAAGGGATCAGTAGCAGTTATATCTGAAGTGGATGATGAGACTGTCAAAGTATTTCTCATACAACTAATTCAACTCAAAGGAGCTGACAATCCTTTGAAAGTGGCAGCACCAGAGCCAATTTCTTTATCTTGCAGACCTCAATATCCTGTTGTCAGCTTACACAACGTTCCATTGAATTATGGAGAAGCTGAAGGATCCACGTCTCATACTACTGCTACAGTGTCGATGGAAAATCCACTGTATCTTCCTCAACGGGTTATTAAACCTACCTGCAAAGCAAAGGGGAAGTTGCCCATGGAGAAGATTGAAAAATTCCTCCGCACTATGGGCCACAATGAAGCCAAAGTGGTTTTAAGCTTGCGAGAAGCTCCACACCAGATTTCAATACTGGACTTGGTTTTCTCTTCTAAGGATCATCGGAAGATCTTACTGAAGGTTTTAGAAGAAGCCTATTTGCCAAAATCAGTGGACGTGGAAAAATTTCAACATTTGGTTGATCACATTTCAACAACAATGTGAAATCCTTCACTGATGACGACATACCTCCCGAAGGGACCGGTCATTGCAAGCCATTGTATATTACAGTTTTATCTTTCGGGTACATGCTAGCTAGAGTTTTGATAGATGGAGGCTCGTCTCTAAATATCTGTCTTTATGCCACCTTGGTGAAGATGAATGTCAATCTCAGGCGGATCCAAAGCAGCCATACGGTTATCAGAGCTTTTGATGGATCCCGATGAAATACCGTCGAAAAGATTGAATTGCCAATTGAGATTGGTCCAAATACATTCAATGTATCCTTCCACGTCCTCAAGATAGACTCAGGAAATAACCTACTATTGGGGAGACCATGGATACACATGGTTGGAGCCGTTCTCTCCACGCTACATCAACAGCTCAAATACATTATCAATAGCAGTCTAGTCACTGTCAACGCTGAGCCGGATTGTCCTGAACAAGGAAATCTACCAATCATCAGCTTCAATTCAGAAGTTGAACCGGCCAGTTTCCATACTTTGGAAGTGAGTAACACACAATACCATTCTATTGGAGCGCCACTTCCCATACCCAAGATTTCTGTCGAGGTTATGTCGGCCACTCAAGAAATGATTTCATTGGGTCATCAACTTGGACAAGGGCTTAGTAAAGATAAGAATGGTATTAAGCACCCTATTCAAATGTCCAGTCAAATTGGAACAGCCGGACTAGGCTATTCTGACAATTCCACTCACAGGAATCCTTATAAGCACAAGCAGGTTCCTCAAGCTTCCATACAAGACAAATGATTTTCTATACCTTTACCCCATGAGCTAATGCAGTCTCTAGTAAAGGTGCCAGCCCATGTTGTGGCCATGCTGTTTCCTAAACCAGTGCAATCAAAGCTAAAGATGTGCTGATTCCTGATCCCGAAGCAGAAGGAAAGGAACGGAAACATAAACATGACCTTGCCTTGATGATGGCAGGCCTACGCATCATTGTTCATGATGAACATACAAACAGATACACCCCAAACGATGATTGCCCAGATGTCATGGTTATCATTCGGGAGAAGGAGGACAGTGACGATCCTTCCATCACTGCAGTCCATCAGGACTTTGCCCTCAACAATTGGAGCAGCACTCTATGTATTGGTCGACGAGGGTAAAATGGGCAGAAAAATCGCTCTGCCCTGTAGATAACTTTAATTGCTTGCTTTCCTTTACAGTACTAGCAGTTATTTTATCAAGTACATGCTAACACTTTTGTATGATCGAACAGTTGCATATATTAAGTGAAAGCATCTTTTGTTTCAGGACTCTGGATTTAGATGTGCCTGTACTTGCTGATGAAGTGCCTTCTCTCCACGAGGACTATAACTTTGATGCAAAGTTGGACTCAGACTTGATGGACATCCAAGAGGATATTGAGACACCTCAGGAGTTTAAAGAATGGGTCGCAGACAAACCCAAACCCAATCTTGATCAAACCACTTCTTTCAATCTTGAAACCTTAGACAACCCTAAGCTAATCCAAATTGGTTCAGACCTTACCACAAATCAACAGAATGACATGGTTGCGCTATTAACCCAATTCCAGGATGTATTTTCATGGTCTCATGAAGACATGGTGGGTTTGTCCACTGACATTGTTCTTCATCTCCTTCCCATCAAAGAAGGATTCAAGCCAATCAGGCAAAAACTCAAGCGATTGAAACCTGAGTGGAGTTTAAAGGTCAAAGAAGAAATTGTGAAACAATTTAAAGCTGGCATCATCATTGTGTCTACATATCCGGAGTGGATATCCAACATTGTTCCCGTACCTAAACCAAGGGGAAAGGTGCGAGTCTGCGTGGATTGCCGGGATTTGAACAAAGCTTGCCTTAAAGATAGCTTTGCCGTGTCCTTTATCCACATTCTTATTGACAATACTGCTCAATACGGCATGTACTCCTTTCTTCGATTGCTTTATGGGTACCATCAAATTATGGTCACTGAGGAAGATCGTGAGAAATCTGCTTTCATCACGCCTTGGGGAACCTTTTGCTATAGACGGTTGTCATTCGGCCTCATCAATGCCGAGGCAACCTATCAGCGAGCTATGATGGCTCTTTTCCACGATTTAATACATAAAGAGATAGAGATCTACTTGTATGACATCATTGTCAAATACCGGAAGGAGGAGGACCACTTAGACCATCTCACAAAACTTTTCAACAGGTTGCGTAAGTACAACTTGAAGTTGAATCCTGCCAAGTGTGCCTTTGGTGTTAAGTCAGGCAAGTTGCTAGGTTTCCTAGTCAGCCATAAAGGGATTGAACTGGATCCTACCAAAATCCATGCCATCAAAGAAATGCCCATTCCTCAGACAAAGAAGGAAATACGAGGATTTTTGGGAAGAATCAACTTCATTAGCAGATTCATTTCTCAACTCACAGCAACCTGTGAGCCAATCTTCAAGTTGTTAAGGAAGAACTCCTCCATGAAATGGAACGATGAGTGTCAGAAAGCCTTCCTCATAATCAAAGAGCAACTGATTAACGCTCCTGTTTTGGTACCTCCCAGGGATGATGTTCCCCTGTTCATGTACATGTCCATAAATGACAATGCCATGGGCTATATGCTGGGACAAAAAGACAATAGAGGCCAAGAACGAGCTATCAATTATATCAGCAAAAGATTCAGCATCAGTGAACACAAGTACACTCTGATTGAGAAGACTTGTTGTGCTTTAGCATGGGCTTCCATGAGGTTACAACATTACCTCCATGGTCACACAACCCATCTCATATCCTGAATGGATCCTCTCAAGTATGTGTTCAGTAAGCCCATACTGAATTGTCGACTGTCCAGATGGCAGTTGATCCTACAGCAATTTGACATCGTCTATGTGATGCAAAAGTTTGTCAAAGGTCAGGGAATTGCGGATCAACTGGCCGCCGCAACATACTTCCTCGATGAAGGGGTAATGACAATTCAGCAACAACATCAGTACAATACATGCCATACGTGGAGAATGTATTTTGATGGAGCTGTTAACATAGAAGGCTCGGAGTCAAGCAGCTCTAATAATAATGATGGGGAGCAGATTCGTCGCTTCAAATTGCAGTTTGTCAGCACCAACAACGCAGCTAAGTATGAAGGCTATATCATGGGGCTAAAACTTGTCCGTTCAATGGGCATCAGGCGGTTAACTGTCATTGGGGATTCCGAATTGGTAATCAAGCATTCCATAAGAATCTATCAAACCAAAGAATTACATTTACTTTCTTACCATCGGCAAGTTTTATAGATGGCTTTGGAGTTCGAAGAAATCTCCTTTCTACACATTACTCATAATAGGAATGATTTTACAGATGCATTAGCAATGCTGGCCTCCTTGGTTTACATACCGGACAAGGAAAACATGCCAAGCATCACGTTTACTCTACAAAGAGCCCCAGTCTATGGGAATTACATTGGAGAAGTATCGGATGAACTACCTCCCATCCACAATCCTTGGTATCAGCACATCAAGGAATATCTGCGAGATGGATCTACACCCACTGAGGCGAGCCTAACTGAGAAGAGGCGGATTCATCGATGTACTCTACAAAAGAGATGTTGGATTAGGTCTCCTCAGATGTTTGGATAAAGACCAAGCTCAGAGACTCATGGATGAGATCCATGGTGGAGTATGTGGCCCTCACATGATCGGACCCCTACTTGTCAAGAAGATCGTCAGAGTGGGGCATTATTGGCTTACACTCAAAGCTAACTATGATGATCACGTCAAGAGGTGCTATCAATGTCAGATTCATGGGAATGTTATCCACGCCCCTCCAAGGGAACTCCACAATATGAGTTCGCCATGGCCCTTCTCAATGTGGGGAATGGACGTGATCGGGCCCATCGAGCCCAAAGCCAGTAATGGACATCGATTCATATTTACCATGATCGACAACTTCACCAAATGGGTAGAAGTAGCATCCTTCCCCAGGGTTACTAAAGAAGTTATCATTGCTTTCATCAGAAACAATGTCGTGTGTCGATATGGACAACCAAAGGTCATTGTGTTAGACAATGCTAAGAACCTCAACAACAAAATGATGGAGGAGTTATGCATAAAATTCCACATCAAACACCTCAACTCCGTCATCTACCGTCCAAAGATGAATGGTCTTTGTTAAGCGCCTAATAAAAACATCAAAAGATCATGCAGAAAATGTCCGCCAATCACAAAGGATGGCTCGACCTCTTGCCTCGACTTTATTAGCCTCTGTAACTTCCAAACATATATGTACGCAAGGTCCGCTCAAAGGGTCGATCGTCAACCGCATATACTCCTCCAAAGTGGAGTCAACTCGGGTCCCAAATTGGAAAACCTACCTCCGATATACCAAAGGTTTCTAAAGATACCCTCTACAAATCCTATGGGAACCTGAAACATCAACAGGGTCATAGTATGCTGCAGAAAATTATCTACGATCACCATGTCTGATGGTGATATACTATCATACCATGAACGCATACCAGATACCATCGAAAATGGTGGGGTATGATCAATACGGCTAACTGTCGAAGAAGACATCTGTACGGGCCGTGTCATAAGACCATCCAAGGGTCAATACTGAATATCTCTGGTCATACATACATATACATAACATAATAACATGCATGATACAATAGATGGCAATATGATATAGGGAATGGAAAACTATGCATACATTCCTAAGTATATCATCATCTAATACATCTATGTACAGCTAAAATATAGGGAAATGGGGCGAAGCTACCAAACATACAACAGAGGCCTATCAAAAGATATAGAGAGAATGGGGCGAAGCTACCCAGATGCTAACAGAGGCCTATCAAAAGAAATAGCGAGAAATACATCAAAAAAAGTGAAGAGTGTCGATGTCTACATCATCGACATCGTCCAATTGATGTAACTCCTCCCGAAGTCACCGGATCTCTATCTACTGTGGATGTCGTCGACATAAGGAGGATTTGCCCGACAAAGCCATATGGGTCATCTGAGGGGCCAGAGCCAGAGCTGGAAGGATCAAAAGTATCTACCTATGAAGGATCTCTTGTGATGCCCCCAAAATAGGTATACAACACCCATTCTGAGTCGCCAAATACATGGTACAGAAAGCAAACTACAAATTCAATAATACGCTTGTCGTGGTGCAAAATACGACAACACATATCGTGAGTTTAAATACAAATATTGTCTTCTAGACAATATCAACACTCAAATAAGTCCTCATTATAATTATTCATACACTATTTTACGGAATTGTGAAGGCTTGCTAAAACATCTTTCTAGAACCATTACTCTATACCCGACTCGATCCTCGCTATGTTCTCACCTCACGAGAAGAAAAATGGAACAAAAAGGAAAAGGGTGAGCTCAACTAGTCCAAGAAGAATATTATGACTAAGATAATATACAACAAATTATCATTAGTCTTCAACAGGAAAAATCGATAGAATATAATAGACAACAAGTTTTAGATCAACAATCTGCAAATAAAACAAAGAATCCATTGAAGAGTCATGTAGAGAATGAATTCTACTATCTTCTAAGATTTAAAAGTGCATCATCAATATTTTATCCCTGCAACAACAATCAATATACATCTTTAATCAAATATTCATCTTTGCACTATAGGCCAAAGATATTCATTTATATCACCAGTTGGTCATGTTCATCTCAACACCTACTCATCTTTGCACTACAGGCCAAAGATATTCATCAGTTAATCATTCATCTTTACACTACAGGCCAAAGATATTCAGTAATATCATCATTTAAGACTGAGGATGATGAAAAATATTTTAAAGAAAACGAATCCAGTGAGACGGAAGGACAAATATTAGGGATTCGTATAACAGTTTATCCAAGATCAATAATACTTCATATAACCAATTGTGAAGCAGGATTCAAAAATAACGATCAAAACATGGATACAATCAAAGATAGTAGCCAAAATAGACATCTTGGACAAAAAAGAAAATTTTCATTTTTCGGTGAATAGTGTCGTATTCGTGAATAGTGTCGTATACGTAAATAGTGTTGTATACATGAATAGTAACCCCGACACAAAAAGTTCCAAAATTGATTAAAAAGTTCACACCAATATTTCGGCATAATGATATTGAAGAAATTAATATCATTTCGAAAGAAAATAATATCCCTTACCTCAAAATAACAGATTTTGGACGGAATATCTGGAGAAAGTCAAGAAAACTTCAGACTTAGAACAACAACTCTCAAAGTATCAAAATACTCATAAAAATATACCGATAATCTAGAGAGAAAGAAAACTTGTTTCGGTGTGATTTTCAATTCTAACCTAAGCGTCTATTTATAGGAAAATGCTAGAACGCCATAGGAGACTAAATAATAAAATAATATTATTATTATTCAACATTCCTACGCATGCTTTGTTGAATTTTTGGGCAGCCATCTTGGAAGAAATTCAGCAGCCCACATATTTTCAAACAAGAGTGGGTCCCACCCATAATTTAATAAAAATTATTTTATTTTCTGAAACTTTAATAATTCATAGAAAATAGCTCGTTTATCAGAAAAATATAAATTTTATGCCCATTCTGCCTGAAATCGAATTCTCTACAACTTTGTAGCTTTGAGTTTTTCCAAATTCCAAACAAAAAATATCTGAAATCCACAAACGGATGATTTTTAATACCTCAATTCCAACAAAATACTGATAAAACACCACAGCATTAATTCCTTCATTAATAACCACATAAATAAATCCATCATTTATATCCACATCAAATAAATATTTCCTTATCATATAAATCAATAATTAATTATTCACAAATAATATTACAGGAATCACAATTATGATAACAGGGCAGTTCCAAAGAAGGAGGGGCTTTCCAATAAGGATTTCTCCATCGGGCGCCAGCAATTAGGTGACCAACCTCTCCTCGTGAACTTTCTAGACATTGCCAATAATGCTATTTAATAATATTATTCAAATAATATGAATTATTGATCCGATAATAGAAATATTGTGCGATGACAATTATTCAAACAACAATAATATTAAATATCAACGCAAAGAATTATTGAATCAATAAAATAAAATATTGAACAATAACTCATCTGTAACAATTATTGAGTAGTGCCTTCACGCATTTAATCAATAATTCAACAATCTTGTAATACCGTCAAAGGTGCTATCTTTATGCAACCACGCCAGACATCGTAATTTAACCACCAGGTAATCCAACAGTGTTAATGGTAATAATTACGTCGTTATTTATAAAAACTCAAACTTGTCATTTTTTTCATCCGACAGTTATTCCGTTATGGGCCCCACGAATGGCTACGCCGTCGTATGAATATTCCCCGACAAAAAGAATATTCCACAACCAAAAGAATATTCTCCGACAAAAATGAATATTTTATAACCACTTGCTTATTTTATAAAATTTGCACATTTCACCCATAACCAAAGCATTATATCAAATTAACACCTTATTTGTTTAGAATAATGAATAGAGAAAATTCAATTTTATTTATAATAAGTTGGGGTCTTACATCTCTGCCCAAATGCCGAATGAAAAGATGTGTCCTGGTCCACCGCCAGTCAAATCAATCTATCAATCAGGTGTCACGTGAGTCGATCTCCGACACAAAGCTAGCCAATCCGATTATCATCACGGATCCTGGAACCATATCCCCCATATACTGTGTGGCGTGGGTCTGAGCTTTAATTGTACGAGGGATCTGCTAATGCTGGAACATCTCCTGAGACCAGGGGCCCTCTAACAATGTAAAATCGTCAATCCCCATCAATGGGATGTCAATGATCGGTGATCATGAACAAAGCCAATAACGCTGGCGAGGAGGCAAGATTCTAGATATCTGGATCTCTCCTGTAGTGCTCCTTATAGCACGCTCTCCTAAATAGATCTCCCATCCTCCATCTGTGAAGAGAGGAATCATGTAGGTGGAAATGACGTACTCTACTCTAGTCGGGTACCCATCCTCAAAACCAACTCCCAAATGCTCTCCAAAATAGGGAATCCATGTAATGACATCGGCTATCAACAACTCCAACTGTAGGCGACAATGAGTGAAACCCTCAGCAATAGGGACCTCCGCCAGTATAGATTGATGCCATCTCTGTCCTCGTGGATAGGTATCTAAACCTAACACGCCTCATGGGGATTTAAACAAGGAAGCCTCTCATAGGCCCAAATCGCCAACATAAAGGCAAACATCCGCCGTCACCAACACTCTTAACCTATACATGGGAAAAGACAAGAGAAACACTTACCAGCAGAAACGGGTAGAATCCTAACCACACCTCGGTCAAGCCCTGCGATCGCATGTGCATTCCCCTGAGGAAGTAGGCAAAGGTGTAGGAACCCCAATCATACTTTCCTATACGGTCCACGTGTCGAGTGGCGCTGATCAAAGTGAAGGACACCGTAGAGGAATTATCTTCTATGAAGCAGCCCCTAATGATCATCAGGAACAATCGCCGGAGAATGCGATCCCTGACTCTCACATCATCGGGTATAGGCTCACTCAATAGCCCGCTCATAACATCTACGCTCAAAGGACTAGTACGAACAGTCCTACCCTTGAGCGCCTTCGCCGGAACTCCCAACAAGGATCTGATGGCAGTGGGGGTGATATCCGATATGCAAGGCACCGGTTCCCCTCCAAACTCCATACCTGTGATAAATCACCAATCCATCGGCGTCATCATCACCTCACAGTCCAGAAAATGGAGTGACTGAGACTGGTGAAACCACCGCTCAGACATTGCCCTGAGGTAACCCCAGGGACAGCGACGGGGTAGAATAGAGAAGAACATCCCAAATCCCCAGCCATGGACGATCGCTCTATAGTCATCATGCAAAGCCTGATACATAGAGTGGATGCTAAACCAGTTCCCTCGAGGCTGTGTGAAGTCAGGAACCTATATCAAATGCAGATCAACATCAAAATCCTTGACTCCTCATCAAAAGGAAATAAGGAAGATTAAAGATCTAACTTCATACCTCGTTTGCTTGCAGGTATACTGAAGGATGCCTACTCAAGTCACCCAGAAGATCTGGGTTCACCACTTGAATACCTGGCAATTCCCTACGGGGAACACGAACAACAGGAGCAGGAACCTCGATCGGTGCATCCTCCTCCTCGTCCTCGACATTCGACACTTCAACCCGAATAGGACGTATCACCGCCTCCACCAGACGATGAGGCTGTCTAACAGAACGGCGGTGAGGCTCTTTAAAAGCTCTCCTCTGTACACCAAAAGTGGTCCTACGGGAACTACTCGGCTGATCCGGATCCATAATATCTGGACAGCAAGTCTCCAATTCACCTCAAAAAGGGTGTGGTAATTTCTTACCTGGAGCTTTTCAAAATGCATTGCTTTAACATACATCTACAGTAGAGTTAAAAATGCATGACTACCTAATACCTATATTTTAGAAAATTTTGCCATAGCCCCCTTTGTAAATGGGACTATCCACATGCACATAGGCATGACTAGGTGGCCATTCAAGAACACACCATACACAAATATATGCATCCTAAATGCATTAATCACATCACAGTAAAAATTCGTAAGTGTAGTCTAATTATCAGGATTATTTTACTTTTATGCCTTTACTCATTTGTCCTCATATAGGATAAGAAATGACAGTAAAAGGTGCCAATTTGACTGCTTCAAAAGTTAAATTTTTTCACATCATTATGTTCAGGATGGTTTAATACTAACATTTGCTATGTTGAATATTTTTTATCAAGTCATATCAGCATGCATATTCACTACTACGTGTCTAAATGTATTTCATGTGATGAGTCATTTTCCAACGGATAGAAACTGGGAAAAAATACATGCATGTGTTACCAAGACAGTGAAGAACGCTTTTACGGTGGCAGAATATGCAAAAAGTTGCCCGAACTCAGCAGATCTGAAGAAGAGCTCTCAGATTTCCTTCGCTGCGCAACTTGAAAATGACTTATGAAAGCAACCATTCACTTATACATAGGCACGGTTGGCCGAAGGCTCACCTACGGCTCCTGCAGGTGTACCTACGGCACTTCTACATGGGTCCCACACCTCCAGCTTGCTCCAGTTAGAGTTGTAAAGGAGGTCTCACAAGCTAAAAAGGCCAAATCAGGAATAAAAGTGCTACGCGATTGAGCGGAATAGCCTGAAATCCTGGTTTCTCGTCGGTCAGAGTTAAACTCCCGTCATCTCAACGGTATTCGCCTGAATGTAGGGTATACTATACCAATGAGCTCAGCTTTCATAGATCATGCTCGGCAATACCCCACAAAGGTCTGATGCCATTATTTGCAGGGTCACAACCCTAAACTTCCCCGGTGGGGGTTACAACGCAAAACCATGAAATATCAAACCTCCCCGGCGGGGGTTACAACGCCGAAGTTATCAAACATCTATGTATCCCTAGCGGGGGTCACAACGCACATCTTTCAAGCATCTACGTATCCCCGGTGGGGGTTACAACGCAATGCAACCATTGATACACACATCAATGAAGGTCAAGCAGCCTTGACATCATGTCAGCCGATGGCAAGTAAACCCATCGAAGCAACCTTCCCCAGCAAGGGTTACAACATAATGCTACCATTAACACATACATCAATGTAGGTCAAAAACCCTTGACAATACACCTAGCAGGGATTTATCCGGTGATACACACATCAACGAAGGTCGGGCAACCCTGACAACGACAAACTGTTGGCAGTAACTCCGACAGAATGAGGGAATATGTTATACACATCCTCAAACAGATAAAGCTTTATCCCCACAGATCTCTTACACATAAGAGGTACCTCTATGGAATATAGGTCAGTGTCTAGGATTCAAGACTTTGGTGATAGCCCCAATGTCAACATCCTTGGAGACTTGGATCGCATGTCCAAGCCATCACTGATTGTCATCCCAACAAGATTACCTGACAATCATGCATCATACATTTGCATCATGTTTCTGCATATAGCATCATATTTATCTTACTTGCACTTCAAGTGTCTAGGATTCTTTATCCTATCCATGCCTTTCATTGCATGAATATGATAAAGAGGGGCATCTGTATACACTCGAAATTTTCTGCATGCTTGTTATTAACATTACAGGAGGGAAGATTCATCTTTCGGAGATAACCCTAGAAGACATCTTACATCCATTATGGATACTACCGGAAGTGCAGTTCCAACCCAGAACACAAACCGGGAACTTCATCTCAAACCCGGAGCACACACCAGGAATGTCATTTCCAATCTCGAAGATAACCCCGAGGTTTGCAAGATCAAAAGACCGGAAACAACACCGGAGAGGACAGTTCTGTCTCGGTGATAACACCGCGATGTTCAGTTCCAGTCCCAGAAATAACACTAGGAGTAGCAACTCCATCCTTGGTGATAGCCCCAAGGGATGCTTTTGCAGTTCCGAAAATAACTCCAGAATTGTTTGTTTCAAACACATGCGATCAGCTTCAAGCTCAGACCTCCTACCGAGGCAATCATACCTCAGACCCAGAGCTAACAACGGGCAGATAGGTTCTTTCACAGATGACCTTGCGGTATTCAAACACTTGCAGCAATGCAATCTCAG
Organism: Panax quinquefolius; assembly: GCA_020205615.1. Classification (NCBI taxonomy): domain Eukaryota; kingdom Viridiplantae; phylum Streptophyta; class Magnoliopsida; order Apiales; family Araliaceae; genus Panax; species Panax quinquefolius. The sequence goes on along the minus strand of CM035173.1, from coordinate 83,362,421 downwards.
ATGTAACCCTGAGCAACGTTTGCTTTTCGCTCAAACCGGTGATAACCCCAGTAAGGAGTCAAAAGCGTCATCTTACTGCCTCAATAAGATGATATCGTGGTATACCAATAAGTAGTCCAATCTCAGAAGTAACCTTGAGCAATGTCTACTTTCAACTCAAACCGGCGATAACCCCGGTGAGGAGTCAAACATCATCTTGTCTCTTCAAACACCTGCGCGTCGTCTCGACACTTCATACATACATACATACATACAACAATGTCCCACAAGAACTGAGGAGTAACAATCCCGAGTGACTATTACGCGTGGCAGTACTTTGGATAGAATTTGAAGCTTGAAGACCACGCGCGTAGAATTTCGCTCCTCGACTTCGCACAACCTCTAATCCATGTCATTGCCTAACTCGCTACACAAGCGGTCCGAAGAAGGTCAGATATACCTCGTTCGGATGCTTGGGTTGAAGTTCTGCAAGTTCGAGCAGATATTTCAGTGCACGAGTGCACGTACTACGAGACGACAGGACCCGCGAGGCTCGGATGCACCACGACCAACCGCAAGTACAACCACGGCTACCGCAGGTGTACCTGCGGCCATCCGTCTATATATACAAGCCTTGGGGTCAGCCATTTGAAGAGGACGAGAGAGAGAAAAGGTGAGGAAGCCCTGTCCATTTTACTCTGCATACACATCTTTTGAGTGTTTCCTCACTTTTAAACACTTGTTAGTTCACTTATAGCTATCTTTTATCCGGTAAGAGCTGAGTGTTTATCCATTTAAAGTCATAGAAGTCTACTTTGGCAGCCCACTGTAAGCCTTCTCACATTATATAAAGTCTTCTTCTCGTATTAGCACACACTGTTGTACACGTTGAGAGTCGTGTGAGTGTGTTTGTCCGGACTTTGGTCCGTGGTTTTCATTCCTATCTGTATATATACTTATATATATATATGTATATATTTCATATATCGACTAACATTATCGAGTTATGCCTCGATTGAGCCTAGACTTCTGTCTGGAACGTTTACTCGCTATATATATATATATATATATATATAATTATTGTTGGACATATTCGATGAGCCTGGATTCACATCCGGTGCGTTTACTGTTTTTATATATATATATTTGTACATATATATATATATATATATTTACATTTCTATCAGGCCTGGAGTTTACTTCGTGGCCTTTTACATCTTTATTTACATTTCGTCCTGCCTGAAGTTTACTTCGTGGCAGTTGATTGCTTTTACAGCTTTATTTACACTTCGTCCCACCTAGAGTTTACTTCGTGGTGGTTGGTCATGTCTATATATATATATTAACCACTTTTATATATTTACATTTCTGATCCCCCATGGAGTTGCTTCGTGGTGGTTGATCATGTCTGTATATATATATTTACAGCTTTTATATATATAACTACTTACTGCTTTCCATACAAATTGCAGTATCATGTGAGCCTAGGAATCATGTGATCACAGATTCAGTATATTGAATCTAGATTTGGTTCCCATGATGGACATATTTTTCAGCTGTAAGCAGCTTGTACATTATTTTATAGTGTCTGAATTTCCTTGGATGGTTGTCATGCCCATGAGGAGTTCTAAGACTATCAGATATTATATTTTTTCTAGAATGTTTCCCATCTCAAAATAAACGCAAACAAGCTGAACATTTAATAATAAAATGGAAGTATGAAAAGGTCTCAATTCCTATTGAGCACAGGGTTTGAAAAACCTCTTTTACAAAACTTCAATAATATATCTTGGTTAAAACTGAATTTTTCTATAAAATTCAAACCTTGTGTATATAGGTACGAACGAGGCCTCGCACTACTTTCAAATAATTGCACATTGATCAACACACACACACACATTCATATAATAATTTCTTTGAAAAGTGGTTGTCACCGTCGTAACACAGATGTCGAGGGGTGCCTAACACCTTCCCTCCGCATAATCAAGCCCCCGGACCCAAAATGAATCTGGGTTTCACAGACCCATCTAGCAGTGTCAAATCACTGGGTCAATGTGCAAACCTTTTCAGTTGCGTTGGTGCAACCAATTAAATATACCAACTGGCGACTCTTAAAGTCAAATCGTCGACATTATACATGTCGGACCTTTTTCACTTGTTTTTCCAAATAAATCTTACATTAACATGAGAACACCAAAGAACAAGTAACGAAAAGGGACACTCAAAAATCCCGACGTCGACAAAGGTTTCTCCCAACGGAGTTTCAACGGATAAGTCAAAGTCTAATTTCTCCGGAGCCAAATTTAAACGTTGAGTGCAAGTAGGAGAAATAAAGGAATGGGTAGAACCAGTATCAAATAAAGTATAAACTTCGCTAGAGTTTATGATTAGCTTACCCGTGATCACCTCGTTCAGATTCCTCGCTTTTTGGGAGGTTACGACAAACGCTCTCCCTTGAACTACCAGTTTTGTCTTGTCTGGGACACTCTTTGATGCCTCCATCCCAGCTGGTCTTGACTTTGGTGCACGAAAAAATTGGGCTAGGTGGCCTTCTTTTCCACAATTATAACATGCTTTGGACTGCATCGTGTAGTCTGGACTTATGTGTCTTTCCCCTCCACATTTGTAACATACGACCGGTGGTCGTTCTCCTTCCTTAACAACAAGTGCTGGTGCTGACGTCTTTCCATCATTATTGAATCTCTTCTTCTTGAAATGTCCACTCCTATTGTTATAGCCATGATTACCACCGAAGTGATTACCATTTCTGGCTTGTTGATTCCCTCCACGTTTGTTATCACCGCTTCGATGACTGCTACCACTGGTATTATTGACTTACCGACTGCTCTCTCTTGGTTGAGTTGACTCATTATCACGCTCCAATATCTGAGTCATATTCACAACATCTGAATACAAACACAGCTTATGAGAGATAAGGTATTGACGTATCTCAGGTTTCAAACCTCTTAGAAACATCCACGTCATTCTCTCCTCATTATCAACTAAGTGGAACGTAAACCGAGACAACTCAGCAAACTTAGCTTCGTACTGTGCCACGGTCATATTGTTGTGCTCAAGCTTGATGAACTCTACCTCCTTCATGTGACGAATACTTTGTGAAAGTACACGTCGTTCAACGTTCTTTGAACTTCCAAGACATCTTGATCTGGCGAGTTGAGTACGCTTCTGATTCCCACCAAGAATGCCTCCGCCGTAACATGAAGGTGGCAAAGGAAACCTTTTGCTCCTCGGAGCATCCCAAGACATCAAATAACTTGTTGATCTGCTTTATCCAAGTCTCTGCCTTAAGTGGTTTTGGCTCTCTAAAAAACTTCGGTGGTCCCAGCTCCTTGAACTGCTTAGCGGTGACCGTCCGAGAGTTATCAGTGTTTCCACCTGAATTCGGATAGGAGCCGCCTTCGCCTGATGTTGCATTAATTGCATAAAACCTCTGAACATCCCATTGTTCATCATTTGATCGTTGTTGTTTACTTGAGGATTATTGTCTTCCTGTTGCACATTATCCTGGGTATTAATCTGTGGCTACTCAACGGTCTCATGTGCTTCATTGCTTATCTCAACATTTTCAGATGCCATTTTCAAATACTACCACAAAACAAGGGTTAATTATCGTATCACATATTATCCCTATACTCTGACCGACCAATTAAATACCAAATAAACTTAGGTAGGTCATACTAGCGAAGGAATTTCCCGTCTCTCCCCTCCTAGTTCTTGTCTCACATCTCAGCCAGGGATCATATCCCTAAGCTTTGATACCAACTGTGATGCCCCCAAAATAGGTATACATCACCCATCTTGAGTCGCCAAATACATGGTACAGAATACAAATACAAACTTAATTATACAACCATCGTGTAATATACAACAAAACATAGCTGAGAGTTTAAACAGGAATATTGCTTTCTAGACAATATCCACTCTCAAATAGAGTCCTCATTACATTTATTGTCACACTATTTTATAGAATAGTGAGGACTACTAATACACCATCTCGGACCATCACTCCGTTCCCCGACTAGTCTCGGCTATGTTCTCATTTCCTGAAGAGAACAGTGAAAGAAAGGGTATTGATTATTGATGCTTACGTAAGAAGTCACTCAGTTATACTCAATTATTGCTACAGTAATTGTTGCATCATATCTCTCATATTATTGATTCGATTATTGTTATAGTATCATTTGCATGATATGTTATATTATTAAATCAATAATTGAGACGACAAAGTTATTTATATTATTAAATTGTAATATTTACAATGTCTAGAAGTTCTGTCAAGGAGAGGTTTTGTCATCTAATTGTGAGCCAATAAGGAGAAATCCTTATCGGAAAGCCCCCTCTTTCCTGGGAATGACCTGGTTGTTAAATATTGTGAGTTATAATATTAATGATGAATGTTATTAAAAATCGAATTTGAGTTCTGAGTTGAATTTGGAGACGTGGACGTGATATTTGAGTCTGAAGCAATGAAATTTATAGAAATAGACTATAAACATATAATTTGTCGGGGTTGACTTTTTGGTCCAAAAAAGTCAACAGATGACTTTTTCGGAAAAAGTCAAACTTTAAAATTTCAAAAATAAAATTTTTGAGAAAAATATTTCCATTGTGTTGTGATTGTTAGTGTTAGTGGAAATCGACATTTATTTCGATAATAATTGATGTCTAGAGGTTATATTAACTAATTGGGTAATTAACCGCATAAATGAGCAATTAATTTTTATTAATTCACATGATTATAACTATTTGTTCACATGTGTGTACTATTGATTCACATTCATGTACTATTAGGGGAGTTGGTGCAAGATTGATAATACTTGCATGACTAAGTTAAAGATAGAGGTATAGATGGAGGTACTATACTGTTATTCATATTTTCACATGATTATAACTATTCAATCACATGATTGAACTATTGATTCACATTATTTACTATTAGGGGAGGTGATGCAAGTTTGATAATACTTGCAGGACTAAATTAAAAATGAAAGAAAAGTTGGAGGTATTGTACTGTAATTTTTCGAGCCCCAAAACGAGTAATTATTGAAACTATATTTTTCTATAAATAGAAGCTCATTCTTCCTTCATTTCTCACCAATTCACTAAAGCTATAAAGCAATTATTATAGAGAGAAATTTTAGAGAGAAAAAAGAAGAGAAGTCTGCTACCTCTCTGTTCTAGTATCCAGCTTTATTCTAAGGTAAGGGGTATTATTTCTTTCGTATTCATGAAGAGAGCTTCTGTTATTCCATTCTTTATTATTATGTTGGAATAACCCATCTAAGCGAAGTACCGCATACATGGTGAAATTGTTCTGTTATTCCATTCTTTAATATTTTGTTGGAATATCCTGTCTGTGCGGATTATGTTAGACCTAGTTCCATTCTTTATTATTCTGTTGGAATAACCTGTCTATGCGAAGTACCGCATGCATGGTGAATTCTTTGTTATTCCATTCTTTATTATTCTGTTGGAATATCTTGTCTGTGCAGATTACGCTAGACCTAGTTCCATTCTTTATTATTCTGTTGGAATAACCTGTCTGTGCGGTCTATCGCATACATGGTAAATTCTTCTGTTATTCCATTCTTTATTATTCTGTTGGAATATCCTGTCTGTGTGGATTACGCTTGACCTGGTTCCATTCTTTATTATTCTGTTGGAATAACATGTCTATGTGGATTATCACATGCATGTTGAATGATTATTCGTATTCATTCCTTATTAAATTGTAGAAATGATCTGTCTACGTGGATTACCACATGGCGGGTGAAAATCCATTTGCAGTTTCATATATTCTATGATACTCATTTGGTTAAAGTTTTGGTTTCTATACTCCATGAATTTAGTAGAATATCCTAGATATTTGCGCTTCATCCGGTATCTTTTCATGGAAATATTCTTCTGAGCATTCTTGAATTTTACTCCACAAAACAGTATCATGTTAACAATTTAGACGTAATTGATTTCAAGATAAATTAACTTATAAATCTTTAAAATTTATTCTTGAACTTGTTTTATTGAATTATTATTTCATTGTCATCATCCTCATGTTTATATTATGATAAAAGTTATCTTTGGCTTGCGTGCATAGATGGACTTGGTATGATTATGACCGAGATTATTCAAAGATAATCATGACTGTAATGTTATAAATGATGTGGTAAAGTCCTCGAAGCTTTATCGTCTCGCATTGATGGACAGCTTTTTGGTATGATTATGACCGTGGATTATTCGGTATAGTCATGACCATTGATGATTTAATGAATATCCTTGGCCGTGAGTGCGAGGATGACTCGATGATGTGGTTTATTTATTGTCGATTCTCAACGATAAAATTGATGAAAACATTTTAAATCATAGAAGATAGTAGATATCATGCTCTATTTGACTCTTCTAATGGATTGTTTATTCCACTGTAGTTAAACTTGATGTCTATTTTATTTTATCAGTTTAACATTGTTGAAGACTAATGATAATTTATTCTGCATTATCTTAGTCATAATATTTCTTATTGGGCTAGTTGAGCTCACCCTTTCTTTCACTGTTCTCTTCAGAAATGAGAACGAATGGACTAGTCGGGAACAAGAGTGACTATCCAGATGATAGCATTAGTAGTCCTCACTATTACATTAAATAGTCCGACAATAAATATAATGAGGACTCCATTGAGTGTGGATATTGTCTAGATGACAATATTCTTATTAAAACTCTTAGATTATGTTTTGTCGTATTTTTTACGATTATTGTATAATTAAGTTGTATTTGAATTTTGTATCATGTATTTGGCGACTCAAGATGGGTGATGTATACCTATTTTGGGGCGCCACACCGTAAGCTACTACGCGAACCACGCCAGACATTTTTACTTTTATAGGGTAGTTCAACGGTTTAACGGTAAAACTTCCGCCGTTATTTTTATAAAAAGATAATTATGTCATTTTCTAACTACTAAATACTTTGTTGTGGGGTCCACAAATGATTGTCTTTGTCGTATGAATATTCCCTTGTTAAAACGAATATTCCCCAAAGCAATCGAATATTATATAACCACTTGCTTACTTTGCAAAATTTGTAAATATTACCCACAACTATAACATTATATTATATCCACACCATAATATTCAAAAATATATTTCGAGAGAATTAATCTTTATTCATAAAAGTTGGGGTCTTACAAAAACGGTTTTAAAAACTCTTTTAACTCTTTTAATAGATCCTTTAACACATATTCTTAATGTTATCCTTTAATTAATTAAATCTTAACATTAATTTAATTAATTAAAAGTTTAACATCAATTAATCACATAAAATTGTCACGTTGTAATTACTCGCTAATTATAACTTCATGTAACAATTACCACATCACTACATTATCTCAATTAAATTAGAACTATAACATAAAATCATTACATATTAATTAAATATTAAATAATCATTTAATTAATATAATACACTTAATTACATTACTCCATATTAATCACATAATCTTAATAAATAATTCAATTAAAATATTTATTTACTTTAATAAATATTAAATTAACATTTAAATTCTCTTCACACCAATTCACATATTTCACAATATATAACACATATATACATACTGCATTCTTAAACATCTTAAAATAAGAATTTTATTTATTAAATTCTCATTTATTAATTCTTAAAAAAATCTGGTATGTCACAATAGGTATATGTTGCCAAGAATAGATGACTTGTTTGATCAGCTGAAAGGAGCTAAGTAATTTTCAAAGATAGATTTGAGAAGTGAGTATCATCAATTAAAGGTAAGGAAGGAGAATGTACAGAAGCCATTATTCAGAACTCGGTATGGACATTACGAGTTTCTAGTAATGTCTTTTGGTTTAACTAATGCCCCTGCAGCATCGATGGATTTGATGAATATGGTGTTTAAACCATTTCTAGATAAGTTTGTGGTGGTTTTCATTGATGATATCTTGGTGTACTCAAAATCTCAAAAGGAACATGTGGAACATCTACGTTTGGCATTGGAGATGCTAAGAAGGGAAAAGTTGTTCGCGAAATTCTCTAAGTGTGAATTTTGGCTAGGACGTGTGCAATTTCTTGGGCATGTGATTGACAAAGATGGGATTTCAGTGGATCCATCAAAGGTCAAAGCTTAATAAATTGGGAACAACCAAGGACACCGTCAGAGGGGAGGAGTTTCTTGGGACTGGCAGGTTACTACAGATGGTTTATTTAAGACTTTTCCAAGATTGTCACTCCGTTGACGAATTTGACAAGGAAGGCCGTAAAATTTGTTTGGACGGAGAATGCGAAGAGAGTTTTTAGGAGTTGAAAAAGAAGCTAAGCATGACACCTGTTTTGTCATTACTGGACAATATAGGAAACTTTGTGGTGTATAGTGATGCATCACATAAAGGACTAGGTTGTGTGCTTATGTAAAATGACAAAGTCATTGCATATGCATTAAGGCAATTGAAGGACTATGAAAAAGGTTACTCGACTCGTGATTTGGAGTTGGTTGCGGTAGTGTTTGCTCTGAAGATATGGAGACTATTGACGTCGGGATTTTTTGTGTCCTTTTTTGTTCTTGTCTTTTGGTGTTCTCATTTTTTAGGTGAGATTTGTTTGAAAAAACAAGTTTGAAAAGGTCCGACATGTATATGTCGACGATTTGACTGTTTTGTGAGTCGCCAGTTGGTTATTTTTAAATGGTTGCACCAACTGAACCGAGAAAAGGTTTGCACAAAGACCTAATGATGTGATATTGTATAACTGGTCTGGGAAATCGAAATTCGTTAGGGTCCGGGGGACTTGATTAAGCGGAGGGAAGGTGTTAGACACCCCCCGACTTCCGTGATAACATGATTACTACCACTTTTCATTAAACTTTTATCTGTGAATGTGTGTGTGAGAGTTAGGTCTATGTGAAGTTGTTTTGAGTAGTGATATGCCTCGTTTGCACCTATATACAAAGGGTTTGACTTTTTTTTATAAAAGTTCAATTTTAACAAGATATAGCAGTGATGTTTTGTAAAACAAGTTTTTCAAACCCTTGTGCTCAATAGTAATTGAGGCCTTTGATTCTTCCATTTTATTATGTGTTTGTCTTTATTGCTTTTATTTTCGAGATGTGAGGCTTTGAGAAAATAAGATATATAGCAGTGCCGAACTCATTGTGGGCATGAGATCCATCTAAGGATATTCAGACACCGTAGATAATTAACAAGATGGATGCAGTTGCAAAATGTCCATCACGGGAACCAAATCTAGATTTAGAAACTGAATTTGTGATCACATGATTCCTAGGCTCACATAAAAAAAGAAATATATACAAAAGCTAGGAAAAGAACTAGATTTGAGTAAATCTAAATCATTCTAGCTTCAACAGTTCTAGTTTAGTCACCATTAACCAGTTAAAGTAAGAAATATCCAGATTGAGGCAAATCTAGCCCGCGGGCTGAATGATTAAATATCGACATTATGAAAGCAAGTAAAGCAGATATTTATATAAAAGTGGTATATATATATATATAAGCAGTAAAAGGCCACGAAGTAAACTCTAGGCCAGACAAGAATGAATATATATATATAAGTGGTAAATGGCCACGAAGTAAACTCCAGGCCTGACTAAAATGTAAATATATATATATATATATATATATATATTGCTTATATATATAAGTAATAAAAAACGTAAAAATCTAAAATATCTTACGGTGGGTTGCCAAGAAGACTTTAGATAGCTTTAGACGCCTGAAAACTCGATTTCCATCGGTTAAATTTCAGTATGTAGCAAAACACAAGCATACAAGTGTTTAGAAAGAAGAATCACTCAGTTTAGAGCACTCTCGCAGTATTTATAGACTGAAATGGACAGAGTTTTCTCTCCTTTTCTCTTTTTTTTTTCTTTTCAAATGAGCTGCCAAGAGCTCATATTTATAGACCAAGAAGTTGCGGGTCTACCTGCGGCTGCCCCCTGGGCTCTGCGGGTCCCGTCATCTCAAAGTACGTGCACTTGGGTAACGCGTTGTCCGCTCGAACCTTCATAACTTTCAATACGGGCATCTTATGAAGGCGCGTGGTACCTTTTCAGAATGCTTTTGTCGACAGCTACACAATGACATGGGATTAGTGGTTTTACAAAGTCGGAAAGATGGGTCCATGACCAGATCTCGAAGTCTTCAAATTCTATCCGGTATGCTGTCTTGTGTAGTACTCACTCTGGATTTGAGCTATGGTTCTTGTGGGACACCTTGTATGCAGTGTGGATTGAAATGTGTTGAGATGACATGAATGTGGTATTGAGGTGGCAAAATGATGATTTTGTCCCTCACCGAGGTTATCGTTGGCTTTTACACAAATGTAGCAGTCGTTGCTCAGGGTTATCTCTGAAATTAGGCTGCTATGGATGCTGAATGTCCTCATGGTTATCTCTGAGATGTGCTTGACCTCCCGAAGTTGTCTCTGGGGTTAGAACTGAGTATTTTGGGGTTATCTCCGAAATTAGAACTGCATTCCTCGGGGTTATCTTCGAGGTTGGAACTAAATCTCCCGGGGTTGTCTCCGGGATTGAAACTGAGTCTCTCGAGGTTATCTCCGAGATTGAAAATTGGACCTTTCAGGGTTATCTCTGGGGTTGAACTGAATTGACTTCCAGGGTTATTTTTGGAAGATGATTTTGCCCACCTGCAAGGTTAGCAACAGGAATGCAAAATTTTGAGTGTCTACAGATGCCCCTATTTATCATATTCAAGCAATATAATGGCATAGATAGGATAAAAATCTCTAGACACTTGAAATATGGCAAGATAAGCATGATGCAAATGCAATGCAGCATAGTCAATTTAATGTTAAATGTTGTTTGTTGGACCATTTCCAATAGGATATGACAACTGTGTGCTCCCACCACTTCTGTTGGGGGAATGACGTTGTCCATGATGACCCTATTGAACTTCTTGGATGTCTACTTTACCGGTAGTTTTCGAAGCTCACGGGAATCTCCATAATTGAGACCACAGGATGTTGACATTGGGGTGATCACCAAAGTCCTTAATCCTCATTGCAGGCTTCCCACCGAAGATGCTTTTCTCATGTGTGAGAGACTCTTGGGGAATTATGCTATAATTATTGAGGATCTGTATAATAGATCTCATCATCGGTCCTCCCCGATGAGGATGGTTTTCCATAGTTTGCATCATCAGATCTTTCTGACACTTCGTTGGAGTTACTGCCAACAGTTTATACTATCAGGGCTACCTAACCTTTATTGAGATGCCTTTCAACGGTTAACATCATCGGACCACCTCCGATACTTCACTGGAGTTACTGCTAATGGCTGATAATATCAGGGCTACCTAATCTTCACTAAAATTTCCTTCAACGGCCAACAGCATCGGACCATCTCTGATGCTTCATTTGAGTTATCGCTAACGGCCCGATAATGTCGAGGCAACGACCTTCGCTGAAATGTCCTTCAATGGCTAACATCATCGGACCACCTCCGATGCTTCACTGGAGTTATTACCAACGGCTGATAATGTCAGGGCTGCATGACCTTCACTGAAATGTGCTTCAATGGCTAACATCATTGGACCACTTCCGATGCTTCGCTGGAGTTACTGCTAATGGATGATAATGTCAGGACTTCCTGACCTTCGCTGAAATTTTTTTCAGCGGCTAACATCATCGGACCACCTTTGATGCTTCACTGGAGTTACTGCCAACGGCTAATAATATCAGGGCTGCCTAACCTTCACTGAAATGTACTTTAACGGCTAACAATGCATGAAATCTCCGCTAGGGATAGATTTTTGACGATATGTATGGTTTTTATTGCAATTACAATCCCAATGATAGCATCGGACCGTAGTGAGGTATTGTCAAGGGTAGCTTTCAACAGCTTTGATCATCGACTTTGTAAACCCTGTGTTTGGGCGAATCCCAATGATTGATATATAGACCTGCAGTTTGGTCTCTGAAATTAAGGATTTCAGGCTTTTCTGTTTAATCGCGTTGCGTCTTTTTTCTTGATTTTAATTTTTAGCTTGTGGGACCTCTTTTGAAACTCAAATTTGATCGAGCTGGAGGGGGTGGGAACCACCCAGGGTAACCACAGGTGGACCCATGGCTGTCGCGAGTACACCCACGGCCACCCATGGGTGTATATCTCACTTCCTTTCCCTTACACAAATTATTTTCAACTTGAAGCCCCACAAGAAATCTGAGATTTCATCTTCAGATTTACTAAGTTCGAGCAGCTTTCTGTAAAATCCATCACCGTACAGTTGTTCTGCACTATTCTGGTAACGTTTATATGTTTTCTTTTCCAGTTTTGACCATTGGAAAGTGAGATATCATATAGAATGCTTCAAAACACATAGTAGTGAATATGCATGCTCATATGACTTGATAAAAATTATTCAACATATTAAATGTTAGTATTTTACCATGCTGAACGTATTGATGTAAAAAAATTAACTTTTGAAACAATCAATTTGGCACCTTTCTGTTACGCCCCCAAAAATAGGTATACATCACCCATCTTGGGTCGCCAGATATATGGTACTGAATACAAATACAAACTAATTATACAACAGTCGTGTAAAATACGACAAAACATATGCTGTGAGTTTAAATAAAAATATTGTCATCTAGACAATATCCACACTCAATGGAGTCCTCATTACATTTATTATTACACTAATTCACAGAATAGTGAGGACTACTAATGCACCATCTAAGACCATCACTCTATTTCCCGACTAGTCCCAACTACGTTCTCATTTCCTGAAGAGAACAATGAAAGAAAGGGTGAGCTCAACTAGCCCAGTAAGAAATATTATGACTAAGATAATGCAAAATAAATTATCATTAGCCTTCAACAGTGTTAAACTGATACAATATAACAAACATCAAGTTTAACTACAGCTGAACAAGCAATCCATTAGAAGAGTCAAGTAGAGAATAAAATCTACTATCTTTTATGATTTAAAATGTTTTCATCCATTTTTATTGCTGAGACTCAGCTTAATAAATAATCCACATCATCATATCATCCCTGCACTACAGGCCAAGTATATTCTTTAGTATCATGACCACGAATTATCCATGCACTACGGGCCAAAGATAATCGCATTTTCATCAACGGTCCTGATCATGCCATAAAACAATTCATCTTTGCACCCTTGGCCGAAGAGAATCCATAGCCATAATTATACCAAAAACTGTCCATCAATGCACTACGAGCCAATGAGGACTTTTTCCACATCATTTGTAACATTACGTTCATGATTATACCGAATAATCCTTGGTCATAATCATACCAAGTCCATCTATGCACTATAGGCCACAAATGACTTTCAACATAATATAAACATGAGGATGGTGACAATGATATAAGAATTCAATAAAACAAGTTCAAGAATTAATTTAACCAGGAACTAATAACGTCCAAATTGTCAACATGATACTTCTTTGTAGAGTAAAATTCAAGAATGCTCAGAAGAATATTTCCATGAAAAGATACTGGATGAAGTGCAAATGTCAAGGATATTCTACTAATTTCATGGAGTATAGAAGTCAAAGCTTTAACCAACTGAGTATAATAAAGAATGGAATAACAAAAGAAATCACCATGCATGCGCAGATTGCAGATGTATAAAGTTATTCCAATGAGAATAACAAATAACGGAACGGTCAAAGCGTAATACGCCAAGCGATGTGATATTCCAATAGAATAATAAAGAATGGAATAACAACAGAAATCACCATGCATGCGGTACAGACAGACAAAGTTATTCCAATGTAATAATAAATAACGAAACCAGTCCGGCGTAAAACGCGCATGTATGTGATATTCCAACAGAATAATAAAGACGGAACCAGTCCTACAGAAAACGTATAGAAAAGTATATTCCAATAGAATAATAAAGATGAGAACCGTGTCAAAGCGTAAAATGCATGACAGGATATTCTAATGTAATAATAAAGACGAAACCAGTCCCATTTAAAAACGCATTGAGATAGGATATTCCAATGAATAATAAAGAATGGAATAATGAATAATTTCACCATGTATGCGGTACTGCAGATAGACAAAGTTATTCAACATAATAGTAAAGAATGGAATAACAGAAGAATTTCACCAAGTATAGGGTAGCCCGCGTATACAGGTTTTTCCAACAGAACAATAAAGAATGGAATAACAGAAGTTCTCTTCATGAATACAAAAGAAATAATACTCCTTACCTTTAAAAGAAGAGTATTCCGACTTGTAGGGCGAAGATATACTCGAAGAAAACTTGCACTACGCTCAAAACTTTCTTAAACTCTAAAGAAATACGCTCAAGATTATAGAAGAAGAATTCTCTCTATAGTTTCTCTCTCTAGAGTTTCAGTGAATTCGTAAGAAATAATGAAGGAATGAGCTTCTATTTATAGGAGAATGGACTGCATAGTAACTAAATCATGAACGGTCCAGATTGATTTACTTTAAACGGACGGTCCAGATTGATTTAATAAAATATTCTAATAAAACAAAATCTTTTAAATAAAATATAATATATTCTATTTATAATCTAATAAAATGAATAACTTTATAAAAGTATTCTATTTTATATAAAAAGTTTTTCTGTTTTATTACATTAATAATACTAATAAAACAAAACTGAGTGACTTCTCACGCAAGCATTAATAATCAATACCGTGTGCTACTATACAACCACGCGTATTATTGTACTTTTACTACCGAGTAGTTCAACAGTTTTAACGGTAAAACTTCCCCTGTTATTCTCATAAAAATATTTTTGTCGTTTTCTCAAACCGACAATAATTCCGTTGTGGGGTCCACCAATGATTGTACCGTCGTACGGATATTCTCCGATAAAAAGAATATTCCTTGGCCAATCGAATATTATATAACAACTTGCATACATTACAAAATTTATAAATACTACCCACAAATATAATATTATATCAAATCCACACCATAATATTCAAAAAATTATTTCGAGAAAATTAAATATTTATTCATAAAATCTGGGGTCTCACACTTTTTCTGCTATTTTTTATCCTATTTGAGGATGAATGAGTAAAGGTTTTGAAGCAAAGTAATACTGGTAATTAGGCTACCCTTATAGATTATGACTTTGATATTTTTCATGATATAGGATGTTTATGACTGTGAGTTAGTGTGCTACTGAATGGCCACCTAGTCATGCCTACGCACATGTAGATAGTCCTTTTTACAAAGGAGACTGGCGAAATTTTTTCACGAGTCTAAGCATTAAATGATCATACATTTTAACTTTACTGTAGATGTATGTTAAAGTAATGCATGCATGCATATAGCTATTAAATGCATTTTATGAGCTCTAGGTTAGAATTTATCGCACCTTTTCTAAGGTGATTTGGAGACTTTTGTCCAGATATATGGATCCAGACAAGCCGAGTAGCTCCCGTATGACCTCTTTAGGTGCGAGGAGGAGAGCTTCAGATGTGCCTCAACCTCGTCCAGCCCGACAGCCTCGTCGATTGACAAAGTCAGTGATTCTTCCTATCCGGGTTGAGAGACCAGATATTGAGGATGAGGAGAAGGATGTACCCATTGCGGATCCTGCTCCTACCATTCCCCATAGGGAGTTTCTAGCCATAAATGTGATGAATCTAGAGCTTCTGGATGATTTAAGTCCTCACCCCTCGATCTATCTGCATGCGAACGAGGTAAAAGCTATGTGGATCTTCCTTTTCCCATTTGTATGGGTCAAGGGTTCTGATGTTGATTTGCTTTATAATGTAGGTTCCTAACTTTAGGTAGCCCAGAGGGAAGTGGTTTAGCATACATTCTCTGTATCAGACTTTTCGTCCAGAGTACCGAGAGATTGTGCATACTTGGGGCTTTGAGTCTTTCTTCTTCATCCTCCCCTGTCGTTGTCCCTAGGGTTACCTCAGCGCTTTGTCTGAGCACTGGTTTCACCAGACCCAATCTCTCCATTTGCTGGATTGTGAGATAATGATGACATCGATGGATTGATGGTTCATCACTGGGATGGAGTTTTTCGGGGTGCCAGTACCTTTTGTGGCTGACATTTCCCCGACTGTCATCAGATCCTTGATAGGAGTCCTGACTACGGTGCTCAAAGGAAGGACAGTCCGTACTGGTCCTTTGAGTGTAGATGACGTGAATGGGGCTTTGACTGAGCCATTACCAGATGATCGGAGGGTTAGAGGTCACATCCTTCGGTGATTGTTTCTGATCATCCTCAAGGGCTGTTTCCTGGTTGATAACTCTTCCACGGTGTTATTCGCTTTAGTCAGTGCCACACAAGAGGTGGACCGTATTGGAGAGTTTAATTGGAGCTCCTACACCTTTGGCTACTTCCTTAGGGGAATGCGCCTACGCTCAGAGGGCGTAACGGAGGCTTGGTTAAGGTTCTACCCATTCCTATGGGTGAGTATTTTCTCTTTTGATTTCCCTTGTTCGGGTTAAAAGTTTGACTGACCACATATATTTGATCTTGTATTGGTAGTTTTGGGCCTATGAGAGGCTCCCATGTCTTTGTCCCATTAGCCTGTAAGGTTTAGACAACTATCCATGGGGACGGCGATGACATCACTCCACTTTGGTGGAGGTTACTATAGCTGAGGATTTTACCCATTCGCACTTACAATTGAAGTTGTTGATAGCCGATGTCATTATATGGGTTCCTTACTATGAGGACCACTTGACAGTTGGCTTCGAGGGTGGTTTCTCGACTGGTATCGAGTATGTATTGTTCACCCATCGGATTCCTCTCTTCACAGATGGAGGTTGGGAGCTCTAGTTAGGAGAGCATGCTATTAGGAGCACTACAGGAGAGATTCCTATTCTGATATGTCCTCCTGTAAGGCGTCATTGGTCTATATTGCAGCCGATCATTGAGGTCCCATTGATGCGTGTTAATAGCTTTACTTTGTCAGAGGGACCATTCACTCAGGAGGCATTTTACCGCTAGTGGTTCCCTCGCACCATTGGAGCCCAGACCCGCGCCACACAGTTTATGGGGGATATGGTTCCTGGCTCCGTCATGATGATGGATTGGATTGCTTGCATCCGAGAGCCTATTCATCTGGCGCAGATTAATAGTTTGACCCAAAAGTTAGATCGGGCACATTTCTTTATCCAGCATTTGGATAGAGATCCTTCCGAGGTGGATAATTTTGATCCTTCCAGCTCTGGGGCTGGCCCTTTAGGTGGCCCATATTCAGATGGTTTTTCCGTTACAAATCCTCTGTTGTATCGACCTGATATCCCTACTGGCAGAGATGCAGTGACTCAGGAGGAGTTACATCAGATGGATAGGTTGGATGATGTGGACATTAACACTATTTACTTCTTTTGATTCATTTCTCGCTAAATCTTTTGATAAGCCTCTGTTAGATATTGGGCGGTTGTGTCCCATTCTCGTTATATCTTTTGATAGGCCTCTGTTAGTTGTTGGGCGGCTGTGCACCATTTCCTTATATTTTTCAGTTGTACACAGAGATGATGTATTTAGATGATGATGTACTTAGGAATGTATGTATCATGTTTTCCATTCCCTACATTATATTGTCATCTGTTGTTTATTATGCATGCATTATGTTTATGGACATGCATTTCCAGAGATGAGTTTAGCATTGACCCCTGGATGGTCTTATGACACGTGTGACGCCCCCAAAATAGGTCCACACAACCCATTCTGAGTCGTCAAGTACATGGTACAGAAAATAACTACAACTTCATTATTACAATTGTCGTGCAAAATACGACAACACATACGTTGTGAGTTTAATACAAATATTGTCTTCTAGACAATATCCAAACTTAAATAAAGTCCTCATTACAATTATTGATACACTATTTTACAAAATAGTGAGGACTGCTAAAAAAATTGTCTTGAACCATCACTCCACACCCCAACTAGTTCCCGCTATATTCTCGTTTCCTGAGAAGAAAAATGGAACAAAAAGAAAAAGGGTGAGCTCAACTAGCCCAGTAAAGAATATTATGACTAAGATAATGAAAAACAAATTATCGTTAGCCTTCAATAAATCAGATAAAAAATAATGGACAATAAGTTTTAGATTAATATTTGTAGCGAAAATAACAATTCATTAGAAGAGTTAAATAGAGAATGAAGTCTATTATCTTCTATGATTAAAAAGTTCATCATCAATATTTCATCACTGTGATATAAATTAATATACATCTTGAACCAAATATTCATCTTTGCACTACGGGCCAAAGATATTCATTTGTATCACCAGTTGGTCATGTTCATCTCAACACCTATTCATCTTTGCACTACAAGCCAGAGATATTCATCAAGTAATCATTTAACTTTGCACTACAGGCCAAAGATATTCAGTTATATCACCATCTAGGACTGAGGATGATAAAAATATTTTAAAGAAAATGAATTCAGTGAGATCAAAGGACAAATATTAGGGATTCGTATTTTAGTTTATCCAAGTTCAAAAATACTCCATAATAAACAATTGTGGAGCAAAACTCAAGAATGAAGATCAAAACATGGATACAATCAAAGATAGTAATCATAATAGACAACTTGGACAAAGAAAAGAAAAATTAATTTTTCTGTGAATAGTGACGTATTCGTGAATAGTGTTGTATTCGTAAATAGTGTCGTATACGTGAATAGTAACCTTGACATAAAAATATAAAAATTTCACAATAAAAATCATATCAATATTTCTGTATAATGATATTAAAAGAAATAATATCATCTATGAAAAAAATAATATCCCTTACCTCAAAAGACAAGTACTTCTGACTGAAATATCGGATATAATGCTGAAGAAAACTTGCACTGCTTATCAACTCTCAAAGTATGTAAATACTCACAAAAATACGCTCGATATTATAGAGAGAAAACTTCTAATTCTGGTGTGATTTTTAATTCTAACTTAAGCACCCTATTTATAGGAAAATGCCAGAACACCAATGTTGACTAACCTACTACCGGTGGCTTCCACCCTTTGCCATTCACGCACACCACACTTTGAAATTTTAGCATTTTTGTGACACCCCCAAACCCAGGTACTTCATTTCCACAGGATTTGGTGTTCACTTAATCAAACATTCATATCTAACTACCCAATCATAATAAAACTGGGTAAATAAAACCTTCCCCATTAAAGGGTTACATAAAAAAAATCTCTTAGGTTGTCTAACCTTTAAACACAATCATTCAAATGCGGAAAATAAATAATCTTTATTACAACAATTCCATTAAAAACTGATAATAAAATATCATCAAATTACAAGTTTTCAATACTTGTTCATCTTTCCTTTTCCCTTACTGGTGCTAGGTACATCAACCTTCTCATCCTTAACTGTAATAATTATATAAGAAAGAGTGAGCAAACAAAGCTCACTTGATACAATAATGAATGAAAAACCTTTACAACAAATGTTAAATAAGAGGCTCAATAGATTTAAACAATTACGATTTGTCAACAATTTAAAGTAAATAACTGAGGGTCCTAAGACCACGAACTATGTCCATAGTTATAAGTAATGTTTCAACTTAAACTTTAACAGTCATAAGACTATAGGGACTCCTCGTACTTAGAGGGATTAGCCCTTCGTACAATGTATTGTGTACAAACATTTCAACGCTGAGCGTAAGTTACCTCTAATAATAGGGTTGTTCATCTCAGTATTCAGAGTACAAGTCCGCACCAAAGGGAGTTTGGTTTGGATACATTTCAGGGTAATTTGGAATTCAATGAACATCAACTAAGGATTAGTTGAATGAAACCAATAACATCATACTATAGCATAATCGTAACTGAATCAACATAGTAAATTAAAGTCATGCTTTAGGAATAATCTAATAGCATACAACTTGAATAACTATAATACACCTTGCTTGAATAACATTAAGCCAAGGTTATTTAGAAATGAATACTAAGCATGCATGGCAATATGAACAATAAAACTATTCAAATATATTTGGGCATGCTAAACAACAAGTTAAATACAAGAATAACTTGTTCAATATCAAAAATCAAAGTTTAGAAACCTTGCATTATTATATTGTGAACAATAATTGATTCAACAATAAAATAGATTAGAGAACTTGCATCATTTATAAGGTAATCGAATTGGAAACCATAATTAGTTCAACAAGATAAAGGATTAGAAAACTTACCTTGCTTGTAGGCTAAGCTAAACCAATCAGGATCGATCATAATACTATATATATATATATATATATATATATTAATATATATATATATATCATATATATATATGTCATCATAACATAGTTAGTCACAACCACTTTACAAATTTAACTAACTACATTCATCATATAGGTTTGATTATTTAATCACATAATCAAGTTATAACACAAGTTAATCGTTAATAACATACTTATTCATAGTATAGAAATACTAAAATCAACATTTTACAGTCCTACTATCATCACATAACAATTCTTTAAAATTTCGAGTACAAAAAGTACCTTCGTCGAGACCATTCGCTAACTTCGCGTTCTTGGCGCATACGATTTATATTGTGGTGCGGTAGCGGAGATGATATTGGCATACATGAGAATAACGCTTCAAGATCAGCACTGCACATAGATGGAGCCATTATTTGGGCATGAAGATGAAATTGCTAAGAAAAGCACTTGCGCTACTAAACTGCGATTTAATTGATGATTTCAGCAACGATATATAAGAAAAAACCAATTTTGGCCTAAAAGTTCCTTTCTAACAGCCTAATTCACATGCAATTCATACAAAGACTTCATGTAAACATAATTCAAAGATTGTAAACATGTTTCTACTCATAAAACAATATAAACAACAAATTTAACACATACAATTTCATTGTTTTTGATAAAAACTCACTTTTTGATGTTTTTGATGAAAATAAACATTGTGACTTTGTTTTTCAACCAAAACAGTTAATTCAAAGCATTTTATCAATGTTTATACATACTCTATCAAACTCAACAGTCAATTTATCAATTAAATAACTAATTACCCTTAATTTTTACTTTAAACTAAACAATATATATATATACACAAAAACTCTCTGTAAAAATAGCTTTTCTTCACAACCATATACATAATACAAATTCATGGACTATTCTCCAATATAGCTTAAGAAAATAGTTTAACAACACTAGATTATTATATAAAATCACATACATAACAAATAATTTATCCTTACACAAGGATTTTATAGAGAATTAGGGAAGAGAAAAAAAACTAAACCTTTAAAACTAAAAAGAATAGGATAATACCTTGAAGAAGATGATAATGGCTATTCCCTTTTTTTTTATTCTCAAGCATTTCTTCTCACCAATTCCCTAGCCTTTCTTCATCTCTTCTTTTCTCTCTCACTTTTCTTCTTCTTCTCTTCTTCTTCTTCTTCTTCTTCTTCCTCTGAGTTTTCTCTTTTCTTCCTCACTCTAACTACGTACTAACAATATAACGTTTATAGGATATAATTTATATTAATTATATAATATAAATATAGATATAACTTATATCAGTTATCTAAGTTTTGAAAACCAAAAGCCATAAGGCTTGTTTGGCTAGTCACTAAAAAAAATAACCAATTAATCATTATGCCTTGTTTGGTAAAACACAATTAGAATAAAGACTTAATAGGCATTAGGCATTGTTTGACAAAACTGAATTAAAACTCCCTTAAGTTATTTTAATAACTACTTTATAAAAGGTTATTTGTCAAACTTTTAATAAATTAAATTAATCTTAATAACAATATATTAAATTACTTTAACACATAAATCAATACCACAAAATTATAATTTTCTATATAATTATAACTTTATTTAACCAACTAACACATCCTTTTAATTACAAAATTCAAATAAAAAGAATAATAATTTAATTAATCAAAACTCTCTAACTTAATAATTAAATTAAATTAGCAAATATAATAATTTCCTTAATTATTTATTTAACAGATAGTTAACCAAATTGAATCAAATTTGAAAAATTACAAATTCAACCATAAACACATCCATTAAATACTTAAATAATTCAATAAATATTTAATATAACAATTAAAATTCTGGAATGTTACAATTTTCCCACAAAAAACAAAAGTGGGGCCCACCCATGTTTTTAAGAATAACATTTATTTCCAAAACTTCAATAATTCATAATAAATAGCCATTTTATCAGAAAAATATGAATTCAATGTCATTTCCATATAAAATTTAATTCTCTACAACTTTGTAGAAGAAAGTTTTTCCAAATTCCGAATGAAAAATGACCCAAGTTTACATACAGATGATTTTTCCAAACCCTCACACTGACAAAAAATATACTGATAAAGTCCTCCATATGCCAACTTTGAAAAATCAATAATTAACATTTTACAACAACAAGTGGGGCCCACCAATCTCACAAAACATGTTTTTAGCATTTATTGTAACAAAATCAATTCGGACCCAATTTGCTCTCTCTCTTCTCATTTTATTCGTATACCGTGAATTTATTGTAAAAATATCACCATTATTATATTATTGTATTATCACATTATACATTTATAATGTAATATAATAATATATTTGAATGAATTATTTTATCAGAAAAGATAAAATATCAATTTTCAACAATTGTCACTTTTCTAAAAATTCCTCCATTTATATCTACATTAAATAAATATTTTCTTATCATATAAATCAATAATTAATTATTCACAAATAATATTACAGAACCACAATATTGACAACCAGGTCATTACCAAGAAAGATGGGGCTTTTCGATAAGGATTTCTCCTTGCTGGCGCGCAACTAGGTGACCAAAACCCTTTCCTAGACAGAACTTCCTTAGACATTGCCAATAATGCTATCTAATAATAGTATTCAAATAATATAAATCATTGATCTAATAATGGGAAATATTGTGCAGTGAAAATTATTGAATCAATAATATAAAATATCAACGTAGAAATTATTGAATCAATAAAATAAAATATAGAACAGTAATTACTGTAACAATTATTGAGTAGTGACTTCTTACATAAGAATCAATAATTAGAATTATTATACAATACTGGTGTCTTTCTTTATGCAACCGGCGTATTGTCAGATTTTAACCACGGGTATTCCAGCAGTTTTAACTTGGTAATAACTACGCCGTTATTTATAAAAAAACTCATACTTGTCGTTTTCTTCATAAGAAAGTTTTAAGTTATGGGGACCACAAATGTTCATACTTGTCGTAAATGCGAATATTCCACGACAAAGAAGAATATTCCACGATCAAACGAATATTTCCCGACAACAATGAGTATTTTATAACCACTTGCTTATTTAAAATATTGCGCATTTTACCCATAACAAACCACATTAATCAAATCAACCCCTTACTATTTCAAAATAATAAATAGAGGAAATTCAATTTTATAAAAAGTTGGGGTATTACAACCTCCCCTCCTTATGAAATTTCATCCTCGAAATTGACGTGCGTACCTACTATTTCGAAAAGGTGAGGATACCTCGCTTTCATTTCCGATTCCAACTCCCAAGTCATTTCCTCAATAGCATGGTTTCTTCACAAAACTTTAACTTGTGGTATAACCTTTATGCATAGGACATGCTCCTTCCTATCCAAGATCTTGACAGGCACCTTTTCATACGTTAAATCTTCGGCTATCTTGTCTGGTTCTAACTCAATAATGTGGTTTGGGTCTTTCACATATTTACGAAGCACAGATATGTGAAAAATATTATGAACATGAGACCTGCTTGAAGGTAATACGAGTCTATAGGCCACATTTCCTACTCGGACAAGAATCTCTGTAACAACCCCAAAATTTGTACAAGTCAACTATCGACTTCGGTTGTTAATAATATGTCTAACTTCTAATTTTACATCATTATTCGATGTTAAACTTAATAAAATGCGAAATAATTAAAACTTTTATGTCTCCTTACTTTAATTCCCTGAATCAAAACCTTTATCATTTACACATCTTTGAATCAATTTTATTTTATGATTCACTTCATTATAGTTATTATATAAAATCTTAAATTTCAATCTGATAACCTTTAGATATATCGAGATAACTTAAACTTTATAGGTTATTTTACACAATTATTGTGATTTATCAAGTACATTTCTCAAAACCTTTATCTTTACCTACCTTTGAACCATACTTAGCTTATTACTCACCTTATCAAAGTTAATAAATAAAACTTACATCCAGGTTCAATACCCTTCCATACAACAAACAAAACTTAAACTTTATAACTCAACATCTATTAAACATCATACATTATTGGAACCTAAACATGGTTTAAATAATAATAATAATTCAGCTAAAGTGTATAAATCTTTAAGTATCACATGTGATTCATGTCTTTCAATAAATCTTTTTAATCTTTAATCTGCAAAGGTGGTTATTTGCAAGGTTGAGCTCGACAGCCAAGTAAAATTTAACAGTTTTCATGCATCACATAGCACATAATAACATGCTCAAAATACTCTCATAAACATTGGATTGACATAACATACATGTTGTAGTTCTTATAACAAGTATAAAGATTGAGTTCCTTACTCAATAAACATTCATTATTCAATCAACGTAGTCATAAATTGACTTTAACGTTTCATACTTTCAATATATATATAACACATCATGTTCTTTGTAACAAAGATTTAAAATAGTTCATCATCAAGTTCACATAGCAAATAGGAACTGAAAGACTTGCCTTGATCGTTGTTTACCAATAACAGTTTAACAGCTTACAGCTATCTGCACTTCACATGCCCTACACAATTATATAATTATTCACATTAACTATTAGTCACATAGAAACGCATAGTAGTTCTAATGTAAACTTTACTCTATATCTCATAACATTTTCTATTTAGTACACAATGTTCAATTTGATTGTGTTAACTTTCAACTTATATCTCACTATATTTCTTCTTAATAATACTCAAAATTCATTTAAGTGTTTAAGTATTGCTAGGAATCCTTATTGGTTTTATATTAACCCCATTTCATATCTTATAATATTCATTTCATTTGACTTAAATCACTTTTTACGTTCATTAACACTTGTCACTGCGTTTTGACGTTTATTCGTCACACGTCCGATTTGTCTCCCTTGTGTATGCTTAGTATGCTTATACAACTTATCTAATACATAATTTATTAATGTTAAGCATCATTATATTTACTAACATTCATGTTTTATAACTTAGAACAACATCTTTTATCGTCAGAAGCACTACACTTGCATATGTGCATGCCCGACGCCCTCCGATGTCCTCAAAAACACAACAGTCCTAAAGATAACCATTTTGACCCCTATTCGTGACCTCAAATAGAAAAACTTAAAGAATGAAAGTTGTAGGTATATTCTTCCTTGTTCCGGAACATCTTGAATCACCTCAATCGAAGATTTTATGAAAACGTTATGCCTATTTTACTAAAACAAGTTAAAATAGTCACACCTGACACACTTTGGGCGCAGCTGCACCCAATTAAGCCTTGGACATAGCTCAGCTGTGCCCTAAAGGGTAGTTTCACCCCAAATGACTTAGGGCACAGCATAGTTGTGCCAGTTAGTAGAATCGGGACTCTGTAGATCACCATTCTCGCGATTTTTGAACCTTTTCTCCTTCTAATCTTCATAACTTGAGTTATACACATCTAAATTAGTTCGTTTTTGATTCTATGGATTCGTAATTCATAGAAATACAACATACTAGAATTATAATAATTTACAGAAACACTAACTAGACTATATCTTGACCCAAAACTCATGTTCATACTAAACTTTCATGTTTTAACATGTTTAGCGAATTCATTTACTACGAATTCGTTTCTTAACCAAATTGATTCATTTAACTTGCGTTCTTTTCGTTTCTTGTCGTATTAACAGATTTCATCACCAATTTTACAATTATAACATAAAATCCTAACCACTTTTAGTCTCAAAACAGACCCAAAATATATATATATTAAACAAAACTCATTCTCTTCATCCTTAATATGATTTTCATGAATTTAACAACTCTAAAATTGTTTATAGATGATATACCACAGATTATACACACCTATAAACAAATATATCCTTATCTTTCATCATCCCAAGCTAATTTTATTGAAACCTAATATTTGAGGCAAACAAAAGTAGAGAGTTTTAAGGTTGAATTAATACCTGTTGATTCCTTCTTAACCCAATTAAATGATGAATAAGGTTATTTTCTTCTTGTTCTTCCAAAGCTCTTCTCCAATTCTCAAAGAATTCTCTCTTTTTTCTCTTTTCTCTGTTCTTCTTCCCTTCTATTCTCAGGCTTAAGCCAACTTCTTACGTAAAAAAAATAAAACAGACGCAAGAAACTTAAACGTATAAAATTGTCATAATAATAAATATACTAATTATTTATCATTTCTAAAAATATTTATTATATTTTTTTAATTAAAAAAAGTCATAAGGCTTTATTTGGCAAAACACTTTTAAAAATAAAGACTTAATATTCCTTAAGCTTAGTTTGGTAAATCCATTTAAAACTCCTTTAATTTACTTCAATAAATTATTTATACTATAGTTTATCGTCCACATTATTTACTTGGATTTTCATATCCAATCTTAATTAAATAAACAAAACTAATTACCATAAAATTATAATTTTATTATAATTTTACTTAATAAATTAACATATCACTTTAATTACTAAATTAAATTAAAACAACATTCTACCAAACTATATAATCCTTAACAACTCTCTAATTTAGTTATTAAGTTAAATTAGAGTATTATCTCATAAATTTAATTCATCACTCTTTTATCTTAATTAAGTTATTTCTATAACTCATGAATTATTTACTTACTAATAAATAATCCAACAAATATCTACTAAACAACAAACACATCAATTAAAAATATTTATTTAATTCAATAAATATTTGAAATTATAAATAAAATTTTGGATTGTTACATCTTTCCCACCTTATAAGGATTACATCCTCGGAATCACTGAAATCCTACCTTACTCAGCTTTTCATTAAATCTCTTTGTTGAATAACTTCAACACATTACCTTAATATATATTTTATATTTCCAACTACATTCATTTCTTAAACAAATTCTAGGTTTTATTTCATAACTTTCACTTGAACTCAATTATATTTTAAGTATTATATATTATTTAATCCATTCATTTTCTTTTCTAAGGATCGATCGTTATCATATACTCAACTCATAAACACTCGAAATATTACATTCACCCTTTCTTCTAAGAATTTCATCCTCAAAATTTTATTTATTAATCTTCATTCATTCAATCTATCAAAATAGATTTTTACGTTAATACTTTATTCATTCATTGGGTTCTATAACCACTTTCTTTCCACAAAGATCTTTCTGCAATTATTAACTTTTCTATTAAAAGTTTTATATTATTCTTTGATAACTCATCTCCTTCTCATTTCAAAACTTCTTTTCTCACTTATTCAATATATTCATCATTCAATGTCGCATTTTACGACTTATTTCTTTCTAAGGAATACTCTCCTTTTCACTTCCATCTAGCAGAATAATAAGAATCTTCCATAATTATTCAATAATTGGGAAGTAGTATGAATAACTCAGGAATTTAAAAGATTCCAAATTATGTTGAGGGGTCGCAAGACCTTGAACTTCGTCCATAGTTATAAGTATTTCTTTCAACTTAAACCTAAACAGTCATTAGACTGTAGGGATTCCCGTACTTAAGGTGTTAACCCCTTCGTGCGATGTATTGTGCACTCTGTCCAAGGTTATAAGTATTTTTTTTCTAACTTAAACCTAAATAGTCATTAGACTATAGGGACTCCCGTACTTAGGGTGATCAGCCCTTCGTACCATATATTGTGCACAAACATCTAAATGCATTGCGTACTCCCCTATAAAAGGGTTGTTCACCTCAGCTTTTTAACACCTGAATACGCACCAAAATAATTTTGTTTGGCATAACTTCTCAAGAAATGCTTGAACTGCATAAACATCTTTCGATATTTATCTAGCTGAATCATAAACATATTTCAATATTTATCTAAATTTGAATATCAAATAGCATAGACTTCTAACAACAACTCAAACATCAATCGAAATAGTTTTATCTAATTCATATGACATATCTTTCTTAGTTTAAAGAAAACCAAAAATCCTTTTATGATGACATGATACCGTACTATCTCGATAGTACATTGAGGATTCAGTCATTATATGACTTTGTCATGCTACATCATACAAGTGGGTTGACGATCTTATGATCACATCAAACACCAAGTTTAATTGCATTGATGACCTCTTCGTTTGTCAAATCAACATCATATTTAGTGATGCCTTAATGACTACGAAAAAAAAAACAAAATACATTTTAATATTTTTAAATCATTTTTGTCTAGCCAAAATAATTAGCATAGACATACGAATAATGGTTTTGTTTTTAAAACTCATTGGTTCCATCATTTGATCCAATGTTTTTCATGAAAATATAGAAGTGCAAACATCAGCACAAATTCAATAAATTTTGAAAATCTAGCAAAGCTAGAAGATTTGGAATACCTAATTTTCTCCATCAATTTCAATTTTTACTCCATTACCTCATTATTGACTAATTCTTTTTATTTCTAGCACCACCAATGCTCTTATACTAAATATTCTTGTATTTCAACTTACAATCTTCCTATACCCCTAGTATATTTCATCAAACTTACTACACATTAGAAGTTCAGGAACTTGCCACAATAATATGAGTTTAAGAACTTATCCTAGTCAGACCATAAGCGTCCATTCACTGAGGGGTTCAAAACATACCATATTATTATGAGTCACAAACTTACCATACGCATTAGTTTTAAGAACCGTACCTAATCTTATTATCGTCTAACCTAACCTTAAAAGCCTCTAACTATCAAATATACACATGAGAAAAGATTCACCTTTCTACCACATATACATTGATAGCGCAACACCGAAATTCCAATGATTATCAATGTGATAAACCAAGTACATGCACAAAATCTCTGCCCATACAAAGGTTTGTACAACTTAGTCAACATTTGAGTCCTCAATTGAAATCCCACCTAAATCTATCTTACTCTTAACTTGCCCTTAACTTGCTCAATACGAATTCCTCGTATCACATTATCTATAACTCCTCGTGAGTTTATCTCGTACAATATCATAGTACATTATCTTCATAGCATCAAGCTATAATTATTCAAACATTACGCAGACCATCTTTCTTTTATATAAAAAAGATCACGTCGTGATCTTATTCTATAATCATCTCCTTAAAATTCTTTTCTTAACTCGTGATCGTTTTGTTTTACGATCCTCTTTTTTTTCTTATTTCATCATTTTTGATTTCATTTATGTTTTTTAATCTTCTGGACTTTTGTCTATTCATCATTATTCATTATCTTGGCTATTGGAGTTAGGTAACTCCCATTTCTTATCTTTATATCTCTTCAAGATTCTTTTTATATGAATTTTCTTTAACTAAATTTACATTTCAACATTTTTTTCATCACACATCATACGTATTCATTTTCTATACTTGGTACACATCAAGTCTCTAATAATTTTAATATGGTACGCTGAGTGGTTTCCCACAAACAACCAACAAACTAGGTTTCGAGTTGCTAGTTCGTATATACCTTCGCTCTATGAAGGAATCGTTTAGCCCAAATATCATACATCAACTATTAAAGAGTACAATTGTACCATACTTAAATATAACTTTTTATTCATAACTTCTTTATCATTCTATTCTTATAGACATTGTCTATTTATTATCACCTTACACCATTCATATTCCTTATAACTCTGCGAGATTCTTCTTTGAATCCTCTCACGCATGTTTTAATCCCTTCTTTATAAATTTCTTAAATTACTTCTTATTGTTCAAACTTTATTTGAGCTTATTATTTCATTATCTTCACCTCTCTTCTCTAAGGTTATAGCCTAAGGTACTCTTACATAAGGTTTCTAACCTATCGGCTTTGACACCAACTGTAACGACCCCAAATTCATACAATTCAACTATCGACTTCAGTCATTAATAATACATCTAACTTCTGATTTTACATCATTATTCGATGTTAAACTTAATAAAATGCGGAACAATTAAAACTTTTATGTCTTCTTACTTTAATTCCCTGAATCAAAACCTTTATCGTTTACACATCTCTGAATTAATTTTATTTTATGATTCGCTTCATCAAAGTTATTATATAAAATCTTACATTTCAATCTTATAACCTTTGCATATCAGATAACTTAAACTTTACATAAGTATTGTGATTTATCAAGTACATTTCTTAAAACATTTATCTTTACCTACCTTTGAACCATACTTATCTTATTACTCACCTTATCAGAGTTAATAAATAAAACTTGCATCCAGGTTCAATACCCTTCCATACAACAAACAAAACTAAAACTTTATAACTTAACATCTATTAAACATCATACATTATTCGGAACCTTAAACATGGTTCAAATAATAATAACTCAGCCAAAGTGTATAAATCATCAAGTATCACATCTGATTCATGTCTTTCAAGTAGCACATAACTTTACCTTGAATCTTTAACCTTCAAAAGTGGTTATTTGCAAGGTTGAGCTCGACATCCCAACAAAATCTAACAATTTTCATGCATCACATAGCACATAATAACATGCTCAACATACATCTCATAAATATTGGACTAACATAACATACATGTTATAGTTCATATAACAAGTATAAAGATTAAGCTCCTTACTCAATCAACATTCATTATTCAATAAACTTAGTCATAAATTGACTTTAACATTTCATACTATCAATATATATAACACATCATGCTATTTGCAACAAAAATTTAAAATGGTTCATCATCAAGTTCACATAGCAAATAGGAACTGAAAGACTTGCCTTGATCGTTATTTATCAATAACAGTTTAACAGCTTACAGCTATCTACACTTCACGTGCCCTATATAATTATATAATCATTCATATACTGCCGAGTATATGATGTGGCACTCTAGATGGGACATAGTCGAAGGTCAACTGACGCACCCGACAGATGGGCTTGAGTGGAATTTTTTTTGATAAAAATCACCCCTCGTTTGCTAAAGAGGTTCGCAATGTTAGGCTTGGACTTGCAATGGATGGGTTTAATCCGTTTAATGAGCCTTACACAAAGCCCTACTCATCTTGGCCGATGATTATTGTTGTGTATAACCTCCTACCTTCGATGTGCATGAAAGATCCCTACATGTTCATGCCTTTACTAATTTCGGGTGATAAGAGTCCGAGTAAAGACATCAATGTATACCTCAGTCCATTAGTTGATGAGTTGAAGATGTTGTGGGATAAAGGGGTTCAAACTTATTATGTATCTCTTAAACAGAACTTTGACATGAGGGTAGCTTTACTGTGAACCATAAATGACTTCTTGGCGTTAGGAATGATCAGTTGATGGTCGACTCATAGGGAGTTGTCATGTCCTGTGTGCATGGGGTCATTTAAAGCTATGCGACTCAAACATGGGGGGAAAATGAGTTTCTTTGCAACCTCTAGACAATTTTTGCTGATTGAACATCGTTATCGATGGATGAGTATACAATTCAATCGAAAAACAGAGAAACGTCAAGTACCTGTCCGTCTTTCTGGGACAACAGTGATGAGTTGGATTACTCATGTAACGATCGAGAAATTTATAATTTGATTTAAATATTTATTGAATTAAATAAATATTTAAAATAATTTATTTATTGAGGAAAATAAATATTTGATGAATTGTGATGAATTAATTTAGTAAATAAATTAATTAATGTTAATTGAATCAAGTAATGATAATTTTATTTGTTGGATTTAATTTAAGGAAATAATTAAATTAAATCAATTGCTTAATATTTAAGAAATTAGTTAAATTAAATGAATTGTTTAACTTGATGGAAATAAATAAATTAAATAAAGTGGCGTTTCTAATTTATTAATTAAATTAGATATATAATTATATGTATAATTATAATGAGATTATAATTATTATTAATTATTGTTATTATAAGTTATTTGGTGTGACATGAGTGTGACATGAAACTATATAGTATAAATAATATAATAATAATTTAGTTGGGAGAGTTTTGGTTGCCAAACAGGGCCTTATGGCCTTTGGCATTATTTCAACTGACGCGTCTTTTTGTTCTTTAACTGAAAGACTACATGGGAAAGTAGCCATGTTATTTCTACGCATTCTTCTTCTTCTCTCTTAAGGCTAGTATAGAGCAGAGAGGGTTTGGAGAGTAAAACACAGTTTTAGATTGGAAAGAGGAAGAAGAGGATTTCTAAGCCCTAACACAATCTTTTGCTAGCATTTAATCAAGGATTTAAGGTATAATTCATTTATAAATCTTCAAGTTTTAGTTTTATATAAGTTCTCTATAAATTTATTTCTGGCTTTTTGTTCAAACGTTGTTTATATGGTATGGATTATGTTGTTGAATTTGTTAATTATCATATATGGGTGTTGTTTAAAGTTATCAAATTCGTGAGAAATTGAATAGCAGAAGATTATATATAGCAGTGTTTATATTCTTGTTATATGGCTTATAAAGTACCAAATTTCTTGTCCAATGTGTGTAGTAATCTGTAAATTAACGCTTGTATGTGGTAGTCCATTGAGATACGAAAATAATGTAATTTGAATGGAATGATTTGGCCAAATAACGAATTCGCAGTGATGATTTTTGGGATAGACTATCAAAAATGGAGTTTATATATGAAAAAACATAAAAATTGAGAAATTAAAATAGTTCTAGTTGTTGTTAAATTGTACTAAGTGGTTGAATATGTTAGTAATCATGATATGATAGTTGTATAGTTATTTTACATGTTGTTATCACCATTTGATGGGTGAATTTCGTGTTAGTTGGGCTAAAAAAAGTACCTCGTTTCTTCGCTCTCTAGTCTCTGCGTCTGTCTAAACACCGTAGCAATTTGCTTGCAGTGCCAAGGCAAAAAAACTAAGCGTAATTGCACCCTGAACTGGGACAGTTAAGTCTGCTTATTTGCAGATCATGTGTAATGGACTTATATTAGTATTGTAAGCATGTTATTAATGTTGAGGCATGATATAAACTATAATAACAGATGTCAATGTGTTGAAATGCAAAGTGTTAAGATTTGAAATAATTATTTAAATAAAGTTATAAAATGAACCGAATGAAATGTTTTCGAAAGATGGAGTTGAACGATTAAGTTGTGTTGGTCAATGTGTAATTTCAGATTTGTTAAGTATATTTAACCTACGTGGTTAGGTGCTAAGTTAGGGTTGTGACCTAAATGATGGTTTAAACCCTAATGTTAATATTCATGCGATTAATTGTTGTTGCGGTTTCAATGATATATGTAGGATAATTGGAGATTATTTTCATTTGTGTAGCTTACAATCAAGGCAAGTTCTCTAACCCTAATTTTATAATTGTGCAAGTACTAAACCTTATCTCTTTACAATTGAGCAAGCTTTCTAACTTCATTCTTTTCATATTGAATGCAAGTTCCCATTCCTATATTATTATTGTTCAAGTTCTTAAAATTGAGCAAACTTAATCTTTCTTGAATATGTTTGTACAAGCTCTTATAACCTAATTCGTTATATCGAGCGAGTTTTACTTTTCTAATTATTATTCAAAGAACATATTGTTCTAATAGATCGATTCAAATGAGATTGTTCTAACTCTTTTGTTTATAGCATTTTGTATGTATATCATGTAATTCTATTGTATCTATTGTTGATATCCGATCTTTGACTTTGATAGCCTTGTTCAGTTATAAATTCTGGTATTAAACCTTTACTGATGTAAATCGAATAGTGTTCTAAAATTCTAGAAACACTTATAAGCTAGTTCCAAACTAAACTTTCTTTAGTGCAGAATTTCTAAATCCAAACTGAGACGAACAACCCTAACATAGGGGATTTTGTACGTGTAACGTTTAGATGTTTGTGCACAATATATGGTATAAAGGGTTGATCCCCCTAAGTGCGTTAAGAAGGGTCCGTATAGTCTAAATGACTATTAAGGTTGGGTAATAATACCTAAGTACCGGGGACATAGTTCGTGGTCTTAAGACCCTCAGATAATTAAAGTTCAAACTTGTTTTTCTATTTTGATTTGTAAAACAAGTTCCTTTATGTTCAGCTTTTGTTGTTCACTCTCATATTATTATCATTGCTACGTTTTATGTTAGTGAGCATTTGTTTGCTCACTCTTGCAATTAACACTACAGTTAAAGTGGAGAAAGTTGATGAGCCGTCGACTAGCAAAGGCAAGGGCAAGATGTCCAAATGATGAAGACTTTTGAGAATTTTATTTTAATGAATTATGTTAAAGACTTGTTTTATTATGTGATGTATTCCGCAAACTTATGTAATAATTTTAAGGTTAGATTACCTGGGATTTAACTTGAGATGATGATGTAACCCTTTAATGGGAAAGATTATTGTTTAAGTTATTTTAATCATGTTTTTATCATTTATTATGGGTAGTTAGATGTAATAGTTTTTGATATGTGAGCACCAAATCTTGTGGGAATGGAGTACCTGGATTTGGGGGTGTCACAACTCACTTGAAATTTCCACCTCCAGGGAAGAATCACAGATTAGAGCGAGCTTATGGTTACGACAAAGTTCACAATTGGACACACAGATCCATGTTCTTTGACCTTCCTTATTGGGCTACACTATGCATCCGTCATTATTTAGATCCAATGCATACTAAGAAGAACGTATTTGATAATATTTTTAATACAGTCCTAGATGCAAGTCATAGAACAAAGGACAATAATAAGTCGAGGCTTGATTTGGTAGAAATGAACATTAGGGAATATTTGTGGCTGTATTAGTAGGGTAGTAAGATGGTAACGCCTAAATCTAATTTTACTTTGACCAGGGAATAGTTGCTATTGATATGTAATTGGATCAGTGGACTGAAGCTCCCAGATGGATATTCTTCGAATATAGCAAGGTGTTGTAAAGTCGAAGAGCTAAAATTTCGGGGTCTCAAAAGTCATGATTGTCATGTATTCATGCAGAAGTTGATCCCCGTAGCATTTATCGACTTGTTACCAAAACATGTGGTTGAAGCACTGACAGAGCTTTCTAATTTCTTTAGAGATCTATGCTTAATGGAGCTCCAACTTAAAGACATAGATAAAATGGAAAAGCAGATAGTGGAAATAATGTGCAAGTTAGAAATGATCTTCCCTCCATCGTTTTGTGATTCAATGGAGCATTTGCCTATTCACTGGTTGTACGAAGCTAAGTTTGGCGGTCCCGTGCAATATAGATGGATGTATCCATTCGAGAGGTAATGACATTAATGTTTTGAATATGTTGAAATGTGCATTCTTGTTTACTAATTTATACATGCATATATAACACATAGGTATATGCAACGTCTAAAATAAAAGGTGAAGAACAGAGCCAGTGTAAAGGGGTCAATTACTGAGAGTTATGTTATGGAGGAACTTGTTAATTTTTGCTCGTTGTACTTTGAGCTGAATGTTCAGACGAGACACAATCGCTTACGTCAGAATGAGGCTGTCCCGCATGAGGACAATGGAGAATTAACGGCTTTTAGCTATCATGTACAACCATTCGATGGGAAAAAAGGCGATTCTAGACCGATAGTGAGTTTGTAGCTGCCACATTGTATGCACTTGTCAACATAAATGAAGTGGCGACATACATTAAGTAAGTAGCCGTAACTATATATGTCTTATATTATTGCTATAAGTTCCCTCCATACATATTAAGTATATAACTGTATTGCAGTCAATATGATGCTGAGATACGTGAAGCGAATCCGATTATATCAAACGGGGATTTGCAAACTTTCAGGAATAGATAATTTGTGCAATGGTTTAAAGATCATGTAAGTCTAAATGATTTGCAGTTCAATAAATCTACCATCATAGACATAATCTTATGGCGTAATTAACTTTAGAATATGTTGTGTTCATGTATATTAGGTCCTCATAGATGAGTTAGCTAACATTCAGTTAAAGCTTATAGCCAACGACTCTGAAAGATCTGTAGATACTTATACATGATGCATTGTCAACGGTTACAAATTTAAGTGTTGCGATATTGGGGAAGTCGCTTTTTCTGATTCTGGTGTTGTGGTTAAAGGTAGATGCTATGATAATCTTTGGGATGACTGGTATGGACGATAGCTAGAAATTGTCGTTCTCAAATATTGGGGTCATAAAGAGTTAGTTTGCTTCAATTTTCATTGGTTTGATGTTTAAAATGGAGTTAGAGTAGATAAAAATTCAGGACTAGTTAATGTTAAGTCAAAACTAAACTCAAACGAGCCTTTTATTTTAGTAAGTCAAGCAACACAAGTGTACTACGCGCGGAGTGTTAAGACTCCTGCAAGGCCATGGTATGTTGTTATAACCACCAAAGCCTGTGGTTTTCAAGGCACAGCTCCTCGTCCAGACGATGAACTTTTACAAGTCAAGTCTACTAGTGTCACACCTGCTGATGTGACAATAATTAGTGAGTCAAGTGAAGAAGAGGATGATGGCGTCACTGTCGAAAGTGAAGACGATGTTCTTGAGGAGCAAGATATAATTAAAGAAATTGTTGAGGACGAAGAAGATGGTGATGACAATGATATTGAAGATCTACTGCTCGAAGATGACGATTCTGATATTGATGGCTTTGACGATATAAATGATTAAAAGTATGTACTCTTTGTGTCCTTTTAGTTGTATTCAAATGTAATAGTTTGTAGTAGTGCAATCATTATCTTCAACTTATATTAATCTACTAAATAAGGTGTTAGTTGTTTTAGGTTACTATTTATGTTGTATTCTTTTAGGTTACTATTTATGTTGTATTCTTTTAGTTGTATCTGTATGTTATCCTCTTTGTTACTTTTCAAAAATATAGTATTTACAAATGTCTAATAAATATTTTTTTTGATGATTTGACAGTATACATATATATGGCGCGTACACCACACGACGATCGTGGTGGGCGTGCAGGTCATGGGGGCCGTCGAGGTAGTGCGGGTGATGATCAGGTCGGATCGTCAAGTATATAATTACATGTTTTGTTGAAATTACATCTTATTATTTTATATTTTATATAATATTGACATTATATTCGTTTATATAAATATTGAGGTATTTCACTACATAGGTGATTGACGTAGGCCTCCGCGGGGGACTAGCACGTGGCTTCCTAGGGAATCCCCCCCCCCCAGGCGCCGCTTATTTGTCGTGTTGGGACTAATAAGTAATTTCATAGTCTTATATAGTATTGACATAATTATTTAGTTCTTATATATTCTTTGTAATTTGCAAATGTATTAATTTCAATTATAGTATCCTTGACGTGACGCCAAGGAACACGTTGCTTAGGATCCTCCGCAACTGATTCTCAAGCCCGTGGATGATGTGGGCAGATGTGGATGACTGCACAGGTCAGCTTATTATTGTTGAGTTTAGGGTAAGATGTCATTCATTCATTCATTCATATGCTAGTTTTATATTCCATTTGAATATACTTTTACCTCTTTGATTTATGTTCTCTAATAAGCTTCTTAATGTATAATGTGCAGAGATATTACCGATTTGAGGATGGGCAGGAAGCCCATGGCATGACTGTTCTGCATAAATACATGGAGATGAATTGGCACAAGTGGGTCTACGACTAGAAGAAGAAGGCCCAGATGAAGATGGTTGATGGACAAACACTTAAGGATGTTCAGCCAGATTTCATCTTTGTTGCGGTGTGAGACGGATATGCGACATTTAGGATCATGAGGCCTTCAAGAAGATGTCGAACAAAGATACAATTTGCCCAAGACAGTGAGAGTCGTCTCTCCTTTGCTTGACGGGTCTCGATCTTACGACCTCTACCGAGAGAGACTCAAGGTGAGTCTAAAGCACGCACCCTCCCATTTGGAGTTTTGCTGGCACGCCCACCAAAAGAAAAGTAAAGGTGGTTATATCTCACCTGAGGCAGAATGCATTTCTGTAAGTTGTTTAATTCTCTTATTTAGTATGTATTTAAAATTCGGATATTCTTTTGTATTATTTCATTTTATACTTTTTGTATCATCAACTAATGTTTTTTTTTCAGCGACGGTTCGAGGACCTTGCAGTGGCCCGGAGCAGCCAGAGAGGTGACACTTTAGTAGACGATTCTACGAGTGCAGATGAGGAGATGGAGGACTGGCTACAGGGTATAGGGGGACCGAAGAAGGGTAGAGTTATGGTCATTCCCCATGTCCCAGCTTACACCCTAGTCCCTGCTGCGAGATCTCGACGGCGTCCACCCACTAGAGGTAGTGGTGTGAGTGGATCGGGCGTCGACCCTTTATTATCCGACGATTTCTTCTAGCGGATCATAGAGGGGTGCATGGCGAGCAGTGTTATGCAGTCAGGCGCACCATCACACGAGAAGATCTACTAGCTGGCTCAGGAGGTTGTCCATAGCTCTATAAATTGAAATTCAGATAAGACACACTTAGAAAGGGGGGTTGAATAAGTGTGGATACAAACTATGACTAATTTAAAAACTTTAAACTAAATTATTGAATGTAGCCTACTATATTGATGAATGCATCTTGATGAATGAATATGGTCTACCGAATTGAATTTTTGTTCAAGAAAATATCTTGGTGTTTTTATAAGTTAAATGGAATATTTAATGTTAACAAAAATTCTCACGATGAAACAAATAATTAAATTGTGTTTATTTAGAAAATCAATAAACTTGAGTGATATTAAGTTAAAGCAAGTAATAAGAATAACACAAAGATTTTTTACGTGGTTCAGTTATTACCCTCTATAATAATAGCCTAGTCCACGTCCAATACCAACTAGTATTGGAGACTCACTTTTATTTCTTTAAAAAACTCTTGTTACAAATCAGATTCTATAAAATTGAATTACAATAATTCACTTGAGCGCTCTTGCTCCTTGTGCACCAATGCACCCCTTAAGCACATATGCTTCCTTGAACCTGTTTGTAAACAAACCTTAATCCACCTGGATTAAATTCCCTTCGACAACACTTAGTCTAAAAAATTAAAATTACAATAATAGAGGTCTAATGATCAAAGCAAATAAGCAATTTAACAATGCAAGGCTCAACTAGTGAATGCAATGATCAAGTAATAAAAGATAGATATCACCAATATGAAGCTCACAAAAGTTGACTGAAAATATCAATTGATCAGCAGCTCAAAATTTGCACCAAGAATATAATAGCTTTTAAAGTATGTGATTGCAAAATATTAATTCAAGTGTTGTAAGTGTTGTATTTTCATCACCGTTCTTAGTCCCTTTTATAACCCAAAAATATATTATCGTTGCTTCATAAATGTTTACATTGTAAATTAAAATGCAACATTCCAAAGATATTTTGTTGAAAACAACCATAACAAATCCAATAACCTTCGGATGTTAAATAGATGTAGGACTCTATCAACATTAATCTAGAAAGAGACCAAGTCAAATAGTACTAGACTTTTCAATACCTATAGCAAAAAAAAATTGTCGCCACTTATATAACAAGTATTTGAGAGATATCATACTTGTTTTTAAAAGAGTGTTAACTTTGTAAATATAAGAAAGTATAACATCACACAACTCTCCAGGATAATCATTATCTTATATTCCCAAGACTTAGGCATTTAATTCAACCAACAGATAATGACCACATCTTTACCGCCACAAGCTTTTGTGCTTCCAACAAATTACATACATGTTATACGGATTATATAGAATCAGAACTCTCTTATCACACATGTAATATAATTTAATTAAACCAGACAATGATTATCATATTAATTTTACGCATACATAATACATAAATAATAACAACAATAAATCATGTAATAACAGTTAGCATAAAATTAAGCATGCACGAAACATTAATTTTTTTTTAATCAACTTAAATGCACACATAAAATGTCCTAGAGCCTTGAATTGAAAAATTAAATATTTGCAATGACCTTACATATTTTTCTTAAGACTCAAATCGTCTTCATTCTTCTTTGAAATATCCATCAAACAATTCTTGAAATAATTTCCTGAAATTCACAATAAAGAATTTAGTACCAATGAACAAGTCATCATCAAAACATTAGGTTATAGAACGTGACATAATCAACATTCTCCCCCTTTTTGATGATGACAACATAAATAAATGAAACTCCCCCTAAATTCATGCATATAGCTTATTTCAGGGAAAAAAATCGTTCGACCTACATATGTTAGTATCATATCAAATAATAATGTAATTCAACACATATTATAATATTAAATAAAATAATCAGTCTTAACAAATGCGCGTATATGCCTATCAAAAACAAATAAAACCATAGTCTTTTTAAAGCATTAATATGAAAGCGAACGAACGATAACTAATTCTCCCCCTTTGTCATCAGGCAAAAAGGAAAAAAAAAATTCAGTCAATGTCCTCAAGAGTAGCCCTTTGTTCAGCACGGGTAGTGAAATAAGGGCGATGGCGATGGCGAATGCGATGAAGACACTCTTCTAAAGAGTAATCATCTGCATGCCGAGGAGGTCGTGGTATAAAAGTTGTAGGAGGAAGTGCCATGTCAAGAAAATCACCCTTGTATTCAGTCATCCAATTGCACATTGGCCATTCTGGGATTGGGGAATACATTGTTGGAACATGGAATCTCTGTCCCACATCATTGAATCTTGTTGCTATGAAATCTTCAAGCTCTTCTAGTTGATAACTAATAAACTTAACCCCTTGACTTAACTGACAGGTGTTCCTATTGAATTTTCTTTGAAGTGCTTCCTTCAACCATTGCCAGTGTTTGAATCTCAAAACCTGTCTGAAGATCAATGAATTCATCTTCAACATGATGATACATCTTATTAATTTCTGGAGCATCCATCGGTAGTTTTCCTTTCTCGAGAATCACAAGTCGATTTCTTATTTCGACCAAATCAGCTTTCACAGAATTTTGATTTTGCAGAATCTCATTTAGAACATTCATAATGTCAGGCCCATGAGAATTTGGCAGAGAGGATGAAGACGAGTCGTGATTAGGAGATATAGGAGGAGGATCAGGGAGAAGATGAACAAACTCACAAGCATGAAAAGTAATATGAGATTTAGTCATATTAGCAGTATCGATAAGCTCGTTACTTGTGACAGAAATTTCATCATCAAAAGATATTTTGAAATATTGGAAGAGTTTTGTTAAAAACTTGCTATAAGGAAGACACTTCTTGGTTTGATGAATGCAACTTAGCATATGAGACAACATCATTTGATAAAGATTGAAAGGTTTTCCATTAAGAATCATAGCCACAACCACAAAATCTTGATAGGTAAAAGCTGATCCACCACCAAGTCGTGGAAACAAATTATACCTAACCAACTTATGTAACACATAGGCAGTAGGACACACATTCACAGTTTTTGGAAGAAACAGAGCTGTAAGAGAATAATCATTCATAACAATATGAAGCTGTTCTAATGGATGAAAAGGGATATTAGCAGCACCTTTAAGAGTAAAAGGACAAGGTCCAACAGAAGATATACCAAGAATGCTACCAAAATCAATACTAGTGAAAAATAATAACTTTCCCTTAACATATGTTGTAAAACAATCCCCATTGCATTCAAGATTAGTGTAAAATTGTTGGACTAATCTAGGATAAGCAATAGTAGGAGGAAGCAGCATAGGAGATATTTCGCAATCAGTGAAGAGTTTTTTCGAGAGTGTTTGAAATAAAATAGATCCAGGGATTTTTCATAAACAAATTGCTTTGTAGCAATTGAATTTTTGAAACGAGTTTCAAAACTATATCCTCTGAAGAAATTTTCTTGCATATCGAGGGAAGATGAAAATGGATTTACCAGATTTGAAGGAGACTCTGGCTGTGAAAAGATTTGTTCTTCATCCACTGGCTGCTTCAACTTGCCCCGTTGAGATGGTTCTGCTTCTGAAGCCTTTAAGACAGAAAAACTAGAATCCGAGTCGTCGGATAATATTGTGGCATCAGACAACGCATGCACAGAAGAGTTCTTTTGCACTCGCTTTGATTTAATTTTTTTCCAGTAACGTTCTTCAACGAAGATCCTTCGTCGTTTGATTTTCCAGACGATTATCGCTAGCTCGGTTTTTCATGGTGTTCTGATTTGTGAAATGAAAGAAGGGTTTTTGATAAATGATGGATGTGTAAGATCTGATTTAAGAAGAAAAAGGTTGAAAATATAAGAAATAGAAATCAATTAAAACTCTGTCACCGAAAGACGTGCGTCTTTTCAATTTTGAAAATCTGTTTGGCTGCCTTCCGTATCTCAAGGTGTAAACCTTTACGTTTCCCAATTAAATGACATCCGGCGATATTAATAGAAACGTGTATCTAGAACATAATTTAAGCAGATAAGGAATGGTAAACAGATATATTTTATTAGATATCATGTAGAAAATAAATGATACATATATGCATAAAATATAATCTGCATGTCATAAAATTTTAAGTACGTAAATCATAATTATACCATGCACATTCCAAGTTCTCTCCTTAGCATACAAAATCTTTCTTCACTCAAGGGTTTAGTAAAAATATCAGCTAATTGTTTTTCTGTAGGAATAAAAACTAATTTAACTAACCCTTTTGAAACACTATCCCTTAAAAAATGATGCCTTACTTCTATATGTTTTGTTCTTGAATGCAAAACAGGATTATTTGAAATGTTAATAGCACTAGAATTATTGCAATATATAGGCACATTATTGCATATTATATCAAAATCACATAGAGTTTGTTTCATCCATAATATTTGAGAGTAACAACTCCCTGCAGCTAAATATTCACCCTCAGTAGTTGATAAAGCAACTGAAGTTTGCTTTTTACTTTGCCATGAAACAAGACTTTGTCCCAAAAATGTACAAGCACCACTTGTACTTTTTCTATCAATTTGAAACTCTGCATAGTCAGCATCTGAATAACCCAATAGTTCGAAATGATTACTTATTGGATAAAATAACCCTAAATTCACAGTACCACTTAAATATTTAAAAAATCTTTTAACTGCTTGTAAGTGGGATTCTTTGGGTTTTGCTTGAAATCGAGCACAAAGACATACATTATACATTATATCAGGTCTAGATGCAGTTAGATATAATAAAGAGCCAATCATACTCGATATTTAGTTACCTTTACATCTATACCTTTATCATCTGATGTGAGCTTTATCGATGTACTCATTGGTGTAGCCTTTGGGTTGGT
This sequence comes from Panax quinquefolius, assembly GCA_020205615.1. Taxonomy (NCBI): domain Eukaryota; kingdom Viridiplantae; phylum Streptophyta; class Magnoliopsida; order Apiales; family Araliaceae; genus Panax; species Panax quinquefolius. Next base: position 83,319,102 of record CM035173.1, on the reverse strand, counting down.
TCTTTCAAAATCAAATCGTTTAAGTAGCTCTTTTGTGTACTTGGTTTGATGAATATAGACCCCTTCCTTTGTTTGCTTGATTTGAATTTCCAAAAAGTAATTTAGCTCTCCCATTAAGCTCATATCAAATTCCTTATGCATACACTTTGAAAACCACTCACAAAGAAAATCATTAGTAGCACCAAATATTATATCATCTATATATATTTGAATAATGATTATTTCTTATTTTTCATGTTTAATAAATAATGTAGAATCTATTTTACCTCTAGTAAAACCACTTGAAATAAGATACTTACTCAACCTCTCGTACCAAGTCCTTGGAGCTTGTTTGAGACCATAGAGAGCTTTCTTTAGCTTAAAAACATGATTTGGATATTTCTCATGTTTGAATCCAGGAGGCTGTTTGACATAGACTTCTTCATTGATGTATCCATTAAGAAATGCACTCTTTACATCCATTTGATAAAGCTTGAATTTCATGTAACAAACAAATGCTAACAAGATTCGAATAGACTCTAGTCTTGCAACTGGAGCATAAGTTTCTTCGTAGTCGATCCCTTCTTGTTGATTGTAACCTTGAGCCACTAGCCTTGATTTGTTGCGAGTGATTGTTCCATGCTCATCAAGCTTGTTTTTAAACACCCACTTTGTTCCAATGACAGAACTATCTTTAGGAAGAGGCATTAATTCCCAAACTTGACATCGTTCAAATTGTTGAAGTTCCTTTTGCATTGCCATTAGCCAATTTTCATCAAGTATAGCTTCTTTAGCATTCTTTGGCTCAATTTGTGATAAAAATGCAAAAAATGCACATTGATTTTGTAGGCTTCTCCGTGTGGTAACTCCTTTGTTTATATCTCCGATGATATTTATCGGTGGGTGATCCTTGAGATATCTTGCTATTTTTGGCATTTGGACATCGTGAATTACCTCTTCTTGTTGAGGAAAATTTCTTCAAGATCCTGTGTTACTTCTTGTTCATTTTCATGCGTACTGTTCAATTCAGCCTGTTGAATTTATCCATTAGGTCTACTGAATGGTTCTCTTCGGTTTACTGAATTTGTGAAACTCTCCAAATTTCTTGCATCCTCTTCTCTTTCTTTTAGAAGATCTTTGTTAGTCTCATTAAAAGTTATATGAATTGATTCTTCAACACATAACTTGTAAATATTAAATACACGATATGCCTTGCTGTTATGTGAATAACCAGTGAAAATACCTTCATAGGATTTAGCATCAAATTTTCCCAAGTTATCACTAGTATTTAATATATAACATTTAGACCCAAATACTTTGAAATAACTTATATTAGGAATTTTGTTATTCAAAAGCTCATAAGGTTTTTTCAAAATAATAGGACGAATAAGAACTCTATTTAACACATAACACGAAGTATTAACAGCTTCGGCCTAAAATTTCTTTAGAAGTTTTCTTTCTTGTAAAAGTGTTCTAGCTGTTTCTTGAAGTGTTCTATTCTTTCTTTCCACTACTCCATTTTGTTGAGGAGTTCTAGGAGCTGAAAACTCATGGCTTATACCTTTTTTATCACAAAATATAATAAAGTCCTTTTGAAATTCGGTACCATGATCACTTCAAATTTTTATAAGTTTGAGGCTATACTTAGTCTCTAAATTTCTTATCAATTTCTCAAACTCTTTAAATGCTTCATCTTTGGTTCTTAAAAATAATACCCATGTATATCTAGAAAAATCATCAATTATTACAAATGCATAAAATTTACCATTAATACTAGCATGCCTTTCTGGGCCAAATAAATCAAGATGAAGTAATTGTAAAGGTTAGGAAGTTGATACCATATTCTTTGCGATGAATGATGTTCTTACTTGTTTTCCAAGTTGGAAAGGAACACATACTCCTTTCTTTTCGAACTTTATCTTCGGCAATCCTTTGACGAGGTTTTTAGAGGATAATTTCTTGATTAAATCCATGTGAACATGTCCCATCCTTTTGTGCCATAAATTAGCCTCATCTTGTACAGATGCAAGACATAATTCTTCATCCTGTTTCTCAAAATCAATAGTATATATATTTCCTTCTCTTTCTGCAACTAGAGTAACATTGTTAGTACCATGAGAAATAGTGCATTTTTTTTTTATGAAAACTGACTCGGTGACCATTATCCATTAATTGACTGATACTAATAACATTAAATTCAAGTCCATTAACAAGGTGTACATTATCAATATTTACCTTACCATTTCCTATTTTACCTTTTCCTATTATCTCACAGGTTCGATTATCTCCAAATGTAACTGTACCAATTTTCATCTTGATTTTTAGCTCCACGAACTTTGTTTTGTCACCAGTCATGTGACGTGAGCATCCACTATCAAGAATCCATTTTTGAGATGGAACTCTTGCCTTGAGACATACCTATCAAGAAAAGATAATTCATCCTTTTGGTACCCACATCTTTTTGGGTCCTTTAATGTTAGTTTCAAGTAAATCATTCTTTTTAACCCATACCTTTTTAATCTTATTTTTCTTAAAATAATTTATGTCCAAGTGACCTTTAATACCACAGTTTTTACATGTTGTGAAAGGAGAATAATAATTTAACTTAAACCGTGATTTTGATTTTAACATTTTTATATTACTTTTTTATGCATAGGATCATAACCAATTCCTTGTCTTTCAAAACTAGGTCTTTGTTTACCTAATATGATATTCAAATTTTTTTCACCTTGAACGAATTTAGCAAGAGATGATTTTAGTGAATCTATTTCTTTTTGAAGTTCGTAATTAGGAAATGTTTTAATAGGTGATTTATCACTAAATGCATCAATACATACATCTCTCATTTTTAGTTCATTAGTTAATTTATGGATTTCATTATTCAAAAAATTTACCTTATTAAAAAGTATTTTGTTATAATTATCTAAATAATCAATTTTAGCAAGCAAAACCTTTTCTTCTTTACAAGTAGATTCCGTTTCAATATCTTTCTTTTCATCAATTAAAGAGTCTACTTCACCCATTAATGTATTTACTAAGTCTTTCAAATATGCATTCTTTTCTTTTAATTTAGTATTTTCTTGTTTCAAAGAATTAAAATCAAAATCAGATACCTCGTTTGATTCACCTTCTATTCCCATGAAGCATACTTGATCTATCTCATCCTTGGCGTCGACCTCAACCTCAGATTCTTCTTCATCACTCCAAGTGACCAGTGCCTTGTTTCTCTTATTATCCTTGAAGCTTATTTTTCCTTTATTCTTAAGTTGAAAACAGTCCTTCTTGAAATGTCCTGATCGTCCACATTCAAAACACGACTCTTCAGTTTGCTTTCCTTTGCCTTTATTTGAGTTGAAGATATTCTTTCGTTTATTCTTGAGTCTCCTTGACATCATAGCATCTCTTCGTTAGAATCATGAGGATACTTTGTAGAACCTTTCTCGCATCCTCATCGTCATACCTCTTTATCATATTCCTTTAGTTCACCAAAAAAGAGTAGTGTTCATAGTAGATATAGTAGAGAATCTTGAAGAGTAGTAGGAGATGAAACCTGAAGGTTTGTAACTTGAATAATCATCTTTGTGGAAAGATTTGTCGATAGCTTTAAGAGTTCGGAAGAAGAGAAACCTTGCTTGAGCCATCTTTATAGTTTCATCTTTCTCGAGTTTGAACATTTCATAATCTTCCTTAGAATAATGGTCCATTCTCCACAACCCAAACCATTCATGAGGATAGGATCGATCTTTAAGGTAGATCATAGCCCTTGAGATTTGAAGGTTTCAGTTGAATCCATCTTGTAGAGTTCTTTCCTGGAATAAATGGTCCATTCTCCACCCACCATTCCCGAGGATCTCTTTTAAGGTAGATATTGGTTGATCGAAGTTGTAGTTTTGATTGTTGTTGGTGGAGGTCTATTGGTTGATTGAACTTCTTGAAAGCGTAATAAGTATAGAATCTTTCCTACAAGTCACCTTTAAGACCAAGTAAGTAGAGCCAAACTTTGATACCAAATGAAATTCAGATAAGGCACACTTAGAAGGGGGGGGGGGGTTGAATAAGTGTGGATACAAACTATGACCAATTTAAAAACTTTAAACTAAATTATTGAATGTAGCCTACTATATTGATGAATGCAGCTTGCTGAATGAATATGGTCTACCGAATTGAATTTTTGTTCAAGAAAATATCTTGGTGTTTTTATAAGTTAAATGGAATATTTAATGTTAACAAAAATTCTCACAATGAAACAAATAATTAAATTGTGTTTATTTAGCAAATCAATTAACTTGAGTGATATTAAGTTAAAGCAAGTAATAAGAATAACACCAAGATTTTTTACGTGGTTCAGCTATTACCCTCTATAATAATAGCCTAGTCCACGTCCAATACCAACTAGTATTGGAGACTAACTTTTATTTCTTTAAAAAACTCCTGTTACAAATCAGATTCTATAAAATTGAATTACAATAATTCAGTTGAGCACTCTTGGTCCTTGTGCACCAATGCACCCCTTAAGCACATATGCTTCCTTGAACCTGTTTGTAAACAAACCTTAATCCACCTGGATTAAATTCCCTTAGACAACACTTAGTCTAAAAAATTAAAATTACAATAATAGAGGTCTAATGATCAAAGCAAATAAGCAATTTAACAATGCAAGGCTCAACTAGTGAATGCAATGATCAGGTAATAAAAGATAGATATCACCAATATGAAGCTCATGAAAGTTGACTGAAAATATCAATTGATCAGTAGCTCAAAATTTGCACCAAGAATAGAATAGCTTTTAAAGTATGTGACTGCAAAATATTAATTCAAGTGTTGTAAGTGTTGTATTTTCATCACCGTTCTTAGTCACTTTTATAACCCAAAAATATATTACCGTTGCTTCATAAATGTTAACGTTGTAAATTAAAATGCAACGTTCCAAAGATATTCTGTTGAAAACAACCATAACAAATCCAATAACCTTCGGATGTTAAATAGATGTAGGAATCTATCAACAATAATCTAGAAAGAGACCAAGTCAAATAGTACTAGACTTTTCAATACCTGTAGCAAAAAAAATTGTCGCCACTTATATAACAAGTATTTGAGAGATATCATACTTGTTTTTAAAAGAGTGTTAACTTTGTAAATATAAGAAAGTATAACATCACACAACTCTCCAGGATAATCATTATCTTATATTCCCAAGACTTAGGCATTTAATTCAACCAACAGATAATGACCACATCTTTACCGCCACAAGCTTTTGTGCTTCCGACAAATTACATACATGTTATACGGATTATATAGAATCAGAACTCTCTTATCACACATGTAATATAATTTAATTAAGCTGGACAATGATTATCATATTAATTTTACGCATACATAATACATAAATAACAACAACAATAAATCATGTAATAACAGTTAGCATAAAATTAAGCATGCATAAAACATTAATTTTTTTTTTAATCAACTTAAATGCACACATAAAATGTCCTAGAGCCTTGAATTGAAAAATTAAATATTTGCAATGACCTTACATATTTTTCTTAAGACTCAAATCGTCTTCATTCTTCTTTGAATAATCCATCAAACAATTCTTGAAACAATTTCCTGAAATTCACAATAAAGAATTTAGTACCAATGAACAAGTCATCATCAAAACATTAGGTTATAGAACGTGACATAATCAACAAATTTGTAATTGTATTGCTTAGATAAACTTAAGATAAAACCCTAAATTCCATTATGAAAACCTTGAACTCCATTATTAACATAACCTTACTACACTGCAATAAAATAATACTAAAACCCTTAAGAATAAGCAAAATTATTCAGTTAGGCAAAACTTACATACATACATACATAGCACCGTGTAGTTAGATAGTTGTTAGGCACTCGTTACAACTTATGGGACTCGATTCCGATATACGGAGGCCGAGTTATCAGCCCGTAGGCAAAAAGTAGAAAAAGAGGCCAAAAACTGTCTCGGTCATCGAAACAACACGTAAATACATACATAGCATCGCGTAGGTATTAGGCACGCGTTACAACTTACAGGACTCAATTTTGATATACGGAGGCCGAGTTATCAGCTTGTAGGAAAAACTTGCCAACACTTAGGCAAAAAGTCAAAAAAGAGGTCAAAACCCGCCTCTGTCGTCGAAACGCCATGCAAAACATGCATAGCAGTGCATAGGTATTAGGCACGCATTACAACTTACGGGACTCCATTTCGATATACGGAGGCCGAGTTATTATCCCGTAGGTGAAACTTGCCAACACTTAGGCAAAAAGTCAAAAAAGAGGCCAAAACGTGCCTCGATCGTCGAAATGCCAAGTAAACACATATATGCATCGCATAGGTATTAGGCACGTGTTACAACTTATGGAACTCGATTCCGATATACAGAGGCCGAGCTATCATCCCGTAGGCAAAACTTGCCAACACTTAGGCAAAAAGTTAAAAAAGAGACCAAAACCCGCCTCGATCGTCGAAACACCACGTAAACACATATATAGCACCGCATAGGTATTAGGCACGCATTATAACTAACGGGACTCAATTATGATATACGGAGGTCGAGTTATCAGCCCATAGGCAAAACTTGCCAAAACTTAGGCAAAAAGTTAAAAAAGAGGCCAAAAACTGCCTCGGCCGTTGAAACGACACGCAAACACATAAATAGAACTGCGTAGGTATTAGGTACATATTACAACTTATAGGACTAGATTACAATATACGGAGGCCGAGTTATTAGCCCGTAGGCAAAACTTGTCAACACTTAGGCAAAAAGTCGAAAAAAGGCCAAAACCTGCCTAGGTCGTCAAAATGCCATGCAAACACATACATAGCACCGCGTAGGTATTAGGCATGCGTTACAACTTACGTGACTTAAATCTGATATACGGAGGCCGAGTTATTAGCCTGTAGGCAAAACTTGCCAACACTTTGGTAAAAAGTTAAAAAAGAGGCCAAAACCTGCCTCGATCGTCGAAATGACATGCAAACACATACATAGCACTGCGTAAGTATTAGAAACGCGTTAAAACTTATGGGACTCGATTTCGATATACGGAGGCTGAGTTATCTACCTGTAGGCAAAACTTGCCAACACTTAGGCAAGAAGTCGAAAAAGAGGCCAAACCCATCCTCGGTCGTCGAGACGATATGCAAACACATACATAGCACCGCGTAGGTATTAGGCATGCGTTACAACTTACGGGACTCAATTCCGATATACGGAGGCCGAGTTATCAGCCCATAGGCAAAACTTGCCAACACTTAGGCATAAATTCGACAAAGTGGCCAAAACCCACATCGGTCGTCGAAATGACACGCAAACACATACATAGCACTGCATAGGTATTAGGCATGCGTTAAAACTTACAGGACTCGATTCCAATATACAGAGGCCGAGTTATCAGCCCGTAGGCATAACTTGCCAACACTTAGGTAAAAAGTCAAAAAAGAGACCAAAACCCGCCTCGGTCGTCAAAATGACACGCAAACACATACATTGCACCACGTAGGTATTAGGCACGCGTTACAACATACAGGACTCGATTTCAATATACAGAGGCCAAGTTATCAGTCCATAGGAAAAACTTGCCAACATTTAGGCAAAAAGTCAAAAAACGACCAAAACCCGCCTCGATCATCGAAATGACACGCAAACACATACATAGCACCACATAGGTATTAGGCACGCGTTACAACTTACAGGACTTGATTTTAATATACGGAGACTGAGTTATCAGCCTGTAGGCAAAACTTGTCAACACTTAAAGAACACAAACAAAACTAATTAAAATATGCTCTATTTTTGACTTCGTTACTAATATTTTAATTTTATAGGATCTTGTTGATGAGACTCTAAATGTGGGTGGAAGCTTGACAAAGCGATGCCTGTGGTGGAGATAGTGATACCGTCGGCCGATGATCTTGATGAGACTATAGAGGTGGGGCCGGCAATGAGAATAGGAGGTGGGGACCGACGATGAATGCACCGTAGGTTGGACTAAGCAGTCGCATACGATAGATGGCGTGATGATGATGATACTGACATTCCTGATCTTGGGCTGTAGTACCCATTATGTTTATATTTTAACTTTCATGTATGTATTTATACAGCTTTTGAGTTATATAGACTAGAGTTTAGTATCTAGTTAGGTTAATGATATATGTATCTAGCTATATTAATTGTTTATGATTACATTTTGTATCTACATCGTACGACTTTTATCTATAAGTCATTACATTTTCTACATATTTTATGGTTTATATCAAAAGCTATGATTGTCATTGATATACGTTCGTGAAGAATTATTTGTTTTTCTTTAATTTATAACAGGTACAATTATGTATATGTAAATGAACAGGGGAATTTTGAAATTTTTTTTAAAAAATTTAAAAGCATTATTATTGACGACAAGGGCATTGGCGATGGTTGCCCCGTCGGTAAAGTTCTATAGCAACGGTTTCATAAAACCTGTCATTGGCGATGGGGGGAGTGGTCATTGGCGACGGCATGGCCGTCGGTAATGACCATATTATTAAAATTCCAAAATGTTTATTACTAACGGTCTGTTCGTCGTTAGTGTTGTCGCTAATGACATATTGCCGACGGCCACCCATCGGCTATGACCCCGTCGATAATGACCCACTTGCCAACGGCGAGCGACTGGAGCCAGGGGCGATGACCTATACGGTGACGGGAACGGCGACGGTTCATGCCGTCTCCAATGACCTCATTTTCGATGGTAAGAGGATCATTGGCGACGGCATGACCCATCGGCAATGGCCTTTTTTTGTAGAAAAGGGACAGATTGGCAAGGAGCCTCAGGAATAGGATCCTCACCCTCCTCCTCTGGTGTGTCAGACCAGTCTAATCTGATATGCCGGATCACCGACTCAGTCAAGCGAAGAACCTGTCGAGTAACTTATGGAGCGGGAGCATCCGAGGATAACCAAATCAGAATCCATACCTGGACAACCAAATCATGGCATTAACTGTAAGGAAATGTATAACATTACCTTATTATTTATTTTACTACATTTTCAATCTTCTAGATGTAATAAACTCCTAGAAATGTAAATTTTTAGGTCATAGCATCATGCATGTCCTACACACATCCTATTAGATGCCTACATTCATTCCAGCATATTATCCTAACATAACTAAAACATGCATATATGATCCTGTCACATAAATCTCAAAAATATTTTGTCAGGGTTTCCTCTATAAAGTGGACTATCCACATGCTCAAACATACATAAAATGGCCTTATATAGGCACCCAAGCACAACTAAGCAGTTGTATAAGAAATAAAATAGTTGTCTAACGCATGCATGCTTAGAATAACTCGTAACATGACATCTCTGGCATTCATACGGCCCATATGATGATACGTAAGAAGGAATTACATTTCAAAACTACCCATCAAGCTATCTATGAATACATGGTCCTTATATTGTATTTAATGAGGATAATACAGTAAATCATCGGTAAAAACGTGCAAAAAGGTAGTGTATATGTTACGTCTAGTCCACTGAAGAGTTGTACGGTGACGAAACGCTCAAAATCAAAGCCCAAACAAGTAGATCTGAGATAGATGCTCGAGTATGGTAGAGAGAATGCAAGAAAACTTGGAGCGAATGAAGGAAAATGAGCCTGCCCAAGGGTGCTAACCCCCCTACACCTGGGCGCAGTTCAGGAGTAATAAGAGAAGTAAACATACTGGGTCATTAACACAAGTTCGTCAGTACTCTAATAAGTCCTTGGGCCAGTTTGTGAAAATATTCAGAGAAGCTGTCGGTCAAGTGACCGATCTCAACAATCTTCAGGCTGCAGGGCTATTTCAAAATGGTTTGGATTTGGTAAAGTCTGAAAAGTTGGTGAAAAAGATGATGTTCAGTCATCCGAAGAGTCTAGCCGAAGCTTTCGAGAAGGCTGAGAGATACATCGTGATAGAAGAAGCTATGAATAGCCTGAAGCGTGGCACTTCAGACAAAATACCAGATAAAGACAAAGATAAAGTTGATGTTGATCAGAAAAAGAGCACTGGAAATAATAATCGTTCAGAGGATACTCCAAGAAATATAACAATACTTGGCATTTGGGAGGGGCTCGTCCGCCTGTTCCTACACAGAAGGTGAACAAGGTATATACCCAATTGAATACGAATAGGGCTACCATATTGGATCAAATCAAAGACCAACCTTATTTTGAACCGCCTCGTGACAATCTTAAGCCTGGGTCTGGTAATTCTCGTAAATATTGTGATTACCATTAGGCGTCTGGTCACGACACGAATAGCTGTTGGAATCTAAAGGAATTCATTGAAAGGAATGTCTAAAATGATACCCTGGTTCAGTATGTGACTGGAAGAGAACCTCAAAGAGAACAACAGAGGAATGATACGCCTGTTCAGGCTGCTCAACCAGTTTAACTTGCACAACCCGCTCCGAATTAGCCAGCCATGCATATTGTTAATGTGATTACTGGGGGAACTGCTGGTAAAATTGTTGGAAAGAAAAGACATGGATATTTGGATTCGGTCATGTCAGTGGTGTGTACCCTCCCGAAGACTGAAAGACCGTATCCAGGTACGGTAATTTCTTTTACTGATGAAGATTACCCTTCTGAACCCATCGAACCCCATGAGAGAGCTTTGGTGATTACTGCACAAGTGGGTTCAATGGATATGAAGAGGATGATGATTTACCATAGATCTTCTGTGGATATTCTGTACGCATACGCTTATCAGAGGATGCACTTAGAGGGACAAAAGATGGATATTGGACATGAGGCTCCTTTGTATGGCTTCAGTAATGATTCAATCAAGGTGGCAGGGACTATTGAGTTGTAAGTCATCTTTGGTACAGCCCCCAATCCGGTAGAAATTATGTGTAAATTCTATGTAGTGCATGTGGACTCGGCTTACAATGCCATTCTGAGAAGACCCACTTTGACTGCTCTTCAGGCAGTAACGTCAATTCCTCATTTTAAGATCAAATTCCCAACGTCTCATGGAGTTAGCGAAGTGGCTGGAGATCTGGATTTAGCTAGAAGATGTTATTGGAATGTTGTGATTGCTTCGGGGTTAGGGGTTAGTAAGCAAAAGCAAACTATGGCTATCGAGATCGAACCATTTACTGAAAGCAGTTCAGAGCCATTAGTCATGCCGGCTGAAGAGACTGAGGAGTTCGAGCTTATTCCTGGTAAAAAAGGATAAAACAGTGAAGATAGGTTCGAGTCTGCTGAAACCTCTCAGGATAAACCTAATAGAACTACTTCGTTCTTATGCTGACATCTTCGCTTGGGTGCCTAGCGATATGCCTGGCGTAAGCAGAAAAGTTGCTAAGCATCGTCTACAAGTGGACCCAGCGAAAAAGCTCGTTCAGCAAAAAAGGCGGATATTTGCACCGGAGCAACAGAAGATTATGGATGAAGAGATCGCCAAATTGCTGGCTGCTGATTGTATATTCAAGATTAATTATTCGGAGTGGATGACGAATGTGGTTCTGGTCCAGAAACAGAATGAAAAATAACGAGTGTGTATAGATTACACTGATCTGAATAAGGCGTGTCCAAAAGATTTTTATCCCTTGCCTCACATCGATCAGCTTATTGATGCGACTTCGGGGTATGCTTTGCTTAGTTTTATGGATGCCTTTTCGGGTTATCATCATATTTCTATGTGTAAAGAAGATATCCCGAAGACAACTTTCATTATGCATCGGTCGATGTATGTTTATAAAAAGATGACGTTTGGTTTGTTGAATGTGGGGGCCACATATCAAAGGATGATGAACTACGTCTTCACAAGGCAGTTGGGGAGAAATACTGAAGTCTATGTTGATGATATGATCGTCAAAAGCATGACATTACAAGGACATTTGGATGACTTAGAGGAATGTTTCCAGACAGTGCGCCATTACAATCTGAAGCTAAATCCAACCAAATGTACCTTCGGACTTGGTGAAGGTAAATTTCTAGATTATCTGGTAAGCAAGCGGGGTATCGAAGCAAATCCAGAAAAGATCCAAGCTATTATAAACATGAAGTCTCCCCAATCCTACACAGATGTTGGAACAGCACAGCGGCGCAGCCTGAATAGGCGGTTGATCATGTAAAGTTTTTAAGGGCGATATTAGGGGTTTTCAGGCGACGAGGTTGACTCCAACAAAAGAATGAACAAGGCGGATTTATAGTAGCGTCAATGAGAGGTCGGTCTTGAATTTCTATGAATTAACAGTAGCAAGTCCTCATTTTTTCTTTGCTTTGCTTTTCATCAATTGTTGTTCATACCAAGTTGACTTTGAATTTTGTTTTTTTTTATAAAAAAAAAGTAAAACTACATCTATTTGATGGGGTTTTTTTATTGAAAATTATATGATTTTTAAGTTTTTTTTCTTTATTATTTTACGAAGGAGAAGATTGATTGATGGTAAACTAGCCCATGCTTTTGGGTATTTTCCATTACTTCAATTCATAGTAGAGTTCAATAAGGCCCAACAACCTCCGGTTAGTTACATTTGACTTCAAAGTTCGTCACAAGTATATCAAAATTTAGCAGCTTTTTCTATTTTGTATTACTACTTTAAGGATTCATAATTTAGGTGAAATTTAAAAAATTTCCAGAATTATTCATATAGCATTGTTACTTAATTTGGTTTGTTATTGCATGTTAATTATTTGATGAAATAAGACTGAGGGGATGTTTTTATGTTTCAATGAATGTATTTTTTGTCAGATATATTCAAATTTAGATTAGTTAAATCTATTATTTAAATTTGCACGCGCATTGCACAGACTATCAACTAATTTGAATATACAAGCGCAAACCAATGAAAAATAGAAAGGTACTGTATCCTTGTCACATCTTCAACCATCTTTGAACCATTGAAATCTTATAGGAATTTTATCTCCTAGAATGAGGAATTGTTCCAATTTCACGTTATTCTTTTTAACAATGACCAATGACAGTATCTAAATTCTCATAAATAAATTTAAAAAAGAAACAAAAATTTAGTAAAGAAAAGAGGGAAGCACAATCTAGTGCTTATTTCATTCGTGTATAATCTCCTATAAATATTGATCTAGATTACAACCTAGCCATAATTTCTACTATATTCACAAGAATGAAACGATTATTTAGATGGCTACGTACAACACTGCCATTTTCGTGTGTCTAGCCTACCAAAAACAAAAACATTATCCTATATTCTTGTATGTGATTTTAAATGTTCAACATGGATTTCAATTTCATAAAGTTTGTTTTGAGTAGTTTATTTGGACAGTTTATAGAAATTAATTGCATTGATATAACTACAGAGAGTTGCATTTTGATAACTTTTATCATCATATAAATATTATATAATTGCAACTCTCTAGTTATATAAATGAAACTAATTAATTTCTATAGGACTGCCTAATAAAATTTCCAAAACCAACTGCTTAGAATCAAAATTCGCTAAATATCACTTTAATCTTGTAGCTTGTTTAGGTCACTTCCTCTCACAAACAGTCCATGGAAGCCGTAGGGCACCCTGCGAGGCAACTTCACTGCAGCTACAATATCAAGATTTGGAGACTTCGCATTCATAACCAAAAACCTCGACTCACCGGTGTTTTCATCGTGAATGTATGACACTAAAAAACCATCGTCCTCATCAGCTTCAGGATTATCGGGCTCCCTCGCTACAAAGAATGGCTCGCCTCCAAAGCACCTAGGTCCGTACATTCGACTGGCCACTATGCAATCCCGTCGATCCCCTTCGGACACCGATACGTCTAATTTTACCACTCCTATTATCTTTGGCATAGGATCCCCAACTGCAGCATATACATACCTGCAGTAAAGTAACAAAATTTAGTACTCCGTCCCTAAAAAGATGACTTAAATGACAAAACATGTTTGAAATATATATACTGTAATAACTCGGGTCAAATCCCGAGTCCGGAACAAATCTTGGGTCAAATCCCAAGTTCGAATCAAATTAAATCCATCAAAATAAGGCCTCAAACATTCAAAAGCCAAAAACATCCGAAACAAAAGGTCATGACTTGAATGTACTATTGGTAGTAACTTATTTCTTAACATCCGAAAGCCAAAGATCTTTGTCTCTCTAGACATTGTGGGATAATACCGGCCGACTTCATGTCCCCACCTCCGAACCTCCATCTCTCTATTGTGGGATAATACTACCAGCCCCGAGCTTTCGAGAGTCGGCTTTGATACCATATGTAACATCCCGGGTCAAATCTCGAGTCCGGAACAAATCTATCAAAATAAGGCCTCAAACCTTTGGATTGATAAGTATCTTCTTGGTCAATTTAAATTTCACCACATGAGCCACACCAAAAAGGTCGTGACTTGAAAGTACTTAGAAGGAACAAAGGTCGATTTCAAGATTGAGATTATTTTAAGCATAAATTTAGTTTAATAAGTTAGTTAAATAGCAAGGGTATTTTAGTCTTTTAGCTGTTGTTAAGCTGGATATTATTGTCCTTATTTGTTGAGTCGGTTAGATTTGTTGCTAGGAATGCAAGAGGCATGTCTCATTTTCCATTTCATTCCTTTTGCTGATGAAGGGAATGCTGATGAAGGGAATATGTAGGCAATCTATCTCATTTTTACGTTATAAATGAAATACTAGATCTATTTTTCCTCTCTCTAATACTGTTCTCTCCTCTTCTCCTCTTTAGCTCCCTCCTCGCAATCCAAATTCTGCTCTTTGTTCTCTAATTTCTTCCAAATCAACTCTATCTGTCTTGTCGTTTCCTTACAATTGGTATCAAAGCCTTCGAATCTGCACCTATGGCCACCAACAACCAATGATTGAGCAGTTTAGAGTCTCAGATGCAGGAGCAAATTTCGAACATACAACAGCTGCAGACACAGTTGCAGAACTCAGTTTCTACTCTGCAGCAAGGGTTTGATATGAAACTTGAGCAGATGATGAAGAACTTTGAGGCACTCCTAGCTCAACGAGTGCACCAGAAGGACCCTACTCAGCCAGGTTCCTAATCTTCACCTTCAGGTTCAATTCTAGGCCAGTATGAGCCCACTCCCAAGCCAGATAAGTATGATGACATATTTAGAATTGTTAAGTTTGAGTTTCCAAAATTCAATGGTGAAAATCCTAGATCATGGATCAGGAAGTGTAACAAGTTATTCTCGCATCATGTGGTGGCTGAAACTCAAAAGGTGTACTTAACCACCTTGAGTTTGGAAGGGGAGGCTGAACAGTGGTATTCAGGATTTGTACATGAAGGGCCAGAGCTAACTTGGAATGGGTTAATAGATGAAATGGTGGCTAGATTCAGTCCAGAAGCCAGTGACAACCCCATAGGGGAATTGAAGAAATTACAACAAACCTGGAGCAAGTGGATGATTTACGAAAAAAATTTGAAGAACTAAGGGTTGGGCTTTAGCAAGGAACCCAATCCTTAATGAGGAGTTTTTATGGATCGCCTATGGGGGGTTTAAATTTTGAAATTGGTTGGGAGTTCAGAGTCAAACTAAAGACTCTCAAGGACATGATCAGACTGTCTAGGGTGGAAGAAGCTAAATTGGAAGCTTGGCTCAAAAGGAGTAGGATGATGAATAAGCCGACTATGAACAATCATGCCCCAACCCAAACTTGTTGATATGGGAAATGGAAATGCTATGAGAACCTTACCTGTGAGAGGATTGACTAGGGAACAGATTGATGAAAAGAGAAGGAAGAGGTTATGCTATTCATGTGATGAACCTTTCGTGCAAGGCCACATATGTAAGAAACCACAACTATTCATGCTGCTTCCTTCTAATGGTCTGGAACTTGAGGATGCTGAACCATGTGAGGAGGATGAAATAAGAGGTCCAACTGCAGAATGTGAAGAGCAAGAGGCCCAAATTACATCAGATGCCCTCTCGTGACACAATACTAACAATACTATCGGGATTACTTGGGATGTCTAAGGAAGGTTTCGAGGATTTTAGTAGATAGTGGCAAGACCAATAATTTCCTAGACCCTCAGGCAGCTAAAAGGATTAAGGCTGTAGTAAAGGATACCAATGTTACCAATGTGACTGTGGCGGATGGGTTCAAGGTCTCTAGTCATCAAGACTGCATTCAGGACTTCTCTTGGTCCATACAAGGAGGAATTCAAAAAGATTTCGTAATACTACCACTAGGAGGGATAGATGCGACCTTGGGGTTCAAAGTGGTTACAATCCTTCAATCCAACCACCTTTGATTTCCACAACTACATGCCTAAGTCTTGAAAGGGAAGGGAAAGCTATAGTATTGCAGGGTGAATCTGATCAAGTCACCCCAACCATACACTACCTTGAATCTGGTGAGTTCAAAAAAGTGTTGAAATCTACATCTCATTGGTATTTTGGTTACTTGTTTGGAATGTATCAGGAAGCTAATGAAGAGCTGGGAATGGAAATGGGGGATCAGGGCATCACTATAGAGAAACAAGTGGACAGTAAAGGTAATGAAAGTCACATTACTACTGAAAACCAACCTCAACTGGAAAATCTGCTGCAAGAATTCTCAGTGGTTTTCCAAGAGCCAAGAGAATTCCCCCCAAATAGAACTCAAGATCATCACATTCCATTGAAAGAAGGAAGCCAACTAGTTAGCCTCAGGCCTTACAGATACCCATATGTTCAGAAAGAGGAAATAGAAAAGATTGTCAAAGAAATGCTGCAGAATGGGGTCATTCAGCCAAGCAACAACCCTTATGCTTTTCCAGTACTCCTAGTTAAAAAACATGATGGCACTTGGAGGATGTGTATAGATTATAGGGCTTGAATGCTATGACTGTGAAGGATAAATTCTCTATACCAGCAATTGATGAGTTGCTTGATGAATTACATGGCTTAAAGTGGTTCTCAAAATTGGATCTAAGGTCGGGGTATCACCAAATCAGAGTCAACAAAGAAGACATACCAAAAACAGCCTTTAGAACCCATAATGGTCATTTTGAATTTATGGTTATGCCTTTTGGTCTCACTAATGCACCAGCCACTTTCCAATCTTTGATGAATGAGGTATTTCAGCCATACCTAAGGAAGTTTGTGCTAGTGTTTTTTGATGATATATTGGTCTACAATAGCAGCTATAAGGAGTACTTGGAGCATTTGAGGTTGACTTTAAAACTACTGAAGGACCATTCCTTGTTTGCCAAAAAGAGTAAGTGTATTTTTGGTACAGAACAGGTTTAATATTTAGGTCATGTGATCAATTCTGAAGGTGTTTCTACTGACAAAGACAAGATTTGTTGCATGTTTAATTGGCCTTTACCAGTAAACATAAAAGGGTTGAGAGGATTTTTGGGTCTCACTGGTTACTATAGGAAGTTTGTAAGGAATTATGGGCTTATCAGTATGCCTCTAACTGACCTGCTTAAAAAAGATAAATTTGCTTGGAGTGATAAAGCAACTCTGACCTTCAAGAAATTGAAGAAGCCGTGACACAAGCCTCGGCCTTAGAATGCCCAATTTCAATGAGCCCTTTATTCTGGAAACTGATGCCTCTCATTTTGGCATTGGGGCAGTATTGATGCAAAAGGGAAGACCTATAGCTTATTTGAGTAAGGCAATAGTACCCCAACATCTGGGATGGTCTACCTATGAAAAGGAGTTAATGGCAGTGGTGTATGCTGTTAATAAGTGGAGACACTACTTACTGGGAAACAAGGTGTACATTAAGACTGACCACCATAGTCTCAAATACTTGTTAGATCAAATGATTACAACCACCAACCAACAAAAGTGGATAACTAAATTGATGGGGCTTGATTATGAAATAGCATACAAAAAGGGTAAGGAAAATACAGTGGCTGACAACCTCTCTCGAAAAATGGAGGAATCATCAATACAAAGCCATTGTCTAGCCATCATTCAAGTTACTGGAGAAAACTGCAACAGTATTACTACAGTCATTCCAACTTGGCTACAAGAGATATCACAATCATGGGACAAGGATGAGGGAATGAAAGAGATCATCACCCAACTGCAACTTAAACCAGACACCCTCCCAGGCTAATCCTTTATCAATGGCAGACTTAAGTTTCACAATAAATTAGTGGTTGGTCCAGACCTAGAGTTAAGAACAAAATTTTTAACTGAATTTCATAGTTCACCTATTGGTGGACACTCAGGCATCAGAGGTACTTATAAAAGAATAGGTAAGTTTCTATGGTGGCCTTCATTGAGGCTAGATGTCACCAAATTTGAAAAGGAATGTGATGTATGCCAGCAGCAAAAGCATGAGACTCTGGCATACCCAGGGCTGCTGCAACCCCTTCCCATCCCAGAAACACCTTGGGCCTATATCTCCATGGATTTCATAGAGGGTCTACCTAGTTCAGAAGGTATGACAGTGATTTGGGTGGTAATAGATAGACTTACCAAATATGGGCACTTCATTGCTTTGAGGCACCCTTTTTCTGCTGCACAGTTGGCTCAAGGCTTCCTCTTACACATTTATAAGTTACATGGGCTACCTACCACTATAGTAGTCTCGATAGAGATAAGGTATTCATTAGTCTATTTTGGCAATCCCTCTTCAAAAAGTGGGCACCAAAGCTGCAGATGAGTTCAAATTTTACCACCCCAAACCGATGGATGACCGAAAGAGTTAATCAGGTCCTCGAATGCTACCTCGGATGTATGGTGACTCAACAAAACCCACAAGTGGAATTCTTGGTTGCCCCTAAATGAATGGTGGTACAACTCTCACTTCCACAACCGGACACAAGCAACTCCTTCGAAATGCTCTATGGGTATAAACCACCACACCTTAATTTCCATCAGTTTGGACAGGTACAAGATCCAACCACCAAACAATTTTGTAAGGAAAGGTCCCAGTTACTGCAGTTGATGAAGCAACACTTAGTGGAAGCACAATCAAGAAAAAAGGGCTATGCTGACAAACACGGGACAGAGAGATCCTTTGTTCCAGGTGATATGGTTTATCTCAAAGTTAAACCTTATACACAAACTTCACTGACATAGTTAAAACATGGAAAAATGGCTCCTAAGTATTGTGGTCCTTTTCGAGTGGAAGAGAGACTAGGATCAGTGGCATACAAACTTCAATTACCCAAACTATTCCAAGATACATCCAGCTTTTTCATGTCTCTCTCGCTTTCAAGAAAAGATTGGGTCTCAATGCACCGCCTCACTGCATTTCCTCCTCGAATTCAAGTGGCGAAGCTGCGATTGGGAGCCTATTGTTATCTTAGAGAGAAGGATGATTAAGAGGAATAATGCAGCTGAAGTGAAGGTCTTGGTTCAATGGGCAAATTCCCTTCCCTCTGAAGCTACTTGGGAGGATTGGAACCAGTTCCACAACAAGTTTCCTCAATTCAACCCTTGAGGACAAGGGCCTTTTTTAAGGGGATGAGAATGTAAGGTACAAGGCTGACAGCTCAAGATTGAGATTAGTTTAAGCATAAATTGAATTTAATGAGTTAGTTAAATAACAAGGGTATTTTAGTCTTTTAGCTGCTGTTAAGCTGGATATTATTGTCCTTATTTGTTGAGTCGGTTAGATTTGTTGCTAGGAATGCAAGAGGCATGTCTCATTTTCCATTTCATTCCTTTTGCTGATGAAGGGAATGCTGATGAAGGGAATATGTAGGCAATCTATCTCATTTTTACGTTATGAATGAAATACTAGATCTATTTTTCCTCTCTCTAATACTGTTCTCTCCTCTTCTCCTCTTTAGCTCCCTCCTCTCAATCTAAATTCTACTCTCTGTTCTCTAATTTCTTTCAAATCAACTCTATCTGGCTTGCCGTTTCCTTACAGTACTATTGATAGTAACTTATTTCTTTATATGTTGACAAATTTTTCTCCTATTTTTCGATGTGAGACTGGAGTGTTACATATACAATATGGTATTTATGAATCACCTTATGGTTTCCATGGTTGATCCTTGCCGACGGCAAAAAGGGTTTGTGTGGGGCGCGTGTTTTAATGTAGCAAAAAAAAAAAAGTATATGTCAACTACATAAAATTTTATATGTACTAATTTATCCTTGGCTATATTACATCTTACCTAAATAATGAATCACTTGCATCATAACTGAATGACTTAAATTAGTTCATTCTCTCTCGACAAACACAAGAACCAATTAAAGCAATTAACACGTACCAATATTAGACTGACCACATAAATATTAGACTGACCACATAAATGCCAATTTAAGGGCAAAATAAAAATAAATTTATATTTTCCCCTCTTATTTGATTACCTTAATTTAATCAGAAATTTGTAGTTAAACCATCATTTGAATGGCAAAAGTCATTAAACATTAAACATTGATGTAAAATAATGGAAGCTAATATATTAAAATTTGTAGTACTAATTGGAATGTCAAAAGTCATTAAACATTGATGTAAAATAATGGAAGCTAATATATTATCTTTGTCTTCAAAAAATAATGGAAGCTAAGAAATATCCTTAAAATGGGCCACATATATACGATAATATTATAAAGCTTGTAAACCCTACAAAAAAAAAATCATCTCATAAGAATATTGAAATATACTTCTTTCCTTCTAAATTATAAAACTATTATTAACTTTTAACCAGCCAATTTAAAATATTTTAAAACTCTAAATCCATAAAATTTGTTAAAAACTACAATCCAATATATATTAAAATTAGTTATATATTTTAGATAATTTATTATATTTTTATTTATATTGACTAAAATTAAATATATTCACGTTAATTTTGAGTTTAAAAATATTTGAAGTTTAAAATTTTATATATACTCACTTGTTCTTTTGTCCCACGTATGCCGGATTGATCACTGCAAAGTCTAAATTCCTTGTAGACATCGGCTGTCTCGACACTATTCCCGTCTTCAAATCAATCCTTACCTTCTCTACCGAAGCATGAATCAAATCCAAACGCTCCATCGTATGCTCCACAGACAATATATTCGGCGCCACCATCACCACCGTATCGCCTCCGTCTTCATCCCAAGCATTAATAGCATGCATTATATTAAACCCCGGCACCTCAAACCACCGCATCTCCGCCTCGTCCTTGGCGTACCGCGGTATTATCCCTATTCTCGGCACTTTTCCGGCGTCGGCACCTACCGGGGATCCACCGGCAAAGATCATATCCATCATGTTCATCCCCAATTGAATTTCTGTGAAAATAGCATGTTTATTTGTAATTGCGAAGTCATGTAAGAAAGATGGACTAGTCATTGAAAATATAGGCACATCTGGTAATTTGTTGCCGTTTGCATCAAATCGGAAATATGTTAGAAATGGAGGCATTGGGCCATACCGAAAGGCGAACGCCTCCCCTGTTTTGGGATCAATTTTGGGGTGAGCGGTCATGCTCATGACGAGTTTTCCCTCAAAATCATGACGACCTACTGTCAAAATATTGCCATCTGACGATATTTTGACAGCATAGGGGAGATCAGACTCTCCTAAAGCATAAAGGCGGTTGCCGAAGAAGGCTAAGCTTGTGTTAGCTAGGCCAATGCCATTGTTGGGGTTGTATTGGCCGGCGAGAACTCTTGCGGCGGTGATGGCACCACGGGTCGTGGCGGCAGTTAGGCTGTTGAAGCCGGAGAATACGTTTGGGATTACCGGAGAGCCGTTGGCGCGTTCCACGGTGTACTTGTAGGTCTTGACGTAGCGGCTGCAGAGGGTGGCGGTGTTTTGGGAGATTTTGAGGGAGTGGAGCATTCCGTCACCATCGAAGAGGTGGTAAGGTCCTCTAGGGAGGAATTGGGCGTTTGGGCCGTTGCGAATGTACGCGCCGTCGAGACACGGCGGAAGGGCGCCGTGGACCACCTCGCATTCGGTGGGTGGGAGCTCGTCGACGGGGGCGAAGTTGTCGGAGAGGGTGAATTTTGGGTCGACGGAGGGTCTAATTGGTGGGTCGATGAATGTGTTTACAATGTTATCCAAGGCGTTAAAGATTGCTGCCGTAAGGGAAGGCGGAGGTAATGGTGGTTGTTGCTGCGGAAAAGTCGGCGGTACTCTTTTGGGTGTTGTTTTTTGAGGGTACTGCTTATAATTTGATGGTTTTGAGGTGGGTTTTTTGGTGGTGGTGGTGGTGGTTGATTGCGTTTTTTCTTCGACTCTGACGGCGGATATGTTGAGGAGAGGGAGGAATGATTGGGATTGTGGTGGTGGTTTGGGAGACAGAATGTAGTTTGGAGAAAGAAAAGAGGAAGAGAAGGCATCCATTTGGTGTGCCTTCTATTGCGGACAACAAAATAATTATTGGATATAAAGCAAGTGCTAGTTGAGAGAGAGAAAAAAGGACAATGCCCAAGGAAAGATGGAATCAAGTTGCGAGTGTATTTATGGACTCATTCGTGAACCCATGAAGCCTGAAGGGAACTTTAGATTTTTTTTTTTCTCATTTTTTAAGAAAATAATATTACATCTATCCGACAAAAAAATTCAAATAACATCAGGGGTCTCAAATAATTTCAAATGATTTTAATAAAAGAATAATATCAGGGCTCTCAAATAATATGAAATTGGATATTTAATAATAATTTATTATATAATTAATTACATGAGATCAATTCTAAGGAGGATGTATTCAATAAAGATTTTTAAATATTTTTTTAAGTGAAAGACTTTTGTTGAGTTTGTGGATTTTAATGACTTTTAAAATTACTTTTAAAGACTATGAAATTAGTAACATACTTTTATAGACATTTTACCAAGACTTTGATAGATTTTTGTATACTTCTTCTAATATATATTGCAGCTTATATTAATTGTTAAAAAGTCAACAAAGATCTTATATTTTAGATGAAATGAGTACGATATTAAATAATACTCTCTCTGTTCCTAAAAGATTATCGTTTAATGTTTTTCCACATATAAAGAAAGTCATTTAATACTACCATTTAACAATTAAATTTTTTTTTTGAATTCCATGATCACTACCCCTTTATGGAAAATTAAAAACTATTAATAAAAAGGAGAGAATTTCTTGGGATAATGAGAGAATATAGTAGTAATATAGGAAAGTAAATAATTTATTCTCCTAGAAAGTTGTAAACCACAAACATTTTAAAACAAATTTTTTCTTCTAAAACGATAATCAACGGAGGGAGTATTAAAATATATTGACAATGTCACAACCTAATTTGAAATAAAAGGCATTGTTGAAGTTGAATTATTAGATCATACCTGATCTATTACAAGAAAATGTCATATTTCATATTTTTTATATTTCATAAAAAAGTCATTTTTTACTAACAATAATATAAAATAATAATTTCGATTTTAAAATTGTTCATTGTCATTTTCCCATCAAGTCATTATTACAAACTAACAATTTATAATTTTCAACGAATAACAAATTTATTACATTTAAAAATAAACATAAAACAAAATACCTCTTTAATACTTACAAATATAATAAATGAGATTTTTTTTATTGGAGAGAAGAAATATAAAATGATATTAAATTTTTTTATCTCTATTTATACTATTGATTCTATTTGGAACCCTTAACGCTACTATCTATTTTTAACCCTTCCTCCTTTTTCTCTCTCCTCACATGTTATAATAGTTCTCTTTACTTTTGAAATTTTTATTTTAAGAGGACTGAGATAGAGAGAGAAAGTGATATATATATATATATATATATATATATATATAGGGTGAGGATCTTAGACGGACTACAAACAACGGACTAACAACAGACCTTAGCAAAAAAAAAACGCGGGTCACAAAAAAAAGGGGAAATCTTGAGGCGGGTTAAAACATAACATAATTTCCATTTTTCCCTCTCTCTCTCCCCAAATTGCCGAATTCTCAGAACCCAATTTCTTCCTCCTCTCACACTTCCAATTGCTGAATTCTCAGAACGGCTCTGTAAATTTCTTTCAAGCGTACAGATTCTCTCTCCCCATTGGAAGAAACGCGGGTCACGGGTCTTCCATCTTCTCTTTCTCCGATTCTCTCTCCCTCACTCACAAAGAGCCGGGTCACAAAGAACGGCTGTGTTCGATTTTGAATAAAAAGTTCAAGAAGTGAGATCTTCAATTAAGTTATGCTCGGATTAAGGTGAGAATCATGGGCTTCTTCTTACATCGAAGTTTAATTATGTTGTAGAGAGGAAATTTCCTAACTTGAACCATCGATTTTTACGATGCGGTTTATGTGTTTTTTTTCCTTCTAAATTTTTATTTTATAAAAATATTCAGTTTTAGAAAGTTAGCCATTAGTTTTATTTTGTAATGGACTTTAATATAATTTGTTCTTGAGATGACACTTGAGTGATTTGTTTTGTTGGAAACTATGTTTACTAGGATAAAAAATTGATGAATTTGGATGCAATTTAACTTCTTTTTTTTTCTTTCTGGGGAATAATTGAACCTTTTTAAGATAGGAATAATAATTGTTATTTCTGTTTTGGGTAGTGATTGTACTCTAAACTAAAGGAGAAATTTTTAGTTGAGATATATATATATAAAGTTCAATTTTTGTTAAAACAATTTTGTAGATTTTGAGATGGTCTGAGGCTATGTTTCTATAAAAAATTTGCTATCAAATATAGGTTTTTCTGTTTAATTTTTTATTGCTATAATTGATCCTTGTGCTTGAATGGATGGCACTGAGGATGATGAAAGGTGCCCACAAAACACATATGGTATCAATCATGGTTATAGGTCATCAAAACGCGCAAAGCTTTCAGTTCGGATTGCATCTTATCCTCAGCATGATGGTAATCAATATGTGGAAGATGATGATAATTTGGAAGTCAAAGAAGAGGAAGAGCCTTGGTTCAGAGGAATGGCAAGAAGTTGCATGAAAGGTTTCGCAGGAGTCAAAACTTGACAGGTCAGACGTTCAGAATCTAAGGAAAATGGTTCAGATTTTCTTCCACCCAATAGGACAAACAAAGGTGATGGAGCTTTTTTCAGATTGCTTGCAGATTCTATTCAGAAATTTAGTGATGTTTATGAGAAGATTAAGAGTAGTAAGAGGCAGCAGATGTTAGAACTGGAAAAGATGAGGATGAAATTTCAACGGGAGATGGAAATGCAGAAGACACAGATGTTGGAGAGAACACAGATTGAGATAGCAAAAATACGACAAGGAGATGATGAAGAGAATGAGATTGCAAAAATACAGTGTTGTATTGTATTTTATCTTCAAGGCAATAAAATTGCTTTATTTATTTGATTTAAGTAATAATGAAACTTCATATGTCATTTATTTTTCTGTTTACACAAATATTTTCAGTTAATTTGTTGTTGTTGTCCTATTCTTGTTTTTCTCTATCAATATTAAAACTGAAATCACAAATATTATAGTATGAGACTTATTAAAACTGAATCCACATACTGCTTAGTTGGTTAGAAACTGTGAATGAAGGTTGCAGGGGTTCCGTCCCAATCAGGACCATAAATATCAAAAACTATTTACTAACTAAATCATTTTATTTAACAATAGTGTTATTTTATTTCCAAATAGTTTTTTGAATCCTAGCTGCAAATCTATATTGTTGGTTAATTTGATAATAGAAGTTTGATCCATCTTATAGTTTCATATAGCACAAAATCCTTCATGGTACAATTCATAGTCCTATCTCAGTAGATTCAAGCATCTCAAAACTTGGAACCACCTTGAGCTTACGAGCAGTAGGAGCAACTGTATACCTCTGAAGACTTCATCTTTTCACAAGTCCAAAAACAATTGAGATGCTATAGAATTTTTACCAAGTACATCACATTGTACAACATGTATATCACAACCATACATTATAAAAGGGAAAGAAAAAGAAGAAAAAAGGGAAGAGGCAAGCTTTGTCACTTCCAATTTCCATATCCTGAATAAATTGCTGTCCTATTCATCTTCAAATATCTTGTTAATATTCTTTTG
This sequence comes from Panax quinquefolius, assembly GCA_020205615.1. Classification (NCBI taxonomy): domain Eukaryota; kingdom Viridiplantae; phylum Streptophyta; class Magnoliopsida; order Apiales; family Araliaceae; genus Panax; species Panax quinquefolius. The sequence continues at coordinate 83,293,223 of CM035173.1, read as the reverse complement.
ACTAGAATAAGCCTCAACCTTAGGGATGCTCTTGCGTCTCAACTAATGCCCGAGGCAAATCCTAGTATCCGACTGTAGTAACCCTTGAGCATTTCACCATTTCCTCATATGCTATGACACCAACATCGATAACATTCTATGCTTCACTTTTTCCCCATACAAAAGGACACGTTGCTCCTATTTCACTTCACCTGAATTTTCTCCACCCAAAAATGTTGCTATCATCTGAACATTCTGTCACTCGAGGTAAGCTTGTTTGCAAGAAATTCTGGATCCCGCTTCAAAAGGAAACGTAAGATCGTATGTTCCTTGTATGCACCATCTCTTACAGTTAGTCAAAGGACCAGGCATTAACTCCTGTGATCTTAATATCTCCAAGCGCAAGTGGTCTCTACATACCTGGAAAACTAAGTAAACCATAATTTTATTACAATGTATATTTATCTATATCCTTGAGAAAATTAGATGAAGCAAATTTCTGGAAAATATGATCTTCATCAATCTTACCCACAGCCTCAAGTATTGAGGAGTACGTGATAATATCATATTCAAAACCAATTGAATGCATCGTATGTTCATCAGCTTTGCAGCCTCCTCAAACATACCAGCACGACTGAGACAGCCGAGAACAGTGTTGTAAGAGAACAGGTTCAATACTTCAATTATTCCCCAGAAAGAAAAAAAGAAGAAGTTAAATTCCATCCAAATTCATCAATTTTTTAACTGAGAATACTAGCCCTCATCTGGTTGGGGATGGGATTCAAGCCCCAATCGGGATAGCAAAATGGAGTAAAAATAAAAATGAAAGCACAAAACCACATGGAGTCGTGGACTTTGATAACTGAGAATAGAAGCTTTAACATTCGCAGCAGGGATATTTCAAATCCAGCATAAAGATCAAACAATTCATCGATTAGAAATTGCAGCAGAAGCATATGAATTTAGATGCAATGAAAAAAATATAGAATCACCAAATTAAATCTTTAGGAATCAATTACCTGAAGAGGTGAAAAGAATCCGGGTGAATTGAGTAACCCAGAAGGACTCAACCCTGGTTGCATCATAAACAAAGGGGATTGAGCAACAACCAAATTCATTGGCCTATTCTGCTTAAACCCCATCTTCTTATCACTTCCATCGCCAGAATTCATCACTTTGGAAGAATTACCGGATAAAAGGTTAGGTCTTCCGACCGGTGAAGCCATCGTGCCGGTGAGAAGCTGAGAAAAGGAGCAGGAATCGGAGTCTGGGTAATACTCGGAGAATAAGTTTCTCAAAATCGGGGAGAGAGAATCAGCAGGATTTGGGGAGAGAGCATTGGGGAGAGAGAGAGAGGGAAAAAATGGAAATTATCTGATGTTTTAACCCGCCTCAAGATTTTCCCCTTTTTTTTGTGACCCGCATTTTTTTTTGCTAAGGTCCGTTGCTAGTCCGTTGTTTATGGTCCGTATATATATATATATATATATATATATATATATATATATATATATATATATATTTCTTTCTTTTTCTTTGTTTGATCTCTTTTATCTCTTTCTTCTTTGTTCATCTTCTTCCTTTCTCAAATATTTAGAAGTATTTGAAAGTCTTTAGAGACGAGGTTAGACTTTGGATATGAGTATCTCTGTGACGATTTGATTGTTTGAGTTGTGATTCTGGGGACAGAATCCTTGTACCAGATGAAAAATTGTACCAGATGGAAGCTAGTCCAACTTTGGTGGACAAGGTGAAGAGCGCACAACTACAAGATGAAGAATGCAGAAAAATAAAGGAAAGTGTGGTCGAGGGTAAAGAAGTGAAGTACAAGGTTGATACTGAAGGAATGCTAAGATTCGAGGGACGAATTTGGGTTCCAGCAGTACAGGATATTAAAGAAGACATCTTGAAAGAAGCTCATAGTTCAAGATATTCTATTCATCCGGGAAGTACGAAGATGTATCAGGATTTGCGGCGACATTTTTGGTGGCCAAATATGAAAAGAGATGTTACAGAATGCGTTGCAAAGTGCTTAACATGTCAAAGAGTGAAGGCAGAACATCAAAGACCAAGTGGATTACTCCAACCGTTAGAAATACCGAAATGGAAATAGGAGCATATTACAATGGATTTTATGGTAGGTCTTCCAACGACTTAGAAAGGATACGATGCGATATGGGTGATAGTGGACTGACTGACAAAATCAGCCCACTTCTTGCCAACAAAGATTAAATTTAATCTTGAGCGGCTGGCGAAACTATATGTCAACGAGATCGTCTCAAGACATGGAGTTCCAATATCAATAGTGTCAGATCGGGACCCGAGGTTCACATCAAATTTCTAGAAGAGACTACAAGAATGCATGGGAACGCAACTGAAGATGAGCACAGCATATCATCTGCAAACCGATGGGCAAAGCGAATGAACAATTCAGATGCTAGAAGATATGCTTAGAGCATGCATCATGGATTTCAAAGGAAACTGGGATGATCATCTACCGTTGGTGGAATTTGCATACAACAACAGTTACCATGCCAGCATTGGCATGCCGCCATATGAGGCATTATACGGCAGGAAATACAGAACTCCACTATGTTGGGATGAAGTTGGTGAATGACAACTGCTAAGATCAGAACTGGTACAGCAGACCGTTGAAATTATCAAACTCATCAGACCAAGAATAGTAGTTGCTCAAGATTGACAGAAGAAGTATGCTGATCAACACAGGCAGAATCATGAATTTGAAGTAAGAAATTTCGTGTTCCTGAAAGTTTTTCCTTGGAAGGGGAAAATTCGTTTCGGTAAGAAGGGAAAACTAAGCCCAAGGTTTATTGGACCTTTTCGAGATTCTACGAAGAGTGGGAGAGGTAGCTTACGAAGTATCCTTACATCCAGAATTAGAACACGTTCACAACGTTTTTCATGTGTCGGTGTTGCGACCGTATAAACCCGATTACAAGCATGTGATCGAGTATGAACCGTTGCAGTTCAGTAAAGATTTGTCTTATGAAGAGATTCCTATCCAGATAGTCGACAGGAAGGAACAAGTGCTTAGGAATAAAGTGATACCTTCCGTGAAGGTGATATGGAGGAACCACAATGTCGAAGAGGCTACGTGGGAACTCGAAGCTGAAATGATGAAGAATTACCCTGAGTTATTTGTTTAGTCTGTGTCTTCGATTCTGGGGACATAATCTTTGTAAGGAGGGAAGAATGTGACGATTTGATTGTTTGAGTTGTGATTCTAGGGACAAAATCCTTGTAAGGAGGGAAGGATGTAACAATCCGAAATTTCAAATTATAATTTTAAATATTTATTTGATTATATAAATATTTATTTGAGGTGTTTATTATTGAATAAATATTTATTGATGTGATGGTTGTTAATAAATATTTATGAATCTAAATTTATTAGATAATATTCTAAATTAAATTAATTTATAATTTAGAGAGTTGTAATATGACATGAGGTGTTATATTGTTGATTAATAATTTAAAATGGTATGTTAATTATTAAATAAAATTATAATAAAATTATAATTTTGTGATATTTGTTAAAGTAGAAAATTTATTTAAAATATAGTATGTGATAAATTTATTTGATTAGTGTGGATATGGAAATCTAAATAAATAATATGCGATTATAAATAATAAACTAAATTGTTTATTAAAATAAATTAAAGGAGTTTAATTTAGTTTTGCCAAACAAGGCTTAAATATATTAAGTCTTTATTTTAAAGACTTTTTGCCAAACAAAGCCTTATGGCTTTTGGATTATTAATTTTGAATTTGTAAATAATATAAATTAAATAAATTAAATAAATTAAATAATAAATATAATATAATTATAACCTAAATATTATTTTATAACTGATATTATAATTAGTATGCATATTAAGGTATCAATTTTCTTTTACGCATTAGTTAATCTTTATTGGCCATACTAAGAATTTCACAAAGAGTAAGCTGAGAGAGAATTGAGAGAGATAGAGAGAATTGTCTGCAATTGCAAGGATTAACAAGCAATTTGAAGGTATTTTCTCTAACACCTTGATATTATATATGTATATATGTATATATGGGTTTTTACGACATGAAATTAAAGTTCTGTGAATTCTATTTCTTTCAAAATATTCCTATACAACTGATTATAGTGATTATCTGTGTTAATGATGATTAGAGTCTATATGTAAACAAGGAATTGGTATGCTAATTATAGTTAAAAGTAAGAAAAATAATGACAGTGTTTGTATTTTGCATATGGCTTATGAAAGTACCAATTATGATGGTCAATTAGTATGATAAACTGTAAATTGAAGCTTGTTTATGCTAGTTCATTAAGAAACGAAGAAAACGTAGTTTGAACGAAGTGATTTGGTGAAGAATTGAGATTACAGTGATGATTTTTATCTAAGGAACTCAAAAATGAAGTTTTATATGAAAATATGGAATTTGAGGAAATTAAACTAGTATAATTGTTGTTAAATTGTTCTATGTTGAGGAATATGTTAGCAAACATGTTTGTGATAGTTCTGTACCATTTATACGTGTTAATATTACTTTTGTTGGGTGAAATTCGTGTTTGTTGGGCTAAAGTCACATCGTTCATGCCTTTCTAGTTCTCGTCTGGTAACCGCGCGTAATCTGCTACCGATGCCAAGGCCGAACTTGCATTATCGCAAGAAGTCCCAAGCTTGTGTATATGGGGCGTAGGCTACGCATACCCTATCCTGAGACAATGAAGTGTGGTTTGTAGTTTCAAAGTTCCAAATGATTAGTAAGTGATGAACGTGGTATGTTAGAACTTAGTGAGCATGATGAATAGTAAATAGGTGTTGTGAAGGTTAACACTTGAAATTTCTGATATTTGTATGGTAGCATAAGACTTGTGCTAAAATAATAAGTCTAACTAGAAATGCGTGTTATGTTGGAACGTGAATATTTGTATATCTAATAGATGGTGGTTCTAAACCTATGTGTAGGTGAACGTGAGTTTAATATTATAGCTTACGCTCGAGGCAAGTTTCTAAACTTATCTTTTTACACTGAGCAATCTCTCTAATTCTACTTTTACAATTGAGCAATTTTGCTAACTCTACACCTTCGTTGAGCTAATTCATTTATTACATTGTGCAAGTTTATTCTTACGATTGAGCAAGTTCTTGTATCTAATTGTTTATGATTTCTAAATCTTATTCTGATATTGAACAATTTATTCTTGTCTTTAACTTGTTATCTAGCATGCAAGTTTACATATTCTGATATACCAATGTTGAACAAGTTTTATTGTTTAAGTTACTATTTGTTATGCATGCTTAGTACTCAATTCTAAATAACCTTGGCTTAATATTGTTCAAGCAAAGTACGTTATGATCATTCAATGTTTATGCTATTAGTTTATTCCTAAAGCATGATCTTAATTTACAATGTCGATTCAGTTATGATTACTCCATAGCATAACGTTATCAATATTGTATTCAACTAATCCTTAGTTGATGACCATTGAATTCTAAATTACCCTTGAAAGGTATCCAAACCAAACTTACTTTGGTGCGGACTTGTACTCTAAATATTGAGATGAACAACCCTATTATTAGGGGATAATTTATGCTTAGCATTAAAATGTTTGTGCACAATACATTGTATGAAGGGCTGATCCCCCTAAGTACGAGGAGTCCTTATAGTCTTATGACTGTTAAAATTGAAGTTGAAAGATTGCTTACAACTGTGGACATAGTTCGTGGTCTTATGACCCTCAGATATATTTCTTATTTCGATTCCAGTTTTTGGTTATCATTGATAGAGTACTATTCAGTTTTGATGAGCCTATTCATTGGCAGTTATTATATTCTGGTTGGTTCATTGTTATATCTAGTGAGCAATTGTTTTGCTCACTCTTGCATAAATATTATTATTGCAGCTAAAGTTGAGAAGGTAGATGAGCCTTCAACTAGCAAAGGAAAGGGAAAAATGTGCAAGTGATGAAGACTTGTAATTTTATTTATGGTTATGATGACAAACTTTTATTTAATGATATGTTGTAATTATTTTATTTCCGCACTTGAACGATGTTTAAGGTTAGACAACCTAGGATATTTTTGAATTTAATGATGTAACCCTATTTAAAGGGAGGATTTATGATTAAATCTTATTATATTTGGGTAGATAGATGTGAATATATGGAAAGTGAACCCCAAGCCTTGTGGGAATGAAGTACCTGGATTTGGGGGTGTCACAGGTTGGTATCAAAGCTTTAGGTTATGAACCTTAGGTGGGGAAAAGCCTTAGGAAGTAACCTTTGAAAAGATAGTGGTGATAAACTCTTATCGAGTTGTTAAGGAAGAAGTAATAAAATACTTATGTACTTATGTGATTGCAACTTATGTGCTCGTGAGTGTCGAGTAGTAATGAAAACTTAAAATTTGGTTGACAAGATGGCTAATATAGGAGGATCCAATCAGGCTAGGGAGGAAGGATCCCAGATGCCTAGAGAGGAGGAGCCTCGAGATATTCAGGTGGTTTGGGAGCAACTACGACCACGAGAATCATCTCTGTTTGTCACAGTGGTTGAGCATGAGGGTTTACGTGATGAGGATGATGAGATAGAGATGGACGAAGAGTGTAAGACCCCAACTTATTATAAATGAAATTAAATTTCCTCTATTTAATATCTTGAAATAGTAAGAGGTTGATTTGATTAATGTGGTTAGTTATGGGTAAAATGCGCAAATATTCCAAATAAGCAAGTGGTTATAAAATATTCATTTTTATCGGAGAATATTCGTTTGGTCGTGGAATATTCTTACTATCGGGGAATATTCGTACGACGGTGCAACCTTGTGTGGGTCCCATAACAGAAAGCGATTGGATGAAGAAAACGACAAGTATAAGTTGTTATAAATAATAACAGAAGTAGTTATTCAAGTAATTAATCTTGTTAAAGTACCGGTGGTTAAAAACACACGAAGACACCAGTATTGCACCAATTATTGATTCTTACGTAAGAAGGCACTACTCAATAATTGTTATAGTAATTAATATTTAATATTTTATTCTATTGATTCAATAATTGCTGCGTTGATATTTTATATTATTGTTGTTTCAATAATTGTTACTACACAGTATTTTCATTATCGATCAATAATTCATATTATTTGAATAATATTATTAGATAACATTATTGGCAATGTCTAGAAAGTTCGCTCTAAGAAGAGGTTTCGTCACCTAATTGCGCTACCAAGAGAGAAATCCTTATTGGAAAGCCCCTCTTTCCGAGAACTACCCCGTGCGAAGATTGTGATTCTATAATATTATTTGTGAATAATTAACTATTGATTTATATGATAAGAAAAATATTCATTTTATGTGGATATAGATGGAGAAAATTTTAAGTGACAATTGTTAAAAAATTGATATTTATCTTTTCTGATAAAATAATTCATTTAAATATATTATATTTTAATAATATAATAATGGTGATATTTTTACAATGAATGTGGGATATATGAATATATGAGGAGGAGGAGTATTTTTGTTGCAAAAGTTGTTTAAAACATGTTAAACATGTCGTGGGCACATTTCTTGACTGAAATTTGATTATAGCCTGTAAAATCGTCCGTTTGTGGATTTCGGTCAACTTCTATTTGGAATTTGGAAAAACTTTCTTCTGCAAAGTTGTAGAGAATGGAATTTCCTATGGAAATGATATAAGATTTGAGTTTTTCTGATGAAAGGGCTATTTATTATGAATTATTGAAGTTCCAAAGTTCTAAAATAATTGATTTTTGGAATTTAAAATAATTATTTTAAGAAAAATGTTTTTTTACACTTGGGTGGGCCCCACATGAATGTTAAGCATGCTGAATTCAATCTTCTTGGTGTGCGTAGGAAAATTTTTAGAAAATATTATTATTTTATTAAATTTTCTGCTTTGGAGTTCTAAGCATTTTCCTATAAATAGGGTGCTTATGTTAGAATTGAAAATCACACCAGAAACTGAAGTTTTCTCTCTCTATATTATCGAGCGTATTCTTGTGAGTATTTTGATACTTTGAGTGTTGCTATATGGTGTAAGTTCCTTCAACGTTATATCTGATATTCCAGCCAGAAGTACTATTCTTTTCAAGGTAAGGGATGTTATTTTCTTCTTAAATGATATTATTTTCTTCAATATCATTATGCTGAAATATTGGTGAACTTTTTAATCAAATTTGGAACTTTTTGTGTCGGGGTTACTATTCATATATACGACACAATTCACGTATACAACACTATTCACGAATACGACACTATTAACAGAAAAATTAAATTTTCGTGTTTTTGTCCAAAATATCTATTATGGATACTAGCTTTGATTGTATCCATGTTTTGATCATTCTTGAATTTAATTCACTACGGTTATTTATGAAGTATTTTTGAACTTGGATTGTTTGAAATACGAATCTTTAATATTTGTTCTTTTGTTTCCTGGATTCATTTTCTTTAAAATATTTTTCATCATCCTCAGTCCTAAATGATGATATTACTGAATATCTTTGGCATGTAGTGCAAAGATGAATGAATTTTTGATGAATATCTTTGGCCTGTATTGCAAAGATGTACAGGTGTTAAGATGAACATGACCGACTGATGAATATCTTTGGCCTGTAGTGCAAAGATGAACATTTGATGAATATTGATTGATGTTACAGGGATAAAATATTGACAATGGACTTTTAAATTCATAGATTATAGTAGATTTCATTCTCTACGTAACTCATTTATGAATTATTATTTCCGCTGCGAATATTGATCTGAAACTTGTTGTCTATTGTATTTTATCAGAATTTACCCTGTTGAAGACTAACGATAATTTGTTTTATATTATCTTAGTCATAATATTCTTTACTGGGCTAGTTGAGCTCACCCTTTTCCTTTTTGTTCCATTTTTATTCTCAGGAGGCGAGAATATCGCGAGTACTAGTCGGGGTATGGAATGAAGGTTCTAGAAAGTTGTTTTAGCAGTCCTCACCATTTTTGTAAAATAATGTACTAATAATTATAATGAGGACTTATTTGGGTGTGAATATTGTCTAGATGGCAATATTTATATTTAAACTCACAGTTTAAGTGTTGTCGTATTTTGCTCGACAATTGTATTAATAAAGTTGTAGTTGTTTCTGTACCATGTTATTGACGACTCAAAATGGGTGATGTATGTCTATTTTGGGGGTGTCACAGTTGGTATCAAAGCTTAGGGATATGATCTCTGGCGGAGATCGGGGAATAGAACTAGGAGGGGAGAGACGAGTAAAACCTTTGCTAGTGTGTCTTACCTAAGCTTATTTGTTGGTTAGTCAGTATATAGGGATATTGTGTGATATGTTGATTTCTTTAATTTACCCTTGTTTTATGGAAGTATTTGAGAATGTCGACTGAGAATGTTAACAGTGGAGTAAATGAGACCGTGGAGACACCTTTACTCACCAATGAGGAGAACGTGCAACAGGCCGACAATGTTCCTCCTGTAAATAACACCACTGATCAGACGATGAACGATGGAATGTTTAGAAGCTTTTTGCAGTTCATGCAAAATCAGACGAGGGAGACTCGTGCATAAAATACAGGTGGAAATGATAACAATGCACGGTTTGTCACAGCCAAGCAGTTCAAAGAGTTGGGACCACCAGAATTCTGGGGAAAGTCGGATCCGATTAAGGCTGAAACGTGGGTCAAACAAATTACCAAGATATTCGACGTCTTGGGATGCACGGAGGAACAGAAGGTTCCATTCGCCACCTTTATGTTCCGTAATGAGATAGATTACTGGTGGGAATCTGTGAAGCGTACCCATCCAGCCGCACTTAGCATGTCTTGGGAGACGTTTCAGAAACTGTTCAATGACAAGTACTTTCCTGAAAGTATTCGTCATATGAAGGAAGTGGAGTTTATTAGACTGGAACAAAACAACATGACGGTGTCCCAGTATGAGGCGAAGTTTGTAGAGTTATCCAGGTTTGCACCTCATTTGGTGGGGAATGAGGAACGTATGACGCAGATGTTTCTAAGAGGTTTGAAACCCGGCATACGTCAATATCTCATTTCTCATAAATTTTCTCTCTATTCAGATGTTGTCAACAGGGCTCAATTATTAGAGCGAGATAACGAGTACGTTCAACCGAGGGACCATAACTAGGATCATACCGGAGATAGTAGTCATCAAAACAATGATAACCAGCGGAGAAAGAAAAATACGGACAAAAATGGTAACCACTCTGGTGGTAATCATGGCCATGAAAATAGAAGAAGCGAGTCGGGGGGAGATTATAAAAAGAGGAGATTCAACAATGACAATGTGAAGTCGTCGGCACCAGCAACAACTGGTTCTAAGGGAGGAGAACGACCACCGGTCGTATGCTATAAATACGGAAAAGAGGGACATATCAGTCCAAACTACCCACAACAGTTCAAGGTATGTTATAATTGTGGAAATGAAGGACATATCGCTAGAGATTATGTATGAAGAGTGAAACCAAGTCCGTGAGGATGGTGACTCAAAAGGTCGTCCCGTAAAAGTCAAAGTCAACGATTCCTGGAAGAGCGTTTGTCGTGACTGGTCAAAATGCGAGGAACCCAAACGAGGTTATCACGGGTAAGCTAATCATAAATTCTTGCGAAGTTTATACTTTACTAGATACCGCTGCTACCCATTTCATTTCTCTCCGCTTGTGCTCAACATTTAAACTTAACTCAGGAGAAATTAGACTTTGATTTATCTCATGGAGACTCAGATTAGAGAAACTTTCATCACATCCATCGCTTATAAATCTTGTTTGATCCAAGTTGGCACCATCACATTACCCGTTGATCTTATCTCTTTAAAGATACTTGCTTTTTATGTGATTTTAGGGATTGATTGGTTAACTACTCATCATGACAAAATTGATTGTTTTCGTAAGGTTGTTAGTTTTCATATTCTTAACCAACCTGTTGTACGAATTCAAGCAACTAAACCACTAAAATCAATCACTTTTATATCAAGTCATAAAGCTATTCGTTTATCAAAAAATGGATGTCAAGCTTTCTTAGCCCATGTTATGGATTTGAATAAAGACACATCGGATTTGAATAATATTCCTGTTGTTAGTAAATTTCCTGACGTATTTCCTGAAGAACTTCTTGGTCTACCCCCAAATGTGAAGTTGAATTCTTTATTGATCTTGAACCTGGTACAAAGCCCATTTCTAAAACCCCATATCGAATGTCTCCTATTGAACTTCAGGAGTTAAAGATCCAACTACAGGAGTTGTTGGACATCGGTTTTATTCATCCTAGTACATCTCCTTGAGGTGGTCCTATTTTATTCGTAAAGAAGAAAGATGAGAATATGCGACTTTGTATTGACTACCGGGAATTGAACCATATCACTATCAAGAATAGGTATCCGCTACCTCGCATTGATTGTAAGACCTCAACTTATTATAAATAAAATCAAATTTTCTCTATTTATTATTTTGAAATAGTAAGGGTTGATTTGATTAATGTGGTTAGTTATGGGTAAAATGCGCAAATATTTCAAATATGTAAGTGGTTATAAAATATTCATTTTTATCGGAGAATATTCGTTTGGTCGTGGAATATTCTTACCGTCGGGAATATTCATACGACGGTGCGACTTTTGTGTGGGCCCTGTAAAAAGCGATTGGATGAAGAAAACGACAAGTATAAGTTGTTTATAAATAAGCTGCGTAGTTGTTACCAATTATCTTTGTTGGAATACACCGTGGTTAAAACACAAGAAGACACAGCAGATATTGCATCAATTATTGATTCTTACGTAGGAAGGCATTACTCAATAATTATTACGATGAGTTACGTGAAGTTCAATTCTTTATTGATCTTGAAACCCAGACAAAGCCCATTTCTAAAACCCCATATCGAATGGCTCTATTGAACTTCAGAGTTAAAAGTCCAACTACTGTGAATTGTTGGACATCGGTTTCATTTGTCCTAGTACATCTCCTTGGGGTGCTCATGTTTTATTTGTAAAGAAGAAAGACGGGAGTATGTGACTTTGTATTGGCTATCGGGAATTGAACCATGTCACCATCAAGAATAGGTATCCGCTACCTCGTATTGATGACCTGTTTGACCAGTTGCAAGGAGCACAATTCTTTTCAAAGATCGATCTTCATTCTGGATATCATCAGCTGAAGATTAGAACTGAGGATAATCCAAAGACTGCCTTCAAAACTCGGTACGAGCATTATGAATTCTTAGTTATGTCTTTTGGATTGACTAATGCTCCTGCGGCTTTCATGGATATGATGAACCGAGTATTCAACGATTATTTGGATCAGTTCATTGTTGTCTTTATTGATGACATCCTCATATATTCCAAAAGCCGTGAAGATCATGAGCACCATTTGAAGCTGGTACTCCAAAGGCTTCGTGAAAACAAGCTTTATGCTTAGTTGAAGAAATGTGAGTTCTGGCTTGAAGAAGTAGTATTCCTTGGGCACGTGGTGTCAAAACATGGAGTATCTGTTGATCTAGCAAAGATTGAAGCAATACAAAGTTGGGAGCAACCGAAGTCGATGACCGAACTCGTGGAAGGATTTTCTCGAATCGCTACTCCTTTAACTTAGCTAACTCGGAAGGATACAAAATTCATATGGAGCGAGGAATGCTAGAAGAGTTTCCAAGAGCTTAAGAGGAGACTTATTTCGGCACCTGTTCTGACAATACCATCTGGTTCGGATGGATTTGTTATCTCTGGCCGATGCTTCGTGCAAAGGGTTAGGATGTGTTCTCATGCAACGTGGGAAAGTCATAGCCTATGCCTCGCGACAACTTAAAGAATATGAGAGAAATTATCCTACTCATGATCTAGAGTTGGCAGCAGTTGTTTTCGCGCTAAAGATTCGGAGGCACTATCTATATGGAGAGAAAGTGGAGATATATTCAGACCATAAAAGCCTCAAATATTTCTTCACCCAAAAGGAACTCAACATGCGACAAAGACGTTGGCTCGAGCTGATGAAAGATTATGACCACACTATTCAATACCATCCTGGAAAAGCAAACGTGGTAGCTGACGCGTTGATTAGAAGATCATATGTAGGAACGAGTGCGATGATGTCAAGTATATGCATAGAACTAACTTTAATCGATAAAGTTAAAGTTACTCAAGCAACAGACTCGAAGATAATGCGTATGAAGAAGAAAGTACAAGAAGGTGCTATTCCAGAAGCAAGAATCGATGAAGAAGGAATACTTTGAGTACACTCCAGACTCTGTGTTCCTAACGACTCTGATTTGAAAAACAAGATCATGATGGAGGCACACAATACACCATTTGCAATCCATCCTGGAAGTACCAAAATGTATCATGATCTTCGACATACATTTTGGTGGAACAATATGAAGAGAGAGATTGCAAAGTTTATCTCGAGGTGTTTAACTTGTCAACGTGTAAAGGCAGAGCATAAAGTGCCTAAGGGTCCATTGCAACCATTTTAGATTCCGAAATGGAAGTGGAAACAAATTACCATGGATTTCGTTATGGGTCTTCCCACGGTTTCTCATGGCATAAATGCTATTTGGGTTATTGTTGATAGATTAACCAAGTCTGCTCATTTCTTGCCAATACGGGAGACTTATTCCCTTGAACGTCTTGCTAGTATGTATGTGAATGAGATTGTGAGATTGCATGGCATGCCAGTATCCATAGTTTTGGATCGTGACCCAAAATTCACTTCACAATTTTGGGTTAGCTTGCAAAAAGCTATGGGCACGGATTTATGATTCAGTTCGGCATACCATCCTCAAAGGGACGGACAATCAGAGAGGACTATTCAAAATCTTGAAGATTTATTAAGACTCTGTGTCCTAGACTTCAAAGGGAGTTGGGATAAGTATTTACCATTGGTGGAATTCTCCTACAACAAAAGTTATTAGGCAAGTATAGGTGTGGCTCCATTCGAAGCATTGTATGGACGAAAGTGTCGCTCTCCAATATGTTGGGATGAGGTGGGTGCAGCAATATTGTTGGGACCAGAGTTGGTACGTATGACTACGGAAAAGATCCAAATGATTCGATAATGTATACAAACAACACAGGATCGACAAAAGAGTTATGCGGATCTTCATCGAAAGGACGTGGAATTTAGTATTGGGGATAATGTATTGTTGCGTGTTGCCCCATGGAAGGGAGTTACAAGATTCGGGAAGAGAGGAAAGCTCAATCCACGATTTATTGGTCCATTTCAGATTCTTGACCGAGTAGGAAATGTAGCCTATAGACTCGCGTTACCTCCAAGTATGTCTCGTGTTCATAATGTTTTTCATATATCTGTGCTTCGTAAATATGTGAAAGACCCGAACCACGTTATTGAGTTAGAACCGGACGAGATAGCCGAAGACTTAACGTATGAAGAGGTACCTGTCAAGATCTTGGATAGGAAGGAGCATGTCCTACGTACAAAGGTCATACCACAAGTCAAAGTTTTATGGAGGAACCATGCTATTGAGGAAATGACCTGGGAGTTGGAAACGGAAATGAAAGCGAGGTATCCTCACCTTTTTGAAACACCAGGTACATACGTTAATTTCGAGGACGAAATTTCATAAGGAGGGGAGGTTGTAAGACCCTAACTTATTATAAATTAAATTAAATTTCCTCTATTTAATATTTTGAAATAGTAAGGGTTGATTTGATTAATATGGTTAGTTATGGGTAAAATGCGCAAATATTCCAAATAAGTAAGTGGTTATAAAATATTCATTTTTATCGAAGAATATTCGTTTGGTCGTGGAATATTCTTACTATCGGGGAATATTCGTATGACGCCGCAGCCTTGTGTGGGCCCCATAATAGAAAGCGATTGGATGAAGAAAATGACAAATATAAGTTGTTATAAATAATCTGGCAGTAGTTGTTACTCAAATTATCTTTGTTAAAGTACCGGTGGTTAAAACACAAGAAGACACCAGTATTGCACCAATTATTGATTCTTACGTAAGAAGGCACTACTTAATAATTGTTACAGTAATTACTGTTTAATATTTTATTTTATTGATTCAATAATTAATTGCGTTGATATTTTATATTATTGTTGTTTCAATAATTGTCACTATACAGTATTTTCATTATCAGATCAATAATTCATATTATTTGAATAATATTATTAGATATCATTATTGGCAATGTCTAGAAAGTTCTATTTAAGGAGAGGTTTGGTCACCTAATCATATGCTACGAAGAAGGAGAAATCCTTTCCGAAAGCCCCTCTTTCACGAGAACTACGGTTGCGAGATTGTGATTCTATAATATTATTTGTGAATAATTAATTATTGATTTATATGATAAGGAAAAAATTCATTTTATGTGGATATAGGATGGAGAAAATTTTAAAGTGACAATTGTTAAATAATTGATATTTTATCTTTTCTGATAAAATAATTCATTTAAATATATTATATTTTAATAATATAATAATAGTGATATTTTTACAATAAATGTGGGATATATGAATATATGAGGAGGAGGAGTATTTATGTTGCAAAAGTTGTTTAAAACATGTTAAACATATCTGTGGGCCCATTTCTTGACTGAAATTTGATTATAGCTTGTAAAATCGCCCGTTTGTGGATTTCGGTCAACTTCTATTTGGAATTTGAAAAAACTTTCTTTTGCAAAGTTGTAGAGAATGAAATTTCCTATGAAAAGGATATAAGGTTTGAATTTTTCTGATGAAAGGGCTATTTATTATGAATTATTGAAGTTCCAAAGTTCTAGAATAATTGATTTTTGGAGTTTAAAATAATTATTTTAAGAAAAACATTTTTTCACACTTGGGTGGGCCCCACATGAATGTTAAGCATGCTGAATTCAATCTTCTTGGTGTGCGTAAGAAAATTTTTAGAAAATATTATTATTTTATTAAATTTTCTATTTTGGTGTTCTAAGCATTTTCCTATAAATAGGGTGCTTAGGTTAGAATTGAAAATCACATCAGAAACTGAAGTTTTCTCTCTTTATATTATCGAGCATATTTTTGTGAGTATTTTGATACTTTGAGTGTTGCTATACGGTGCAAGTTCCTTCAGCGTTATATCTGATATTCCAGCCAGAAGTACTATTCTTTTCAAGGTAAGGGATGTTATTTTCTTCTTAAATGATATTATTTTCTTCAATATCATTATGCCGAAATATTGGTGAACTTTTTAATCAAATTTGTAACTTTTTGTGTCGGGGTTACTATTCATGTATACGGCACAATTCACGTATACGACACTATTCACGAATACGGCACTATTCACAAAAAATATTAAATTTACATTTTTTTGTCCAAAATATCTATTATGGATACTAGCTTTGATTGTATCCATGTTTTGATCATTCTTGAATTTTACTTCACTACGGTTATTTATGAAGTATTTTTGAACTTGGATTGTTTGAAATACGAATCCTTAATATTTGTTCTTTTGTTTCACTGGATTCGTTTTCTTAAAAATATTTTTCATCATCCTCAGTCCTAAATGATGATATTACTGAATATCTTTGGCATGTAGTGCAAAGATGAATGAATTTTTGATGATTATCTTTGGCCTGTAGTTCAAAGATGTACAGGTGTTGAGATGAACATGACTGACTGATGAATATTTTTGGCCTGTAGTGCAAAGATGAATATTTGATGAATATTGATTGATGTTATAGGGATAAAATATTGATGATGGACTTTTAAATTCATAGATTATAGTAGATTTCATTCTCTACGTTACTCATCTATGAATTATTATTTCATTCATGAATATTGATCCGAAACTTGTTGTTTATTGTATTTTATCGATTTTTTCCTCGTTGAAGACTAACGATAATTTGTTCTATATTACCTTAGTCATAATATTCTTTATTGGGATAGTTGAGCTCACCCTTTCCTTTTTCTTCCATTTTTCTTCTCGGGGAGGCGAGAATGTATCGAGTACTAGTCGGGGTATGGAATGAAGGTTCTAGAAAGTTGTTTTAGTAGTCCTCACCATTTTTGTAAAATAATGTACCAATAATTGTAATGAGGACTTATTTGGGTGTGAATATTGTCTAGATGGAAATATTTGTATTTAAACTCACAGTTTAAGTGTTGTCGTATTTTGCTCGACAATTGTATTAATAAAGTTATAGTTGTTTCTGTACCATGTTATTGACGACTCAAAATGGGTGATGTATACCTATTTTGGGGGTGTCACAAGGAGGACCTTGTTGAGCTGCCATAGTCGGATGAGGAGGACGAGGAGGAAGAGATTCCACTTAAATCGATAGTTGCCCATATGTACGACGAAGTATACGATCGCAATGTGGAACTCCAGGATACCGTCGAGGAGTTGTAAGAGATAGTAGCTGAACAACAGACCTCGATGGCACAGAAGGACGACGAGATCCAGGATCGAGAGGAACGCATGAATAACGTTGAAGAGAAGCTGGTCCACACTGAAGGAGAGAACAAGCGAATGATAGCAGAGATTGCAGAGTTGAAGAACAAGTTGAAAGAGGAATCTACGAAGAGGGCAAGAGCTGAAGACACGTACAATGAAGCTTATCAATGAGCCGGGATAGCACAGAAAGACACACAAACAAAGAGGATGAAGATGGAAGATATGAATAACATATTCAACACCGTGATCAATCGAGCTCAAGATCGGGTCATGGGTTATCCAATTCAGTTCGAGACGCTGCCATCGTACATATTAGATCGCCGAACAATGTTCCGAATTATGGAAGAGGAACATCGTAAGGCTATGCAGCATTTTAATAGAATGTCATGAATGTAATTATTATGTGATTAGTGAGTAAATAAGATGTAAATCTCGGATATGATATAACCAATGGGATGTGATGATGAAGAAGTAATCCTTCAACTTTTGTAGTTAAGAAAAGTAATGTAAATAGCAGTGATGGTATTGTTTTGATGTTTCCTAAAAGATTATGAATGAATAAAAGTTATTATTTTATTCAAAGTGTTATGTGTTATGTGATAATCTTTTATTATGTGCAACTTAAGTACGTAATACTTGAAAGGTTGAATAGAATCTAATGGGTGTATTTTAACAGAAAATGCCTCCAAGACGTCAACCACGACAAAGGAACCCTGAGAATAACAATAATGCTGAGGATAATCCAGGTTCAAAGAATTTATAACGCCATCGACGGAGCATTACGTAATCGACCCACGTAATCAAGTGCGACATTTAAGGATTTCAAGGCGGTTGGGCCACCAGAATTCCATGGGTCCATGAATCCGGTTGAGGCATATATCTAGATTATGGAAATAGAGAAGGGTTTCAATGTTGCTAGGGTAGGGGAGAATCAGAAGACTTCTTTTGCAACATTCATGTTGAAAGCAGAGGAGAGTTATTGGTAGCAAGCCAATAAAACCCGAGGAGGTCAAGGGGTAATGTCTTGGGAAAGGTTCAAGGAAATATTCTTTGAGACCTATTTCCCAGAGAGCTTAAAGAATCAGATGGAGGTGTAGTTTTTAGAGCTAAAATAGGGCACCATGACAGTGTCGGAGTATGCAGCAAGGTTTAACGAGTTAGCGAGGTTTGCGCCATATCAAGTGAATATGGATGAACGCAAGGCAAGGAGATTCGAGCAGGGACTGAAGCCATGGTTGTACAATAGAGTCCCCCTATTCTAGTTAAAGACGTTTGCAGTGGTGCTTGAGAAAGCAATTCTCGCAGAGAGTGGAGGTGAGGCTGTAACAAAGCACAATAAAGAGCAGAGAAAGAAGAAGAATGAAGGTGAAGTAAAGAATGTTGGTGGTAACAATGGCAATGGCAACAATAACTAGCAGAAGAAGAAGATTAACGCATGTGCTACATGTGGGAAGTTTCACACGGGTATGTGCTTAAGGGGGAAGCGGGCATGCTTTAATTGTGGCTAGGAGGGTCACATTGCCCCAAATTACACTCAACCCAAGAAGAATGCTTGCTACACCTGCGGGTCGAAGGATCATTTTGCTTGCTAGTGTCCAAAGAAGAAATCCGGTGAGACAAATGGAAGCAAGGGAAATGCTAGTGGAGGTGCGCTGATTATTGCTGGGCAAACGTTAACAAATAAGCCCACAGCCAGAACCTTCAACATGACGGTGCAGGATGCAGTGCAATCAAAAAATGTCGTGTCAGGTATTATCCCATTCAATGATATAAATGCATATGTATTATTTGATTTTGGGTGCTACTTGCTCATTCATATTTGATGAGTTTGCTAAGAAGTTAGAAATACCTAGTGAAGAGTTGAACTTCCATTTAAGCATAAAAATTGCGAATAGGGAGGTAATTCCTGTTAGATTCGTATACAAGAACTATAGGGTGAATATAAAGGGAAATGTTATGACAATAGATTTAATCTCGATAAAACTTGGAGAGTTTGACGTGATATTAGGAATGGATTTCCAAAAGAAGTATGTAAACCTTATAACTCCGTCAAAGGTAGTTTTTCATAGTAGCAAATCACCTACACAAATGAGATGTCTGACGGTTATGCAGGCTAAGAAGTTGTTGAGTCAGGGCTGTGTAGGGTACTTAGCCTACATAGTCGATACTCAAAAGAAGGAGGGTGTAAAATTGGAGGAAATACTAGTGGATTGGGAATTTGTGGATGTGTTTCTGGAAGATTTGCCAGGACTTTCGCATGATCGAGAGATTGAATTCGTGATCGACTTAGCGCCAGGAACCGCTCTAATATCGAAGGCCCCGTACAGAATGGCTCTGGTAGAGATGAAAAAACTGATGGTGCAATTGCAAGAATTGTTAAATAAGAAGTACATTCAGCCGAGTGTGTCACCGTGGGGAGCGTCGATGTTATTCGTGAAGAAGAAGGATGGGTGAATGCATCTTTGCATTGATTATAGGGAATTAAACAAAGTCACTATTAAAAACAAGTATCCGTTGCCAATAATAGATGACTTGTTTAATCAATTGAAGGGTACTAGATATTTCTCAAAAATAGATTTAAGGAGTGGGTATCACCAACTGAAAGTAAGGAAGGAGGATGTATCGAAGACGACATTCCGAAATCAGTATGGACATTACAAATTTTTGGTGATGCCTTTTGGTTTGACAAATGCCCCTGCAGCGTTCATGGATTTGATGAACAGGGTGTTTAAACCATTTTTAGACAAGTTTGTGGTGGTATTTATCGATGATATTTTGGTGTACACCAAAACTTAAGAAGAACACGTGGAACACTTATGTTTGACGCTGGAGACGTTAAGAAAAGAAGAGTTGTACGCAAAATTCTCTAAATGTGAATTTTGGCTAGAACGTGTACAATTTCTTAGACATGTGACTGACAAGGATGGGATTTCAGTGGATCCATCAAAAGTCAAAGCTGTGATAAATTGGGAACAACCAAGAACTCCATCAGAAGTAAGAAGTTCTTTGGGATTGGCAGGTTATTACAGACGATTTATTCAGGATTTTTCCAAGATTGCCACTCCGTTGACAAATTTGACGAGAAAATCTGTAAAATTTATTTGGACGGAGAAGTGTGAAGTGAGTTTTAAGAGGCTCAGTATGGCACCTGTGTTGTCATTACCAGATAATACAAGAAACTTTGTGGTGTATAGTGATGCTTCACACAAGGGATTGGGTTGTATCCTTATGCAGAACGACAAAGTCATCGCGTATGCATCAAGGCAATTAAAAGACTACAAAAAGGGTATCCGACTCATGATTTAGAGTTGGCGGCAGTTGTGTTTGCTCTGAAAATATGGAGACATTATCTCTATGGAGAGAAGTGTGAGATATACACAGACCATAAGAGTCTGAAGTATATTTTCACACAGAAGAACTTGAACATGCGTCAAAGGAGATGGATGGAATTGATAAAAGATTATGACTGTGAGATCTTTTATCATTCAGGAAAAGCTAACGTGGTTGCAGATGCCTTTAGTAGGAAAGGCAGAGAAAAGTTGATGTTATTAATCGATAAGGAGGAGCTCATTTCAGCAATGGAAAGGCTAGAGTTGGAAATAAAATTTCCAAAAGAATCTGATGAAAAATTGTACCAAATGGAAGCTAGTCCAACTTTGGTGGACAAGGTGAAGAGCGCACAACTACAAGATGAAGAATGCAGAAAAATAAAGGAAAGTGTGGTCGAGGGTAAAGAAGTGAAGTAAAAGGTTGATACTGAAGGAATGCTAAGATTCTAGAAGAGACTACAAGAATGCATGGGAACGCAACTGAAGATGAGCACAACATATCATCCACAAACTGATGGGCAAAGCGAATGAACAATTCAGACGCTAGAAGATATGCTTAGAGCATGCATCATGGATTTCAAAGGAAACTGGGATGATCATCTACCTTTGGTGGAATTTGCATACAATAACAGTTACTATGCTAGCATTGGCATGCCGCCATACGAGGCATTATACGGCAGGAAATGCAGAACTCCACTATGCTGGGATGAAGTTGGTGAATGACAACTGCTAGGACCGAATCGGTACATCGCATCATTGAAATTATCAAACTCATTAAAGCGAAGACTAGTAGTCGCTCAAGATCGATGTAAGAAGTATCTTTGATCAACACAAGCAGAATCGTGAATTTGAAGTAGGAAATTTCGTGTTCCTAAAAGTTTGTCCTTGGAAGGGAAAAATTCATTTCGGCAAGAAGGGAAAGCTACGAAGAGTGGGAGAGGTGGCTTACGAAGTATCCTTACCTCCAGAATTAGAACACGTTCATAACGTTTTTCATGTGTCGGTGTTGTGACCGTATAAACCCGATTACAAGCATGTGATCGAGTATGAACCGTTGCAGTTCAGTAAATATTTATCTTATGAAGAGATTCCTATCCAGATAGTCAACAGGAAAGAACAAGTGCTCAGGAATAAAGTGATACCTTCCGTGAAGGTGATATGGAGGAACCACAATGTCGAAGAGGCTACGTGGGAAATCGAAGCTGAAATGATGAAGAATTACCCTGAGTTATTTGTTTAGTCCGTGTCTTCGATTCTGGGTACAGAATCTTTGTAATGAGGGAAGAATGTGATGATTTGATTGTTTGAGTTGTGATTCTAGGGACAGAATCCTTGTAAGGAGGGAAGGATGTAACAATCCGGAATTTCAAATTGTAATTTTAAATATTTATTTGAGGTATTTATTGTTGAATAAATATTTATTGATGTGATGGTTGTTAATAAATATTTATGAATCTAAATTTATTAGATAATATTCTAAATTAAATTGATTTATAATTTAGAGAGTTGAAATATGACATGAGGTGTGATATTGTTGATTAATAATTTAAAATGGTATGTTAAATTATTAAATAAATTATAATGAAATTATAATTTGTGATATTTGTTAAAGTGGAAAATTTATTTAAAATATAGTATGTGATAAATTTATTTGATTAGTGTGGATATAGAAATCCAAATAAATAATATGTGATTATAAATAATAAATTAAATTGTTTATTAAAATAAATTAAAGGAGTTTAATTTAGTTTTGTCAAACAAGGCTTAAATATATTAAGTCTTTATTTTAAAGACTTTTTTGCCAAATAAAGCCTCATGGCTTTTGGATTATTAATTTTGAATTTGTAAATAATATAAATTAAATAAATTAAATAATAAATATAATATAATTATAACCTAAATGTTATTTTATAACTGATATTATAATTAATATGTGTATTAAGGTATCAGTTTTCTTTTACGCATTAGTTAGTCTTTATTGGCTATACTGAGAATTTCAGAGAGAGTAAGCTGAGAAAGAATTGAGAGAGATTGAGAGAATTGTGTGCAATTGCAAGGATTAACAAGCAATTTGAAGGTATTTTCTCCAACACCTTGATATTATATATGTATATATGTATATATGGGTTTTTACGACATGAAGTTAAAGTTATGTGAATTCTATTTCTTTCAAAATGTTGCTATACAACTGATTATAGTGATTATCTGTATTAATGATGATTAGAGTCTGTATGTAAACAAGGAATTGGTATGCTAATTACAGTTAAAAGTAGGAAAAATAATGACTGTTTGTATTTTACATATGGCTTATGAAAGTACCAATTATGATGGTCAATTAGTATGATAAACTATAAATTGAAGCTTGTTTATGCTAGTTCGTTAAGAAACGAAGAAAACGTAGTTTGAACGAAGTGATTTGGTGAAGAATTGAGATTACAGTGATGATTTTTATCTAAGGAACTCAAAAATGATGTTTTATATGAAAATATGGAATTTGTTGTTAAATTATTCTATGTTGAGGAATATGTTAGCAAACATGTTTGTGATAGTTCTATACCATTTGTACGTGTTAATATTACTTTTTTCTAGGTGAAATTCGTGTTTGTTAGGCTAAAGTCTGCTCATCGTTCATGTCTTTACGGTTTCGCTCATGCACCAAAGCACAACAAGACCGGTGCTAAGCGCGAAATGGTAGCAATTGCTACTTTATCCCTGAAGCTTGTGTATGTGATAAGTGGATTTTATACCTACTTATTGGATATCAATTCGCGAGAACTATGCCCATCTCAAGTACATTTTAGTGTGTTTTTAGTTGTATTTCATAATATTCTGCATTGCATGTACTGAGAACTCCTTTGGTGTAAAAGTGCAGGAAATGGCATAGCTTGGCGATGGTAGATGGCATGAGGCTAATGGAAGCATGACACAAGGAACAAATGGAGATATGCAACTGAGGATGGTTGAAGGAAGAGTGGCATGTCAAAGAATCAGTAGCATGACACGTATAAAAGCAAAGCAAGCAGAACTCGAGAATTAAACCGCAGAAGTCGCATTTACGCCGCGGCTATACAAAGCTTCAACACGCCTACCATGATCACCCGAACCGAAAGCAGATTTTTAAACACGCGTGCCCACGCAATGATTACAAAGGGGACACGCGCGCCCGCGCGCGACATCTGCAGCTGCTAATTAATTTTATTTTAATTTTTAAATTGTAAGAGTTGGGGTTGGTTAAAACGATTATGGTTGGCACCAGACGCGACTATCATTAATTTTTACGTGTTTTTTATAATAGAACTAGGGTTTACACTGTGAGAGAATTCCATTGATGAACTAAGCATAAACTCATTATTTTTTACTTCTTCTTTTGGATTTCAATCATTGTGGCTGAACTACTTTTATTTTGCTGGATGCTAGTGAGGATTTGAACGTTATGTTTGGATTGTAATTAGCAATTGGGTTTGATCAATTCAATCTTCTCTCTTTCAATTGTTTGTTTATTATCCATGTATTGCTTTAATCCCATAATGGCTTTTGGTTCAGTCATGAACTAAACTCCATAATTGTTAATAATAGAATCAAGATCCATCATCCAAAATTGTTTATATATTGAAAGCTAAAGATGAAAGTAAAGAAAAATTATGGATTGAGGAATGAAAATCTGATCTTTCTTCTTTAATTATGAACCTTCAATGCTCTTCAATTGCTTAAATTCTCAAAAATCTAAACCAAATATAGGAAATATAATAACAATCTAAGATAGATCCCCCAAACGTAGAGAATAGAATATATACACAAGTCTCTCTATATCCCCCAAAATGGCTAAATAAACGTTCCGATATATTGCCTCAACCTCCAAAGACCCTTCCTTCAAGCTACTCTCCCATTGGTCACTTAAATGAAAAGTCAGCATTTTGTTCATAAGAGACTGGCTCGACCATGCTGATTAGTAGGCGTAACTTGGCGGAGTCTTCAGACAAGATATCTGGTAGTATAAACGGTAGCGTTCATACTGTCTAGTAAGCTAAAAGTGGCACGACACACCAGAACTTGATTTCTTCTTTCTTCTGCTGCATCTCCACATGTCATTACCTCAACACTTGATCACTATAAGTTCTCAATACATCCTTTTTAGCTCCAAATGTCACCGAATGAGTTCCCAAGCATGAATCCTATAAAATGGAAAGAAATGCATTAAAAAAGACTATAAAATACGGGATTATGCAATGATTGCAGTTTAGTTCATACTAGATAAGTAGGTATAAAGCCTATTTATCAAATACCCCCAAACTTACAACGTTGCTTTCCCCTAAGAAACAAAACAAAAGAAAATGAATGAAACAACTAAACAATCTGCATATATACAACTACATGCCTAAGAATCCAAACATCAGTAAGCATGAGATTAAAATGAGATGACTCAAAAAAACTATAATGATCATCAAATAGAGTATCTAACCAAGACAAGGTCAATGAGCCATAACATTTTGCAAACCAGAACCTGTCAACACTGATGTAGTGTGTGTGTGTGCTTAGCAGCCATTAAATTTACTACAGAATAAATACTTCGCATAATATGCTTAGAGGGAAAAATGTAGAATTAACTCAAAAATCTCAGCAAATAATTAAAGTTCTGACCAAGACTACACATCAACTCAGGTAAGAGTCAACAAGGGGTTTATTAAGCTTTTATTTACTCACGAGGGTGATATTCACACTTTCCCATGTTTACACTAGGTTGTGCAATGCCAAACTCTATTATGCTTTTCAGTGATACCCGTGTAGCGAGCTTTCGACCAATGACTCCCAAACTAGAAGGTTTTAGGGTGCTGGGTGTAGAGACACAAGTTTCCCACCAGAGGGCAATTATGTGACCATTTAAAATAAGTAAATCATAATGGTTACTCTAACTTGCTATTCGATTACATCAGTTTTAAACAAGTAAAAATTCACATAATGTTATATCTAACAATCAAGCTAAAGTTATCAACAATGCTAAACAACCAAGCAGTTCCAATATCATCATGGGCAAATAAGGCTTTCAAGAAAACAGGAAGCTAGGATTCATGCAAGATGATCTAACTAAGCACAATGCAACAAATAAGCAAATATTTTTGGATTTTAACTTTTTTTATATAGTAATTGAAATTACAAAAAACTGAACTTAAACAATGTTACTAAGATGAAACTACATTAACATGCAACGGGATAAACTAAATACAAATTACACTAATCATGCAATCAAAACCAATACCCTAAAAATTAAAAATAAATAATGTCCCCATTGGAAGGTAAAGGTTAGAAAGGAACTCCCCTAAACAACATCACCATCTCCACCTACCTCATCCTTCTCAGGTGGTGTGTCTGGAGGTGGATAAGTGATGCCTGACCCAAAGATAGGGAAATAAGCCTCCGTACCCAGCTGTGCAAATGCTCGAGAGAGTGCCCCAACAAATTCAGTAGTGTATGTCGTGAAATCAGAGTGCAGGGCATCCATTCGCCACCTCAAGCGACACATGTCTTAATCCTGACTAGTATGATATGAAGGAGGCATAGAAACATGAGTCTTATCTTCTTCTTCGTCATCCCCTTCTTCTTCACCAGTAATAATGAAACCAAGTCCTCTAGGGTGAGACTCAACCATCCCAAATATTGTATTTTCTGATGGTTGCACGATCAATGTCTTTCATTGGCATCTGCAATGTATCATTGTCCCATTTAATGCCTGCCTGACCACACAATTGGGTGATAATGGATGTATGTGGAATCCCTCCAGTGGTACTTGCTCTCATATAACGTAACATGGACTGATGGATTAGGTGACCCACATCGATTGACTTTCCCTTGATGATGTCACAAAGTAATACAACTATTTCTGTAGTGATGTCATTCTGGTGACGTGTGGGGAGTAAGCTAGCACAAGTGAAACTGTACCAAGCTTTGGCATATCGATTCTGTAAGACCCCAAATTTTATGAATAAAGATTAATTTTCTCAAAATATTTTTTTTGAGTATTAAGGTGTGGATTTGATATAATATTATAGTTGTGGGTAATATTTACAAATTATACAAAGTAAGCAAGTTGTTATAAAATATTCGTCTGGTCGGAGAATATTCTTTTTGTTGGGGAATATTCGTACGACGTCACAATCATTGGTGGACCCCACAATAAAATTATTGTCGGAGTTAGAAAACGACAGAAATATCTTTTTATAAAAATAAATACCCAGTGATAAAAGTACAGCAATACGCGTGGTTGCATAGTAGCACACAGTATTGATTATTGATGCTTACGTGAGAAGTCACTCAGTTATACTCAATTATTGCTACAGTAATTGCTGCATACTATCTCACGTTATTGATTCAATTATTCTCATAATATTTTATATTATTAAATCAATAATTGAGATGAAAAAGTTATTTATATTATTATTTGTATTATTGACGATATCTAGAAAGTTCTGTCGAGGAAAGGGGTTTGGTTACCTAATTGCGCGCCAATAGGGAGAAATCGTTATCGGAAAGCCTCCTCTTTCTTGGGAATGAGCTGGTTGTAAAATATTGCGAGTTATAATAATGATGATAAATGTTGTTAAAAATGTGTTTTGTGAAGCCTAATGAGTTGAGATAAATAAAGGGGATTTTTATGAAGTATTTGTTGTAAATTTGGCTTATTATATAGACCCCCACTTACTTATTTTTCAAAATAATGTGTATTATGAGTATGATATATATATATATATATATATATATATATATATATATATATGTTGAAAATAACATATGGGGGGGATGAATTTTTGGTCACGGGAGGAGTGTATTATTATTATTATTATAAGTTTTGTTTTATATGAAAAAATAGAATATATTATATTTTATTATGCATAGTGTTTGTATAGTGTCTGCATAGTTTTTGCATAGTGAAATCAGAAAAAAAAATTCTTCAGCCGATTAAGTCTGTGAACTTCCCTACTGTGCGTCCATGATTAATTCCTAAATAGTATCCTTCCATTCTCCTATAAATAGAATGCTTAGTTTAGAAATGAAAATCACACCAGAATCTGAGAATTCTTCTTCTATAATATTGAGCGTATTTTTTTTGAGTTTAAGGAAGCTTTGAGTGTAGAAAATAGTAAAAGTTTTCTTCAAGAATATATCCGCTATACCAGTCGAAATTGCTCTCTTTTTGAGGTAAGAGGTATTATTTATTTCATATTCGCTTACGATATTATTTTTCGTATTCGTAAGAAATTTTATTTTTTTCAATATTCGTAAGAAATATTATCTTCATTTAATATTCGTAAGGAATATTATCTTTGTTTAATATTTATAAGGAATATTATTTTCGTTCAACAGTCGTAAGGGATATTATTTTTGTTCAATATTCGTATGAAATAATATTTTCTGTCATACTCTGTAGTATGTAAGTAATATTATATCATTTCAGATTCTGAATTCTACACTCATTTTGTTAAAGTATTGCTTTTATACTTCGTAAAATTAGTAGAATATCCTTGAAATTTGTGATTTATCTAGTATCGTTTCACAAGAATATTTTTCTGAACATTCTTATTTATTTTTAAGCTTTTCATGTTAGAGTACTATTCATGGGTACTATTCATTTATACGGCACTATTTATACGTACGACACTATTCACGAGGTACTATTCACTCAAATACTATTCACTCGGGGTACTATTCATGATAGAAATTGATTTTTTTTTTCTGTCCAAATTATTTTTGATACAATATTATTCTTGAATTTTACTTCACAAAGCAGTATCATGTTGACAATTTGGACATTTTTAAACTCTGGATAAATTTAAAGTCTTTAATATTTATCCATGATTTCATTTGATTAATGCTTATATCATTGTCATCATCCTCATGCTTATATTGTGATAAAAGTCATCTTCGGCAAAGGGTGCAAAGATGAACTGTTGATTGGTATGATTATGACCAGGAATGTTTCGGTGTAATCATAACCTTAATGTTACAAATGATGTGGTAAAAGTCCTCAGTGTCCCGCAGTTCATTGTTGGATAATTGTTGGTATAATCATGACCATGCGTTCTCTTCGACCAAGGGTGCAAATATGAATTGTTGTTTGGCATGTTTATGTCTATTGGTGAAAACACGAATATCATTGGCTCGTAGTGCATGGATAATTTGTGGTTGTGATACTAATGAATATCCTTTGCCCGTAGTGCATGGATAATTCAGTGATATAGATTATTTATTAAGTTGAGTCTCATCGATAAAATTAATGACAAACTTTTAAATCATAGAAGATAGTAGATATCATGCTCTACTTGCCTCTTCTAGTAGATTGTTATTTTCGCTGCAGTTGTTGATCTAAAACTTGTTGTCGATTTTATTCTATCAGTTGTTATACTGTTGAGGCTAACGATAATTTATTTTGCATTATCTTAGTCATAATATTTCTTATTGGGCTAGTTGAGCTCACCCTTTTATTTCATTGTTTTCTTCAGGAAGTGATAATATAGCTGGGACTAGTCGGGGAATGGAGTGACGGTCCAGATGGTTGTTTTAGTAATCCTCACTATTCTGTGAAATAGTGTGATAATAATTGTAATGAGGACTTATTTTGAGTTTGGATATTGTCTAGGAGACAATATTTGTATTACATCTCACAACTTATGTTTTGTCGTATTCTGCACGACACTTAATAGTGGTATAAATTAAGTTTATATTTGTATTCTGTACCATGTATTTGGCGACTCAAAATGGGTTATGTATACCTATTTTGGGGGCGTCACAGTTGGTATCAAAGCTTAGGGATATGATCCCTGGCTGAGATGTGAGGCTAGAACTAGGAGGTGTGAGACGGGTAAATCCTTCGCTAGTATGACCTACCTAAGCTTAATTGTTATTTAATTGGTCGGTCAGAATATAAGGATAATATGTGGCATGTCAATTAACCCTTTTTTGTGGCAGTGTTTGAAAATGGTATCTGAAAATGTTGAGATAAGCAATGAAGAACATGAGACCGTTGAGTCACCAACGATCAATAACTAGGATAATGTGCATCAAAAAGGTAATAATCCTCGTGTAAACAACAACACCGACCAAATGACGAACGATGGTACGTTTGGGAGTTTTTTAGAATTTATGCAACACCAAACGAGAGAGACTCTTGTTCATAATGTAGGTGGAGTTAATGGAAACTCACGGCTGGTCACTGCTGTCGACGTCGGGATTTTTACTGTCCCTTTTCTGTTCTTGTATTTTGGTGTTCTCATGTTAGGTGAGATTTGTTTGAAAAAATAAGTTGTGAAAAGGTCCGACACGTATATGTGAGACCCCAGATTTTATGAATAAAGATTTAAATTTCTCAAAATATTTTTTGAATATTATGGAATGAATTTGATATAATGTTATAGTTGTGGGTAATATTTATAAATTTTGCAAAGTATGCAAGTTGTTATATAATATTCACTTGGTCGGGGAATATTCGTTTTAAAATGGAATATTCGTACGACGACACAATCATTGGTGGACCCCACAATGGAATTATTATTGGATTGAGAAAACGACAAAAATATTTTATGAAAATAACGACGAAAGTTTTACCGTTAAAACTTTTGAACTTTACCGATAGTAAAACTTGCCGTGGTTGCATAGTAGCACATGGTATTGATTATTGATGCTTCACGTGAGAAGTCACTTAGTGTTGTTCAATTATTGCTTCAGTAATTGTTGCATAATATCTCATGTTATTTGATTTAATTATTATCGATAATTTATATATTATTAAATCAATAATTGAGATGACAGAGTTATTAATATTATTATTTGCAATATTAACAATGTCTAGAAGTTCTGCCAAGGAGAGGTTTGGTCACCTAATTGCGCTCCAATAGGGAGAAATCCTTATTGGAAAGCCCCCTCTTTCCTGGGAACGACCTGATCGATTAATATTGTGAATTATAATAATGATGATAAATATTGTTAAATATATTGAGGTGTTTTTTTATGAAGTCACGGAAGTTTATATATATATATATATATATATATATAAATTTTATTTTATTAGTATTATTAATGTAATAAAACAGAAAAAGCTTTTATATAAAAAATGTAATACTTTTATAAAGTTATTTGTTTTATTAGACTATAAATAGAATATATTATATTCTATTATGCATAGTAAAATCTTTTTATATAAAATGTAATACTTTTATAAAATTATTTGTTTTATTAGACAATAATTAGAATATATTATATTTTATTATGCATAGTGTTTGCATAGTGCTCGCATAATGTTTTACATAGTAAAATCTTTTTATATAAAATGTAATACTTTTATAAAGTTATTTGTTTTATTAGACAATAATTAGAATATATTATATTTTATTATGCATAATGTTTGATATAGTGCCTACATAGTGTTTGTATAGTAAATTTTTTTATATAAAATGTAATACTTTTATAAAGTTATTTGTTTTATTAGAGACTATAAATAGAATATATTATATTTAATTATAAGATTTTGTTTTATTAAAATAATTTATTAATAACTGCATAGTAAATCAATATGGATAAAATCCATGAATTAGTTACTATTTAGTCCATTCTCCTATAAATAAGCTCATTTCTTCATTATTTCTTACTTAATTCACTTTGAAACTCTGAGAGAGAAACTATAGAGAGAAAGAAGAAAAGTATTCTCACTACCTCACTTTTCCAATATCCAGTTCTTCTAAGGTAAGGGTATTATTTCTTTTCGTATTATTCATGAAGAGAACTTCGTTATTCCATTCTTTTTATTATTCGTTGGAATAACTTTCGTATACGCATGATCTCACCCTATACTTGGTGAAATTCTTTCGTTATTCCATTCTTTATCATTATGTTGAATAACTGCGTCATGCGTAGTAATCCGCATACATGGTGAAATTCTTCGTTATTCCATTTTATTATTCGTTGGAACATCCCGTCATGCGTGCGTTTACGCATGATTCGGTTCCGTTATTTATTATTATGTTGGAACATCCTGTCGGTGCGAATTTTGCCTGACCTGGTTCTGTTATTTATTATTCTTTTGGAATATCTTGTCTGTGCGTTTATGCATGACCTGGTTCCGTTATTTATTATTTTGTTGGAATAACCTGTCTGTGCGGTCTATCGCATGCATGGTGATTTCTTTTGTTATTCCATTCTTTATTATACACAGTTGGTTAAAGTTTTGACTTCTATACTCCATGAAATTAGTAGAATATCCTTGATATTTGCGCTTCATCCAGTATCTTTTCATGAAAATATTCTTCTGAGCATTCTTGAATTTTACTCTATAAAGAAGTATCATGTTGACAATTTGGACGTTATTAGTTCCTGGATAAATTAATTCTTGAACTTGATTTATTAAATTCTTATATCATTGTCATCATCCTCATGTTTATATTATGTTGAAAGTCATCTATGGCTGTAGTGAATAGATGGACTTGGTATGATTATGATTGAGGATTAATCAAAGATAATCATGATCGTAATGTTACAAATGATGTAGTAAAAGTCCTCATTGTCCGTAGTGCATTAATGGACGATTGTTGGCATGATCATGACCATTGATGAATACACGAATATCCTCGCCCAGAAGTAGTGCATGGATAATTTTGGTCATGATGATACTAATGAATATCCTTGTTCAGTAGTGCGGGGATGATGTGGATTATTTATTAAGCTAAGTCCCAATTGATAAAAGTGATGAAAAACCTTTTAAATCATAAAAGATAGTAGATTTTATTCTCTACTTGACTCTTTTAATGGATTGCTTGTTCAAACCGCAGATTAAACTTGATGTTTGTTATATTGTATCGGTTTAACACCGTTGAAGGCTAACGATAATTTATTCTGTATTATCTTAGTCATAATATTTCTTACTGGGCTAGTTGAGCTCACCCTTTTACTTTCATTGTTCTCTTTAGAAAATGAGAACGTAGCAGGGACTAGTTGGGGAACGGAGTGATGGTCCAGATAATAGCATTAGTAGTCCTCACTATTCTGTTAAATAGTGTGATAATAAATGTAATGAGGACTCAATTGAGTGTGGATATTGTCTAGATGACAATATTTGTATTAAAACTCACAGCATATGTTTTATCGTATTTTACACGACTGTTGTATAATTAAGTTGTATTTGAATTTTGTACCATGTATTTGACGACTCAAGATAGGTGATATATACCTATTTTGGGAGTGTTACTGTTGGTATCAAAGCTTAGGGATATGATCCCTGGCTGAGATGTGAGACAAGAACTAGGAGGGGAGAGATGGGGAATTCATTCGCTAGTATGACCTACTTAAGTTTATTTGGTATTTAATATGCCGGCCAGCGTATAGGGATAATATGTGATATGTTAATTAACCCTTATTTTGTGGCAGTATTTGAAAATGACATCCGAGAATGTTGAGAACATCAATGGAGCACAGGAGACCGTTGAGTCTACACAGATCAATAATCAGGATAATGTGCATCAGGAAGGCGATAATCCTCAGGCAAACAACAACACTGACCAGATGATGAACGATGAAATGTTCAGAGGCTTTATGCAATTCATGAAATATCAGGCAAGAGCGACTCTTGTCCAAAATGCAGGTGGAAACACTGGCAACTCTCGGACGATCACCGCTAAGTAGTTTAAGGAACTGGGACCACCGGAGTTTTTTGGAATGCCAAAACCACTTAAGGCGGAGACGTGGATAAAGCAGATCTGCAAGATATTTTATGTCTTGGGATGCTCCGAGGAGCAAAAGGTTCCCTTTTCCACCTTCAAGTTACGAGCAGAGGCAGATTACTGGTGGGAATCTGTAAGACTCCATCTTATTATGAATAAAAATTAAATTTTTCTATTTATTATCTTGAAATAAAAAGGAGTTAATTTGATATAATACTTTGGTTATGGGTGAAATGTGCAAATTTTACAAAATAACCAAGTGGTTATAAAATATTCATTTTTTGTCGGAGAATATTCGTTTGGTCGTGGAATATTCTTGTGGTCAGGGAATATTAAATGCGACGGTAGTGACCAGCCCATGGGCCTCATAATGAGAATAAGCGCGGATGAAGAAAATGACAAGTTTGAGTTTTTATAAATAATGGCGAAGTTATTCTCAAGTTAAAACCGTTGGAAACTCTTGGTGGTTAAAATATAGTAATACGCGTAGTTCTTAAAGAGTAATATTGACGATATTGCGCGATATTTTTGAATTATTGATTTTAACATAAAAGACACTACTCAATAATTGTTATAGTAATTACTTTTCAATATTTTATTTTATTGATTCAATAATTCTTTGCATTGATATTTTATATTATTATTGTTTCAATAATTGTCAACGCACAATATTTCCCATTATCGGATCAATAATTCATATTATTTGAATAATATTATTAGATAACATTATTGGCAATGTCTAGAAAGTTTTGTCTAAGGAGAGGTTTGGTCACCTAATTGCGTGCGATGAAGGAGAAATCCTTATTCGAAAGCCCCACTTTCTGAGGAGCGGCTACCGGTTGTCATAATTGTGATTACGTAATATTATTTGTGAATAATTAATTATTGATTATATGATAAGAAAATATTTATTTGATGTGGATATAAATGATGGATTTATTTATTTTATGTGGTTATAATTGAAGGATTTAATGTTGAGGTGTTTTATCGGTATTTTTGTTTGAATGGAGGTATTAAAATCAAATCAAGATATTTTTACGATATATTGCGTGAGTTATAATTTTTAATCCGACTGTTGGATTGTTGTGATTTTTGGATATGTTATACATATATAAGTTGAGTATATATCCACAAATTTTGAACCGTTAAAAATAAACGAATGATTTGTTATAAATTTTAAGAGGTGTCTGATTCGGAAATTAGGGTTATAATTGATTTTGATGGAAAATTCTAGAATTGAGTGGGCCCCACTTGTGGTTGGTGAAAAAATGTGCTGAATTTTATTTCAAATGTGGTGGGTGGCAATAGTAGCGAGTGTAAAGCGATCGGTGTAGCAGTCAAGTGCCTTTACGGGCTAACATTTTCCTATAAATAGAGGGCTAAGTTAGAATTGTAAATCACACCAGAAATATAAGCTTTCTCTCTTTCTCTCTCTATATTATCGAGCGTATTTTGTGAGTATTTAGATACTTTGAGTATGTTGTAAATAGGGCTCAATTATTAGAGCGTGTTAACGAGTATATTCAATCGAGGGACCATAACCAGGGTCATACTGGTGACAGCAGTCATCGGAGCGATGATAATCAGCGAGGAGGGAAGAATACGGACAAAAGCGGTAACCACTCGGGTGGTCATCGTGGCCATGACAATAGGAGAGGTGAGTCATGTGGAAATTTCAAAAAGAGGAGATTCAACAATGACGGAAAGACATCGGCACCAAAGACCAAAGACCAAAGACCAAAGACCAATAACAAATTCTAGGGGGGAGAAGCGATCGCCGGTTAGATGCTACAGATGCGAGAGGAGAGGACACATAAGTCCAAAGCATGCTCACTGACCTTCCAAGGTGTGTTTCAATTGTGGAAAAGACGGTCATATAGCCCAATTTTGTCCGATAGCAAAGTCAAGTCCAATTGGGACGACGGTACCAAAGGCGACTACGGACAAAACCAAGTCGGTGGTTCAAGGAAGGGCGTTTGTCGTGACTGGCCAAAACGTGAGAAACCCGAACGAGGTGATCACGGGTAAGCTAATCTTGAACTCTTGCAAAGTTTATACCTTACTAGATACCGGTTCTACCCATTCTTTTATTTCTCCTTCTTGTGCTCAACGTTTAAACTTGACTCTGGAGAAATTGGACTTTAACTTATCTGTTGAAACTCCGTTGGGTGAAACCTTTGTTACATCTACAGTTTATAAATCTTGCTTGATCCAAGTTGGCACAATCACCTTACCTGTTGATCTTATTTCTTTAAAGATACTTGCATTTGATGTGATTTTAGGGATTGATTGGTTAACCACTCATCATGCCAAAATTGATTATTTTCGTAAGGTTGTTAGTTTTCATATTCCTAACCAACTATTATTATAATAATACAAGCAACTAAACCACTAAAATCGAGTCACTATCATATCAAGCCATAAAGCTATTTGTTTATTAAAAAGCGGATGTCAAGCTTTCTTAGCCCATATTATGGACTTGAACAAAAACACGTCGATTTGAATAATATTCACATTGTTAATGAATTTCGACGTTTTCTGGAAGAACTTCTGGTCTACCCCGTAACGAGAAGTTTCTTTATTGATCTTGAACCGGGTACAAAGCCCATTTCTAAAATCCCATATCGAATGGCTCCTATTGAACTTTAGGAGTTAAAAGTCCAACTACAGGAATTATTAGATATCGGTTTCATTCGTCCTAGTACATCTCCTTGGGGTGCTCCTGTTTAATTTGTAAAGAAGAAAGACGGGAGTATGCGACTTTGTATTGACTACCGGGAATTAAACCATGTCACCATCAAGAATAGGTATCCGCTACCTCGCATTGATGACCTGTTTGACTAGTTGCAAGGAGCACAATACTTTTCAAAGATCGATCTTCGTTCTGGATATCATTAGCTGAAGATTAAAACTGAGGATATTCCGAAGACTGCCTTCAGAACTCGGTAAGCATTATGAATTCTTAGTCATGTCTTTTGGATTGACTAATGCTCTTATTGCTTTCATGGATATGATGAACCGTGTATTCAAGGAATATTTGGATTAGTTCGTTGTTGTCTTTATTGATGACATCCTCATCTATTCCAAAAGCCGTGAAGATCATGAGCACCATTTGAAGCTGGTATTTCAAAGACTTCGTGACAATAAGCTATATGCCAAGCTGAAGAAATGCGAGTTCTGGCTTAAGGAAGTAGCATTCCTTGGGCACGTGGTATCAAAACATGGAGTATCTGTTGACCCGATGAAGATTGAAGCAATACAAAGTTGGGAGCAACCAAAGTTAATGACCGAAGTGCATAGCTTTTTGGGCTTAGCTGGTTATTATCGGAGATTCGTGGAAGGATTTTCTCGAATCGCTACTCCGTTAACTCAGCTGACTCGGAAATATGTAAAATTCGTATGGAGCGAGGAATGCGAGAAAAGTTTCCAAGAGCTCAAGTGGTGACTCATTTCGGCACCTGTTCTGACAATACCATCTGGTTCGGATGTATTTGTTATCTACAGCGATGCTTCAGGCAAAGGGTTAGGATGTATTCTCATGCAACATGGGAAAGTCATAGCCTATACCTCGCGTCAACTCAAAGAATATGAGAGGAATTATCCTACTCATGATCTGGAGTTAGCGTGATGCTTTTACGTTGAAAACTGGAGACACTACGTATGGAGAGAAAGTGGAGATTTATACGGATCATAAAAGCCTCAAATATTTCTTCACCCAAAAGGAACTCAACATGCGGCAACGATGTTGGCTCAGAAATATTGAAGGATTACGACCATAGCATTCAATATAATCCTCGAAAAGCAAACGTTGAGTCGACGCATTGAGTAGAAGATCATATGCGCATGCACGAGTGCAATGTTGTTAACACAAAGGCCCATTTTGTATGACTTGCAAAGGATGGAGATAGAGTTAAAGGATCCAAGTACCCACGTGATGATATCAAACATACGAGTAGAACTGACTTTAATCGATAAAGTTAAAGCTGCTCAAGCTACGGACCTGGGGCTGATGCGTATGAAGAAGAAAGTATAAGAAGGTGCTATTCCAGAAGCAGGAATTGATGAAGAAGGCATACTTCGAGTCAACTCCAGAATTTGCGTTCCTAACGATTCTGACTTGAAGTATAGAATCATGATGGAGGCACACAACACACCATTTGCAATCCATCCTGGGAGTACCAAAATGTATCATGATCTTTGACATATATTTTGGTGGAACAATATGAAGAGAGAGATCGCGGAGTTTATCTCGAGGTGTTTAACCTGTCAACGTGTAAAGGCGGAGCATCAAATGCCAAAGGGTCCATTGCAACCACTTGAGATTCCAAAATGGAAGTGGGAACACATTACTATGGTTTTCGTTACAGGTCTTCCCAAGGTTTCTCAAGGTATAGATGTGATTTGGGTTATTGTTGATAGATTAACCAAGTCTGCTCATTTCTTGCCTATATGTGAGACTTATTCCCTTGAACGTCTTGCTTATATGTATGTGAATGAGATTGTCAGATTGCATGACATGCCAGTATCCATAGTTTTAGATCGTGACCCAAGATTTACTTCACGATTTTGGGTTAGCTTGCAGAAAGCTATGGGTACAGATTTACGATTCAGTTCGGCATACCATCCTCAAACGGACGGGGAAATCGAAAGGACTATTCAAACCCTTGAAGATCTATCAAGACTCTGTGTCCTAGATTTTATAGGAAGTTGGGATAAGTACTTGCCACTAGTGGAATTCTCCTACAACAACAGTTATCAAGCAAGTATAGGAATGGCTCCATTCGAGGCGTTATATGGACGAAAGTGTAGTTCTCCAGTATGCTGGGACGAGGTGGGAGAAACAACATTGTTGGGACCAGAATTAGTACGCATGACTATAGAAAAGATTCAAATGATCCGGCAACGTATAAAGACCTCACAAGATTGACAAAAGAGTTATGCTGATCTTCATCGAAAGGATGTGGAGTTTAATATTGGAGATCATGTACTGTTATGTATTGCTCCATGGAAGGGAGTTACAAGATTCGGGAAGAGAGGAAAGCTTTATCCATGATTTATTGGTCCATTTCAGATTCTTGACCGAGTAGGAAATGTGGCCTATAGACTCGCGTTACCTCCAAGCATGTCTCGTGTTCATAATGTTTTTCACATATCTATGCTTCGTAAATATGTGAAAGACCCAAACCACATT
Organism: Panax quinquefolius; assembly: GCA_020205615.1. Classification (NCBI taxonomy): domain Eukaryota; kingdom Viridiplantae; phylum Streptophyta; class Magnoliopsida; order Apiales; family Araliaceae; genus Panax; species Panax quinquefolius. The sequence goes on along the minus strand of CM035173.1, from coordinate 83,254,614 downwards.
ATTGAGTAAGAACTAGATGAGATAGCCAAAGATTTAACTTACGAGGAGGTACCTGTTAAGATCTTGGATAGGAAAGAGCATGTCCTGCGCACCAAGGTTATACCACAAGTTAAGGTCTTGTGGAGGAACCATGCTATTGAAGAAATGACCTGAGAGTTGGAATAAGAAATGAAAGCGAGGTACCCTCACCTTTTCGAAACACCAGGTACGTACGTCAATTTCGAGGACGGAATTTCATAAGGAGGGGAGGTTGTAAGACCCCATCTTATTATGAATAAAAATTAAATTTTCTCTATTTATTATCTTGAAATAAAAAGGAGTTAATTTGATATAATACTTTGGTTATGGGTGAAATGTGCAAATTTTACAAAATAAGCAAGTGGTTATAAAATATTCATTTTTTGTGGGGGAATATTCGTTTGGTCATGGAATATTCTTGTGGTCAGGGAATATTCGTACGACGGCGTAGCCATTTGTGGGCCTCATAACAGAATAATTGTCGGATGAAGAAAACGACAAGTTTGAGTTTTTATAAATAACGACGTAGTTGTTACCGTTAAAACTGTTGGAATACCCGGTGGTTAAAATACACGAATGTGTCGTGTGGTTTAAGAAGTAGCACCACGGTATTGCTAAATATTTTGAATTATTGATTCTTACATAAGAAGGCACTACTCAATAATTGTTATAGTAATTACTTTTTAATATTTTATTTTATTGATTAAATAATTGCTGCATTGATATTTTATATTATTATTGTTTCAATAATTGTCACTGCACAATATTTCCCATTATCAGATCAATAATTCATATTATTTGAATAATATTATTAGATAACATTATTGACAATGTCTAGAAAGTTACATCTAAGGAGAGATTTGGTCACCTAATTGCGCGCAAGATGAGGAGAAATCCTTATTGGAAAGCCCCCCCCTTTCTGAGGAGCGACTTTGGTTGTCATAATTGTGATTCTGTAATATTATTTGTGAATAATTAATTATTAATTATATGATAAGAAAATATTTATTTGATGTGGATATAAATGATGGATTTATTTATTTTATGTGGTTATAATTGAAGGATTTAATGTTGAGGTGTTTTATCAGTATTTTTATCGGAATGGAGGTATTAAAAATCAAATCAGTATTTTTACGATATATTGCGTGAGTTATAATTTTTAATCCGACTGTTGGATTGTTGTGATTTTTGGATATGTTATACATATATAAGTTGAGTATATGTCCACAAATTTTGAACCGTTAAAAATTAACGAATGATTTGTTATATATTTTAAGAGGTGTCTGATTCGAAAATTAAGGTTATAATTGATTTTGGTGAAAAATTCTAGAATTGAGTGGGCCCCACTTATGGTTGGTGAAAAAATGTGCTGAATTTTATTTCAAATGTGGTGGGTGGCAATAGTAACAGGTAAAGCCATCAGGTAGCAAGTCAAGTTTGCTTCGGTGGGCTAACATTTTCCTATAAATAGAGGGCTAAGTTAGAATTGAAAATCACACCAGAAACATAAGCTTTCTCTCTTTCTCTCTCTATATTATCGAGCGTATTTTGTGAGTATTTAGATACTTTGAGAGTTGCTATTCAGTACAAGTTTTATTCCACATCATATCCGACGTTTCATTCCGAAGTACTGTTTCTTTGAGGTAAGGGATGTTATTTTCTTCAATATCATTATGCCAAAATATTGGTTTGAACTTTTTAATCAAATTTGGAACTTTTGTGTCGGGGTTACTATTCACGTATATGGCACTATTCACGAATACGACACTATTCATCAAAAAAATGAAATTTTCCCTTTTTCGTCCCAGATGTCTTTTATGGTTACTATCCTTGATTGTATCCATGTTTTGATCTTTATTCTACTTCACACTTGGTTATTATGGAGTATTGTTGAATTTGGATAAATCAAAATACGAATCCCTAATATTTGTCCTTCTGTCTTACTGAATTCGTTCTCTAAAATGTTTTTCATCATCTTCAGTCCTTAATGGTGACACTTGATGAATATCTTTGGTCTGTAGTGCAAAGATGAATGATTACCTGATGAATATCTTTGGCCCGTAGTGCAAAGATGAACAGGTGTTGAGATGAACATGACTAACTGGTGATACAAATGAATATCTTTGGCCCGTAGTGCAAAGATGAATATAAGATGTATATTGATTGATGTTACAGGGATAAAATATTAATGATGGACTTTTAAATTCATAGATGATAGTAGATTTCATTATCTACTTAACTCTTCTAATGAATTGTTGTTTCCGCTGTAGTTGTTGATCTAAAACTTATTGTCTATTGTATTCTATCGATTTTTCCTGTTGAAGGCGAAGGATAATTTGTTGTATATTATCTTAGTCATAATATTCTTTCTTTGGGCTAGTTGAGCTCACCCTTTTCCTTTTGTTCTATTTTTCTTCTCGGGAGATGAGAATTTAGCGAGGGGACTAATAGGGGTATGGACAAGATAGCTGTTTTAGTAGTCCTCACTATTTTGTAGAATAGTGCATCAATAATTGTAATGAGAACTTTATTTGGGTATGGATATTTTCTAGAAGACAATATTGTATTTAAACTCACAGTATGTGTTGTTGTATTTTGCACGACAATTGTAATAATGAAGTTGTAGTTTTCTTTCTGTACCATGTATTTGGTGACTCAAAATGGGTGTTGTATACCTAATTTGGGGGCATCACAGAATCAGTAAAGCGTACTCAACCTGCCGCACTGAAGATGACTTGGGAGAAGTTCCAAGAATTGTTCAACGATAAGTACTTTCTCGAAAGTATTCGTCACATGAAAGAGGTAGAGTTCATCAAGCTGGAGCAAAACAACATGACCGTGTCGCAGTACGAAGCCAAGTTTGCCGAGTTGTCCCGATTTTCTTCCCATTTGGTTGATAATGAGGAGAGAATGTCGCGAATGTTTCTGAGAGGTTTGAAACCCGAGAAATGTTAATACCTCATTTCTCATAAACTCTGCTTGTATTCAGATGTTGTTAATAGGGCTCTGTTATTGGAGCGCGATAATGAGTCAACCCAACAAAAAGAGTCAGCCGGAAAAATGATAATACCAGTGATAGCAGTCATTGAAGCGGTGACAACAAGCTTGGAGGGAATCAACAAGCCAAAAATGGTAACCACTTCGGTGGTAATCATGGCCAAAACGATAAGAATGAACATTTCAAGAAGAGGAGATTCAACAATGATGGAAAGACGTCAGCATCAGCACCTGTCGTTAAGGAAGGAGAATGACCACCTATCATATGCTTCAAATGCGGAGGGGAGGGACACATCAGTTTAAACTGCGCGATGCCTTCCAAAGCATGTTATAATTGTGGAAGAGAAGGTCACCTAGCTCGATTTTGTCATTTAGGGAAGTCAAGTCCAGTTGGGACGGTGGCACCAAAGGCGGATACAAACAAAACAAAGTCGGTGGTTTCAAGGAGAACATTTTTCGTGACTTCTCAAAAAGTAAGTAAACCGAACGAAGTTATCACGGGTTAGTTAATTATAAATTCTTGCAAAGTCTATACCTTATTCGATACCAGTTCTACCCACTCTATTATTTCTCCTACTTACGCTCAATGTTTAAATTTGACTCTAGAGAAATTAGACTTTGATTTATCTGTTGAAACTCCATTGGGAGAAACCTTCATTACCTCCACTATTTATAAATCTTGTTTGATTCATATCGATACCCTCACGTTACCTGTCGATCTTATCTCTTTGAAAATACTTGCCCTTGATGTGATTTGAGGAATCGATTGGTTAACTACTCATCATGCTAAAATTGATTATTTTCATAAGGTTGTTAGCTTTTATATTCTTAACCAACTTGTTATACGAATTCAAGCAACCAAACCACTAAAGTCAATCATTGTCATATCAAGCCATAAGTAAAGAGCCCCGAACCTTTCGTTGGTGACTTCCTTGTGTGGAATGCACCTAAGCCAGACTTTCCGTAGGGGACGTCGTGAATAACGGTGGCAGATTGATAGGTATCAATGTGACGTGCTATCCAAGTCTTGGATGAGGGTCACAGTTTTGAATGATATTTCTATCATTAATAAATTTCTTGACGTATTCTTGAAGACTTCTTAGCCTACCCCAGAGCGTGAAATTGAATTTTGTATTGACCTCGGTACAAAACCGTTTCTAAAACCCTTAAATATTTCTTCAACTAAAATAAATGTAACATGCGCCAAAGACGTTGGCTCAAGCTGTTGAAGATTATGATCGTACCATTCAATACCATCGTGGAAAAGCAAACGTGGTAGCTGACGCGTTGAGTAGAAGATCGTATGCGGTTACGAGTGTGACATTGTTAACACAAAGACCCATTTCGTATAACTTACAAATGATGAAGATAGAAGTAAAGACTCTAGGGACCCACGTGAAGATAACGAATATACGAGTAGAATCAACTTTAATCGGTAAAGTTAAAGCCGCTCAAGCTACATACTCAGAGCTGATGAATGTGAAGAAGAGGGCCTTCTTCTAGAAGCAAGAATCGATGAAGAGAGAAAATCTCAACCCTCGATTTTATTGGCCCATTTGAAATCCTCGATCGAGTAGGAACTATGGCCTATAGACTCGTTTTACCGCCAAGTATGTCACGTGTTCATAACGTTTTTCACGTATCGATGTTACGTAAATATATGGATGACCCGAACCACATTATTGATTTAGAACCGAATGAGATAACAGAAGATTTAACGTATGAGGAAATACGTGTTAAAATCTTGAATAAGAAGGATCGTATTCAACACTCAAATGTTATACCTCAAGAGTTAGAATCTGAAATGAAGTCAAGGTATCCTCATCATGCTTAAGCATACCAGTAATGCGATACGTAAATTTCGAGGGCAAAATTTCATAAGGAGGGAGATTGTGAGACTCAGATTTTATGAATAAAGATTTAAATTTCTCGAAATATTTTTGAATATTATGGAATGAATTTGATATAATGTTATAGTTGTGGGTAATATTTATAAATTTTGCAAAAGTATGCAAGTTGTTATATAATATTCGATTGGTGGGAAATATTCGTTTCAATGAGGGAATATTCAGACGACAAGACAATCATTAGTGGACCCCACAATGAAATTATTGTCGATTGAGAAAATGACAAAAATATTTTATGAAAATAACTGGGTAGGAAGTTTTTTGTTAAAACTGTTGAACTACTCGGTAGTAAAAAATGCGATGTCTGGCGTGGTTTCATAGTAGCACACCGGTATTGATTATTGATGCTTACGTGAGAAGTCACTTCGGTGTTGTTCAATTATTACTTGATGAATTGTTGCATAGTATCTCACGTTATTTGATTCAATTATTATCGATATTTTATATATTATTAAATCAATAATTGAGATGACAGAGTTATTAATATTATTATTTGCAATATTAACGATGTCTAGAAGTTACGCCGAGGAGAGGTTTGGTCACCTAATTGCGCGGCATGATAGGGAGAAATCCTTATTGAAAACCCCTCTTTCACAGGAACGACACAGGTCGATTAATATTGTGAATTATAATAATGATGATAAATGTTGTTAAATATATTGAGGTGTCTTTTTATGAAGTCACGGAAGTTTATATATATATATTATATATAAATTTTGTTTTATTAGTATTATTAATGTAATAAGCAGAAAAGATTTTTTATATAAAATAGAATACTTTTATAAAAGTTATTTATTTTATTAGACTATAAATAGAATATATTATATTCTATTATGCATAGTATTTTGCATAGTAAAATCTTTTATATAAAACATAATACTTTTATAAAATTATTTATTTTATTAGACAATAATTAGAATATATTATATTTTATTATGCATAGTGTTTTGCATAGTGCTTGCATAATATTTTGTATAGTAAAATCTTTTTTATATAAAACAAAATATTTTTATAAAGTTATTTGTTTTATTAGACAATAATTAGAATATATTATATTTTATTATGCATAGTATTTACATAGTGTTTGCATAGTAAAATCTTTTTATATAAAACAGAATACTTTTATAAAGTTATTTGTTTTATTAGACTATATATAGAATATATTATATTTTATTTAAAAGAGTTTGTTTTATTAGAATAATTTATTAATAATGCATAGTAAATCAAATGGACCGTCCATGAATTAGTTACTATTCAGTCCATTCTCCTATAAATAGAAGCTCTTTTCTTCATTATTTCTTACAAATTCACTGAAACTCTAGAGAGAGAAACTATAGAGAGAAAGAAGAAAAGTATTCTGCTAACTCACTTTTCCAATATCCAGTTCTTCTAAGGTAAGGGGTATTATTTCTTTCGTATTCATGAAGAGAACTTCATTATTCCATTCTTTATTATTACATTGGAATAACTCAGATGTATCTGTGATTTACCCTATACTTGGTGAAATTCTTACGTTATTCCATTCTTTATCATTATATTGGAATAACTCGTCATGCATCTAAGTACCGCATACATGGTGAAATTCTTTCATTATTCCATTTTATTATTACATTGGAACATCCCACATGCGTGCATTTACGCATAACTTTGTTCCGTTATTTATTATTATGTTGGAACATCCTGCTTGGCAATTTAATTTACTTTGACACGGTTCCGTTATTTATTATTACATTGGAATATCCCATGCATGCGATCTATCGCATGCACGGTGATTTCTTTTGTTATTCCATTCTTTATTATACACAATTGGTTAAAGTTTTGACTTCTATACTCCATGAAATTAGTGGAATATCCTTAATATTTGCGCTTCATCCAAAGATATCTTTTCATGGAAATATTCTTACGAGCATTCTTGAATTTTACTCTACAAAGAAGTATCATGTTGACAATTTGGGCGTTATTAGTTCTGGATAAATTAATTCTTGAACTTGTTTTATTCAATTCTTATATCATTATCATCATCCTCATGTTTATATTATGTTGAAAGTCATATACATGGCACTGTAGTGCATAGATGGACTTAGTATGATTATGACCACGGATTAATCGGTATAATAATGACCGTAATGTTACAAATGATGTAGTAAAAGTCCTCATTGGCCCGTAGTGCATTGATGGACGGTTGTTGGCATTATCATGACCATTGATGAATACACGAATATCCTTGGCCCGTAGTGCATGGATAATTTGTGGTTGTGATACTAATAAATAACCTTGGTCAGTAGTGTGGGGATGATGTGGATTATTTATTAAGTCGAGTCCCAATGATAAAAGTGATGAAAACCTTTTAAATCATAAAAGATAGTAGATTTTATTCTCTACTTGACTCTTTTAATGGATTGCTTGTTCGCTGCTGATTAAACTTGATGTTTGTTATATTGTATCGGTTTAACTTTGTTGAAGGCTAACGATAATTTATTACGTATTATCTTAGTCATAATATTTCATTGGGCTAGTTGAGCTCACCTTTTACTTTCACTTTGTTCTCTTCTTGAAATGAGAACGTAGCGAGGGACTAGTCGGGGAGCGGGAGCCGGTCGAGATAATAGCATTAGTAGTCCTCACTATTACATTAAATAGTGTGATAATAAATGTAATGAGGACTCAATTGATTGTGGATATTGTCTAGATGACAATATTTGTATTAAAACTTACAGCATATGTTTTATTGTATTTTACACGACTGTTGTATAATTAAGTTGTATTTGAATTTTGTACCATGTATTTGGCGACTCAAGATAGGTGATGTATACCTATTTTGGGGGCGTCACATATATGTTGACGATCTGACTGTAAGAGTCGTCAGTTGGTATTTTAAATGGTTGCACCAACTAAACTGAGAAAAGGTTTGCACATTGACCCAGTGATGTGACACTATTAAACTGGTCTGTGAAACCAAGATTCGTTAGGGTCCGGGGGATTGATTATGCGGAGGAAAGGTGTTAGGCACCCCCCCGACATCCGTGTTACCATGGTGACCGCCACTTTCCAATTAAACTGTTATATGAATGTATGTGTGTGTGAGTGTGGGTCAATGTGCAGTTATTTAGAAGTAGTGCTATGCCTCGTTTGCACCTATATACAAAGGGTTTGAGTTTATATAAAAATTTAGTTTTAACAAGATATAGCAGTGATGTTTTGTAGAAGAGGTTTTTCAAACCCTTATGCTCAATAGTAATTGAGGCCTTTGATACTTCCATTTTATTAAGTGTTCGGCTTGATTGCTTTTATTTTTGAGTTGTGAAGCATCTTCGAGAAAATAATATACATAGCAATGCCGAATTCCTTGTGGGCATGAGAGCCATCTAAGGAAATTTGGACACTGTAAATAATGTACAAGCTTATTATAGCCGAAAATGTCCATCACGGGAACTGAATCTAGATTCAGGAGACTGAATCTGTGATCACATGATTCCTAGGCTAACATGATATAGCAATTTATATAAAAGCTGCAAGTAATTATATATATAAAAGCTGTAAATATATATATACAGACTGTCTACCACCACGAAGCACCTACATGGGGGACTGGAAATGTAAATATACAAAAGCGGTAAATATATATATAGAGACACGATCAACTACCACGAAGCACCTTTATGGGGGATCAAAAATGTAAATAAAGCAGTACAGACGATCAACCGCCACAAAGTAAACTCCAGGCGGGACGAAATGTAAATAAAGTAGTAAAAATGATCAACCGCCACGAAGTAAACTCCAAGCGGAACTAAATGTAAATAAAGCAATAAAAGGCCACGAAGTAAACTCCAGGCCTGAAATATATATATATATATATATATATATATATATATATATATATATAAGCAGTAAATGCACCGAATATAAAATCCAAGCTCATCGAACAGAGTTCGATAATAATTTATATATATATATATATATATAAAAGTAATAAACGCTTCGGATGTGAGTCCAGACTCAATCGAGGCATAACTCGATAATGTTTGTCTATATATATAAATATATATACAAAACAAAATAAAAAGCCATGGACCGAAGTCCGGGCATACACACGCAACACGACTCTCAACGTGAATAACGGTGTGTGCAAAATGTGGGGAAAAGGCTTTAAGAAAGGTATGAAGGCTTATAGTGGATTGCCAAAGAAGACTTTAATAGCTTTAAATGGATAAACACTCGGTTCCCACTGGTAAAAAGTAGCAATATATGAGCTCACAAGTGTTTAAAATGAGAAAGCACTCAGTTTATAGTGTGTACATAACAAATTAGACAGGGCTTCCTCACTATTTTCTCTTACAAAATGGCCACCCAAGCCCTCTATTTATAGAGGGGGAGCCACAGGTGCACCTGCGGCTGCCTGGGGTGCCTCGGGCTCCGCGGGTCCTGCCATCTCGAAGTACGTGCACGCATGTAACATGTTGTCCACTCAAAATTTTAGAACTTCAATCCGGGCATTCGATTGAGGTGTATAAGACCTTTTTTGGAGTGCTGTTATCGAGACTATGCAAATGACATGGGATTAGAGGTTGTGCGAAGTCAGGAAGATAGGACCATGCCTTTGGTTTTCAAGCTTCAAATTCTATCAGCTGTGCTATCCTGTGTAGTAGTCACTCGGGATTGGAGTCATTGGTTCTTGTAGGACATTGTTGTGTAGAATGTATGTAGAAATGTGTTGAGATAGCGCACATATGGGATCGAGGTGGAAAAATGATGATTTTGCCCCTCGCTGGGGTTATCTCCGATTTGGGCTGATAAAGCAGTCGTTGCTCAGGGTTATCTTTGAGATTGGGCTGCTGTAAGTGCTGGATGTCCTCAAGGTTGTCTCTGAGGTGTGACTGACCTCTCGGGGTTATCTCCGGGTTTGGGACTGAGTGCCTCGGGATTATCTCCGAGGTTGAAGCAGATTGCTTGGGGGTCAAACGAGCTTTTTCGGGGTCATCTCTGAAACTACAATTGCACTCCTCGGTGTTGTTTTCGAGGTTAAGACTGAAACTCCTGGTGTTATTTCTGGGATTGGAATTAAATATCTCGGGGTTGTCTCTGAGATGGAATGGCCTTCTCCAATGTTATTTCCGGAACTAGAACTATATTCCTCGGGGTTATCTCCGAGGTTGAAACTGAAACTCTTGATGTTGTTTTTAGGACTGGAACTGGATATCTCGGGATCATCTTGAGATGGAAAACTAAGAATTTCGGGGTTGTCTCCGGAATTGAGTTGATTTGTCTTCCAAGGTTATCTCTGGAAGACGATTTTGCCCTCCTGCCAAGTTAGTAATAGTAATGCAAAATTTTAAGTGTCTATAGATGCCCATCTTTATCATATTCATGCAATGCAATGACATGGATAAGATAAAGAATACTAGTTACTTGAAATTTTAAAAGATAATTATGATGCAATCTATAGCAGCGTGATGCAAATGTATGATGCAATGTGATTTGTTGGACCGTTTTCTAACAGGATGTGATGACTATTTTCTCCCACAACTTCTGATGGGGGCTGGAGTTATCACTGATGACTCTGATGAACTGCTTAGACGTGTGATCCAAAGTTCTCAGGAACTTTCTAGATGTTGACATTGGGGTTATCACCAAAGTCTTTAATTCTTGGTATAAACTTTCCACTGAAGATGTATCTCTCATGTATAAGAGACTCTGTGGGGATGTGTCTTGTCTGAGGAGACCTTGTATAATATATTGCATCATCGGCCCTACTCGATGAGGATGGTCCTTCCTGGTTTGTGTCACTAGGTCCTTCTAATGCTCTGTCTGAGTTACTGCCAACAGTCTGTGTTGCCAGGGCCATCTGACTTTCGTTAATATGTTCATCAACGGATGAGATCCCTGTTGGATAGTGTTAAGGCTGCTTGACCTTCGTCGACATGTGCATCAACGGATGAGATCGTTGGATGGTTCCTGACGCTTCATTGGGTTTAACTGCCAACGGCTAATGATGTCAAGGTGGCTTGACTTTCGTCGACGTGTACATCAACGGCTAAATTGAATGAAATCCCTATTGGGGAATGTGTTGGAGTTACGACCCCAAACTGACAAAATCAGACCTTCTAGAGGTATTGCTGAGTTTAGTTTTCAATAGTTGTGATCATCAGTATAGTGAACCCTGTGTCTAAGCGAATACCAATGAGTGATATGTAGACCCGCAGTTTGGTCTTGCAAAAAACCAGGTTTTAGGCTATTCCGCTCAATCGTGTAGCGTTTTTATTCCTGATTTGGCCTTTTTAGCTTATAAGATCTCCTTTATAACTCGAATTGAACTGAGCTGGAGGGGTGGCCCCACCCAGGGGTGCCACAGGTACACCTGCGGTGAATTGTAGGTGGATTTAAATGGCTCGTAGCTTTCACAAGTCATTTTCAAGTTGTGCCACACAGGAAATCCAAGAGCTCTTCTTCAAATCTGCTGAGTTTGGGCATCTTTCTACAAATTTTGTCACCATACAAGTGTTCTACACTGTCCTGGTAATGTATGCATGTCTTCTTTTCCAGTTTTTATTCGTTGGAAAATAAATTATCACATGAAATGCTTCTAAACACATAGTAGTGAATATGCATGCTCATATGACTTGATAAAAAATGTTCAACATAGTAAATGTTAGTATTTAACCATGCTAGATATAATGATATGAAAAAAATTTGACTTTTGAAATAGTCAAATTGGCACCTTTTTTTGCTATTTCTTATCCTATTTGAGGACAAATGAGCTAAGGTGAAAAAGAAAAATAATCTTAGTAATTAGGCTACCCTTATGGATTATATCTTTGATATTATAATGCATATAGGATGTTTATGACCATGGGTAGGTGTGCTACTGAATGGCCACCTAGTCATGGCTATGTGCATGTGGATAGTTCTATTTAGAAAGGGGACTATGGCAAATTTTTTTCAAAATATAGGCATTGGATAGATATGCATTTTTAAGTCTACTATAGGCGTATGTTAAAATAATGCATGCATCCATGTAGTCATAAAATGCATTTAAAAAAGCTCTAGGTTAGAGTTTACCACACCCTTTCTGAGGTGATTTGGAGACTTGTGCCCATATATATAGATCCAGATCAGCTGAGTAGTTCCCGTAGAACCACTTCAGGTGTGCGGAGGAGGGCTTTTGATGTGCCTCTACCTTGATCAGTTAGACAACCTCGTCGTCTAGCGGAGGCGGTGATTCGTCCTATCTAAGTTGAGGTACCGGATGTTGAGGATGAGGAGGAGGATGTACCGGTTATGGACCCTGCTCCTGCTGCTCATGTTTCCCGTAGGGATCTTCCAGGCATTCAGGTGATGATCCCAGAGCTTCTGGGTGATTTGAGTCGACACCCCTCAGTTTACTTACATGCAAACAAGGTAAAAGCTGGATTTGATCTTCCTTTTTCCTATTGACGAGGAGTAAGGATTCTAATGTTGATCTGCTTTATGATGCAGGTTCCCTGCTTTACACAGCCTCCAGGGAACTAGTTTAGCATACACTCTCTGTATCAGGCTTTGCATCTTGATTTTCGAGAGAACTTTGTACATGGCTGGGGCTTTGAGGCGTTCTTTTCCATCCTCCCCCGTCGTTGTCCCTTGGGTTACCTCATGGAATATTCTGAGCGCTGGTTTTACCAGACTCAGTCTCTCCATTTATTGGTCTGTGAGGTGATGATGACGTCGATGGATTAGCGGTTTATCACCGGTATGGAGTTTGGAGGGGCGCCAGTGCCATGTACAACGAATATTACCCCGACTGCCGTCAGATCCTTACTAGGAGTCCCGGCTGAGGTACTCAAGGGAAGTACCATTCGTACAGGTCCTTTGAACGTAGATGCTATGACTGGGCTGTTGAGTGATGTGACGCCCCCAAAATAGGACCAATCCACCCAACCTATTCGGAGTCGCCAAATACATGGTACAGAAATAACTATAACTTCATTAATACAATTGTCGTGCAAAATACGATAACACATAAACTGTGAGTTTAAATACAAATATTGTCTTCTAAACAATATCCACACTCAAATAAAGTCCTCATTACAATTATTGATACACTATTTTACAGAATAGTGAGGACTACTAAAAAATCTATCTTGAACCATCACTCCACACCCTGACTAGTTCCCGCTATATTCTCACCTCCTGAGAAGAAAAATGGAACAAAAAGGAAAAGGGTGAGCTCAACTAGCCCAGTAAAGAATATTATGACTAAGATAATGTACAACAAATTATCCATAGTCTTCAACAGGGAAAAATCTGATAGAATACAATAGACAACAAGTTTTAGATGATAACAATGCGGTGAAACAACAATTCATTAGAAGAGTTAAGTAGAGAATGAAATCTACTATCATCTATGAATTTAAAAGTCCATCATCGATATTTTATCCCTGTAACATCAATCAATATACATCTTGAATCAAATAGTCATCTTTGCACTACAGGCCAAAGATATTAATCAGTCGGTCATGTTCATCTTAAAACCTGTTCATCTTTGCACTATGAGCCAAAGATATTCATCAAGAAATCATTCATCTTTGCATTACAGGCCAAAGATATTTAGTAATATCATCGTTTAGGACTGAGGATGATGAAAAATATATTTAAAAAAAATGAATCCAGTGAGACAAAAGAACAAATATTAAGGATTTGAATTTTAGACAATCCAAGTTCAAAAATACTCCATAATAAACTATTGTGGAGCAGGATTAAAAAATGAAAATCAAAACGTAGATCCAATCAAAGATAGGAACCATAACAGACAATCTTGGACACAGAAAAAGAGAATTTAAATTTTTTATGAATAGTGTCGTATTCGTGAATAGTGCTGTATACGTGAATAGTGTCGTATACGTGAATAGTAACTCCAACACTAAAAGGTAGAAATTCCACAAAAGTTTTTTTATCATGCTTCGTGAATAGTACTCGTGAATAGTAACTCATGAATAATAACTCATGAATAGTAATCCCGACATGAAAAGATAAGAATTTCACAAGAAAAATCTTACCAATATTCCGGTATAATGATATTGAAAGAATTAATATCATTTATAAAAAAATAACATCCCTTACCTCAAAAGAACATTACTTTTGGCTGGAATATCAGATATAACGCTGAAGGAAACTTGCATCGTATAGAAACACTCAAGATATCTAAATACTCACACAAATACGCTCGATAATATAAAGAGAGAAAACTTCTATTTCTGGTGTAATTTTTAATTTTAACCTAAACACCCTATTTATAGGAAAATGCTAAGAATACAAAAGCAGAAAATTTAATATAATATTAATAAAAATAAAAATTTTCAAGCCCACCTTAGAAAATCTGAATTTAGCATGTTTATCACTCATGTGGGACCCACCAAAATGAAAAACATGTTTTAAACAATTTTTGTAACAAAATCAATTCAGACTAAATAATTCGGAACTTCAATAATTTATAATAAATAGCCCTTTTATTAGAAAAATTCAAATCTTATGTCCATTCCATAGAAAATTTAATTCTCTACAACTTTGCAGAAGAAAATTTTTCCAAATTCCAAACAAAAATTGACTGAAATCCACATACGGACGATTTTGCAGGCTATAATCAAATTTCAGTCAAAAATAGGGTCCACCAACACACAAAACATGTGTTAAACATTTTTTGTAACAAAAATACTCTTTCTCCCCATTTATTCATATATCACACATTTATTGTAAAAATATTACCATTATTATATTATTATAATAATATATTTAAATGAATTATTTTATCGAGAAAAGATAAAATATCAATTTTCAACAATTGTCACATTAAAAATTTTCTAAAATATATCCACATAAAATGAATATTTTCCTTATCATATAAATCAATAATTAATTATTCACAAATAATATTACAGAATCACAATACTGGCAACCAGGCTGTTCCCAGGAAAGAGGGGACTTTCCAATAAGGATTTCTCCTTACTGGCGCACAATTAGGTGACCAAACCTCTCCTTAGACAGAACTTTCTAGACATTACCAATAATGCTATCTAATAATATTATTCAAATAATATGAATTATTGATCTGATAATGAAAAATACTGTGTAGTGACAATTATTGAAACAACAATAATATAAAATATCAACGTAGCAATTATTGAATCAATAAAATAAAATATTGAACAGTAATTACTGTAACAATTATTGAGTAGTGCCCTCTTACGTAAGAATTAATAATTGGTGCAATACCGTGTGCTACTGTGTTTTAACCACCGAGTATTCCAACAGTATTAATGGTAACAACTATGCCGTTATTTATAAACAACTTATACTTGTCATTTTCTTCATCCAATCGCTTTCCGTTATGGGGCCCACACAAGGCTGCGCCATCGTACGAATATTCCCCGACAATAAGAATAAAATTTCCATGACCAAACGAATATTCTCCGACAACAATGAATATTTTATAACCACTTGTTTATTTAAAATATTTGCACATTTTACCCATAACTAAGCACATTAATCAAATCAACCCCTTACTATTTCAAAATAATAAATAGAGGAAATTCCATTTTATTAAAAAAAAATATGGGGTCTTACAAGTGAGCCCATACCCGATGATGTGAGAGTCAGGGATTACATTCTTCGGCGATTGTTCCTGATGATCATTAGGGGCTACTTCATAGCGGATAAATCTTCCATGGTATCATTCGCTTTGATCATTGCTACACGAGATGTAGACCGTATTGGAGAGTATGATTGGGGATCCTATACCTTTGCCTATTTCCTCAGGGGCATGAACATGCGTTCGCAAGGCTTGACAGAGGCTTGGTTTGGATTTTACCCATTTCTGCTGGTGAGTATTTCTCTTTTGATTTCCCATGTATAGGTTAAGAGTGTTCACTGACAGCAGATGTTTGCCTTTGTGTTGGCAGTTCTGGGCCTATGAGAGGCTCCCGTGTTTGCGTCCTGTGAGTGTGTTAGGTTTGGAGATCTATCCACGAGGACGGAGATCTCATCATTCCATACTGATGAAGGTCCTTGTAGCAGAGGGTTTCACCCATTGTGGCCTACAGTTGGAGTTGTTGATAGCTGATGCTATCACATGGATTCCCTATTCTGGGGAACACTTGGCGATTGGATTTGAGGATGGGTACTGGTTGGTAGAAATGCGTGATGTCCACTGCAGAGGATTCTCTCTTCACAGATGGAGGATATGAGCTCTATTTAGGAGAGCGTGCTATTAGGAGCACTACAAGAGAGATTCATGTACCGATCTTTCCTCCTGCCAAGCGTTATTGGCCTGTATCAAAGTCACCTGTCAGTGATATCCCATTGACGGGCGTTGACGGCTTTACACTGTCAGAGGGTTCGTATACTCAGGATATGTTCTATCGCTGGTGGTCCCCTCATATCATCAGAGCCAGACCCGCGCCACTCAATTTATGGGGGATATGCTTCCTGGATCCGTGATGATGACGGTTTGGCTGGCCTGTGTCTGAGATCCGATTCATTTAACACAGATTGACAGCTTGACCCGACAGCTGGACCGGGTATATTTTTTCATCTGGCACTTGGACAGAGATCTTTTAGAGGCAGATACTTTTGATCCTTCCAGCTCAGGCGCTGGCTCCTCAGGTGATCCATATGGCTTTGCCGGTGCAACTCCTCCATTCTATAGGCCTTACATCCTCGTTGATGGAGATCCAGTGACTCAGGAGGAGTTATATCAGGTGGACAGGATTGATGATGTAGACATTAACACTATTGTCTTCTTTTGATGTATATTCTCATTATATCTTTTGATAGGCCTCTGTTAGATACTGGGTGGCTGTGCCCCATTCTCGCTATATCTTTTAATAGGCCTCTATTAGTCGTTGGGCGTCTGTGCCCCATTTCCCTGTATTTTTAGCTGTACAGAGATAATGTATTAGATGATGATGTACTTAGGAATATATGTACTGTTATTCCCTACATCATATTGCCATCTATTGTTTATCATGCATGTATTATGTTATGCATATGTATGTATATCCAAAGATATTTAGCATTAACCCCAGGATGGTCTTATGATACGGCCCACACAGATGTCTTCCTCGACAGTTAGCCGCATTGATCACACCCCACCAGTGTTGGTAGCCTCCCGTCTGAGGTCGTGGTATTATAGTTTGTCACCTCCAGACAAGGTGACAGTAGATCAGTTATTACAGCATTCCCTGACCCTCCTGATGTTCCAGGTTCTTATGGGCTTTGTAAACGGTATGCTGGAGCATTGGATACCAGAGAGGCAAGTTTTCCACTTTTGGGATCCAGGAGTTGACTTCCACATTAGAGGAGTATGAGCGGTTGACGACTTTACCCTTAGACAGACCTTGCGTTCGGATGACCATTGGCGATATGTGCCGATAGTTCATGACCCTCACCAGGTTGAGGCGTAGAGTAGTATAGGATGAGATTACATCCGACCATGTGGTGTCTCAGCACTTTCTGATAGATAGATTTGGCTCAGAGGACAGCTATGCATGACACTCTGGGGATTTCACCACGTCGGAGGATCAGTGGCGTGTGGCTCGAGTAGATGTACTCATGATTTATGTATTATCATATGTGTATATGCCACAGTATATGGATGAGTTGGATATTGGCGTCATTATGGCAGTGAGAGCTCTCAGGGAGGGTCATACCATTGTGCCTATGATCACGATAGAGACATTGAAATCAGCCACGTATTGCTGTACCTACCCTGCAGGGGTATTTATAGGTAGCTCGGTCATGTTGTATGTGTGGTTCATGTCACATCTAAGATTGATTGGCACCTTCCAATATCACGGGTATTGTTTTACCCATGAGATAGCCGTGTCTTACTCCTTTTAGCCAGCGGAGTGTATAGACGCTATGTCTTGGTCGGTGTTCTTGGTAGGGATCGGAGATCCATTAAGTATTTTTTCATGTACAGGGCTCAGTTCACCCTACAACTTCATTATTCATGCACCTGGAATGAATTATCTTCCTTTGGCTGGCTTGAGGGGCATGACTACTTACCACCCACTGGCTTATGATGTCACATTTCGACCAGTTTCAGGATTTTCATCCTTATGAGGGGGCATTAGGTTAGCGTTTGGCTTCTCGCCACTTATCAGCAGAGGACAGATTCAGGGTGTATGCCTGTTGGGAACAGCGCGAGCTAGTTGCATTTTTTGTTAGCCACCCGGGCTGTTCGATAGAGTATTCTACATGGATGGAGATAGAGACAACATTGGCTGCGATAGTATCCACAGTGCCGGGGATTAGTTCTGATGATGTGGAGCATATAGAGGACATTGATCTTCCCACCGAGGAAGAGAAATTCACTGGGTTGCCAACAACTCTTGTAGATTATCCCAGTACAAGTGCTACTATGATCCAGCATTCAACACAGTATTTAGAGCAGAGTCTTCATCTGATGACCTTTGAGAGAGATCAGGTTAGAGCCTTGAGGTTGACAACTCTTGATGGGAGAGATGTCGCTCTACTAGAGAGAGATGATGCTTTACCACATAGAGACTACGCTATTGCTGAGCGGGATGAGGTTAGATCATCCAGAGATGCATTGATTGTTGAGCGGGATGCTGCTATATCTGCCCGGGATGTAATCGTTACAGATAATACTACAGTGAGATCCCTTACTACTGGCATGATTGCTGAGATGAGTGCATATATTGATGAGCATCATGTCACCATACAGTTGACTGTAGAACTGTTAGCTCGTGTAGATACCCTTGGGCAGGAGCTTATAGCGTTACCTCCTTCCTCGGAGATAGATGCCATGTTGGACCTGATAGCTCGTATATCCACTGGATTGTAGATAAGATTGTATTTTCCTGCACATACCAGCTTAGCCATTTTGTCATGTACAGTTCATATTGTATATATCAAACAACATTATAATATGGCAGAGAAATATATATTGATTCACTTCCCTTTTAGTTGTGCCTTTCTACTTGCTTGATATTTGCCTATTTTGATATTATTGCTTGATATTCAGGGCTACTGATCTTGATGTATTATGAACTCATCCTTGATGGGTGGACATTGAGATGTCTTAGGATCTTTCAGAATGGATTGTTGATCTGTATGTATCCCTATACCCTCTTTGGTGTCTTGGGACTAGTTTCTTTATGTAAATGTGGAGAGGAATGTAGCTTTCCTATTTGAGATTGACCGCACCACAGATGGTTATCGGTACTTATATTGAAGAGGAGGTCCCAAATAGTTCCATCTCTTATGGATTGGTGTTGCTCTTAGAGGACTCAACCGCAGCTTAGATGGTTGCTAACTCTCCCATTTATAGGGAGGTCAGGTAGTTCCATCCCTTTGGTCTGAAGCCAATGAAATGTGGTGGATTAAAGTTTGATCCCAGTACCGTTGAAAAGTATTTATGTTTTGGTAGGGGTAAGACCAAACCCTAAATGGCTGCCTACATACTCCTATTGACGAGGATATCAGGTCTGCGTTGTTCGAACCTAGTGTAAGAGATTCAACGCTATTTGTGAAAAGGTGTAGAAGAGTGTAGAAGTGTATAGAAGTTTTTTAATATATATTGCGACCGGGCCATTTTTTTAAAAATGGTTGCCTACGTACTCCCACGTATCAGGGAGATCAGGTCGATGTAGTTCGCCCCATGTCCAGGATGATTTGCAACCGAAAAAAGTTTAATCCCATGTTCCGGATAAACTGTGAGGGAAGAAGTTTGACCCTATGTATAAGACAAACTGCAGGTATGAAAAGTCTTATCCCTAGCGGGACAAAACTATAGGTGTGAAAAGTTTTATCCCTGGTGGAACAAAATTACGGGTGTGAAAGGTTCAATCCCTGGTGGGATAACCTAAAAGGTTTGAAACAAAGTGGAGAGGAAAGATCTGATGATCTAAAAACTAGGCTGCTGGTTTGAAGAGTGTGTTTGTCCCTGATGGGGCAGAAGGGTATGAAGAAAGATTGTATGTAGAAAGGGTTAGAAAACCTGAATTAACTGGGGATCTGGTGATCCAAAACCAGGATGTTTGCTTGATGGTAACTTCAGATATAGTACTATTTCACGGTATCTGAGTTGATGAACTGTGGAAATTCATCGCCATCCATTTCCTGTAATTTGAGAACACCTCTTGTTAATACCTCCTTGACAATAAACGGGCCTTTTTAGTTTGGAGCGAATTTTCCCTTAGATTGATCTTGGTTATCAATGATCTTCTTCAAAACCAAGTTATGTTGTTTAAACTGCCATAGCTGGACTTTCCTGTTGTAGGATCTAGTGAACCTTTGTTGGTATAATTGACTATAAAAGATAGCATCACTTCGCCTTTCGTCTATTAGAGACAATTGGTGATACATGTCTTATAACCATTGGTCTTCATCCAGCTGAGCGTCTATTAACACTCTGAGGGATTCCATTTCCACTTCTATGGGGAGCACTACTTCCATCCCATAGGTTAATGAGTAGGGGGTTGCCCCAGTGGAAGTACGCATTGAAGTTCTGTAGGCTAATAGAGTCAGAGGCAAGAGGTTAAGCCATCCTTTGTGATTGGCAAAAATCTTTTGCATGATCTTCTTGATGTTTTTATTAGCCGCTTTAATAGCACCATTCATCTTTGGACGGTAGATGACGGAGTTAAGGTGTTTGATGTGGAATTGCATACATAACTTCTCCATCATTTTGTTGTTGAGGTTCTTAGCATTGTCTGACACAATCACCTCTGGTTGTCCATATCGACAAATGACATTGTTTCTGATGAAAGCAATGATAACTTCTTTGGTAACCCTCGGGAAGGAGGCTCCTTCTACCCACTTGGTGAAGTAGTCGATCATGGTGAAGATAAATTGATGCCCATTACTGGATTTGGGCTTGATGGGCCCAATCACGTCCATTCCCCACATTGATAGCACCTCTTGACGTGATCATCAAAGTCGATAAATTTGAAGGATCTCTTGGCGTAGTCATCACGCCTGACCTTAGCGAGAATCTTTTTTGATCTTCAAGTAAAGGGCCGCTCAGGTGTGGGCCACATACTCCACCATGGATTTCCTCGAGCCTCTGAGCTTGGTATTTGTCCAGACATCGGAGGATACCTAATCCTGTATCTCTTTTATAGAGTGCATCTCCGCTCAGGTAAAATTTTATAGCCAGTCAATGAATTCACTTTCTTTCAATTGGACTCGCCTCAGCGGGTGTAGATCCATCTCGCAAGTACTCCTTCATATGCTGATACCAAGGGTGTTGGATGGGAGGTAGCTCATCCGATACTTCTCCAATATAATTCCCATAGGCTGGAGCCTTTTGCAGGGCAAATGTGATGCTTGGCATGTTTTCCTTGTCAAGTATGTTGATCAAGGAGGCTAAATTTGCTAGCGCATCCGCAAAGTCATTCCTATTCTGAGGAATGTGGAGGAAGTTTATTTCTTCGAACTCCGAAGCCATCTATAAAACTTGACAATGGTAAGGCAGCAAATGTAGCTCTTTGGTGTGATAGATTCCCGTAGATTGTCTGATGATCAATTTGGAATCTCCAAAGACAGTTAACCGTCTGATGCCCTTTGATTGGACAAGTTTTAGCCCCATGATATAGCCTTCATACTCAGCTGTGTTGTTGGTGCTGACAAACTACAATTTGACGACGACGGGATACTGATCCCCTGTACCGGATATTAGAACTACTCCAGCCCCAGAACCTTACATGTTTACAGCTCCATCAAAATACATTTTCCACATCTGGTATGCATCGTACTGATGGTGTTGCTGCACTGTCATGACCCCTTCATCGGAGAAGTATGTTTCCAAGGGTTTGAAATCCCTGAAGGTGCAGCGGCCAGTTGATCCGCAATTCCTTGACCTTTGACAGACTTTTGCGTCACGTAGACGATTTCAAATTACTGCAGGATCAACTGCCATCTGGACAACCGATAATTTAACATGGGTTTACTTAACACGTACTTGAGAGGATCCACGCGAGATATGAGATGGGTTGTGTGACCATGGAGGTAATGTTGTAACCTCATAGAAGCCCATGCTAAAGCATAACAAGTTTTCTCAATTAGAGTGTACTTGTGTTCATTCTGTTGAATCTTTTGTTGAGGTAGTAGATAGCTCGCTCTTGGCCTCTATCATCTTTTTGTCCCAGCATGCAGCCCATGGCATTGTCCTTAATGGACAGGTACATGAACAGGGGAACATGATCCTTGGGAGGTACCAAAATAGGAGCATTGACCAGCTGTTCTTTGATTGTAAGGAAGGCTTTTTGCCACTCATTGTTCAATTTCATGCAGGAGTTCTTCTTTAACAGCTTAAAGATAGGCTCACATGTTGCTGTGTGTTGGGAAATGAATCTGCTGATAAAGTTGATCCTTCCCAAAAATCCCCGTATTTCTTTCTTTGTCTGAGGAATGGGCATTTCCGTAATGGCTTGGATTTTGGTGGGATCCAACTCAATCCCTTTGTGGCTGACTAGGAAACCTAGCAACTTGCCTGATTTAATGCTAAAGGTGCACTTGGATGGATTCAACTTCAAGTTGTATTTCCACAACCTGTTGAAGAGCTTTCTAAGATGGTCTAGGTGGTCTTCTTCCCTTTGGGATTTGATAATGATGTCATCCACATAGATCTCTATCTCTTTGTGTATTAAGTCATGGAAAAGAGCCATCATAGCTCGTTGATAGGTTGCCCCAGCATTAATGAGGCCAAATGACAACCGTCTATAGTAAAAGGTTCCTCAAGGAGTGATGAATGCAGTTTTCTCATGATCCTCTTCAGCAACCATAATTTGATGATACCCCACAAAGCAGTTACCAAATGAGTATATGTTGTATTGAGTAGTATTGTCAATGAAAATGTGGATAAATGGCATGGGAAAGCTATCTTTAAGGCAAGATTTATTCAGATCCCAGTAATCCACACAAACTCGTACCTTTCCTCCTGGTTTAGGCACGGGGACTATGTGGATAGCCATTCAGGGTATAGGGACACCATGATGATGCCGGCTTGAAATTGTTTCATAATTTCTTCTTTAACCTTTAAACTCCACTCAGGTTTCAATCGCCTGAGCTTCTGCCTGACTAACTTGAATCCCTCTTTAATGGGAAGGCGATGGATTATGATGTTACTAGATAAACTGACCATGTCTTTGTGAGACAATGCAAACATATCTTGGAATTGGGTTAATAGCGCAACCATGTTATTCCTTTGGTTTGGAGTGAGGTCCGTACCAATCTGGATTAGCTTAGGGTTCTCTAAGGTTCCGAGGTTAAATGAGGTGGTTTGATCAAGATTTGGTTTGGATTTTTCTTTGATCTCCTGAGGTATCTCAGTGTCCTCTTGTATTTCCATCAAGTCTGAGTCCAACTTTTCAGCAAAGTTACAATCCTTGTGGAGAAAAGGCACCTCATCAGTAAATATAGGCACATCTAAGTTCAGAGTCCTGAAACAAAATATTCTTTCACTTAATATATTAAACTATTTAATCATACAAATTGTTAGCATGTACAGACAAAACAACTGCTAATAATATGCGAAAAAAAGCGATTATTCTATATCTACGAGGTGAGGGAGTTTACGCCCTTTTTACCCTTATCGATAAATGCAAGGAGTGCTGCTCCAATTGTCAAAAGTGAAATCCTGATGGACGGCAGTGATGAAGGGGCTTTCATCGTCCTCCTTCTCCCGAATAATGACCATAATGTCTGGACAATCATCGTCTGGAGTGTATCTATATGTGTGCTCGTCATGTAAAATGATGCGTAGGTGAGACAATCTCCCAATGATGTCTTGTTTACGTCTCTGTTCCCTTTCTTCCACTTTGGGATCAAGAATAAAGACCTCTTTTCCTTTGACCAGTATCGTTTTGGGAAATAACATAGCCATTACATGGGCTGACACCTTTATCGGAGACCGTACAGGCTCAAGAACTATAAGTTGAGATAATCGTCGTGTGGCTGAAGATGAAGGAAACTGTTGGTGTTTATGAGGATTTCTGTGACTGGAGCTAGCAGAATAGCCTAATCCAGCTGTCCCTGTTTGACTAGGAACTTGAATTAGGCGCTTAATGCCCTGTTGATTTTTACCCAACCCTTGTCCAGGTTGATGACCCAATGATATCATCTCTTGAGTTGTCGACATTACTTCGGCAGAAATCTTGGGTATCAAAGGTGGCGCCCCAATAGGATGGTAGTGAGTGTTGCTCACCTCCAGGGCATGGAAACTGACCGATTTAACTTCTGAATTGAAGGTGAAGAGTGGTATGTTACCTTATTCAAGACATTCCGGTTCAACATTAACACTAATTAGGCAATTGTTAATGATGTATTTAAGTTGCTGATGAAAGGTGGAAGGGACGACTCCAGCCATATGACTCCACAGTCTCCCTAAGAGCAGGTTATATCCTATTGCTATTTTGAGTATATGAAAGGATACACTGAATGTATGTGGACAAATCCCCACTGGCAGTTCAATCTCCCCAACAACATTTCGTTGGGACCCATCAAAAGCTTTGATAACCGTATTGGCTGCTTTTGATTTTCTTGAGATTGATATTCAACTTCTCCAAGGTGGCATAAGAGCAGATATTGAAAGATGATCCTCCGTCTATCAGAACTCCTCTCACCATGTATCTGGAGGATAGAACCGCTATGTGCAATGGCTTGCAATGACCAGTCCCTTCGGGAGATATGTCGTCATCAGTGAAAGATATCACATTGTTGTTAAAAATGTGATCAACCAGATGCTGGATTTTTTCAACATCCACTGATTTCGGCAAATGGGCTTCTTCCAAAACCTTTAGCAAAACATTCCTGTGATCTTCGGAAGAGAAAACCAAGTTCAGTATGGAAATTTGTTATGGAGCTTCTCTCAAGCTTAAAACCACCTTGGCTTCATTATGGCCCATAGTACGGAGGAATTCTTCAATCCTCTCAATGGGAACTTTCCCTTTTGATTTGATGGTAGACTTCATCACCCGGTGGGGAAGATATAGTTGATTCTCCTTCAACAATGCAGCAGTTATATGGGATGTGGATCCTTCAGCCTCTCCATAATTCCATGGCACTTTTTTTAGGCTGATAACAGGATACTGTGGTCTATATGGCAATGTAATTGGCTTTGGCGCAACCACTTTCAAAGGATTGTCAACACCTTTGAGTTGTATTGCTTGTATTATGAGTGGTCTGGCAGCCGAATCATTTTCAGCAGATATAACTGCTACGACTTCCTTCCATTTTGTAGGAAATGTTTCCCCACTCTCAAGTAACACAGTGTCATTGTCTGCCATCTTTAGGACACCGCTATCAATTAAGTTCTGAATAAGATGGCGGAGTGCCCAACATTCTTCAGTGTTGTGACCGCGAGAATGGGAGTGATATTGACATACTCCATTAGAATTGAACCATCTTGAACGGGGATTGATTTGAGGTAGCAGAGCTGTAATACTTCCTTCATTAACCAACATCTGAAATATCTCCTCCATTGGTTGGCCAAGGTATGTAAATTCCCTCTTGTTGGCAAAATCCCGACGGGCTTTGGCATTTGCTCTTATTGTAATTTTGTCTTCCAGTGCTTCACTTTCTGGAGGTGAGGATGGAATATTCATAACAAAAGGATGGATACTAGCATGCTCTGGCTGATTAATTGGCATGTGCCTTGGTGCTGATGGACTACCAGTTCTGCCATTTGTTCGACTTGCTCACAAAGAGTCTTCATTTTCCGTTCCATCATAAACTGGAACTAAGCAAAGTCCCATTTATTAGTGTTATCCTTGCTGGTTTGGGAGGATTCAACAATGTAATTGGAACTCTGTCCACTGCTCCAATTAATCATATTAACCTCTTCTTCTTTGTGTTGAGGAAGAGGGTTGTCTTGAACATGAGGTTGGTCGGGTTTAGTCACCACGATCTCACCGTTGTCAATTAGGTCCTGGATCTTGTGTTTCAAGGCCCAACAATCCTGAGTATCATGTCCTAGAGCTCCACCATGATAGGCACACTTCAAGGTAGCATTGAAACCCTTCCCATTCGGGTTGGCTGGTGGAAGAAGATGCATAATTTTCTTCTGAGTTGTTAGAAGATTAAGAATGTTCTCGAGTGAGTCCCCTAAGGGTGTGAACACTCGATTGCGTCAGACTTCTCCACTCTTTGGTAATGTAGGGTTGGAAGACTATGCTTGAAAATGGAAGTAGTTCCTCCTCTAGATAGACATGTTTTGATTGCCTTTTTTATCCTTGTAGTATCAAGGAAACATCCTCCTCTTTCTTCTTATGGACCCTCTGCGGTTGTTTCCATAACTTCCAAACTGGATGTGCTCAGCAACAGCTTTTAAAGCGACTATGTCTTGAATCTTTCCTGACTTTAATCCCATCTCAGCCATCTCTCCATGTTTAATCATTTCAGAAAATGGCTTGCCAATGCCAGCTAAGACTCTCTCATAGAAAGGAGCTTCTTGTATATCTATGAAGGTCATAACCATTTCTGACTCAGTCATAGAAGGAGTAACTTGAGTAGCAAGGTGCCTCCACCTTTGAGCATACTCTCAGAAAGACTCATTGGCATGCTTCTTAACCTTGGTAATTTGGTACCGGTTTGGAGCCATCTGAGACTGGAAACTGTACTGACTGAGAAAGGCTTGAGTTAGCTCTTCTTAGCTATGGATCTTAGAATTATCTAATCTGGTGTACCACGATCGGGCTTCTTCGGTCAAACTTTTCTGGAACAGTTGCATTTTTATATTCTCATTCTCGGCATAAGATCCGAGTTCTCCAATGAATACCTTCAAATGTGTGTAAGGATCTCCCAACTTGTCATACTTTTTAAAGTTAGGAGTTTTGAACTTCTCTGGATAATGAACATCAGGGAATATGCAAAGGTCAACATATGAGACACTCCCGCGTGCTCCATTCCCTTTTCCCTTTAATAGACCTAACGGTCTCTTCCATTTGAAGAACTTTCTTCCTGATATCATCGGTGTCTAGATCTTCTTTGAGATGGGTGATTGTAGGGATTTTATTGGTTTTGTCCAGCTGAGACTCAGGTATGTGAGCTTCTTTGTCCGGACCTTGAGTTCCTCCTTGTGTAGAGGACTCTGTATGTATGGGTATTCGTGGACCCTAAGTAGACCGATGTAATTCTTTAAGCAGAACAACCAACTTTATAATTTGGTTGCTTAGTCCTTCGAACTCCTCACGAGTGACAAGAGTAGGACTAGACTGGCCAGATGTAGCCATGGTTGGTTGTAGGCTTTTTGCCTTTTTAGACTCTGAACGGGTAGTAGGTCCAATTGTTTCCCTACAAAAAGACTTATGTAGTTTAGTCTTAGGGAATATATAAATGATTTACATGCTATGTAATATGTCCATTATAGGAGTGTTATCCTACAAAACGGATGTTAGCATGTTAGGTTTTAATATGCATGTACACATATTCTTTCATATTTTCCATTACATAGAGATTGACATGGAATGAAATTACAAGTAATTGATTTTACAAGTAATTGAAATGGAAAAGCATGAAGAGACTTTCCTCCGCGTTTGGTTTATCAGAGGCTGACCTATCTTAGGTTACTCTCGTGGCTTTTTAGCATGAAGGTTCCCAGATCATTGCAATTTACTTGAAGGGAAGTTAATCCGGTCTTTCAACTAGAGCGAATCTGTGTGGTGCCTTTCCTGAGCCTTGTTGGAATTAGTCTCCCTACGAGTCTAGTAATCAAACACCGATAGGATAGCCTCCTGGTGGAGGAAATACAGAACATACATTCACATTCAACGTGTCTCACCATATGAAAATGATGACATGTGTGAAGCACTACAATATCATAAGTAGATATAGTACGAAGCACTAAGTGCAGTAAGTAAATGCATTCATACACATCTATATAAATGTAAATGCAACATCCACACATAAACATGTAACAGTTTTGAAAAGTTTGTAATAACGGGACGTCGGGATTTTTACTGTCCCTTTTCTGTTCTTATCTTTTGGTGTTCTCATATTAGGTGAGATTTGTTTGAAAAAAA
This sequence comes from Panax quinquefolius, assembly GCA_020205615.1. Lineage (NCBI taxonomy): Eukaryota > Viridiplantae > Streptophyta > Magnoliopsida > Apiales > Araliaceae > Panax > Panax quinquefolius. The sequence goes on along the minus strand of CM035173.1, from coordinate 83,226,677 downwards.
AAGTTGTGAAAAGGTTCGACATGTATATGTCAATGACTGGTCTGTAAGAGTCGCCAGTTGGTATTTTTAAATGGTTGCACAAACTCAATCGAGAAAAAGTTTGCGCATTGACCCAGTGATGTGACACTGCTAAACTGGTTTATGAAATCGAGATTCGTTAGGGTCCGGGGGCTTGATTATGCGGAGGGAAGGTGTTAGGTACCCCCCGACATCCGTGTTACCACGATGACCGCCACTTTTCAATTAAACTGTTATATGAATGTGTGTGTGTGTCTGTGGGTCATTGTGCAATTATTTGGAAGTAGTGCTATGCCTCGTTTGTACCTATATACAAAGGGTTTGAATTTATATAAAAATTTAGTTTTAACAACATATAAAATTGATGTTTTGTAAAAGAGGTTTTTCAAACCCTTATGCTCAATAGTAATTGAGGCCTTTGATACTTCCATTTTATTAAGTGTTCGGCTTGATTGCTTTTATTTTCTAGATGCGAAGCATCTTCAAGAAAATTATATACATAGCAATGCCGAATTCCTTGTTGGCATGAGAGTCATCTAAGGAAATTCGAACACTGTAAATTATTTACAAGCTTATTACAGACGAAAATGTCCTTCACGGGAACCGAATCTAGATTCAGGAGACTAAATCTGTGATCACATGATTCCTAGGCTCACATGATATAGCAATTTATATGAAAGTTGTAAGCAGTTATATATATAAAAGCTGTAAATATATATATACAGACTGTCAACCACAACGAAGCACCTCCACGGGGGACTGGAAATATAAATATATAAAAGTGGTAAATATATATAAAGAGACACGATCAACTACCACGAAGCACCTCCATGGGGGAGAAAAAATATAAATAAAGCAGTAAAGACGATCAACCGTCACGAACTAAACTCCAGGCGGGACGAAATGTAAATAAAGTAGTAAAAAATGATCAACCGCCACGAAGTAAACTCCAGGCGGGACTAAATGTAAATAAAGTAATAAAAGGCCACGAAGTAAACTCCAAGCCTGACAGAAATGTAAATATATATATATATATATATATAAGTAGTAAACGCACCGGATATAAAATCCAAGCTCATCGAACAGAGTTCAACAACAGTTTATATGTAAGTATAAATATATATATATATATATATATATAAGCAATAAACACACCAGATATAAAATCTAGGCTCATCAAACAAAGTTCGACAACAATTTATATATAAGTATATATATATATATATATATATATATATATAAGTAATAAACGCTCCGGACGTGAGTCGAGGCTCAATCGAGGCATAACTCGATAATGTTAGTCCATATATATAAATATATATACAAAACAAAATAAAAAGCCATGGACCGAAATCCGGGCATACACACGCAACACGACTCTCAACGTGAAGAACGGTGTGTGCAAAATATGGAGAATTTTTTTTAAGAAAGTTATGAAGGCTTATAGTGGACTGCCAAAGAAGACTTCAATAGCTTTAAATGGATGAACACTCGGTTACCACCGGTAAAAAGTAGCAATATATGAGCTCAAATGTGTTTAAAATAAGAAAGCATTCAGTTTATAGTGTGTACATAGCAAATTGGACATGGCTTCCTCGCCATTTTCTCTTACAAAATGGCAACCCCAAGCCCTCTATTTATAGATGGGGGAGGCAGTGTACTGCTGTACCATGAGTGCACCTACGGCTACCGGGGTGCCCCGAGCTCAAGTGGGTCCCGCTTATCTCAAAACGTGCGTGCACGCATCTGATGTATTGTTGGCTCGAACGTTTAGAACTTCAATTCGGGCATCTGATTGAGGTGTATAAGACCTTTTTCGGAGTGCTATTGTCGAGAGCTACATAAATGACATGGGATTAGAGGTTGTGCGAAGTCAGGAAGATGGGACCATGCCCTTGATCTTCAAGCTTTAAATTCTATCCGGTGTGTTGTCCTGTGTAGTAGTCATTCGGGATTGGAGTCATTGGTTCTTGTAGGACACTGCTATATAGAATGTATGTAGAAATGTGTTGAGATGGCGCGCATGTGGGATTGAGGTGGCAAAATAATGATTTTTCCCCTCACTGGGGTTATCTTCGGTTTGGGCTGATAAAGCAGTCGTTGCTCAGGGTTATCTGTGAGATTGGGCTGCTGCAAGTACTGGATGTCCTCAGGGTTATCTTTGAGGTGTGCCTGACCTCCCGGGGTTATCTCCGGGTTTGGGACTGAGTGCCTCGGGGTTATCTCTGAGGTTGAAGCTGATTGCTGGGGGTTGAAACGAGCTTTTCTAGGGTCATCTCCGGAACTGGAACTGCACTCCTCGGTGTTATTTTTGAAGTTAAGGCTGAAACTCCCAGTGTTGTTTATAGGATTTGAATTGAATATCTCGAGGTTATCTCTAAGATTGAATGGCCTTCTTAGGTGTTATTTTTGGAACTGGAACTGTATTCCTCGGGGTTGTCTCCGAGGTTTAAACTGAAACTTCGGTGTTATTTTCGGGACTGGAACTGGATATCTTGGGATCATCTTTGAGATGGAAAACTGAGAATTCTGAGTTTGTCTCCGGAATTGACTTAATTTGTCTTCCAGGGTTATCTCTGGAAGATAATTTTTCCTTCCTGCCAGGTTAGTAACAGAAATGAAAATTTTCAAGTGTCTATAACTGCTAAGCAATTCAAGGAGCTGGGACCGCCGAAGTTTTTGGGAAAGCCAGAGCCACTTAAGGCGGAGGCATGGATTAAGCAGATCACCAAGATATTTGATGTCTTGGGATGCTCAGATGAGAAAAAGGTTCCCTTCGCCACCTTCATGTTGCGAGGAGAGGCAGATCATTGGTGGGAATCTGTAAAATGTACTCAACCTGCTGTACTAAAGATGTCTTAGGAGAAGTTCCAAGAATTGTTCAACGACAAGTACTATGCCGAAAGTATTCGTCACATGAAAGAGGTAGAATTTATCAGGCTGGAGCAAAACAATATGACCGTGTCACAGTATGAGGCTAAGTTTGCAGAGTTATCCCGGTTTGCATCCCATTTAGTCGATAATGAGGAGAGAATGACACGAATGTTTCTAAGAGGTTTGAAACCCGAAATACGTCAATACCTCATTTCTCACAAACTTTGTTTATATTCAGATGTTGTGAATAGGGCTTAGTGGAGCGCGATTATGAGTCAGCTCAACCAAAAGGTAACGACCAACAACACGATAATAATCGTACCGGTGGCAACGGCCATCGGAATAACGATAACCACTGTGGAGGAAATTATCATGCCAGAAATGGTAACCACTTCGGTGGTAATCATGGCCAGGATGATAAGAGAGGTGAACTAAGTGGGAATAACTTTAAGAAGAGAAGATTCAACAATGATGGAAAGACGGCGGTAGCAGCACCAACACCTATTTTCAAGGAAGGAGAACGACCACCGGTCGTATGTTACAAATGCGGAGGGGAAGGACACATCCGTCCAAACTTTACGCAGTAACCCAAAGCGTGTTTCAATTGTTGAAGAGAAGGTCACCTAACATGATTTTGTATTATAGTGAAGTCAAGTCCATCTGGGATGGTGACGCCAAAGGATGTCCCAGACAAGTTAAAGCCGGTAGTTTAAGTGAGAGCGTTTGTCAAGGAACCCGAACGGAGTTATCACGAGTAAGTTAATCATAAAATCTTGCGAAGTCTATACCTTATTCGATACCGGTTCTACCCATTCTTTTATTTAACCTACTTGCTCTCAATATTTAAATTTAACTCCGGAGAAATTAGACTTTGACTTATAGGTTGAAACTCTGTTTTGAGAAACCTTCGTTACCTCCACTGTTTATAAATCTTGTTTGATTCAAATCGATACTTTCACGTTACATGTCGATCTTATCTCTTTGAAAATACTTGCCTTTGATGTGATTTTAGGAATCGACTGGTTAACTATTCATCATGCTAAAATTGATTGTTTTTGTAAGGTTATTAGTTTTTATATTCCTAACCAACCTGTTATGCGAATTCAAGCAACCAAACCACTAAAGTTAATCACTGTCCTATTAAGCCATAAGTAAAGAGCCCCGAGCCTTTCGCTGGTGACTTCCTTGTGTGGGATGCACCGAAGCCAGACTTTTCATAGGGGACGCCGTGAATAATGATGAAAAGTTGATAGGTATCAATGTGAGGTGCTATCCAAGTCTTGGATGAGAGTCATAGTTTTGAATGATAATTCTATTGTTAATAAATTTCCTGATGTATACCCCCATAGCGTGAAATCGAATTTAGTATCAACCTTGAACCCGATACAAACCCTCAAATATTTCTTCAACTAAAATGAACGTATCATTCAATATCATCTTGTAAAAGCGAACGTAGTAGCTGACGTGTTGAGTAGAAGATCATATGTGTTTATGAGTGCAATTTTGTTAACACAAATACCCATTTCGTACGACTTACAAAAGATGGAGTTAAAGACTCTAAGAACCCAGGTGAAGATAGTGAATATAAGATTATAATCGACTTTAATTGATAAATTTAAAGCTGCTCAAGCTACAGACCTGGAGCTGATGAATATGAAAAAGAAGGTTCACGAAGGCGTTATTATAGAAGTAAGAGTCCATAAAGAGAGGAAATCTCAATCTTCGATTTAATTGGTCCATTTAAAATCCTCAATCGAGTAGGAACTGTGGCCTATAGACTCGCATTACCGCCAAGTATGTCGCATGTTCATAACGTTTTTTATGTATCGATGTTACGTAAATATGTGGATAACTCGAACCACATTATTGAATAAAATATAGACGAGATAGTAGAAGATTTAATGTATGAGGAGATACCTGTTAAAATCTTGGATAAGAAGGAACATATTCTACGCTCCAGGTTATACCTCAAGTCAAAGTTTTGTGGAGAAACCACGATGCTGAGGAAATGACCTGGGAGTTAGAATCTAAAATGAAATTAAGGTATCCTCACCTCTTCGTTATACCAGGTACGTATGTCAATTTTGAGGATAAAATTTCATAAGAAGGGGAGGTTATATGACCCCAAATTTTATGAATAAAGATTAATTTTCTCAAAAATATTTTTTTTGAGTATTAAGGTGTAGATTTGATATAATATTATAGTTGTGGGTAATATTTACAAATTTTTCAAAGTAAGCAAGTTGTTATAAAATATTTGTTTAGTCGGGGAATATTCTTTTTATTGGGGAATATTCGTACGACGACACAATCATTGGTGGACCCCACAACGGAATTATTGTCGGAGTTAGAAAATGACAAAAATATCTTTTTATAAAAATAACAACAAAAGTTTTATCGTTAACTATTAAAATACCCGGTGATAAAAGTATAGTAATACGCTTGGTTGCATAGTAGCACACGATATTGATTATTGATGCTTACGTGAGAAGTCACTCAGTTATACTCAATTATTGCTACTATAATTGTTGCATAGTATCTCATATTATTGATTCAATTATTGTCACAATATTTTATATTATTAAATCAATAATTGAGATGACAAAGTTATTCATATTATTATTTGCATTATTGACGATGTCTAGAAAGTTCTGTCGAGGAAAGGGGTTTTGGTCACCTAATTGCGCGCCAATAGGGAGAAATTCTTATCGGAAAGCCTCCTCTTTTCTGGGAATGATCTGGTTGTTAAATATTATGAGTTATAATAATGATGATAAATGTTGTTAAAAATATGTTTTCTGAAACCAAGTGAGTTGGGATAAATAAAGGTGATTTTTATGAAGTATTTATTATAAATTTGGCTTATTATATGGACCCCCACTTACCTATTTTTCAAAATAATATGTGTTATGAGTATGATAATATATATATATATATATATATATATATATATATATATGTTGAAAATGACATATGGGTGGGGATGAATTTTTTGGTCACGGAGGAGTTTATTATTATTATTATTATAATTTTTGTTTTATATAAAAAAATAGAATATATTATATTTTATTATACATAGTGTTTGCATAGTGTCTGCATAGTGTTTACATAGTGAAATTAGAAGAAAAAAATTCTTTCTTAGATTCAAATTAAAGTGAGCTTCCCTACAGTAAAAATCAAGTGATTAATTCCTAAATAGTAACCTTCCATTCTCCTATAAATAGGATGCTCAGTTTAGAAATAAAAATTACACCAGAATTAGAGAATTCTTCTTCTATAATATTGAGCATATTTCTTTTGAGTTTAAGGAAGCTTTGAGTGTACAAAATAGTGAAAGTTTTCTTCAAGAATATATCCACTATACCAGTTGAAATTGCTCTCTTTTTGAGGTAAGGGGTATTATTTATTTCATATTCGCTTACGATATTATTTTTGGTGTTCGTAAGAAATTTTATTTCGTTCAATATTCACAAGAAATATTATCTTCATTTAATATTCGTAAGGAATATTATCTTTGTTTAATATTCGTAAGGAATATTATTTTCGTTCAACAGTCGTAAGGGATATTATTTTTGTTCAATATTCATATGAAATAATATTTTCTTTCATACTCTGTAGTATGTAAGTAATATTATTTCGTTTCAGATTCCGAATTCTACACTCATTTTGTTAAAGTATTGCTTTTATACTTCGTAAAATTAATAGAATATCTTTGAAATTTGCGCTTCATCTAGTATCGTTTCACAAGGATATTTTTCTGAACATTCTTGTTTATTTTTAAGCTTTTCATACCGAAGTACTATTCATGGGTACTATTCATTTATACGGCACTATTCATACGTACGACATTATTCACGAAGTACTGTTCATGGGGTACTATTCATGAAATACTATTCACTCAGGTACTATTCACCCGGGGTACTATTCATGATAGAAATTAATTTCTTTTCTGTCCAAATTATTTTTGATACAATACTATTCTTGAATTTTACTCCACAAAGCAGTATCATGTTGACAATTTGGACATTTTTAAACTCTGGATAAATTTAAAGTCTTTAATATTTATCCTTAATTTCGTTTGATTAATGCTTATATCATTGTCATCATCCTTATCCTTATATTATGATAAAAGTCATCTTCGGCCAAGGGTGCAAAGATGAACTGTTGATTGGTATGATTATTCGGTGTAATCATGACCTGTAATGTTACAAATGATGTGGTAAAAGTCCTCTTTGACCTATAGTACATTGGTAGACAGTTGTTGGTATGATCATGACCATGCGTTCTCTTCAGCCAAGGGTGCAAAGATGAATTATTGTTTGGCATGTTCATGTCCATTGGTGAAAACATGAATATCCTTGGCCCGTAGTGCATGAATAATTCATGGTTGTGATACTAATGAATATCCTTTTCCCATAGTGCATGGATAATTCAGTGATGTGGATTATTTATTAAGTTGAGTTTCATCGATAAAATTAATGATAAACTTTTAAATCATAGAAGATAGTAGATATCATGCTCTACTTGACTCTTCTAATGGATTGTTATTTTTGTTGCAATTGTTGATCTAAAACTTGTTATCGATTATATTCTATCAGTTGTTATACTGTTGAAGGCTAACGATAATTTATTCTACATTATATATCTTAGTCATAATATTTTTTACTGGGATAGTTGAGCTCACCCTTTTATTTCACTGTTCTCTTCAGGAAGTGAGAATATAGCTGGTACTAGTCGGGGAATGGAGTGACGGTCCAAATGGTTGTTTTAGTAGTCCTCACTATTCTGTGAAATAGTGTGATAATAACTGTAATGAGGACTTATTTTGAGTTTGGATATAGTCTAGGAGACAATATTTGTATTAAAACTCACAGCTTATGTTTTATCGTATTCTGCACGACACTTAATAGTTGTATAAATTAAGTTTGTATTTGTATTATGTACCATGTATTTGGTGACTCAAAATGGGTTATGTATACCTATTTTGGGGGCGTCACAGATTCAATGCAGTGTGAGGGAAATGGATTTTTTTGTTGATTCCTGCTCTTGTATTCCATACAGTCCCAAGCTTACACATCTTTTCCACTAGCTTGTTCAAGTCCGTATCGAAACGTTGGTATTCCACCTAGTTGGACTCATCCGATGGCAGGGTGTCCAAGTGAAACATCTCATTGATGGCCTTCTTTATGTATAGAACCTATTTGCCCTGAACATAAGATATCCCATTTTGAGTTTCCCTAGAGTTTGCAAAAACATCATGAACTATGGCCATCGGTGCCGCCAATAGAGAACAAACCACTGAGACCCATCCATGATCTCTAATCTGATTATAAATCTTTCCATCCTCCTTATCGAGCTTGAGGCCTCTTTTCAGCTCAAAAGTGTTTATTAGCAACACATATGAATAGTAATTCTGGGCTGAGAGGTTGACAAATTTTGTGATATCTAATATATCGCGGCTGCTACCTTCCCCGAATTTACTGCCAGTGCTTGAGGAAGAAGGTGATGGAGTTCTGATTCGCTTTGGTGCCATTTTGTTGATGATGAATCCTTTATTTGAATTTGAGTAACCCCTAAACTGAGTCGTATAAAGCCTAATCTGTAAAACCCCAAATTTTACGAATAAATATTTAATTTTCTCAAAATATTTTTTTTAATATTATGGTGTGGATTTTAGATAATGTTATAGTTGTGGGTAGTATTTATAAATTTTGCAAAGTATGCAAGTTGTTATATAACATTCGATTGGTCGGGGAATATTCTTTTTTTAGGGAATATCAAATGCGAATAAGTACAATCATTAGTGGACCCTGGCGAAATTATTGTCGGATTGAGAAAACGACAAAAATATTTTAATTAAAATAATGGTGGAAGTTTTACCATTAAAACTGTTGAACTACTCGGTAGTAAAAGTACAGTAATACGCGTGGTTGCATAGTAGCACACGGTATTGATTATTGATGCTTACACGAGAAGTCACTCAGTTTTGTTCAATTATTGCTACAGTAATTATTGCATAGTATCTCACGTTAATTGATTTAATTATTGTCGATATTTTATATATTATTAAATGAATAATTGAGATGACAGAGTTATTAATATTATTATTTGCAATATTAACGATGTCTAGAAGTTCTGCCAAGGAGAGGTTTGGTCACCTAATTACGCGCCAATAGGGAGAAATCCTTATTGGAAAGCCTCCTCTTTCTTAGGAACGACCTGGTCGATTAATATTGTGAATTATAATAAGGATGATAAATGTTGTTAAATATATTAAGGTGTCTTTTTATGAAGTCACGTAAGTTTATATATATATATATATATAATTTTTTTTATTAGTATTATTAATGTAATAAAACAGAAAATCTTTTTATATAAAACAGAATACTTTTATAAAGTTAATTGTTTTATTAGATTTTAAATAATATATATATATATATATATTATATTGCATAATGTCCTTTCTATTTTCCTATAAATAGGATGCTTAGTTAGAATTGAAATCACACCAGAAGTTCAGAGAATTCTTCTTCTATAATCTTGAGCGTATTTCTTTAGAGTTTAAGAAAGCTTTGAGCGTAGTGCAAGTTTTCTTTAAGTATATCCCCGCCTTACCCGTCAGAGTACTCTTCTTTATAAGGTAAGGGATATTATTTGTTGTACTCGTAAGGGGTATTATTTCTTTTGTATTCATGAAGATAACTTATGTTATTCCATTTCCTTATTATTCTGTTGGAATAACCTATATATGCGAAGTACCGCATACATGGTGAAATTCTTTTGTTATTCCATTCTTTATTATTACATTTGGAATATCACATAAATGCGTTTACGCGTGACACAGTTCTATTATTTATTATTCTATTGGAATAACTTTTTATACATCTGGATCTATCTCATGCATGGTGAATTCTGTTATTATTCCATTATTTATTATTTTGTTAAAATATCTTGTCTGTATATTTACGCATGATCTGGTTCCATTATTTATTATTACAGCCGGAATATCACATGCGTGTTTACGCATGACTAGTTCCATTATTTATTATTACATTGGGAATAACATGTATGCATGCGATTTATCGCATGCATGGTGAATTCTTTGATTATTCCATTCTTTATTATTACGTTGGAATACACATGTCATGTGGATTACCACATGCATGGTGAATGATCCTTTGTATTCATTCCTTATTAAATTGTGGAAATGATCTATTTATGTGGATTATGATGAAAGTCATAATAAAAGCATTAAACTGATGAAAATCATAGGTATATGTAGTATTAGTAAGTGTTATGATGAGTTATGTTGGTTATTATCTGAAAACATGAAAGTTTCGTAGAAATCACAAAGGGTTGAAAATCAGATTTTGGTGAAAATGGAACATGAAATTCAATTGACCATATCTCCTATTATATTTTGAATTTTGAGTGTGGTCAAGTTCTAGAGTTAGATCTATGAGTTTTCTAACTTTTCCAAGTGGAAATCACTGAAAAAGGTGTTGTAGATTTTTAGTATGGTGATTTTAGCAAAGGAGTCAAAACTACAAAATACTAAAAAAAAGCTACGCTTGAGAAATTTAAAAAGGAATTTTCGGCTACTTAATTTGTGAGAAAAAATTCCGGCCTTTTGGGACATGGAAATAAAGGGTATAAAGTACCTCCAGTCCAAAAATGAGCTTATTCTGACTTAAAATGAGCAAGTTATGACTATGTCAATATTTAGGTTTTTCTGACGAAAAACGCTAAAACTGGAGTTCTATAACTCCGAAGACCATGAAATTTAAACTGGAAGCTCACGTTAACATGTGTAAGATCCTGCCAAGATTTGGGAATTTCTGGAGTTAAACTTGAGGTAGCTAATTTCTTAAAGAATTAATTAGAAATTAATTTTTGAAAAATACTTAAGGGAGTTGAAAAATTATAAAAAAAATATTTGTTGTGTATGAAATATATGTATATATGTTTGGAAAAAGGATAGAAAAATAATAAGTAATTTGGTAATTTTTCATAAAAATGGTTTAGTTACAAACATATGAGTTAAATATGTTATGTGAAGTTGAAGAATTGGTAAATAGGATTTTAGGGCTTGAAAATCCTATATAAGGTATATCTTGATTTTTTATGAGTGATTTGATCATTGGTGATGAAATCTTATGAGTATAGCATTTTGAATGATTAAATGCATTATTTGATAAAGTGTAAACAATTATATTAAATTGTTTATAAGTTTAAGAAGTGATTAAAATATTGTTATAATATTAACAATATTAAATTATGAGTTATTTAAGAGATGGATAATATTTGGATAATTTAAAGTCTTTAATATTTATCTTTATTTTTGTTTGATTAATTCTTATATTATTGTCATCATCCTCATTCTTATATTGTGATGAAAGTCATCTTTGGCTTACGTGCAGAGATGGACTTGGTATGATTATGACCAGGGATTATTCGGTATAATCATGACCTATAATGTTATAAATGATGTGGTAAAAGTCCTCGGTGGCTGTAGTGCATTGATGGGACGATTTTTGGTATGATTATGACCAGGGATTATTCGGTATAGTCATGACCATTGATGATTTAATGAATATCCTTGGCCCGTAGTGCAGGGATGACTCGATGATGTGGTTTATTTATTAAACTGAGTCTTAGCGATAAAAATTGATGAGAATATTTTAAATCATAGAAGATAGTAGATATCATGATTTACTTGACTCTTCTAATGGATTGCTTATTCCGCTGCAGTTAAACTTGATGTCTATTGTATTCTATCAGTTTAACATTGTTGAAGGCTAAGTATAATTTATTCTGCATTATCTTAGTCATAATATTTCTTACTGAGCTAGTTGAGCTCACCCTTTCTTTCACTGTTCTCTTCAGGAAATGAGAATATAGCTGGGACTAGTCAGGGAATGGAGTGACGGTCCAGATGATAGCATTAGTAGTTCTTATTATGGCATGACATGCAATATATAATTGTATTGAGGACCTAAGATGTGTGTGTCATATTTTATACGTCACTTAATAATTGATTTTGGTGAACAACATTAGGGTGATGAGAACCCGACCTTGAAAGCGTCAAAAGTGCACCACAGTAAAATGTAGAGAACAAAAATCTTCTTGTGTCCCTTTGGAGACTTGAAATATTTGTTGCTGTACTTTATATGGCATGTATTAATTTGAGTATGAATATTGTCGTATTATATACGTTACAATATTTGTATTAAAACTCACAGTATATATGTCGTCGTATTTTTCACGACTGTTGTATAATTAAGTTGTATTTGAATTTTGTACCATGTATCTGACGACTCAAGATGGGTGATGTATACCTATTTTAGGGGCGTCACAGTTGGTATCAAAGCTTGGGGATATGATCCTGGTGAGATGTGAGACAAGAACTAGGAGGGGAGGGACGGGGAATTCCTTCGCTAGTATAACCTACCTAAGTTTATTTGGTATTTAATTGGTCGGTCAGAGTATAGGGATAATATGTGATATGTTAATTTACCCTTATTTTGTGGCAGTGTGAAAATGGCAGCTGAAAATGTTCACAATGGAGTGAATGAGACCGTTGAGACACCTTTAATCACTAACCAGATTAATGTGATGTCAGACGACGAAGAAATCAGAGATATCTATGTGGTGAGTGAAGAACTAATAGTTGCACCCGAGCTAGTTGCAGAGGTAGCAGCTGAGAGTGAGGAAGAAGAGGAACCTGAGGAGAAATTATTAGAAAAATTTTATGATATAAATTTAGAAATACAAAATTGTGTTCATGAGTTAGAAGAGCAGGCTGAAGAGCGGCAGGCGGTCGTGGAGCAAAGAGATGTAACAATTCAAAATTGTGTTACCCGATGTGCGATGCTTGAACAGAAGCACTCTTTGGCAGAGTATAAGATATTAGAGCTGGAATCTGAGAATGCTATGATCAAAGTTTTGATGAAAGACGAAACAACTGAATGAAGGAGAATAGATGATGCATGGGTAAAAGCTGCACGACGCATAAATATTGTAGAAAAAGACGTCCGATCCAATAAGGCCAAAATAGATGAAATAGATTTTGCTTTTTGGACAACAATTGGGAGAATCCAACATCGAATTCGGAATTACCATGTGCAGAGCGGTCAACCCCAATTCGATATGGATCGGAGAATAATGATTCAAATCATGGATCAGGAATGTGACGAAGCAATTAAGGGTGAAATGTACTCTACAACAAAGTTAAGTCCAACTGGGATGTCCCAGACAAGTCAAAATCGGTAGTTTAAGAGAGAGCATTTTTTTATGACGAGGAACCTGAACAAAGTTATCACGGGTAAGTTAATCATAAACTCTTGCGAAGTCTATACCTTGTTAGATACCAGTTCTACCCACTCTTTTATTTCACCTAGTTGTGTTCAATGTTTGAACTTGGCTCTTGAGAAATTAGACTTTGACTTATCTGTTGAAACTCCATTTGGAGAAACCTTCATTACATCCACTATTTATAAATCTTGTTTAATTTAAATTGACACTTTCACGTTACCTGTCAATCTTATCTCTTTGAAAATACTTGCATTTGATGTGATTTTAGGAATCGATTGGTTAACTACTCATCATGCCAAAATTGATTATTTTTGTAAGGTTGTTAGCTTTCATATTCCTAACCAACTTTGTTATGCGTAATTCAAGTAACCAAACCACTAAAGTCAATTATTGTCATATCAAGCCATAAGTAAAAAGCCAGAGCCTTCATTTGGTGACTTCCAAGTCTTGGAATACACCGAAGCCAGACTTTCTATAGGCGACGCCGTGAATGGCGATGGCTAGTTGATAGGTATCAATGTGACATACTATCCAAGTCTTGGATGAGAGTCACAGTTTTTAAACGATATTTTATTGTTAATAAATTTCTGGACGTATTCTTGAAGACTTCTTAGCCTACCCCTAGAGCGTGAAATTGAATTTTATATTGACCCTAATCCAAAACCCATTTCTAAAACCCTCAAGTATTTCTTCACCCAAAACGAACATATAATGCGCCAAAGACGATGGCTCGAGCTTTTGAAGGTTACGACCATTCAATACCATCGTGGAAAAGTGAACGTGGTAGCTGACGTGTTGAGTAGAAGATCGTATGCGTTTACGAGTACGAATATACGAACCTACGTGAAGATAACGAATATATGATTAGAACCGACTTTAGTCGATAATGTTAAAGTTGCTAAAGCTACAGACCCGGAGCTGATGAATACAAAGAAGAAGGTTCAAGAGGGCGTTATTTTAAAAGCAAGAGTTGCTGAAGAGAGAAAATCTCAACCCTCGATTTAATTCGCCCATTTGAAATCCTCGATCGAGTAGGAACTGTGGCCTATAGACTCGTTTTACCACCAAGTATGTCGCGTGTTCATAATATTTTTAACGTATCAATGTTACGTAAATATGTGGAAGACCCGAACCACATTATTAAATTAGAACTAGATGATATAGCAGAAGATTTAACGTATGAGGAGATACGTGTTAAAATCTTGGATAAGAAGGATCGTATTCAACACTCAAAGGTTATACCTCAAGAGTTAGAATTTGAAATGAAGTCAAGGTATCCTCACCTCTTTGGCATACCAGGTATGTACGTAAATTTCGAGGGCGAAATTTAATAAGGAGGGGAGATTGTAAAACCCCAAATTTTATGAATAAAGATTTAATTTTCTCGAAATATTTTTTTTTAATATTATGGTGTGGATTTGAGATAATATTATAGTTGTGGGTAGTATTTTTAAATTTTGCAAAGTATGCAAGTTGTTATATAATATTTGATTGGTCGGGGAATATTCTTTTTGTCGGGGAATATCCGTACGACGGTACAATCATTGGTGAACCCTATAACGGAATTATTATCGGATTGAGAAAACGACAAAAATATTTTTATGAAAATAATGTTGAGAATTTTTACCGTTAAAAGCTGTTGAACTACTCGGTAGTAAAAGTACGATGTCTGGCGTGGTTGCATAGTAGAATACGGTATTGATTATTGATGCTTACGTGAGAAGTCACTCTCGTTTTGTTCAATTATTATTACGATAATCTTTGCATAGTATCCACGTTAATTGATTTAATTATTGTCGATATTTTATATATTATTAAATCAATAATTGAGATGACAGAGTTATTAATTTTATTATTTGCAATATTAACGATGTCTAGAAGTTCTGCCAAGGAGAGGTTTGTTCACCTAATTACGCGCCAATAAGGAGAAATCCTTATTGGAAAGCCCCCTCTTTCCTGGGAATGACCAGATTGATTAATATTGTGAATTATAATAATGATGATAAATACTGTTAAATATATTGATGTGTCTTTTTATGAAGTCATTTAAAGTGTATATATATATATATATATATATATATATATATATATATATATTATTTTATTAGTATTATTAATGTAATAAAACAGAAAAACTTTTTATATAAAACAGAATACTTTTATAAAGTTATTTATTTTATTAGACAATAATTAGAATATATTATATTTTATTATGCATAGTAAAATATTTTTAATAAAACAAAATACTTTTATAAAGTTAATTGTTTTATTAGATTTTAAATAATATATATATATATATATATATATATTATATTTTATTGCATGGTATCCTTTCTATTTTTCTATAAATAGGATGCTTAGTTAGAATTGAAATCACACCAGAAGTTTAGAGAATTCTTCTTCTATAATCTTGAGCATATTTCTTTAGAGTTTAAGAAAGCTTTGAACGTAGTGCAAGTTTTCTTCAAGTATATCCCCATCCTACCTGTCAGAGTACTATTCTTTATAAGGTAAGGGGTATTATTTGTTGTACTCGTAAGGGATATTATTTCTTTTGTATTCATGAAGAGAACTTATGTTATTTCATTTCTTTATTATTCTGTTGGAATAACCTGTATATGCGAAGTATCGCATACATGGTGAAATTCTTCTGTTATTCCATTCTTTATTATTTTGTCGGAATATCCTGTCTGTGCGTTTACGCATGACCTGGTTCCATTATTTATTATTCTATTAGAATAACCTGTCTATGTGGTCTATCGCATGCATGGTGAATTCTGTTATTATTCCATTATTTATTATTCAGCCGAATATCGTGTGAATATGCGTTCATGTGACATTGATTCCGTTATTATTCTTTATTATTCTATTGGGAATAACACATGCATGCGATCTATCGCATGCATGGTGAATTCTTGATTATTCCATTCTTTATTATTACATTTGGAATAACACATACATGTGAATTACCACATGCATGGTGAATGATCCTAGTATTTATTCCTTATTAAATTATGGAAATGATCTGTTTACGTGGATTATGATGAAAGTCATAATAAAAGCATTGGACTGATAAAAATAATGGGTATATGTAGTATTAGTAAGTGTTATGATGAGTTATGTTGGTTATTATTTTAAAAAATGAAAGTTTCTTAGAAATCACAAAGGGTTGAAAATCAGATTTTGGTGAAAATGGAACATGAAATTCAATTGACCATATCTCCTATTATATTTCAAATTTTTGAGTGTGGATAAGTTCCAGAGTTAGATCTATGAGTTTTCTAACTTATCCAAGTGGAATCACTGGAAAAGGTGTTATAGATTTTCGTATGGACTGATTTTAGCAAAGGAGTCAAAAACTGCAAAGTACAAAAAATCTACTGCCCATAAATTTAAAAGGGTATTTTCGGCCACTTAATTTGTGAGAAAAAATTCGGCCTTTTGGGACATGGAAATATTGGGTATAAAGTACCTCCTGTCCAAAAATGAGCTCATTCCGACTTAAAATGAGCAAGTTATGACTATTTCAATATTTAGGTTTTTAGGATGAAAACGCTATAGGAAGGAGTTCTATAACTCAGATGACCATGAAATTTCAAACTGAAAAGCTCACGTTAACATGTGTAAGATCGCCAAGATTTGGGAATTTACGGAGTTAAACTTGAGGTAGCTAATTTCTTAAGGAATTAATTAGAAATTGATTTTTGAAAAATACTTAAGGGAGTTTGAAAAATTAAAAAAAATACTTGTTGTGTATGAAATATATGTATATATGTTTGGACAAAGGATAGAAAAATAATAAGTTGATTTGGTAATTTTTCATGAAAATGGTTTAGTTACAAACATATGAGTTAAATATGTTATGTGAAGTTGAAGAATTGGTAAATAGGATTTTAGGGCTTGAAAATCCTATATAAGGTATATGCAGATTTTTTATGAGTGATTTGATCATTGGTGATGAAATCTTATGAGTATGGCATTTTTGAATGATTAAATGTATTATTTGGTAAAGTGTAAATAATTTAATTAAATTGTTTATAAATTTAAGAAGTGATTAAAATATTGTTATAATATTAACAATATTAGATTATGAGTTATTTAAGTGATTGATAATATTTGGATAATTTAAAGTCTTTAATATTTATCCTTGTTTTCGTTTGATTAATGCTTATATTATTATCATCATTCTCATGCTTATATTGTGATGAAAGTCATCTTTGGCTTACGTGCAGAGATGGACTTGGTATGCTTATGACCAGGGATTATTCAGTATAATCATGACCTGTAATGTTATAAATGATGTGGTAAAAGTCCTCAGTGGCCTGTAGTGCATTGATGGACAGTTTTTGGTATGATTATGACCAGAGATTATTCGATATAGTCATGACCATTGATGATTTAGTGAATATCCTTGGCCCGTAGTGTAGGGATAACTCGATGATGTGGTTTATTTATTAAGATGAGTCTCAGTGATAAAAATTGATGAGAATATTTTAAATCATAGAAGATAGTAGATATCATGCTTTACTTGACTCTTCTAATGGATTGCTTATTCCGCTGCAGTTAAACTTGATGTCTATTGTATTTTATCAGTTTAACATTGTTGAAGGCTAAGTATAATTTATTCTGCATTATCTTAGTTATAATATTTCTTACTGGGCTAGTTGAGCTCACCCTTTCTTTCACTGTTCTCTTCAGGAAATGAGAATATAGCTGGGACTAGTCGGGGAATGGAGTGACGGTCCAGATGATAGCATTAGTAGTCCTTACTATGCCATGACATGCAATATATAATTGTATTGAGGACCTAAGATGTATGTGTCATATTTTATACGTCACTTAATAATTGATTTTGGTGAACAACATTAGGGTGATGAGAACCCGACCCTGAAAGCTTCAAAAGTGCACCATAGTAAAATGTAGAGAACAAAAATCTTCTCATGTCCCTTTGGAGACTTGAAATATTTGTTGTTGTACTTTATATGGCATGTATTAATTTGAGTATGAATATTGTCGTATTATATACGTTACAATATTTGTATTAAAACTCACAGTATATATGTCGTCGTATTTTGCATGACTGTTGTATAATTAAGTTGTATTTGGATTTTTTACCATGTATCTGGCGACTCAAGATGGGTGATGTATACCTATTTTGGGGGCGTCACATAATCTCTCTCAAAACTCTGATCAAACAGCTGGTATGCAACCCCAAAGTTTTCTTGCTCTGATTTTTGATTATGGAATTGAAGGGGCGAGGCTAGGGTTTATATAGGAGTAAAGGAGAGATTGTGTAGTTGGTAGGATCCAAGTGGGAGATAGAGTTGAGGGATTCAATTTTTGGATAAGAAAGTTATGGTGCTCTATTTCGAGAGGCCTAGCCGAGTTTGAGTTGGAATGAAATAACATAAGTGCCGAATCTAGAATTTTTAAAACTGACTTCAGGTCGCGGCACGGCCGTGCTATGTTCCTTTGTTAATATGACGTTGGCGCATTGTGGCCTAGAGTTAAATTTCTTGTGACGGAGGAGGGCGGGCATGCAATTTGGTAGCTTAATGAGGGCGCGGCCTCGCTTCCTTATACCCAGGTAGCTTTGACCTTTTCAACTCTTCTGCGCTTGCAACCATGTGGCAAATGTATTGTACCTGAGATTTGACACACAAACTATTCAATTGGCTTAATTCAAAAATTTACTTAATAATAAAATTGTAAATGAGAATTAAACATAGATGGAGAGATGGTTGAAAATGTAAATAAGAATTAAATAAGGGGGGAGAAAGAGTTGGTTGGGGTGCCTCCCATCGAGCGCTTGATTTATAGTCGCTCAGCTCGAATACTTCCCTTGTTAGTCGGGATCATCTGAGATGTCTTGGGCACTCAGTTTGTTTGATGCACAGAACCAACACTGTTTTACCATATACCTCTTCATCTTAGATGTAGGAGGAGAATTTGACTTAGGATCACCAATAAGAGTTTTTAAGCCAATGCCTTCTTGAGAATCTTTATGAGCTGCCTCAAGTACCCCATTTAACCTTTTTCTGATTCATTCTAGACGTTGGCCATTGATAATTGTTGACGGCCATAGTTTCTAGTAATTCATAAGCCTCCTCATATGTCTTTGCCGTAAATGCCCCTCCAAAAGCTGCATCAATGCTTGTCCTAGTATTACTACCTAAGCCATTATAAAATGTATTCATCTGTAGTCATTGAGGGAGTCCTAATGAGTGGGCTTCATACCTACGAATCAGGTTCTTATTTGGACTTAAACAATGTTTAATCTGCCTGTTTTAGTATAGTTTTATGCGTTTGTGCTTGTTTTTTTTGCAGGTTTCAGTATGTGTTAGGAAAGGTATGATTGTGGCAATGTGGAGGGAATCAGCAAGAAAAGCAAGGAAAACAGTAAACTGCAGCATATTACCCCGTCGGGGCAAGCTATTTAACAAAGGAAACACCCGCCGGGGCGGGGGTACATGTGGGAAAGAGATTTTGTACCCCACTGGGGCGGGGGTTCCCAAGGCAAATTATCCCACCAGGGCGGAGGTACGCTGATCAGAAGAGGAATTTTATTGCAATTCTAATACTGTAATGGCGTGAACTGATGTTCTTGGGATTCAATTGGGACTGGATTGAGGACATTTCTATCAATAATTACAGAGACTTAAGCTATTTAATTCATACATTCATAATACAATCAATCAAGAGTAATTTGAAGCCCTAATTTGGAGAAGATTGTGGAGGAGCAGAGCGAAGAAACAAGGATCACGAAGATTGCAAAATTGAGTGAGGAGAAAGGTGGTTTTATACTATTCTTGTTCTTTTATTTTAGTTTCTGTAATTGGGATGATGTATTCTTTAATCTATTCAGTGGTTAATTCATTAGTTATGAACTAATTATCTTATTAAGCTTACAATGGATCTATAAGTGTAATGATGATTATCATGCTTTGATTTTAATTCAATAAAGTTATCTTTTTAGTTCATCTATTTTGATTTGTGCATAATTTATGAATTGCTTGATCACCAATTATGTGTAAATTTGTATTGATTCGAGAGATGAGATATTAGTTTAGACTTAGTCATAATAGTATGTGTTTATGATTTTTGTGTTTTAATGGAATCCATGATGTATGTTTAGGATAGAGATATACCTAACATCGCATGTAATCGTGTAAGAACTATGAATTTAAACCTTCTTTAATTGTAATTCACATAGAGATATAGTGAATTAGTTAATTAGGGTGTTTGGCTTAATTCTATCAATTGTGGATTTAAGTTGATATGATGTTAGTGCATTGAGAGATGGCTAATTATACTTTTGTGTTCTTGATTAATGAACTAGAATAGTTAATTGGATTGAAAAGAAGTGTGATAATCTGAGTGAAGCATAAAGTGAAGTTGTAGGCTTAATTCTCCATTATCTGATTAAAATTTGCGGTAATTAGTTGTGTTGATTTGTTTTGATTATTATTTATTAGTTTTTCATTATTTTCAATCATTAATTCGGTTAGTTTAATAAAATTGAAATAATACAAAGCTGGTAATTGTTAGATTAAAATTAATTCTTGTCTCTGTGGGAACGATACTTAACTTATCATTATATTACTTGTTGATCACGTATACTTGCGTGTTGTGCTTAATTAGATTACACCCAACAAGTTTTTGGCACCGTTGCCGGGGACTAGTTATTAATTTTATTACTTTTAATATCAGTTTAATTATATCAGTTTTAGTTAAACATTTGTTCTTTTTGTTTTTGTTATTTCTTGTTTCAAGTTCTCTTACTTAGTGCATGTAAACTCGGTCAAAGAAACTAGATTTTCTTCCTTACGAGGACGACATCGAAAGAAGGTTTCAGAGGCTTAGTAAGTGGATTAAAGAGACTAGAGAGAATTTTGATAAGCAAGAAAGTATGGCTGTAGAGGATCAGAAAGCACTAAGGGACTATGCCACATCTAGAGTCACTAAAATTCAGTCAGGCATTATTAGGCCTGCAATTACAGTGAATAACTTTAAGATCAAGCCTGGGACAATTCAGATGATACAAAATTCAATACAGTTTGGGGGATTGGATAATGATGATCCGAATGAGCACCTGGTTAGCTTTCTGGAGATTTATGATACCTTCAATTATAATGGGGTATCTGATGACGCAGTTAGGCTTTGTTTGTTTCTGTTCACACTGTGGGACAAGGCGAAGAGCTGGTTACATTCACTACTGCTAGGGTCAATCACTACTTAGGATGACCTAGCTCAGAAATTGTTAGCTAAATTTTTCCCACCAGCGAAGACTGCTAAGATGAGGAATGAGATTACAATGTTTGAACAGCAGCATGGGGAGTCTCTGTATGAAGCTTAGGAAAGGTACAAGGAATAGCTAAGGAAGTGTCCGCATCACGAATTACCCAAGTGGATGTAGATGAATACCTTCTAGAACGAGCGGAATAGTAATTTGAGGACAAGTATAGATGCAACATCTGGGGAGCTTTTATGGCTAAAAGATTCGAGGGAGCATATGATCTGATTGAGACCATGGCGGCTAACAACTACTAGTGGCCCACATCAAGAATGACACAGCCTAAGGCAGCTAGGGTGTTAGAGGTAGATGAAGTGACAGCTTTAGCGGCTCAGATTTCAGTGCTATTAAAGAAAATGGATGCCCTCACGGGTGTACAAGTTCAACATGTAGCATATGTGTGTGAATTATGTGTAGGGGAACATCCGACAGAGCAGTGTGCTATCAATCCAGCCGCAGTTTAGTTTGTAGGTAGTTATAATAGAATACCTCAGAATCCATACCAAAACACCTACAACCCGAGGGCAAGAAACCATCCGAACTTTTCATGGAGTAACAACCAAAATCAGCAAACTCCACGACGATCTTACCCCCCCCCCCCCCCGGTTTCCAAAATCAATATCAACAGTCAGCTCCACAACATGAAACAAAGTCAGATTTGGAAGAGTTGTTGTTGAAATACATATCTGGTAATGAGACAGCTGTGAAAACACAAGCGGTGGCGATTAAGAACTTGGAAAATCAGATGGGACAACTTGAATTAGCATTGAATAACAGGCCTCAAGGGACTTTACCAAGTGACACAGAGAAGAATTCGAGGGGAAATCATGAACAGTGTCAAGCAATCATGTTAAGAAGTTGAAAACATCTTGAGGGACAAAGTGCAAAAAAATTTCTAAAGAAAGATGTGAAAGAAAGTGAAGAAAAGGTTGTTGAAGAGAAACAGGGTGAAGATAGGCAAGTGGACAAGAATCAGGCAGATGTTGAACCAGTTATTTATCCTCCACCACCATTTCAGCTGAGAGTTCAAAAATAGAAATTAGATAAATAGTTCTTAAAGTTTTTGGAAATCTTCAAGAAATTGCATATTAACATTCCATTCGCTGAAGCCCTAGAATAGATGCCGAGCTATGCAAAGTTTATGAAGTGTATTTTTTTCAAGGAAGAAGAAGTTAAAAGATTATGAGACTATTGTATTGACGGAGGAATGTAGTGCGGAATTGCAGAGGAAGTTGCCTCCAAAGTTGAAGGATCCGAGTAGTTTTACCATTCCTTGCACAATTGGGAACATGGCCTTCAACAAATGTTTGTGTGATTTGGGTGCGAGTGTGAATCTCAAGCCATTATCTGTGTATACTCAGTTGGGTCTGTCAGCACCAAAACATATAAACATCTCACTACAATTGGCGGATAGATCGGTTACTAATTATCCGAGAGGGATTGTTGAAGATATTCTAGTAAAGGTGGATAAATTTATATTTCCAGCATAATTAATTATTCTGGATTATGAAGAAGACAAGAACATCCCAATTATCTTAGGGAGGCCATTCTTGGCTATTGGGAGGACTCTCATTGATGTTCAGAAAGGGGAGTTAACAATGAGAGTACAAGACCAAGAAGTGAAGTTTAATGTGTTCAAAGCCATGAGATTCCCTACAGGTGAGGAAGAGTGTTTTAGAATGGATGTGATTGAAAAGATGGCTAATGAAGACTTGATTAGAGGTTTGGAGATGGATTCGTTAGGAAACACTTTGATGGGGGATGCCGACTTGGATGATCCAAAATTTGTTGACTATTTGAATATGTTGGATGCAATGCCTAGAGTGAGTAGATTCAAGGTGCCATTCGAGCCATTACATACGGAAGAGAAAGCATCAGCACGAATGAAACCCTCACTTGAGGAACCACCCACTCTTGAGCTAAAACCTCTTCCTAAACACCTCAGGTATGCATTTTTGGGAAATTTTGATACTTTACCTGTTATTATTGCATCTTTGCTTAATGACTTACACGAAAGTAAGTTGTTGAGGGTACTTTGAGAGTACAAGTCTGCAATAGGATGGACAATTGCTGACATCAAGGGAATAAGACCTTCATCTTGTATGCACAAAATACTCTTGGAAGAGGATGCAAAACTGATAGTGGAACTCAAAGAAGGCTCTATCCAATCATGAAAGAGGTTGTGAAGAACGAGATTCTAAAATGGTTGGATGCTGGGATAATCTACCCTATTTTAGATAGTTCATGGGTGAGCCCTGTTCAGTGTGTCCCAAAAAAGGGGGAATGATGGTTGTGACTAATGAAGACAATGATTTCTACCAACAAGGACAGTGACCGGTAGGAGGGTATGCATGGACTACATGAAGCTCAATAAGGTAACCCGGAAGAATCACTTTCCTCTACCTTTCATCGATCAGATGTTGGACCGTTTGGCTGGGCATGGGTATTATTTCCTATTGGACGGGTATTTGGGGTATAATCAGATCGTCATTGCTCCTGAAGATCACGAAAAGACTACATTCACGTGCCCATATGGCACCTTCACTTTCAAGAGGAAGTCATTCAGGTTGTGTAATGCACCGACAACCTTTCAGAGATGTATGATGGCTATATTTTCAGACATGGTGGAGCGTAATGTTGAAGTTTTCATGGATGACTTTTTAGTTTATGGGAATACCTTTGATAGTTGTCTTGAGAATCTGGTCATGGTATTGAAACGCTGCATGGAAACCAATCTTGTGCTGAATTGGGAAAAGTGCCATTTTATGGTCGAAGAGGGAATTATTCTTGGGCATAAGGTCTCTACAAAATGGTTGGAAGTTAACCGGGAAAAGTTGGAAACTATTGAAAATCTTCCACCTTCGACCTCAGTTAAGGAATTCGCAGTTTCCTAGGGCATGCCAGATTCTACCTCTGATTTATCAAAGATTTCTCAAAGATTGCAAAGCCATTATGCAGTCTATTAGAGAAAGAGGCAATTTTCAGATTTGATGATGAATGTCTAATAGCTTTTGAAAAGTTGAAAAGAAATTGACAACAACTCCCGTGACTGTAGCACCAGATTGGACAATGCCATTTGAGTTGATGTATGATGCTAGCGAATACACGATAGAGGCTTTTTTGGGACAACGTCGAGATAAGATCTTTTATACCATATACTATGCAAGTAAAACCCTCACGTATGCTAAATTGAACTATACAATTACCGAGAAGGAGTTACTTGCGGTTATGTACGTCTTTGACAAATTTTGCTCATACCTGATAGGAACAAAGGTAGTGGTATACATGGACCACTCGGCGATTCGTTATCTAATTTCAAAGAAAGATACAAAGCCTAGGCTTATTCGATGGATTCTACTCCTTCAAGAGTTTGATTTGGAAATTAAGGATAGGAAGAACATCAACAGAAAATTCTGAATTTCCATGGTATGCGGATTTTGCTAACTACTTGGTGAGCAAGATTCTTCCCCCTGATTTGACACATCAAGAGAAAAAGAAGTTCCTATATGATGTCAAGTGGTACATGTGGGATATGCCTTATCTCTTTAGAGAGTGGATAAGATGATTCTTTGATGTGTGCCCTACAGTGAAGTGAATAGCATCTTGCACGCATGCCATACATCTGCATATGGGGGACACTATAACAACGAAAAAGCTACTTCAGGCAGGATTTTACTGGCCAACTATATTCAAGGATGCCCACCAGTTTGTAAAAAGTTGTGATAGATGTCAAAGGGTGGGAAATATTTCAAAAAGGAATGAGATGTCGCTCAACACAATCTTGGAAGTCGAGATTTTTGATGTATAGCGGATGGACTTTATGGGACCTTTTCCACCTTCATACAACAATTTATACATCCTGTTAGCTGTGGACTATGTATCGGAATGGGTTGAAGCTGTGGCACTCCCTACGAATGATGCCAAAGTGGTTTTGAAGTTTATACAGAAAAACATCTTCACAAGATTTGGCATGCCGAGAACAATTATAAGTGACGAGGTAAGTCACTTCTGTAATAAATTCTTTACAGCTCTCTTGGAAAAGTATGGAGTTAATCACAAGATTACAATGGCTTATCATTCCCAAGTGAGTGACTAAGCTAAGGTTTTAAATACAGAGGTGAAGCAAAGTTTAGAGAAAGTGGTGAATCCAAACAGAAAAGACTGGTCTCTAAAATTGGATGACGCTCTATGGGCTTATCAAACAGCATACAAGACCCCAATTGGAATGTCTCCATATCAACTTGTTTATGGGAAAGTGTTTCATCTCCTAGTGGAAGTTCAACACAAAGCATATTGGGCCATTCAAAAGCTAAATTTTGATCAAATAGTTGCAGGCGAGAAAAAACTGCAGCAACTTAATGAGCTGGATGAGTTTCGACTGCAAGCATACGAAAACTCTAAGTTGTATAAGGAAAAGGTCAAGAAGTGGCACGATCATAAGATTTTGCAGAGGAAATTTGAACCGAGCCAAGCTGTCTTATTATACAACTCTCGATTGAGGTTATTTCTCGGGAAACTCAAATCACGATGGTCAGGGCCATTTACCATCAAGAAAGTCTACCCACATGGGGCCGTTGAACTCTATAGCAGGAATTTGCTTGAAACATTCAAAGTCAATGGGTAACGTCTAAAGTACTATTGGGGTGGTGACATCGACAATCAAGCCACGGCGATCACTCTTGCCGATGCGCCATGACATAGGGACTAGTTAGGCGGAAAGACTCAAAAACAAGCGCTCATTGGAAGGCAACCTAAATTTTATTGTCATTTACAGTATTTTGGATTCATATTGCATAATTTTTAGTTTACTTAATAATTTTAGCAGTTCGTAGTTCAAATATATACAATTCTTAGGTAATTAGTTAGTCAGTGTAGTAATTTACAGCGTTCTTGCTCAAACTCCATGTACGTAACTTATCATTATTTTACTTGTTGATCATGTATACTTGCGTGCTATGCTTAATTAGATTACACCCAACAAGTCCATGATGTGGGCATCTTCTCAATAATTCTTTATATCTTTCCCAAGCCTCATAAAGTGATTCCCCTTATGTTTCTCAAAGGTAGTAATGTCGTTCCTCATTCTTACAGTCTTCGTTGGTGGGAAGAATTTTGCTAAGAACTTCTAGGTTAAGTCCTTCAAAGTGGTAATGGAGCCCATTGGTAAATAGTGTAACCAGCTTCTTGCCTTGTCCCTCAATGTGAATGGGAATAGTCTAAGTCTCACTACATCATCCGATACCCCGCTGAACTTAAATGTATCAAAGATCTCTAGAAAGCTCACCAAGTATTCATTCGGGTCATCATTGGCCATTCCCCCAATATGTACTGAGTTCTGAACAATTTGGATGGTTCCTGGTTTGATTTCAAAAGAATTTGCTGCTATAGCTGGTCTTGTGATACTTGATTGGAGTTCATTAATTGGCGGTGTAACATAATCTCTCGATGCTTTCTGTTCCTCTATCGCCATGATTACCGGTGTTTCAATTGCCTCTTGAATGTCCTTAATCCCCTTACTCAATCGTTGAACCTTTCTATTAATTTCATCCTTGTAAGGCAACAAATTAGGCTTCTTAGATCGAGTTTGCATGCACTATTCAAAAGTACCTAATATAAAGAAAAATATAAAAAGAAATAAGATAAGAAAGGTTGATTAACTAAGACCAATCTAACTTAAACTGATGATGAAAATAATAAAAATAGTTTATACTCCCAAGCAACGGCGCCAAAAACTTGTTGGCTTAATTGGTTATATGACAAATCAATACACACACGTAAGTGCACGTGGTCAACAAGTAATATAGAATAAGTAAATTATCGATCCCACGGAGAATAGTAACTATATTTTAATCTAACAAACACCAGTTTTATAATTATCTCAATCTCTTTAAACAGATGGATAAGTTGTGATTTATCTAAAATTAATTATGAATTAAATTAAACTAAATATTAAAAGATTAAATCAGATAAAGAAGAGTTGAGATTATAATTTCACTTATTAATGCACTTAGGATGACACACTTCATGTTAAATCCAATTAATTACTTTGGATTGTTAGTTGAGAACACAAAAGCAAAATATAGCCATCTCTCGATGTACCATACCCATATCACACTAAATCCACAGATGATAGAATGAATGTGAATACCCTAATTAATTATCTCAATATATCTCTATGTGAATTATAATTAAAGATGGTTGAAGCTCAAATTCTCAATAGACTACACGTAGTGCTTCAGTATATCTCTATCCTAAGCACGAATCATGAATTGCATCACCATGTAGAAGTCATAAACACATGTTAATATGATCATATATGAACCTATAACCGTTTCTTAATTTCATATAGATTATCACAGTAACCGGTGATCAAGCAATTATTATAAATCATATTAGAAATTCATTCATAATCAATTAGATATCAACAAGGAAGCAAATCAACTTCAACTATGCAATAAGATCCATTATAATCCCAAAAAAGAAATTAGTTCATAATAGAATCAAGATCCATCATCCAAAAATTTTTATACATTGAAAGCTAAAGATGAAAGTAAAGAGAAATTATGGATTGAGTAGTACAAATCTGATCTCTCTTCTTCAAATCTGAACCTTCAATGCTCTTCAATTGCTTCAATTCTCCAAAATCTAAACCTCATCTAAGCTAATCTAGGAATTATAATAACAATCTAAGATAGATCCCCCAAAAGTAAATAGTAGAATATATACACAAGTCTCTCTATATCCCCCAAAATGGCTAAATAAACGTTCTGATTTATTGCCTTAACCTCCAAAGACCCCTCATTCAAGCTACTCTCCCATTGGTCACTTAAATGAAAAGTCAGCATTTTGTTCATTAGAGATTTGGCATGGTCATGTTGATCAAGAAGAAAACACAGGTCTTGGTGTATTTGTGTAGTATCTACAGGCGGAATAACGACATGGTCGCGCACTATCCGAAGAAGCTAAAAGTGGCGCGGCACACCAGAACTTAATTTCTGGTTTCTGCTGTTGCTGCATCTCCATTTGTGATTACCTCAACACTTGATCACTTTAAGCTCTCAATACATCCTTTTAGCTGTAAATGCCACCGAATGAGTTCTTGAATGCGGGATTAGGCAACGATTGCAGTTTAGTTGATACCGGATAAGTAGGTATAAAACCTACATATCAGCTTACCACTCAGGGTCTCCAGGACACGATACACAAGATTATTTATCCTTAAAGCATAAAATCTAAAAGTTGATCGCAAGTGGCGATGTTGTGGTCTAACGACCTGACTAACCAAATGTCAAAACCAACCTTATGCTGCAACATGACACAGAGGGAGTGAACGTGATTGGTTCAGGAAGCGCCAAAATGGATCTAAATCGTAAGTACATACGAAGGATGGAGGAATACCCCCAAAGGGGTAGAAGAAATGTCCTAGAGTGGGAAATCTGGAGGTGTGTTTGAAAATAAGACAAAAATTTGAGACGATCCAACATCAAGTAACTCTGGTAGCCAAGCTAATAGTGCGCCAACATCAAGTTACAAGCAGCTTTTCACTCAATTATCAAGAAATTAAGAGAATGAATAGATTAGCCAGATTATAAGCATATATCCCTCCAAGATATTCCATATGACTAAAGAAGATCAAAGCAGGCTATAAGTTCAGGAAAAATGGAATGATAAAATTGCAAGAAGATCTCGTCAGCTGAAAAATGATCAATCGGAAGAATGCGAATTCTCAAAAAAGAATAATCAACCAAAATCCACAAGATACCAAAAATTCACCCCTTTGAAAGAATCAAAGGAAGAGATGTTGCACTTTTTGATAAACAAAGTAAAGATTATTGAGTTGTTGCATCCCATGGATATCGGGACAAAGAGACATGATCCCACCAAGATATGTCTTAACCATTCTAACTCACTTGGACATGCGACCGAGGGATGTTGGGCTTTGCAACACAAAATCCATAATCTTATAAAATGTGGAGATTTAGAGATAGAAATCCCCACCAATCCTAAGACACCAAAGCACACTTGAAAAGCCTACACCCAAGAAAACCCCCAAAGGTCGATGACCCATAATGAGAAGACCCTACGACATCTCAACGTCATTCCATCAAATTTGTAATATCCATGAACATGTAACAAATTACATACATAGAGTAGAAGCATGAAAAATCAGAGTTTAAAATTTTACAAACCATATACCAGGATCATCCTTTATGCACAATTATTAATTAGATGAAAAGAGAAGGAGATCAGATTCATACCCTTATTGAAACTAGCTTCCTCAGGTACGAGTTCACCTCTAATTCCTTTTCAGGTTCAACTTGAATCCACCTGGTTTGATTCCTTCCTTTGATCGACGTTAGCCACCCAACTGTTTGGCTTTTAGAGGTGATAATTCTATCTCTATAGAATATTATTTACTCTCCCAACTCCTGGAATGAAGTGTGTAACTCTTTCCTGTCGACGTCGAGATTTTTAGATGTCCCTTTTCGTTACTTGTTCTTTGGTGTTCTCATGATAATGTGAGATTTGTTTGAAAAAAATAAGTGAAAAAGGTCTGACATGTGTAATGTCGACGATTTGACTTTAAGAGTCGCCAGTTGATATTTTTAGCTGGTTGCACTAATGCAATAGAAAAGGTTTTACATTAACCCGATGATGTGACACCGCTAAAGCAAGTGCGTGAAACAAGAGATTCATTTGGGTTTGGGGCTTGATTATGCGAAGGAGGGAGGTGTTAGGCACCCAGACATCCGTGTTACTTGCCACGGTGGACCAAATCACTTTTCAAAGAAACTGTTATATGAATGTGTGTGTGTGTGTGTGTGTGTGGATCAATATGCAATTATTTGAAAGTAGTGTGAGGCCTCGTTCGCACCTATATACACAGGGTTTGAATTTATAGAAAAATTAAGTTTTAAGCAAGATATAGCAATGAAGTTTTATAAAAGAGGTTTTTCAAACCACATGCTCAATAGGAATTGAGACTTTTCATACTTCCATTTTATTATTAAAATGTTAGAAACTTGTTTGCTTTTATTTTTGAGATACTGAGGCATCTTGAGAAAATAATATCTGAAGATCTTAGAACTCCTCATGGGCATGATAGCCATCCAAGGAAATTCGTACACTGTAAATAATGTACAAGCTTCTTACAGCTGAAAAAAGTCCACCATGGGAACCGAATCTAGATTCAGTAGACTAAATCTGTGATCACATGATTCTAGGCTCACATGATAATCTGCAGTTTATATGGAAAGCGATAGCGATTGTATATATAAAAGTCGTAAATATATATCTGAGACATGGTCAACCACCACGAAGCAACTCCATGGGGGATCGAAATGTAAATAAAGTAGTAAATGCTATCAAGCGCCACGAAGTAAACTCAAAGCGAGGATGAAATGTAAATAAAGTCGTAAAAGCGATCAATATACGTAAGTAAACTTGAGCGAGGACGAAATGTAAATAAAAGTTGTAAAAGGCCACGAAGTAAACTCCGGGCACGAGAAATGTAAATATATATAATATATATATATATATATATATATATATATATATATATATATATATATATATATATATATATATAAAAGCGATAAACGTACCGAGATGTAAAATCCGGGCTCATCGGATATGTCCGACAACAATTATATATATATACGTATATATATAAAAGCAATAAATGCTACGGATGTAAAATCCATGCTCATCAGATATGTCTAACAACAATTATATATATAAGCATATATATATATATATATATATATATATATATATATATATAAAAGCAAATAAATGCTCCAGACATAAGTCTAGGCTCAATCGAGGCATAACTCGATAATGTTAGTTCATATATAAATATATACATATATAAGTATATATATACAGACAAAAATGAAAACCACGGATCGAAGTCTGGGCATACGCACACAACACGACTCTCAATGTGTAGAATAGTATATGCAAAGATGAAGAGAAAGGCTTTATTGAGTGTAAGAAGACTTACAGTGGGCTGCCAATACCAACTTCTATGACTCTATATGGATAAATACTCAGCTCTCGCCGGTAAATGTATAGCTATATGTGAGCTAACAGGTGTTTAAAAAGAGCAAGCACTCAATATGGGTGTGTACAAAGCAAATTGGATAGGGCTTCCTCGCCTCTTCCTTTTTCAAAATGGCTACCCTAAGCACTCTATTTATAGAGGGGGGGAGACGCAGGTGTACCTGCGACATCCACAGATGCACCTGCGGCTTCCCGGGGTGCCTTGGGTTCTGTGGGTCCCATCGTCTCAAAGTATGTGCACTCGTGCACTGTAATGTCCGCTCGAACTTGCAGAACTTTAATCCGAGCATCCGAACGAGGTATATAAGACCTTCTTTGGACCGTTTGTGTTGAGAGTTACGCAATGACATGGATTAGAGGTTGTACGAAGTCAGGAAGACGGGACCATGCCCATAGTCTTCAAGCTTCAAATTCTATCCGGTGTACTGCCACGCCTAATAGTCACTCGGGATTGGAACTCCTTGGTTCTTGTAGGATATTGTTGTATGTATGTATGTCTGAAGTGTTGAGATGACGCGCAGGTTTTGAGGTAGCAAGATGATGTATGACTCCTCACCGGGGTTATCACCGGTTTGAGTTGAAAGCGAGACGTTGCTCGGGGTTACATCGAGATTGGATTCTTTGCAAGTGTTGAATGCCGCAAGGTCATCGTGAGAAATGCTGTCGCCATGCGGTGTTAGCTCAAGGTGCGAGGTATGAGTGCCTCGGCAGGAGGTCTGATGGAAGCTGATCGCATGCAATTGAAACAAGCATTTTTGGAGTTATCGTCATAACTGCAACAGGATTCCTTGGTGTTATCGCTAAGGACGAAACTCGGGGTTATCTCCAAGGTTTGAAATGATCCTTCCGGTGTGTGTTCCGGGGTTGGAAATGACATTCCCGGTGTGTGTTTCGAGGTTGAAACTAAACTTCCAGAAGTATCCAGAATGGATGTGAGTTGTCTTCCAAGGTTATCTCCGAAAGACGAATCTGCCCTCCTACAATGTCAATAACAGGTGTGCAAAAAATTTTGAGTGTCTACAGATGCCCCTTTTTATCATATTTATGCAATGCAAGGCATGGATAAGATAAATAATCCTAGACACTTGAAATGAAACAAGATAAATATGATGTTATGTTCAGAAACATGATGCAAATGCATGATGCATGATTGTCAGGTAATCCTGTTGGGATGACAATCAGTGATGCCTTGGACATGCGATCCAAGTCTTCAAGGTTGTAGACGTTGCGGCTATCACCAAAGTCTTGAATCTTAGACACAGATTTCATTTGCATAGAGGTACCTCTTGTGTATAAGAGATCTGTGGGGATAAAGCTCTGTCTGCTTGAGGATGTGTATAACATATCCCATCATCCTATCGGAGTTACTACCAACAATATGTTTCTGTCAGGGTTGCCTGACCTTCACTAATGTGCGTATCACCGGATAGATCCCTGTTGGGTGCATTGTCAAGGCTATTTGACCATCATTGATGTGTGTATCAATGGTTGCATCGCATTGTGACCCTTGTCGGGAAGGCTACTCCAATGGGTTTACTTGCCATCGGTTGAGATAACGTTAAGGTTGCTTGACCTTCATTGATTTGTGTATCAATGGTTGAATTGCGTTGTAACCCCCGCCGGGGATACGTGAATGATTTGTAAACTTTGGCATTGTAACCCCCACCGGGGATACTTCATTATTTTGTAGCTTCAGCGTTGTAACCCCCCGTCGGGGATACGTCGTTATTTCGTAACTTCGGCGTTGTAACCCCCGCCGGGGATACTTCTAGGGTTGTGACCCTGCACTGACGGCATCGAACCTTTGTGAGGTATTGTCGAGCATGATTT